>OZ059837.1:39544657-40286842 GCA_964057195.1 Orthosia cruda
ATATGTGTTGTGTTGACATTATCACGTGTGGGCTGTGGGCGTGGTGTTAATGATAAATACATGAGTATGACAATGTTTGGTACATGACGTATGAAGCTATGATTTATCGTCTATCTTCTACGGGTCTGGAATGTACGGTGTTGTGCATAATCTTACGATTTTTACAAGTTACTTTTACTTTTAAAAACATTACCTTTCTTCTGGGGCAGTTGGGTAAAAGTAGGTATTGTGAGTAGTAGGTATTTAACTAATTAATATTAATAGGTTGTTAAATACGATCAATTGAAATAGAAACACCGATAATTTTAAATTAAATATTATTAGTAAATAGTTATTATAATGTTAATAGCAGTATAAACTAAACAGTAGAATAATGTACAGGTGCGCCGCAGTGGTAATCGGCGCGAGCGCATTGTGTTGTGGCACAATGCTTGGATTAGGCGCAGATGCACGGGCGCGCTGGAATACAAAGACAAACATTATTGTGGCCTATGGCTATTCATTGGACTGAATAAAAGGGTTCTATGAACAATGTACCACACAGGTGTTGGGCTTTGAACCCAACACCGTCTTCTACAGAGATCGTAACACTGGTCTACGGAGGTTCAGTACTTAATACAGTTTACAGAATAAAATTGGATATTCCCCGAATCGTAATTAAAACAAACAAAGGGTAGGATTTATTACACAAGATATTTCAAAGTAATTTTAGAATTCATTAATTCATTAGTAACTCACTAATGATAAACCAACATAAACAAAAACAACAGCATGAACAACAATGATAAATAATATCAATCAGAATCGGAACCAAACGAACTCCAAGTCTAAAATTACACTAAATTTATTTTCCTCAATCTCGCTGTTTCTCAGAATTTTTCTAAATTAAACAAACACACGGCCCTGTTTGTCCTCATTTAGAGAGGTCGAGGAACTGGCGCTGGTTGGAACATGTGAGAGGTTATTGGCAGCAGTTTTAGAAGGTTTCAGCACAAATAATATAATTGCCGGATTTTCGCGCTGGTTGCTGGGCGGGCGGCGGCGACGTCGGGTGGATCGATACAGGCTCCTGGACCGTAACCGACATTGTACAGTTCTGTGCAGTAGATCAACTTTTCAAACTCATGTAATTTTCTTTCTTTACTCAGCAATTTAATGCAAGCGAAAACACCATTTAACTTTTCCTTTCTTTATTTTTAGGGTGGTACCTATTCGTCTGAATTATATTAGTGTTCTAGTTTCTGCCAGCGGGTTCGCCCGCTTGAATGTCGAATATTATCCCAAGGGAACATATTCCCGGGATAAAAAAATATTAGATTAATAGTATTTGTAGTAGTCCTATGTGCTATTCCTGTCTAATACCTATCTCTGTGCCAAATTTCATCCAGATCCATCCAGCCTTTTGAACGTGTAGATGTAACAAACACACACACAATCACAAACTTACGCCTTTATAATATTAGTGTGAAGTGTGATGTTATGGTTTTTGTTTCTAAAAAGTCTTAGCTTCGTTCCGAGTCAATGGTAGAACTCTTTACAAAGTTTGGATTCAGAAGGTCACATTCAAGGACACGTTGTTTGCAGCATCGCATCGGTGAGATCTCGGATATCTATGGGTGGGACTCATTAAGTCCTTCAAAGTGTAGGTGTTATAATTATGGACTTTTGGGGCACTGCAATGCTTATTCAGATAGGTCACTAAAAATTAATATGGCAAAATGGGTTATTACGGACCCGTCCGATAATCAATGCGAGTGCAATCGCCTTGTCCAAAACATGATAATCGAAGTAAGATTACAGGATTGTATTGGATTGGATTGTATCTTTGTTTTTCAAACTAGATGACGCACAAGCTCCACATAATTGTCATCATCATCAATTTGCCGTTTTACTTGTGTTTTGTTTACCATTCATATTGACGGAGACAATGGCGAGCATTTGCATCACCCGCAGTTCGTAGGCACACATTCAGAAGGCGATGACATAAGTCTCACCTGTGCTGACCACACGTTGCTCAACGTTGTTCGTTGTCGACACCCAGCGAGTCATCTAAACCAGTTGAATATTAATTAACAAGTATACCTAGTCTGTGACGTTTTTGGATTTCCTAGATACCTACTTAAAGGCAGCAGTATTTAGCAGTGAGGATGGGTTAAAACTTATTTTCCTGCTTCATTTAAAATAGTTCCACGAATTGATGCTTTTTTATGAGTCGTTTTTGCTTAGATTTGGTTAATGTGATCGATTGACTAATAGTTTAACGACCTACCACTAACACTGTTCTTAGTACCTGTACCCAGTAGTTCCTGAACTAAGACACAAAGTACAAACATTTGTTTCGTACTGATTGCTCCATAACCTGGCTCTTAAATTTTTGATGGCAAAAAATAGTCATCATGGTAGTTATTACAAATGAACTCGTACAATCTTTCGCAAAGGGATTTTAGGTTACCTGCTTAGGAACATAAAAACGGAAACAGTGCTAGAAAAGTTGACCTACTGTTTTCTTCTCGCTACGGGCGCCTGTAGGAGTTCCTTGCAGCCTCACACGTGCCCCGCGAGCTGACACAATCAGAGCTACTATAAAAATATGAAAAACCTAACTATTATATTTGAGTTCTGATACATTGCTGTTTATCTTCAACCAACAGGCATAACCTTTCACTCTTGTGTTGCATTGGACTGTGTTCTAAGTTCATGTGGGTAGTCTTTGGGAGCAAATGGTAAAGGGGTTCCCGTTTAGGTAGTAGGAAAGTATAATATTGAATACGGTGCTCATTGAATTTTTACATAACTTCGCATTGGGAACACTCCAATGTGACTTTTACGGGGTAAAAGGGGCAATTATTTTACATATACAGACTTTTTACATTAGTAAATTGAGGATTTTGCTCGAAAGAGGTTTTACTCTCCTCTGTTCGATATTTAGATGAATTGTATTCAAATAAGTAAAATATATTATTATACCATGGATGCACCAAAACAACTCATACGTATTCAGAGCACTCGATAAATCGAACTCCTGTAGGTATTCATCATCATAAATGTGTAACTAACGACATGGAGGCAAAAAAGCTAAGAGGCTTATGTACCGTTGTGACGCCAAGACTCCGGGCTCCGGGAGCCCAGTGAGCGTAAAAATAAAGCAATTAACTCGCGGACGGTTTACGAGCGAAGCCGGGATGACGCGTCATTGTTGGGCTCATTACACACTCGCCATTAATCCTGAGAGGCTGACAATTTTTGGAAATAGCATAGTGGGGCTCTAGGTAAAATTATATTCTATCGGTGATATTATATTCGAAAACATGTGACATCCACCTACACGCCCTGGGCCCGCGTGGTGGATTACAGCCTATTCCCTCTCACGGAGAGGAGGCCTGTGTCGCAGCAGTGGGAACATGAATAGGCTGATGATGATGATGATGATCGGCGATAGCGATTTTCAAGAGTTCAAAATACATTCATTTCACCATCACCTTTTTTACTTTTCGACAATCTATCGCTGATGAAATATCAGTTTGTGTAGGCTCTCTTGATGATATTTAGGCGAAGGATGAGTCATTTTATAATAAAATCTTTTTATAAAAAATATGATGAAATAATAAGCATAGACAAGACACAGTGCTGTAAAATAATAAGCATAGACAAGACACAGTGCTGTAAAATAATAAGCATAGACAAGACACAGTGCTGTAAAATAAAATTCGCGGAAACTGCATATTTTTTTATAGATACCTTTTTCGCATCGATTGATTGCATGGCACGGTTGATTTTGTAAATTGTTTTCTAAAGTTATATTTATGTCAGCAAAAAATGTTAATTGATCGGAGGTTCTCCGCTAGAGAGGAGCTCGTGGCTAAATAATAACAGCCGCACGGGTCGATCTTCAAGGTTCAGCAACGATTGCCGAGGTCGGTGACCATCTTTACATAGCGTGTTTCTTCCGTGCTTCGTAAAACACGTTAAGCCGATGGACCCGGCTGTCACTTGAAGATCTTTGACAGTCGTTACGGGTAGTCAGAAGCGGGTAGGCACCAGTCTAGCCAAGAGGTATCGGGTTACCCAGTTCCTGGGTTGTGGAGGTCAGATAGGCAGTCGCACCATGTAAAGCTGAATCCGGTTAAACTGGAAGCCGACACCAGCATAATTGAGAAAAGGGATAATAGATTGTTCTATAGTTGTCAACTTGTATCATAGATGAAGATTTTACATACTTAGCTAACTACATACAAATATCAGGGGTTCAATAGGTGTTCGAGTTCTACTGATATAAGACATCTCTCCTCTTCTTCTATTCAAACACTACTCTACTAAAAAAAGGAGATTTAATAATTCTTAGATTTTCTTGTTTTATACGTTTTTTTAGTTCGCTTCTTACGCAGTCGTTTTTTTTTTTGGAAATTTTAATAGTATTTTTTATTACAAACGATTATTTTTCCACTACCTGATGAGCTCATCAGGTAGTGGACAAATAATTGTTACTACGTTAATAAGCTTACTTAATTAAATGCAAATAAAGTCCAACAACAATTTATTAGAAATATATTAATTTTCCGTTCAGACTAAAAACCACAGTCACACAATCAACGCGCGCTTTTTCGAGAGGTAACAGGTTCAGTATCATTCTGCCGGATTGGGTGGTGGAAAAAAGCGCGGGCGTAGCGGCAGAATGCGTCTACCAAAAGTAGCATATTCAGTTACGTTTTTTTTTTCTTTAAATTGCTAATTATTTCACTCGTACTTGGTTGCCCAAAACAAAATAAATACGTTGTAGTTACATAATGATATCAAAACTCCATACAAAAGTTATTCCGTAACTGTTATTATGTAATTTTGTTTTTTTATTTTATAATCTTGTATCTAAATGTTCATATTTCGAAACGAATTTCTTAGGCAATGTGTTACATAATAGACAAGGTAGTGGAAAAATAACTTTTTTTTATTTACCAATTTTTACTTTTCACTTATTTTTTTTTTCTTATTATTTTTAAACAAATAAGTGGTATATATTTTTGTAACCAACTCTTAAAACCCTTCATTTTGATACTCCACTAATGAGTATGGCAGAAACGAAATATTGGGACCACTTAGGATCAAACCTACATACATAGACTGATAAACACTTTACCCTCCTTCGGCATTCGGGTAAAAAAATCGCCTTGTGATTACCATCATTGGGTGGCAGTACTAAAGAGACTAATGCCCTGGAAATTACCAATTTAAAATATGGGCAGATTTTAAAATGATTCAGAATCCTGCAATCATCTTAAACCCTCCAGTATTTAGCCTCACAAGGATGAAATAAAACTTACTGTTACATTTAGCGACTTGTCGTAAACGTCGTGATCACCGGTCGTCCGGTCTTGTCCGGTCCAGTCGTAGGTTGTAGGTTGTTGCAACATGTTGGACAACTGCATAAGTTGTTACCTCGCAGCCTCTTCGCGTCTATAGAGGCAGAAGGGCGTGATCACTGTAGCGACAGCTCGGTTATTAAAATGTATGAGCATGTAGGTACTCGTATGACTCGGGTGTAACTTTGTTGTTAGTGCTAGGGCATGCAGTTCCGAACATTTTCAATTTCGAAATTAGCTCACGATATTGGGCTTTGATTTGGGAGCCAAATTTAATGGGCAATCAGAATAATACTTTACCTTAACTGAAAATGTAAAATTGGTAGTCTGGATAGGCACCTTTTTCTGCGTGGATATATGCTCATGCATGCTGCGCTACCACGGGGAGATAGCGCAGTTATACGGGAAGCACTAAGACTCCACGGTGTCCTCCTGTGCAGCGTTAGCACTCATCCGTGAAACCGAAGCGGCTGTCCGTCGCCTTCCTCTGGGGAGTGCGCCCCCTCCACGGTGCATCAGAACACATTGCAAACCGTGACCACCCCAGGGACCAAACAGACGATCCGGTGTATGGCACCCTTGGACCCCCATGACGGGTCAGTTCAGTGGCCCCGCCGCCTACCACTTTTCGGCCGCAAGGGATTGGGAGAGCGGCCAATGCTATACCGACACTCCTCCCCTGCAGTCCCACCGCGTACGCCATCAGACAGTGGCGACACCGTGGAAGGTAGCAAGAGCAGCACATCGCAATACCGACACTCCTCCCCGCCGCGGCCTCCAGGCCGCGGCGGGGAGGAGGACCCTCAGCCGAAGCCTCATTTGCGATATCGCCCAAGCGGCACCGCAACCTACTTGTTGGCCGCTACGTCGCCGGCTTAACGGCAAAAGCTGTGACGAGCGGCCCCGCCTCGGGTTCCTCTTCACTTCACCGTGGGTGATCAAACCACGGGTACTGAGCCCCCCCCCGGCCTAGACAATTCGGGAATCTACCTGTCAGTACCTGAGTGAGCTCTTACGACATGTGCTCACCTCTTTTCAGCCGACGTGCGATTCGAATAGCTATTTTCCACTGCAAGCTGTTGATTTTAGTCCTGCAGCCTCGGAACACCTGACAGTCGGTTTGACTAAAGGTACCGTACTGACCGGGCACGGTTGTTATGGTAAGTACCTGAAAAGGATTGGGCGAGAGGCCACAGTGAATTGCCACCATTGTGGAGGTGACCTAGATTCTGAAAATGCTTGAGGATTGCCCTGTGTGGGCCTATAGCGGCGGGTCTTGCTCGCCAGCTCAGGTGAGACCTGTGTCTGTCAGTACTAGTGAAGACCATGCTGGTGGCGGAAATGGCCTCTTTCTATGAGATCGTAATGTTCCAGAAGGAGTTTACCGAGTGGGATCGTGAGAAGGCCGATCCCACCCGGAGAAGGAGGCATCGTGGAGGTAACCGCCTCGACGCCTATCACGCCGATCCTCCGATTGTGTATCATTTAAGGCAGGCGGGTCTCCGCGGTTTCTGGCGCTCAGAGTTGGAACGCTGTCCCTTCATCGAGTAGTCTCAGGAAAGATGTTGGCACAGTGATCACGTGCTACACTCCCTGATTTTTCCCCAAAACTGCAGGCGCCTTTGGAAGGTTCCCTCCAATAGCAAAAAAAAAGGTAGAATTCCGAGTAAACAATTGTAGGCCTTGTCTAGGTATTGAAATGCCACTAATATTATAGAGCGCCATTTCTTCCTGTAATAAACTTTCGAGGCTGTTATATAATGGCCGAATTTCTTTCAATTCTCATTCACAATGGTTAGCCGTTCTTTTATTGTAATGTTAGCAGATGTATTATCGCTCATTATGATAAAAAATAACATAATATTTGAATTAATTTAAGTTTCAAAATTTAGGGGTGTTAATTTCGAAATTAATAAGCAGGCAAATATGGTCCAAAATTTAGAAGCTATGAAATTTCGAAATTTCGGCATGCCCTAGTTAGTGCATTGAATGTGTTTAGTTTTCAAAGATTTGGAGAACATATCGCGTCGCCGCCGCCGCTTACGCAGTTTGTGACATAGTATCAGCCACAAGACGCTTTGAAATGAAGCCTTTCTTTGATTTCACATACTGGTTAATAAATATTTAAAACAACTAACTCGATATGGATGACTGCGGCTTTTCTCTTGTTTAGTTAGTTTAGTTTAGATATTAGTTGCCGAAAAGTGTCAACTGTCAACACGCGTAGGCACGCTGTTGGAATTAAGGAGACTTTATTGTGTTAGACCGCGAGTTTAAGCATAGAACATTTGTTAAAGTGAACTGTTTACTGTAAAACCTGTGAACTATTGTTTGTAGCCAAAAATAATAAGTGGTTCGAGCAAAAAAAAGTGATTCAAACACAAAAGTGACAGCCAACTTTCCAAAGTTTTGTCAACCCACCCTCAATATTTTTATTTTATTTTATTTACTAGAAAACTTGAGAAGTCATGCCAAAATGTCATTTGACATTTGGTTAAGGAGTGTTGCCATATTAATCCTAGAAGCCTAATCTATTTTGGGAATAAAATGGAAAATTCACAACAATCTCATCTTCCTAACAACCTCAACACACAACAAGAAACAAACCGAAAGGTTAACAACCAACAAGCCTTCTTAAGAAACTTCCTTGAAGGCAGAACAAGATCTTCGTCTCTATCTGCACTGCCGACCGGTGAAGATAGCAACACGCTATTGCTCAATGAACAATCAAACTCATTGAAAGATACTCCACCGTCAACTCAAAAGCAACCACCCACCTGGCAAAGAGTTCCCACTACAAAAAAACGTAAAATATGCAATGAACCTCCCTCACCCGAAGGCATCAATTGCTCCAACAGTTTTTCTGGGCTTCCAACCGATCCAGCGGCAGACCCTCCCACAAAGCCGAAAGCTCCAAGCAAGCCCTCACCCATCATCTTGTATGGAATAGAAAACGTAAACGAACTGACAAAACTCCTGCACTCCGTAGTTCAAGCACAGGAATTCAAATATAAAATTGTCAATAAGAACCTACTCCGTATAATGGCTGACTCCCCTGCAAGCTATCAAAAAATAATCGACCTCGTAAGATCTAAAGGATTAATCGGACACACCTTCTCGAGAAAAGACACAAAATGTCATCGTGTGGTTATTAAAAACCTTCACCACACCACACCCCATGAGGCTATTACAGAAGCTATCGAGAGCACTGGAAACAAAATAAGAGGGGAAATTATAAACGCCCACTATGGTCCAGACAAAGTCCCAAGCTCCACATTCTTTGTCAATGTTGAACCAGGCATAAACAATAAAGCAATCAAATCTATCGAATACATATACCATCAACGCGTCAAAATCGAAGATCCACGAAAATCAACAACGATAGTCCAGTGCAAACGCTGCCAACAATATGGCCACTCGAAGAATAATTGCATGCGGCCTTTTCGCTGCTTGAAGTGTGCCGAGGGACATAACACTGCTAACTGCCCTAAAAAGGATCGAAACACACCAGCGAAATGCGCACTATGTCAACTAGACCATCCTGCTAACTTCAAAGGCTGCCAGGTATATAAAGAAATCCTGGCAAGGAAAACAAAAACGCGGTCAAATCCACAGACAGCTACCATCGAAGTTGATAATAGTCAACGACCATCTAAAACGAATTCTCAGGTCATAAGACAAACCCGAACCGATGATCCCGAACCCTCAACTGGACGCATCCCAAATCAAGGATCATACTCTGATGCGGTGACGGGACGAAATCGTGGTCCACCTGAAACAGAAAGCACGGCAAACATGCACAGAATAAACAACCAACAACACTCCACAGTGGAACTACTCCTAATAAAGCAAAGTGAAAAAATCGATATTCTCCTTCAACAGATAGGTACCCTTATGGGACTATTGACCACAATAATCGCCAAATTAGTACCAAAATGAATGGGCTGCGACTGGCCATATGGAACATCAATGGACTCTCCCCGAACATCCAGGAACTTGAAACCATACTCACAAGTAACAAACTAGACGTTGCACTCATATCCGAAACTCATGCCACCATGCGAAGCTCGTTCTATATCAAAGGCTACCATGTGTATAGTACTCCTCATCCTGACGGCAGTGCCCATGCGGGATCAGCTGTGGTCATAAAGACCAATCTGAAGCACTCACTCCTAGAAGCTTACTCCACTGATTTCCTCCAAGCCACCTCGATAAGACTGGAAGACCGTGCTGGTCCTATAGTCCTATCTGCCGTCTACTGCCCACCGAAACACCGAATTTCCGAAGAAATGTATCTTCATTACTTCCAGACACTTGGGCAACGCTTTATCACAGGCGGCGACTGGAATGCGAAACATGTGTACTGGGGTTCACGCTGCACAGTAACTAGAGGTCGGGTGCTCAAGGGCTGCGTCGAAAGAATGAAGTTACCTACTGGCCTTCAGACCCCAAAAGATTACCTGATCTTCTTGACTTCTACATCGCAAAAGGCGTTAGTCACTTGTACACTAGCATAGAATCTAGCCTCGACGGTTCATCCGACCACACCCCAGTCATCCTCAACCTATGCGCTAGAGCGATCGATAGAGAGAAACCAGAGAAACTATACAATCATAAAACTGACTGGGATGGCTTTCGTACTTACCTAGAAGAGAAAATCAACCTACGTACTCCGTTAAAGTCTTGTAGTGCCGTGGATGAGGCCTGTTTGTACATTACCAACTTGATCCAAACGGCAGCCTGGCTAAATACACCCAGCCTACCTGACTCACATAAATCTGCTGTTACGCCAATGGACATCAGAATGAAGCTGGAGGAAAAGCGACGCCTTAGGAGAAATTGGCAACAGACACATCTCCCAGCCGACAAGACAAGATTTAACCGCGCAGCAAGAGAACTGAAACGAATACTCAAGGAGTCCTCAAATCTACGACTGAAAAGTACATTAGAGCAGATGTCACCAACTGGACGGAACGACTACTCTCTGTGGAAAGCCTCTAGAAGCGTAGATAAGTCACAGAAACACTGCCCACCCATAAAATTTGACTCTTCTTGGGCGAAAACAGACAGTGAAAAAGCCGAAGCTTTTGCTTTTCATCTGTCTCAAGTATTTCAACCTAACGACAGCGCTGGATGCGATAACCGTGAACAGGACACAATATTAAACCAAGATCTACAAATGTCTCTACCCCTAAGACCAACATCACCCAGAGAAGTAGCACATATGATTAAGTCCTTGCATTCTAAGAAGGCCCCAGGTTACGACTTGATCACCCCGAAGTTGCTCAAGGAACTGCCAAAAAAATCTATTACGTTTCTAACCTGCTTGTTCAATGCAATCTTTAAAACGGGTAGCTTCCCAGCACCTTGGAAGGTGTCGCAGATCATAATGGTACAAAAGCCCGGAAAACCTCCACAAGATATTGCGTCTTACCGTCCCATCAGCCTAACTCCCGTGCTGTCGAAACTCTGGGAAAGGATATTTCTGGTTCGCTTGAAATCACTAATGGATGAATGTAACATCATACCGTCGCATCAATTTGGATTCAGAAAATCGCACTCCACGATTGAACAAGTTCATCGAGTTCATGAAGTAATACGACAGTGCTTTGAACGTAAACAGTACTGTTCAGCGGCCTTCTTGGACGTGCAACAGGCTTTTGACCGCGTCTGGCATAAGGGCTTACTTTGCAAAATAAAACAAAAGTTGCCCCATTCTCTCTTCAACATTTTGGCCTCATACCTATCCAAGAGAATATTCCAGGTTAGACATGGCGAAGCTAGATCATGCTTTTACAATATCGAGGCTGGAGTACCGCAGGGCTCTGTGATTGGCCCTATTCTCTACAATATATTTACCTTCGACTTACCCACACCAGATAATGTGACTGTTGCTACTTATGCGGATGACATCGCCTATCTATCCTGTCATGACTCAGCTGAAACAGCAAGTGAGCAGCTGCAGCATGTACTGAACAGCATGTATTGCTGGCTAGTAAAATGGCGGATTAAAGCCAGCGCCCAAAAATCACATCACATTACGTTCAGCCTGAGAAGAGGTATTTGCCCTCCAGTCCAACTAGGCACTGACATCTTGCCACATTGTGAGTGCATTAAGTACCTAGGGTTCCACCTGGATCGCCGCCTTACTTGGCAGACTCACATAAAGTGCAAACGCAACGAAGTTAACCTGAGATTCAAAAACTTGTACTGGCTGATGAAACGGAACTCGATTCTTTCCTTGGAAAATAAATTACTTTTGTACAATGCAGTAATAAAACCCATATGGACATACGGCATCCAACTTTGGGGGGTTGCCAGCGATAGCAACATAACATGTCTGCAAAGAGCACAAAATGCAATTTTGCGGACAATTGCAAACGCAACCTGGTTTACTCGCAGTGACGAGATACATGAATACCTCAACATGCCCACCATAAAGGAGGAAATCAAAGAACACACAAGAATTTACGCCGAGCGCTTAGCGATACACCCAAATCCCTTGGCTATTAAATTACTTGACACCTCCCAAGCCGTTAGGCGACTTAAACGGAAGCAAATCTCGCTCATTTAATGGTTGGTTGAGGCGATGGCCTCCAAAACCCAAAGTCCTGTTGAAATACAACCGAACTGATTATAGTCGCTACCGACTGATGGCAGGTTAAAGCGAAAAAAAAGAAAAAAAAAAAAAAAGTTAGTTTCGTTTCGACGGGCTGTTTCCGCAACTCCACGACCAAGCGCGTATTTTTATGTAGTTTAATAATGTGCTTTACCTACCTTTTTGTATTATTTAATATATTTTGGTGTATTTTACTTTAGAACAAAATTATACATGCGGCGTTAAGTTCTTTTTCTTTTTTATAACGCCACTATAGGTACTATTTTAAGACTTTGCTGCTAGCAATTAAGTCAAGGGCTGTGGGCTGTGATGGAGTCAATCGAACTATGTTATCTTTTATGATTGAGAACTTAATTCCAATTATTACTCACATCATCAATTCATCGTTGCAGACTGGTGTGTTTCCTGCAATGTGGCGTAAGGCTTACATTATCCCTCTTCCTAAAATTCCCAACCCCAGTTTGGCTATTCACTTCAGACCAATCTCCATTCTCCCTTTCCTTTCTAAGATCCTAGAAGCGGTTTCTCTTAAACAAATGTCCTCCTATGTCTTCAAGAATAACCTGTTGTCCAATTGCCAATCCGGTTTTCGGCCTGGCCACAGCACAGCCACAGCTCTGCTTAAAGTTACTGAAGACATTAGGGACGGCTTGGAGAATTCGAGGTTAACGGTACTGGTCTTAATAGATTTTTCCAATGCTTTTAACACCGTTGATCACGACATTCTCCTGGCCATACTGTCTCAAATTGGGGTCGCTTCGTTGTCACGTGATTGGATTTCATCATATCTTCGTGGTCGCCAACAGGCTGTGCGTGCTGATCAGGATTGCTCTGACTGGTGCGACTTGGTAACTGGTGTTCCACAAGGCGGTATACTCTCTCCTCTTTTATTCTCTTTATTTATAAACTCCATTACTGTTATCCTCAAATGTTCTTACCATCTGTACGCTGATGACTTGCAACTTTACGCTCAGTCAGACATTGCCAACCTTGACAATTGCATTTCTCTACTCAATGCTGATCTTCGAGCTATCAGTGAGTGGTCTGGCAAATTTGGGGTTTCTGTTAACGTCGGGAAATGTCAGGCCATCCTCATTGGTAGTTCGTACTATTTGAGAAGTGTGAACACTGCCCAACTTATACCACTGATGTACGAGAACTCCGTCATTTCTCTTTCAACTCATGTAAAAGATTTAGGTCTGTACATTGACGACAGTTTTAGTTGGAATAAACACGTGGCTCAGGTGAGCCAGAAAGTCGCTTTCTCGCTGCGGTCTCTCTATAGATTTAAGCATTTCCTCCCATCCAGCACCAAAATCACTCTGGTTCAGTCACTTGTGCTTCCCATTATCGACTATGCTGATGTTTGTTATCCTGATCTATCCCAAGAACTTCTAAATAAATTGGATCGACTTTTCAACAATTGTATTCGCTTTGTTTTTGGCCTTCGTAAATATGATCATATTTCTTCCTACCGTTCTCAGCTTAAATGGCTGCCTATCCGCCTCAGGAGGTCCCTCAGATCTCTCTGCTTGCTCTTCACTATTATGAACGATCCTTGTGCTCCCGATTATCTAAAAACTTATTTCAATGTATTGGGCAGTTCTCACAGTCGTAACCTTCGAGCTTTTAAAAATCTACTCCTCCAAATTCCTTCACACCGCACTGGTTTTATGTCTAATTCATATGCTGTCTCAACAATAAAGCTCTGGAACGCGCTACCCTTTAGCATTAAAAAGGCTGAAAGCAAATTCACTTTTAAAAGAAAAGTTCGTGACCACTATTTCAGTCAGACTAAATAGCTTTCATCTAGAGTCAGAAGTCTAGTTGGTATAATTATTATTAGGTTTCTCGTTTTTTTTTATTGGTATTTATTAGTCTATTTTATTTGTATATGTGTATTATTAATATATATGTAAGTATATACATTTTCGTATACAATTTGTTTGAATATTATTTTGTACCCGTTCACAACGTTGTCCTTTTTAACCGAAAGGTTGACTGGTAGAGAATGCCTTGTGGCATTAAGTCCGCCTATGTACCACTATTGTACATGAAGTTTAAATAAATAAATTAACGGTTTTCTTTCTGAGTGGACGGGAGTCAGCTGGATACCAATAGCACAGGATCGGTTGATGTCGCAATGCTTATGGGAGGCATGTACTGGGTTGGAAGTCTTGACTGGGATTAAGATGATGATGATTATATTAATTCATTGAACCAGGTTATGTAAAGCAACCTTTCAAATCCGTAGAGCTTGGAACTCAAATAATGTATGCAAGTGGTAATAATCAGAAATACTTGTGTACCCTAGATCTCGTCGCTTGCTCTTATAATTTGCGTAGCTAACTAACACTGCATGCACAGTAAACTTAATTAAGCTCCAGAATATCATAAGCCGCACACAATTGAATGTATAAGCTCGGCTGTTCGGTCAGTAACGAACGTGTGGGTCTACGTCCAGTAGCGACCGCACGACATAGTTTGAGCGAGTTGATGGATCATAGAAAATACGGATATGTGCTGAGCGAGGAGATCCGACGATTGAACATTGATTATGATAGGTGGTCACTAACGCGAAAGTTATACAACAAGGTTAGGAAATACTACTTATTAGAAAGAGATTTAAGACAGGATCCTGGACCAACCTATTCCACCTCCACATTTATTACCTAACTTCTGCTAGAACTTGCAGTATTGTATCTGTGTAGTTTCATACGTATCGCTCCATACCTATTGGTTTTCAAAGCTCTTCAACGTGGTCAGAGTTCTTTAACGTATAGTTTCCAATTTATATACGATGGCATATCCATTAGTTTCAATGCCCTGGCTGCAAAATTTATAATTGAATCTTGCATTGACGTGTTTCGTCCCTCCGGTGGAAAGTGTGGAAACCGTTTAATTATAGTTGATACCTTTTCGTAGCCAAATGGGTCATGATATGTGATAAGTAGTATACTTATATGATCTAATTTTATTAGAATACTAGTTGTGCCCGCGGCTTCGCTTCCGTTAGCTGCCTATCCTACTCTAGTTACCTACCTACCTACCTTATTTACCTTTCTACTTACCTAGATCGAGCGTTCACTGCACAGAATACTATTTACCCTAAGGAAAAGAATATCAACTTCATACAAAAAAAGTAAGGACAGATTTGCTGCGCGCCATCTAGTAGCACTCCAGAACACCACACCGAAAATATGAAAAAAAAAACTGAGAAAAAGTTTTTATTTTATACCTTTTAGTTGTATCTAATAGGCAAGTTATTTAGTAAGGTACCTATAATTCCAGAATAGATTACCCGAATATCATGAAACTTGAACATAGCCGGTGAAATGAGGGTGTACCAAGGTGAACCTACACATCTGGGTAAAATTAAAAGCCAAAGTTGAATATATTTATTTCACTAGGCCAATAAGCGGCACTTTTGAACGTCAAATAAATTAAAATTTACAAGTTAGTAATAAAAATTGGTTCTACCGTGCATTCGGAAAGTATTTTTTTTTATTTTCTTAAAATAAACGATTCCCCACACTAGGAATTTCTCCTGTATCGTGGGTGCGTTTACAAACATATAAACTCACATACACAAACAACCAGAGCCGGAACAACTATATGTAGGTCATACAAATATTTGTTCCGTGCGGGAATCGAACCCGCGACACGCTATGTAGCAGTCAATTGCTCAACCACTGCGCCCATCCGTGTGCTCAAAGTAGCTTGTTATGGAGAAGAATGCATAAGAAACTCCATACTTACTATTTTTTTAAAATGGTGTTTTACAATCTATCTATATATATAAAAGCGAAAGGTGACTGACTGACTCACTGACTGACTGACTGATCAATCAACGCACAGCCAAAACTGCTACGCCTAGAAGCATGAAATTTGGCAGAAAGGTTCCTCAAGTGACGTAAGTGTGCACTAAGAAAGGATTTTTGGAAATTCCACCCCTAAGGGGGTAAAAAGGGGGTTGAAAATTTGTATGTAATTTCTACAGTTTGTAAGTTAGGCACGTGAAATTTTAGATTTACGCTCTTGGTTGATAAAAAAAAATAATGTATTTATTAGTTTTTGGATATTTGACCCCGAAGGGGATAAAAAGGGGGTTGAAAGTTTGTATGAAGTTTTTACAGTTTGTAAATTGGACACATGAAATTTTACATTACGCTCTTGGTTTATCATCATCATCATCATCATCAGCCTATTAATGTTCCCACTGCTGGGACACAGGCCTCCTCTCTGTGAGAGGGGATGGGCCATAATCCACCACGCGGGCCCAGTGCGGGTTGGTTTATAAAAAGAATTAATTCATATATTGGTTTTTGGAAATTCGACCAGTGAGGGGGTAAAAAGGGGGTAGAAAGTTTGTATGAAATTTTTACAGTTTGTAAGTTGGACACGTGAAATTTTAGATTTACGCTTTTGGTTCGTAAAAAGAATTAATGTATTTGTTGGTTTATGGAAATTCGACCCCTAAAGGGGTAAAAAGAGGGTTGAAAGTTTGTATGTAATTTCTTCAGTTTGTAAGTTGGTCACGTGAAATTTTAGATTTACGCTTTTGGATCATAAAAATTTTTTATATATTTATTGGTTTTTGGTAATTCTTCCCCTAAGGGGGTAAAAAGGGGGTTGAAAGTTTGTATGTAATTTCTACAGTTTGTAAGTTGGACACGTGAAATTTTAGATTTAATCTCTTGGTAGATAAAACAAAACCATGTATTTATTAGTTTTTGGATATTCTACCTCTATGGGGATAAAATAGGGGTTGTAACGTTATATGAAATTTCTTCGGTTTGGAAGGTAAAACATCTAAAATTGTAGGTTTTCGCTCCTGATTAATAAAAAAACAATGATTTTATTATTTTCGGAAATGCCACCCCTAACGGGGCTAAAAAGGGGGTTGAATGTTTGTATATAATTTCTATAATTTGTAAGTTAGAGTTGGAGTTGATAAAAAGAATTCATGTAATTATTAGGTTTTAGAAATTCTACCCCTAAGGAGAATAAAGTAGGGGTTGAAACATTATATGAAATTTCTTTAGTTTGGAAGGTAAAATATCTAAAATAGTAGGTATACGCTCTTGATTAATAAAAAATGAAATGAGTTTATTGATTTCCGGAAATTCTACCCATAATAGAGGTTAAAGGTGGCAATTTGTTGGGCTTATATATTTGAAACTTGGCATCAATACTAACAGCAAATATTTAAAAAATTAAATTATTGATTTTAAAGTAAAGGTTGTCATTACAAGTTTTCAAAACTACTCCTAAAATACGATTTAAAGGATGTTAAAGTTTGTATGGAAGATCTCATTTCTTGGATTAATAAACTTTAAAACTTGAAACTTGGGACAAATACTAATGTAAGTAAATAATAAAGGATATCATTCTTAGTTTTTCGAAACTACCCCTAAAATATGATTAGGGGGGTGTTGAAGATCTTGGTTTAATAAACTTGAAATTTTGCACAAATACTAATCTTTATAAATAATGTGGGTTGCTATTAGTTATTTGTTTTTCGGAACTATCCCCAAAATACTATTTATGGGGTGATCAAGATTTTTGAAGTATTTTATTACACATAGCTTCTTTTAATGATGTAGGTGAGCACTAAGGAAGGAGTTTTAGAAAATCAACCTTTAAAGAGACATTTAATTGTATAAAAACATTTTTTTTAAAGATATTACTGACCTCCAACTAAGTGTTTTTTTTTTTTTTTTCTATTTTGTTGTCTTTGGTAGGTACTATTTTTTTTTCGTTATGGACACTGACTTCGAAAAAGAAAGTTATTTTTCCTTTTGTAGTGTTTTTAGTTGGATGTCGGTAGTGTTTTTTTGAATTTTGAAAAATAGATCTTTTGTTTTTCACTTTTTAGGTGGACCTAATAGGCAATATGCCTTTAGTAAGGTACTTAATTATTTTTTGTGTATGTTCACCGATATCTCCGTCAAACAACACTGTTCAAAAGGTCCAGTTCGGTAGTTACAAATCGAGGAAAAGGTCATCTTAGTGCCGTAAGATTCTTCAAAACTTCACTGTTGACACACCTAAAACAGTAAACTTCTGGGGGTAATTCTGAAAAACTAATGATGGCAATTTATTATTGCCCAAGGAATAAGATTTTTAACCGTCTTTCCAAAAAGGAGGAGGTTCTATGTTCTCTAAGTCCTAACTTAAGCCGTAGATATCTACGATATCCCATTTATAATTGATTTATCAATATCTTATTTTTGATCGCCTTCACTAACTGCACATAATTTTGTTGAATAAAATACAAAATCATGCGAACGAAGTCGCGGGCGGAGTGCTAGTATTTACATAAAAGTACATACATTAATAAATTCAGATATGTGAGGACGATGCATTTTTAATTTTTAAGTCTTTTCAGATTCATTATTTAATTTGAGAAATAGGAACATGGTTCTCACATACTTACAAATATTGCAAACATAGGTAAAATACCTAATTAAACAACAACGGAACAGGGTGTGAGTCAATTAAAAAAAACAATAACTATGAATAGGAATATAAATTAACAAATTTGATTTTGTCTAAACTAAAGATTGCCGTATGGAGCAGGACCAGCATGTTTCCAAGCATTCTTATCTTGAATATTATCATCCAATTTGTAATATGCTTATTTACAAAGTGACATTTTAACTAAAGTTTTAAAGGAGAATGCTAATTTTGTATGGAGAAATGTACTGACCGAAACATTTTAGTGTCCTGATAAAACACCTTTATTTGATTATGTTACCTTAATTAATTACACGTACCAACTTTAGTCAATTTTCATTGCGGGAGTTAAGAGATATTGAAAGAAATATATTCCTTTTTAGGTTACAGTAGATTCACAGCAATATGGACTCTATGCCAAAATATTTAAGATTTGTATTCATTAGACATTTGTTCAAGTGCTGTTAAAATATATAATGTTATTCTTGGATAAAATTTCCATTATGGGCCGTTGATTTGGAAGTTCATTTTTTTTATAGGTTGTACTCATAAATAGAAAGCTTTTTACAAATTTTCAAGACTCGGAAATTTTATGTTTTTTTGTATGTTTTTCGTGAGGTAAAAATATGAGAATTAGTCCAGGAGTGAGCGAAGCGAGCTCGGGAGCTTAGGGCACCCCGACACGGACAGGTTAGGTTCGAAGAATATCTCCTTAACCATGGGGTTCCGCGGGGTTGGGATGGTACAGTAGGGTAACCCCACTACGGTACACTACTTCCCTACCGCCCTTCCCGCCCTAAAAATCGATGGACTTTGATAGAAATTTTTATTCTAACCTAAAAACTTTAACCATGGATATCTCCATAACCATGGGGCTCCGAGTGGTGGGGATGGTAAAGGGGGGAAGAAACCCCTCCCCCCCTCCCCCCCCCCTCAACCCCGCGCCATAAATCAGCGGCCCATAAAGGAAATTTTAACCTTATACTTACTTACCGGTGTAGATCCAAGCCCGTAATATGGTCCAATTTATTATCAAGAATCTTCGACAAAATGTTATGTTTGCGCATATATGGCGCCAACATCAAAGAACAATTGAGACACCAACTTCGAACGGTAGCCATGTCGGAAATCACAAATATAAAGTCCTGTCTTATTAAGCTCTATTTTCACAAACACACGGCGGCGGTGTTGTAGTGATAAGTATTTAGTAACGGCGGAACGTAAAACTCAACTTGACGCAACAAAACAAATGAAAAGACGACTACCGTCACTGTCAAATGAAATGACTAACAATTATAGGCATGTTACCAAATCGGTAATATAATCGATTTCTAAAAACATGATTCATTTTTTATCTTGGTTTGCATTAAACTAGTAAACCACACCAATTTCAAAATAAGTTTGTTCTTTACATTAACGAGGTGAATCCGGATGGATTGATTCAGTGTTTCAGGTAGATTATAAAAAAAAAACGATTCTTCGATCTTCTTTTTTTAATCGATGTCAGATCATGTCAAAATGCCTCAACCCTAACATAAATGGCGGAATATGTTTGAGCTGTGAAACGGAAGTAAAAATACTTATTAATACAAGAAAATGAACCCCACTAGGAATCTTTTTGAAAAGAAGTTCAAATGCATAAAATATTTTTGTTTTATTTATTGTCCAGAAATGATTGTGACACAATAAACTTATTTTACGTACTGTCCATGGGCATTCTCCTTTACTTTCATTTAGTTTTAATATATCACAAGGTATTTTGTTATAGAATTTCACACAATTGTTACAGTACCCCATGGAATATGAGTGTACTTTAGCTAGTCTATAAGATGGTAGGTCTAACTTATCTTTATTTCTCGTATTACAATTGTGTCTATCACTGACTTTACTAAAGAGATGTATATTTTTCCTTACATACTTATTATTTTCATAAATGAATTGGCAAGAAACTGTCATACTATTAATATTTTTAAATAGTTCCCTAAGAGATTCTCGGTGACTTAACTTATATATGGCTCTGACAACTCTCTTTTGCAGTATAAATATGGATTCAATGTCAGCTGCTCGACCCCACATTAAAAATACCGTATGACATAATGCTGTGAAAGTAACTAAAATAGACCAAACGCGCGCTTTCTACATCCGTTAACTGTCTTATCTTTCTAACAGCATAAGTGTCTGAGTTTAGCTGACCCGCAAGAGATGTTATGTGAGGACCCTATTGCAATTTGTCGTCTAGAGTCCCAGGAAAACTGTTTGATTTACAAAGTCCAGCTTTTCGCCATTCAATATGATTTCGCATTCGGTATTTCTTACATTCGGCAATGTGAATCTAATTATCCCCGTACCCCGTTCTTGCGTAATGGCGTGAAGTTATGTTATGAAATGGTATAAAAATAAACAGACATGCGATTGCAGCAATCCCGAACGATTTGCCGTGCCGTGCCGTGCCATTTATTGAAGAGTTCTGTTGTATATCTCCGAAGTTCTACATCAGATCTTCACTAAATTAAAATAAGACCAATTTGGGAACATTTTCAAAGTCGGTCCACAATTGACGGAGATATCGGTGAACATAAACAAAAAAAAAACATAATGTCGAACATAGGACCTCCTCCTTTTTGAAAAGTCGGTTAAATAAAACCTATCCATAGCTGGGATTCGAACTCACAACCGTAGGCCACCACGTTTATCATTAGGCTATTCAGACAATTGTAGCAGCGAAATTACGAACCACATTGCACGCACATCAACGTCATTATTGACATTAGTAGTATGATTAGAGACCTAAAATCTCATAAAACGTAAATTTTTAGTCTCGTGCATTAGGTCCCGAATTTTTATTTTTATTCTAGAAACACTTGAAATAGCACTTGA
This sequence comes from Orthosia cruda, assembly GCA_964057195.1. Taxonomy (NCBI): domain Eukaryota; kingdom Metazoa; phylum Arthropoda; class Insecta; order Lepidoptera; family Noctuidae; genus Orthosia; species Orthosia cruda. Next base: position 39,565,967 of record OZ059837.1, read on the forward strand.
AGATATATCTTTGATTCGACATAGAGAGTTGACCCCCTGGTTCGCTGCGTGCGAATAAACTAAGATTAAGATAAAGCTTTAACCATTTTTGCTATAGTAATCGTTTCAAGTAGATCTACTACTAAGCCTTTATCATTTATTCTCATGTTTTATGAAAATAAGTTAGATAAAGGTTACGAGAATTATGGTTGAATGTCAGAGTACTACAAGGTACTACTCCTCTGCCCAACCTGTTGGTGAAGACAGGCGTGATCGTTCATGTAAGTTACGTAAAATCAAGGTTATGACTTAGATTATGGAAGAAGGTTACCCATAGGTAATGACAACAATTTATTATGACACCTAACTATGCACTAGCTGTATACATATTATATGTTCTGGGCTTTTAACCATCTCCGTAACTTAGCCCCCCGTACTACCTCATTAACAGATGTCTTACAGTCTATTGCAATCGGAACACGCCATTACCATGTGAATTTGTGTAGAAACCCTGTCAGCTGGCACGGTGCCAACTGCTGACGAGGCTGAACCGCCTCATAGCGCTCAGCGGGACTTCTTCATACACTTATTTGAGTTTTAACTTATATTTCTGTTTGTTCTATTTAGTTCTTTTTCGAGTAAATAAGTACTCTATTTAGGTGTCGACTCGTGACAGTTATTGCTTAGGCTTAGTGAATATTTAGGGTCTTGGGTACTTGGAAGATTATTCATTGTTTTCAGTAGAGAGAATTGCTGACGTAGTCTTGAGGACCTCAAGGTGCTTGTTATGTTAAATTCTATTAGGCTTGTTCTCTCTTCAATCACTCATCTCATTTTAGTGTACTTTGATTAAATTATAGTCATACGGCTCGAGAAGGATTCAGATATATTCGCATTCCATGACTAATTTAATTTGGTTGCAATTTTGCATCCAAGTAAGTTCCACAGTCGCATTTCCCATTGTCGGTAGAACAAAAAACCATAAAACACACAATATCCTTTGATAGGAGACTTCAAAGGATACAGATATTCAAATGACCTGATCTCACACATGTCTAACGCCAGGTGACGACATCGCAATAATTTGTAAACAACGCATTACCATTGACGCAGTTTTGTCAGAATGGACGATGATGGGCGATTATAATAGTAATCTGCATTAGATGTGTTGACAAGCGACATTTACTAACGGCGGTTTCAGAAGGACCAGTTTACATTAGATGTGTTGACAAGCGACATTTACTAACGGCGGTTTCAGAAGGACCAGTTTACATTAGATGTGTTGACAAGCGACATTTACTAACGGCGGTTTCAGAAGGACCAGTTTACATTAGATGTGTTGAAAATCGACATCTACTAACGGCGGTTTCAGAAGGACCAGTTTACATTAGATGTGTTGAAAATCGACATTTACTAACGGCGGTTTCAGAAGGACCAGTTTACATTAGATGTGTTGACAATCGACATTTACTAACGGCGGTTTCAGAAGGACCAGTTTACATTAGATGTGTTGACAAGCGACATTTACTAACGGCGGTTTCAGAAGGACCAGTTTACATTAGATGTGTTGAAAATCGACATCTACTAACGGCGGTTTCAGAAGGACCAGTTTACATTAGATGTGTTGAAAATCGACATTTACTAACGGCGGTTTCAGAAGGACCAGTTTACATTAGATGTGTTGAAAATCGACATTTACTAACGGCGGTTTCAGAAGGACCAGTTTACATTAGATGTGTTGACAATCGACATTTACTAACGGCGGTTTCAGAAGGACCAGTTTCCACAGTTCAGCGTAAAAAGCTTCCGCCAATAATTCATCGTATTGGTTTTAAATTATTACCACATAATGACTAGAGATGTAATTAAAAAAAAAAAAACATTATTTTTTCACAATCTTGAAAAAAACTTGGCACCGTCGTTTTTTCCTACATTTGTTTTTTTTTCAGATAAAGTGAAACACTGAATTTGGTTGTTTTGTTTTTAATTAAAGTCAAATTATGTTTAAATCAATGGGTACCTATTATTATGAACTTAGAAAATACTTAATTTGTAACAATCAGAATCATCTCTTCTTTCTAATTAGGAAAAGTCCCGTCCGTAAATGGTAAACTTCAGTGGGTGTTGCCAATTATTTTAAGACATTTATGTAATAATTAACAAAAAAATCATGGTATTTTCTTAATAAACTAAAAAAAAACGTAATATCAACTCATATACGATAACCGAATTATATACCATATTTTTATTTTCGTACGATTGAAAAAATACCTAATTAAAAAAACAACGGTTTTTTTAAACGTTTTTTGGGTTCCGTACCCAAAGGGTAAAAACGGAACCCTATTACTTAGATTCCGCTGTCCATCTGTCTGTCTGTCACCAGGGTATATCTTATTAACCGTGATAGCTAGACAGTTGAAACTTTCACAGATGATGTATTTCTAGTGCCGCTATAACAACAAATACTTAAAACACAATACGAGAAACGTGTTTTTTTACCGTATATTTGCGATAATGGTACGAAATCCTTCGTGCGCGAGTCCGACTCGTACATGGCTCTTCTTTTCATCTCAGAAAAATAAAACGTTTTTACCCGACTGCCGAAGGAAGGTAATGTGTTTATCAGTCTATGTATGTATGTAGGTATGTATGTTTGTTCCTATGTGGCGTTCTAGAGACCAAACGCGTTGGCCGATTTTGATGATTCTAACGTCAATCGATTCGTCTTAACCCTGCGAGTGTCATAGCCTATATAAAAATTGGATAAGAAAAAAATGGCGGCTTTTGGGCGCCATTTTGTAGGGAGGGAGTCCTTTTTTTTGTTCCAAACCCATCGTGTGGAATATATATATATAAATAAAGGTTTTTAAGAGGTGATTTCAAAAATATATAACACTTATATGTTTAAATGAACCTAATTTAAAAAAATTACTATAAAGTTTTAAATAATAAAAGTTTATTAAAAAAGTCAGTCGGGTTTTTTGATTTATTTAATAAACTTTTTTTTTACAACTATAATAGTGATACATCTTCCTTAAACGATTGCCAAAGAATAATAGGGCAGAAGAGATCCAATTCGCGGTTCTTTTCTGCTCTATTCCGGGAGTCTGCTCTGCTTGTCTGTTTTTAAAAGCTGCATGATGTTATTTTCCATGCTATCATAACAACGCTAAATTTTTCAACCATCATCATTGTGATTCGGAGCTTGTTCCACTGCATCGGTTTCTCAAAACCAATTTTTAGACTGGTAATATACCTTCTCATTTGCCGACGCATGCGACCTGGCTCGCGCGAGCGCCGCGTGACGTGGAGGGCGCCCTGGCGTGCGTGCGCGCACACGGGCGGGCGCATCACTCGCACGCATCCTTCTATTGTTCTCGACAGTGCGTCAACAAACGGACACACAGGCATATTGTGTCATCTGGCAAATATTTAGGCCCACCGCAGTCCGCAGATGATGCATTTTGTTGAAAGTGGGGATTATGTCATGAACTAACCGCAATCAGGGTCACTGGTGGACGTGCAAGGCTTACAAATAGTAAGATAACATTTTTACTCATATCATCAGCCAACTTATCCTTAAGCTAGCTAGTGCTGCCAAGTACCACTACTACCCTTCGCACGAAAAGTGCCAACCGTTACGTAAAGCCATCAAGTCTGCCAGGCGTTACCACGCAAGCCGTTAATTTTCGTCTATCAATCAATGTTCTAACTTACTAACCAACATATTTATTGTAACACTATTTCATAATAAAGTGGGTTTAGTATAGCTCAACTTCAGCGGTGAACTAGATGCGTTCAGGCTGACTATAATTATTGTAGTATGTAAAATATATGTTACATTGTAACGTTAGTAAATACGGATTGATAGGTGAGCATCGTGAGCAAGCCTATTGTCTGCTGATGTGGTAGGTATGGAAAAGTGTCCGACTGCTCACATCAGGGTTGTTGCGAAAAGCATCCGCGGAACGTCAGCATCATTTTCAACATCAGCATCATTGACAGATGCTGATTATTGATGTTGAAGTTCGAGTCGTGACATGAGTGCAGAGGAAGCGGGGCTTATGGCACGTGTCCTTTTCGGTTGCGAGTTTTGACCAATCCAATCGTGAGGTCGACGGCGCTGATTGCGTTTGTAATCAAACACAAACTTGTCTCATCATTACTATTCATCTCTATATATAAAAATCAATGCCACTTTTCATCATTAATATCCACATTTCGCCAGTTATGTTTCCCTAAAATAAATTGCTATTGCAGGTGTGCGTAGTACATTATTACCTCAATGTTGCAGGTACGAGTTTCTTATTGGTTTGTAAATACCAAATATCGATTATTGTGATAGCACACTATACAATTAAGACGTTATCCTAATCTATTATTTGTCTTTGACACAATTAATTTACACACATATTTAAATATAAATAATTGTAGGTTATAATTGCATCACATCAACTATTAATTTAGACAAATAACATTTCTATTTGTCTTTCCTACCAATTACTCATAAGCATTTTGTCTGGTGCTGCTGTTTCAGCGGAACACCGAGTGAAGCGATCGAAGCACCTGACAACTGTCAATGCGCTGAATATGACACCAGCAGCCCAATTATATGAGCCAACGATGCAGTTGTCACACGCGCTTCGAAGTAATTGCTGACTGTGGACAAGTATTTGTAACGAAATGGGCTTAGTTTTAATAAAATGTCAACCTGCAAATAGATTATAGTATTTTATTTAGATACGATTATAATTGTTCTAGAAATTATTTGAATTCATTGAACTAGTTTAATGCCTTGGGTTTTCTACTAACTCCAAGTTAGTAGCTAACACGAGTCATGTATGCCATACTTTCATTTAACCTCAAGATAGCAACTAACTCTGAGTTTAGTTTATCGCGAAAGTGCGCTTTATGTAGCATATTATACTCAAACTCAAAGCTCATCTATTTCAATTAAACTATTTAGGTATATGCGCTTTTTGGGTCAGTCAAAAAGATGAGGCTAGTTGCACGTTCTTCGTAGCACGTACAACTTTTTTTAATAGTTATTATAGCTATTATATATTTTATGGCGTTGTGTCGGATGAACCTCTCGGTGAAATACTTACATGAAATGATTTACATAGCTTCGATAAATATAGGGTGACTCAGTTTTGTTTTCGTTTTTGATATTTAAAACAAAAACTAGAATTAGTTTAAACTCGTTTTATTTATTGTTATATAAAAGGGTAGTGTTTAAATCCCATTAAACGATCCCGTTATAAGCATATTAATCACCACTTCAGTAGAAGTTGTACCGAAATGAGCAACTCCATGCAAGTTATAGTAGCGTTAAAATCAGCTAAGTAAACAAACAAATCTTAGCTGCTTGTCGTGTAACGCAGCAAGGAACATACATGTATCTATGTAAATTATGCATCATATTATGTATAAACAGCTCGTATATAACGTAACAAGTTCAGTATACACTCTCCTCGAGTGCCTGGCGCTGCATTTCTCATAGTTTAAGAGGTCTCCGAGCTTAGTTTAGTGATATTGTAGAACCATAAGACGGGTTTACATCGCACTCACGGTACTCGAGTTGTAGTACACTTACAATATTGTATCCCTTTGTTGTCGATGATAAATATAGAGCCAGGTTGCCTGGAAGAGATCGCGGAATGCGATAAGGCCGCCCGTTGTATATTTTTAGTTTTAAGTTTCTTTTGTTACTGTATTTTCTGGTGTACAATAAAGAATACATAAATAAATAAATATAAAACGTTTAAATTTTACAGATATCTCAGTACAAATATTTGTGGGAAAATTGTTGATTAAGTATAAAATTCTCGCAGATCGAAGCTCCGATAATAAACCAATTACTTACCGCCAGCCTAGCGACTTGGTAAGATATTCCGCCCCAATAACATCCGAGCTGAAATATTTTAATTGGGCATCGGAAATATCTCAGTGAAATATCGATGGATAAGTGTATTTCTGAAAGTGTTTCGGTTGGGCGGGTGCCGCCCAGCCACCGCCGCCCGCCCAGCGTGTCCGCCCGAGCGCGCTCAATTTCCATGGCTGTTCGCATCGCAGCCTTCGCGCCGCATTATGCAGAGCCTCCGTAGCGTGAATATCAGCTGGGAATAGATATACAACCTGCTGATTTAGGTACGGGGTAAACCTTTTATCTATGTATGGCCTGTACATCATTAATTTACATTATGGTTGTTATACATAGCGAAAAAAAGTAAAAAGGAAATAAATTAAAAATAATTATAGAAACAAAAACGGGCCACACCCTCCTCAACAAACATCTTTTCAAAATAGGCGATAACACAAACAGTCCACCTTGCAGGGGCTGTTTTAACGCCGAAGAAACAGCCGCCCACGTAATCCTGGAATGCGAGGCCGTGGCATCTCAACGTCATGAAATCCTCGGAACAGTGAGGTCGCTCCGTGAAGCCTGTGAAGACCCCAAGAAGCTTTTGTGCTTTTGGATGGAGCTAGGCTGGCTATGTTAGACAGAGTCCCTACTACTACTACGGACAATCCGGTATATGTTTCGCTTTGAAATCCATATATAATTGGGATAACACTACTTACCTTCCCTGTGTCGAACTATTATGAAGAAATACGTAACGGTAAAGCCATTTAAATTGTTTAGAAAATTGACGACCAACCTAATTTATCAGTGTTTATCTGTTTATGAATCCCATCTGACAATATTTGACAGTTGTTTGAATTGGCTATAAAAATTCAAATTGATGTAGTAGGTATTTCAATTTGGTTAATAATTAATTTCCCTGAGTGTCGAATCTAATCGAAGGCTTCACAAGAGACAAGACAGCCTGTCACCGAACACAGGCTCTAACGAGGTGTGACTGATCGGCACATAAAGGTAGTCGCACACCGGCGCCGGCACGCGGCGGGGACACGGGCGGCGCTATTCAACCCGTTCATTACGATGGGCCTGCCGATGGCGGCCCGAGCCGGTGGTGCTCAACCTTTATCATCAAAGGGTTGGAAATCATAGGTTTAATTTGTACACGGTGGAGAAAGTAAAGCATGTTTCATGTTGATTACCGCAGTCAGCCGGAAAAATCTTAGCTGAAAGCCTGTCCGCTTGGCATGACTACCGTAAAAACGGGTCAGATGACCTTGCCAACAAGCACTTTTTTCAAAGTCTTACAAATGGATAACGTGTTACTCAGTTAAGTCAGTTAGTAGTCAATCAATGTTAGATATTGGTGTTCAGTATCCGATTACACTGGTTGCCGACCTGTGGTTGAACCACTAGAGGTCGGCAATCATTGGACTGGTTCCTTATGGTTGAAAACAGGCCAGGTAGATAAAAAAAAAAAATAATCCTCCGTACGGTGAAGGAAAACGTGGGGGTAAAGAAAGCATTTCATATTTACCCTTTCCATATATCTTGTATTTGTTAGAAAATAATTATGTACTCGTGCAATAAAAACTGGGTGATGATTTTATTTTGAACTACGTTTTTGCCGCGGCCGTTTTCCGTAGCCCACCCCGTAGGTACCGTATTTTTTTTGGTACATAAGTAGCCTATGACAAACATACAATTATATTTAAAAATACATAATAAATATCCTGAACTTTAAAAAAGTGTAGTACGTACGCGCTACGCGAGTGCTACGACGTGCTACGCAACGCTACGCCGTGCTACGCCATACTACCCGACGCGACGCTACGCTGTCACCATTTTCCATATTTTCTACATTACCAACTATCAATGTTTTCAAAGTGTCCAGAAATGCCACATACGTGCTCCTTGTAAAACTCATTTATGAATCAATATTTAAACTGTTTTGCTTTTAATTAATACAGAGGAATAGATAATTCAAAGAAAAATGTCCTTCATACTTAGATGATTCATATCTACATAACAGTAGATTAAAATACCTTTTACGAAAATAATTTCAAGTACATATCTACACACATTTCATAAGAAATATTGACTTTTTCAATGTGGCCTGTGTTGATAAATGATAAAAATTTGTGAATACAAAATCCCGTTAATGAGCGTTCGTAGGAAAGTGTCCAGTCATGTCTTTTAGTTAGGAAAGTGATGCGTCACTGTGAAGCTCGGGGTTGAGCAATATGATGAAAGGAATCTTATCTTCTCGCTCTTTTATTTTCAATTTCGGGTTGAATTGAGCTTAAGTCTAATCTTGAGGGATACAATTTGTAAAGAAATAATTAAAGCATGATTGGATGGGTTACGTCACAAGTCCGACAATATTGTAATGTGCTTTCATTCCTTGTGAAATGCGATAAGGGGTCGGAACTAAGTGACGTACTATAGTCGATAGCGATTGTCGAAATGCCAAAATGTTTGGGATTGTCCTCGTGACATATCGGTAGCGCATGTTGGGTTGTCCATTCCAAACATTTTTAACTTATCGACAAACGTTATTACTGTAGAATGTCACTTTATCTAAGAACGCTAATATTCTCGTACTTAAAAAAAAACGTTTGACTTCAAGTTGCAATATCATATCAGCGACTGCTAATGACAAAAACATGTAAAAAATGTCGGGAAATCATTAGGAAAGGTATTTTTGACTAATTGAGACAGATAAGAGCGAATGTCCTAAAACAGACGTGTCTGGCAATTCTTTAATTTAAAAATGTAGTCCCAACGACTTATTTTTGTATTTTTTTAAACCCCGACGGAAAAAGTTAAGAAAGAAGGGGTGTCATAAGTTTGACGTGTGTACCTGTGTGTTTGTGTATTTGTGTACCTGTCTGTGGCATCATAGCTCCTAAACGGATGAACCGATTTTGATTTCGTTATTTTTTGTTTGACTTAATCGAGAGTGTTCTTAGCTATGTTTGATGAAAATCGGTTAAGCCGTTCTAAAGTTATGGGTGTTTTACTGTTTGAATCGGGGTGTTTTCGTAAGATATCATGTTGTAATTACGTGTTTAATAGATTGTCTATCGAAGCGCTACTAGATAAATTACGTAGCATGAAATAAAAATATGTCGGAGGTTTTTAAATTTTACTTGTATTCTAAAACAGTTAACGAAGGATGTTTCTCCTTCAGTCACATACTATTCTTAGCACGTGTCACATAGAACAGATAGCAATACAAAAACAGGTGTGAAATGTAAGCAGACTCATTATATGTCCAACGTTTCAATATAAACAATTACCTTCGACGCTGCAGTCACTTGTTTTTATCTCTGACAGCTTCTTCCGACTTCGGACCGTTTTTACAAACACTTGAATATAATTTACATAAAAAAAACGTTGGTTTAGAAGACAATTCTTTGAATGGCAAGGGTACGGAGCGGAGAATGACTTGTTTTTGTTCAGGAATAATTACTAAGCATAATTTGTTTGTTTTTATTTTTGGGGGTCTGGGTTTCCAGCGAGGTTATGAAGAGTAACTCAGGTTACTGAATATAATACCTGTAACTAAATTGATTAAATTATTTATTAGATTTAAAGACGCTACATATTTATAGTGGGGTCCTGGCTAAGTGTAATTGGGTTTTCCACATGTAATGCCTTAGTCTTAGCCCGAAGCCCGATTATTTTTATTATTAAATTTAAATTGTTGAATTATTTTTATTATTAGATTTAAATTATTGAATATTTTTTATCATTAAATTATATGCATTAAATTATTCGTAATAATCATAATATTATTTTATTATTGAATTTAAATCTTTATTCATTTATATTCTTATTTAATACATTTTTAAATATTTAAAAAAAGAAAACTTAAAAACATTTAAAAATATAAAAAATAGAGGCCAGCCGGTATCGGGAACAGGGTCCAAGCTACCGGTGGTTAGGGCTCCAGAGACAGGAACCTCCTCACAATGCGAGCCGTATTGAGGAGTACTGCCTTCTGTATCAGACCCTTGATCCAACCGCCCAATGACAGCCTCGACAGATGGTCGTCGCGGCTCTTGGCCATCAGGCCGTTAGCCGTAACGACAATCGGCACAACAATATTTAAAGTGGAAGAAAGGAGATTGGACATTTTATAATATTCTAAAATTGCTATTCTCATTGGCAGCTTTGGGAAACCCATCTAAACAAAGCTATTTATTTTAATAAAATATTACTCTGCACCAGAATATTTGATATACATAATAATCAGAAGTTTTCCTCTTGTAACGGCCTACTAAATATTTCGAACAGGCCAAAAGGTCAACGTATCAAAATAGGCTAACAATGTTTGCGGAGAACATTACGGGCTAATGTCCGTCGTGCATCAATGTCAATTGTATGTGCGTTACCCACTTGTATGGACGTCGAGTAAGGCCGGTGTGGGCCGACTGGTGCTGTACTATAAGGATACAGTCGCATTGCAACTTAGGCACAATTTACGAGTAGGTTTCTATGGCACGAAATTAGATGGGACGTGTACGTGCACTAAATTAACTTAGAGACTTTATGTTCTTTTGTCTTAGATTTCGCAAAGTATTAGGAGATATAAAAAACTTTTTAACAAAAAATACAACCGACTTCCAAATAAAAACACTACAAAGTGAAAAATAACTTCAATTTCGGAAGTCGTTGTTCCTGTTTTGGGATCTTCGTTTTTTGATACCGACTGCCGAAATTGAAGTTATTTTTCACTTTGTATTGTTTTTATTTGGAAGTCGGTTGTATTTTTTGTTAAAAAGTTTTTTTATTTTTCACTTTTTAGTTGTGGTTACATAACGGACCAATTCTCCAAAGTGAAGCCCGAATAGATTAACCCAGAAACAAGAAACTTAAACAAAACGGTCGAATTAGAGTGTACCAGGGTGAACTGTTCACACCTGCGTACCCCTTTAGAGCGTGCTAGTGTCATGTTATGTTATGAAATGATGTAAACAATAAACAGACAACCGATTGCAGCTATCCCGAGTGATTTGCCGTCATTTATTGAAGAGTTCTGATGTATATCTCCGAAGTTCTTCATCCGATCTTGATCAAATTTAAATTGGACCACATGACAAGCACCAGGTTTCAAATAAAAAAAGAATCATCAAAGTCGGTTCACCCAGTAACAAATTCTGAGGTAACAGACATAAAAAAAGCAGTTGTATTGATAACCTCCTCCTTTTTTGCGAAGTCGGTTAAAAAGCGTAGGTATTTAATCACTCACGTTTTAATGATCGTGATCTAGCTTCTGTCAGTGGCTTTGTCAGCGTGTAGTTCAAATTGTCCCATGAAAAAGTTACCTACGTCCGGTATAAAAATATCCTGTGTCCTAATCTAGGACATAGTCTATATGTGTATCATCCGAATCGGTTCAGCCTATAGCATATGCTGGATAATAAATCATGGTAGCAACCGCTATGATCCTATTAGCTAGATCGATATTTGTATCTTGAGTGACAATTATTTCCCTCAACCTACGTACAAAAGTCTAACAAATAGTAAGTTAATTAAAATGCTAAATATTACGCCAGTCTGCGCCGGCGCCGGTTGCCGGTCATGTCATGTTGCGTGCGCCACGCTCCTGCGTCCGTCGCGCACGCAACGCAGGGCGACGACTGTGGCGGACGCGCTTCATATCGTCCTTGTTTGGGTGTCGATAGTGACAAGACAAATGGTGTAGCCAATACTATGTAGATAGTATCTATCTTTGTTATATACATTACTGTGTTGGGCGAAAAACTACTAGTGGAGTTCAAAAGGAAAAATAAAAGGTATGTCGAGGGCCGATAGAGTAGAGAGATAAGATGGCCTACACACTAGTGACATTCTGTCAGTGATGACGATTGTCAATAAATCCATGACCAAACTCATCGTGCATTGTTATGCGGTGAATTTCAAACATTTTGGGCTTTTAAGAATCGTTGAAAATGTCCATGAATTGTCTAGATAGAGTACAAAGGCCGTCCTTTTAGGGAATATCGATGGGAATACTACATGGGTCTCCCTGCAAAGGTCTCTCTTAGATACTTTTGCCATTAAACACAAGTGGTGTGTCTACACTGTCGTGATTTTGTCACTAGGGCTGGCAATACATCGGCACCCATGCATGCATGTCTTAAGACGGCACCGTTAAGCATTTTTTTATTCATCTATACTTATTATTAATATTATAAAGAGATAAGTTTGTGAGGTTGTCCCCTACAATATAACCTAGTAATCTCGGGATCTACTGAACCGATTAAGATGTTTGGCATGGAGATAGTTTGAGATCCTGGAAAGGACATAGGATAGTTTGATACGCGGGCTAAGCCGCGGGCAGAAGTTAGTATGCAATAAATAGGAAAGACAACTGAAAGAGAAAATGATACAACGATATACCATGCTCTTTTACAAAGTAAATTATTCTCTTAAGCTGGACAAGTTAACAGCGGGATAGCAGTGATCAGAGAGCAGTAACACTACACTAATGGTAACAAATAATGACAGAACAATGACAACATTATGCTTTGCGTTCTGGCCGATTGGCTGGCACGCTCGAGTGCGCGAGCGGCAGTGAGGAGTCATGGAGTCGTGGAGGCATGGCATTGACTGACAACGGTGATGTTAAGTTAGTTGTGATTACAATGTTTACATCTTCCTAGGTGAAGCAGTCGCGATGGAGGACTACTGTGGACGCCCTTTGCCCCATCCAGGGGACGTAGGACACTAAGTCAAGTAAGTCAGGTGAAGCAGTATGAGAAAGATTTAGACATATTGAAAATAGAGCTATTCAGTGCATTGAGAATAGCATGCAACGAAGGAGCCACTTATTAAGTACGCTCAGCATTCGGTAGATAAGATTTGAAGAGGATATATTTAATATACCCAATTATGGGTTAAGCTCGCCTTTGTACATTAGCTGTCCTACTGTATTTGTATATGTTTGTATTGTGTATAATAAAGAATAAGAATATCTCGTTAACATATTTGCCGTGTTTGACTACTTACATTTGTTCAATTTCTCAAAGGCTTAGGGTTACGCGTACTCATCTACATACATACTTCTTATTGTTTTACCAATGTTCAATCTTTACCTATCCCAATATACGAGTATGCTATAAAGAACCTCTGTAGCATTTTGCTATAATACTTATCGTCATAACTTTTTTTTTGATTTGTCAATCTGGTTGTTAAATTTTTTAAATTTTCAAAGAAAAAGAGAAGACAATTTTTTTTTTCTGAAAGTTTGTCTGATGTCATTCATAATAAATTTATGGCGTAGAAATCTTCAAACAAATTAGTTATATTTTTTATAGCAGCTGTTAATAGCGTTGATATTATTTGAAATTGGCGAGCAGGATGACCAGACAGGCTCTAGTCATAACACCAGTTCCTCTGGGCAAAGTGCTCCTTCTCGTTTAAAAAAGGCTGGTGACAACTAAGGGTTATATTATGAAAACAGATATGTAACGTAGTTTCCTATTAATTATTCTTTGGAGTTGTGTTTCTCTGGTATCTCAGTCCCTCTTTGTTTCATAATTTAGATTGTTCGTTTCCTTGTCTGTAGTTATTAGATAATAGAAGCCGACTTCAGCTCCACCGTACGGGCAAGGCAGTTGAGCACTTGTGTGCCTGCCTGGGGTTGGTTGGACAAAGGTTTCATGCATTTTACAATGGGTTCTGTAAATTTTTTCAACGGCCTGAGTATTGCTACGGGAACTGCAGTGCTGTTACTGTCCGTAATCCAGCATTGGAGCGGTACTACAGAAGGCGGATTTTTTCGTCTGGCGCGGAGCTACGACGAGTGGCTGAAGTACCATTTTGTAGATGTCGATGACTGCAGTTTTTCTAACAAAAACATACGTATTAATGCGGTGTTATATTATTTTTCTCTTTTTTATAACGCCACACTAGGTACCTTCGTTTTGCCAAATTACAGCAAACAAGGAAATACCCATTTTCAGCCCCACTTAACCGATCCTGAAAGAGCGTCCAACACACATTAACGTAACTATTTCTGTTCGTCTCTTTGTCCCCAAATAGAGGATAAATTACTTGACAGATCTGGGTAATTGGGCTACCGTATTCATCACAAACTCTAGTTTCTAGAACATCAAGGTTTCCTGGAATTAGGCTACAACTTTGAAAAGGTTCGTACAAATGAAATGCGCCTAACTTTTCTTCCTTTGTTGGCAGGGTTCTCGAATACATTATATTATTTAGTTTAAGTACGGCGAACTTTAACTGCTTACTCGTATAAGGTGTTAACTAGCTTTGAATGCATCATAATTCCAATCATATGATCGATAAACCGATTTCATGGCAGCTACGATAAAACATGATGTGGGCTGAGCAGCTGCGGCTCGACATGAGTTGTATTAGCTAGTCAAGTGCCAGTGTTGATACTGCAGAGTGCAGCGGTGCCGTGGAACTGTGGTGCTGTGCTTAGTCAGCGCGAGTCAGCATGCGTCAGGTTAGGCTGCAGGTTGGCGTGGCGTGTGGCGTGTGCGTGGCGTGGCGCGGGTGAGCCGCCGGCGCGCCGGGCCGCCTCGCTCGCTCACACCCACTCGCGTCCTCACCCTCGCCGCGAACGGACGGTATGGCGGCCGCGCGCTGAACGCCATAACGAATACGTGTCTGTGCTGTGAAACATAACACGCTGCTGATCGAGTGCTCGCTTCGACCCGAACATCAACAACAACATGATCCGGTGAGTACACTGTTGTGTTACACGACCTGAGGCCATAGTTCATTTATTAATTTAATTTTTCCCCCGGACCGGTGTTTTCCCTCCGGAAAATTGTAACTACAGACATCCTTACAGATTCGTTTTGATCTATTGAATGTATCAGATCCTTGTTATTTCGATATCAGTTGCGCGTTGAAAGCGATTCGTTCAGTGATTGCCCTCGACTAAATCGTTAGTATTGTATTGTTCGGACAGATATTTGTTTTAATGTCTCAATGCAGACGCCAATGAAAGGTCACGAAATTTCAATACCAGCCGAAGAGGTGAATCACTGCTGACGCTGAATCACCGCGGAACGTTCTATAGGGAGCTGTAGGGATCCTTCGGGGATTGAAAGGGCTGACGGAAATAATTTACAAATACAAACTAACTTCCAATCAAACGTGCCCAATGTACAGTTGTATCAAAGTGACTCAAACTCAATCAGCGAACTCTTCTCAGATGGATTGTTTAAAAGTCGTTTACTTTAGTTTTGCACACAATATAGCGCTGTTGTATAATAGAACCTATTATCGAGATGCCATTATGTCGGAGCAGTTAGTGTGAGTGCGGCTCGGTGTGTGCTGTGATGTGACTGCCTAGTGCCTGGTGCCTGGTGCCTAGTGCTTGGTGCCGGGGCTGGCTGGCGGGGCTCTGCGTAATTACGGCGCTCATCATCACGTCGATCTGCCATCGAAGGCTGAGCGACTCCACGCCGCACAAGGAATTTTAATAAGTGACGCAATGACCTTTGGTGCTGCTATTTTTTGCATAACGCCGAAAAAACAATGCAATAACCTGTTGTATCATCGAACTGTTCAGCCGACGTGAGTCAGGCTGGTTCTCCTTGGAGTCTGTCCGCCGCAGCCGGTGTGCGGAGCAGCCCGCACGGGCACATACCGGTACATTACATTACAGCAATTGTATTCTCGGGTCACTTGTTCTTCGATTAGAACTAGTAGAACCGAATGTAGGTTACGAGTATGAGTAGCTGTTCATGTGCACACCGAGCTCTACAGCTCTACATCATACAGACGACGGATGGTCTTGATCTTTCATTGTATGTAGATGAGAGGATGCAATGTTAATGTGAAACCAGTTTTAAGAAAATAGCAGCCGTCATAAATTCGCATTTAATGCCTATATACAGCTTATGCAATTAAAAGTGCTGAATTAAAGTAGTGAGGAGTGACGCGCCACGAATATTAAAGTTTGAATGCGGATACTTGCGCAACATAATTGTTGGTGCGCCGCGAGAATCGCGAATAATCCATGTTAATATTGTAGTACCGCGTGTGTGTCGCATGCCGCGCGGGTGTCGCAAGCGCCGCGCCGCTGTCGCCCGGCGCCGCGCCGGCAGGAATCGCAATTAGTCGTCATGTGTGATCGCGGCGCATAGCAACAATGCACCGGACACGATCAGAACACGATAACGCGAGCTTCAATTTCATTTACATACCGCCGACCTCCGAGGAGTGCTGAGCACGACGCGCGCCGTGCCCGCGTGCTGCGTGCCCCGTGCCGTCCATACCACACCACACTTAGCAGTTTTGAAACAACGTCAGGGTGATATAGTTAGAGTATTGCACAGGCCGCTCACAAATGCAACAATTGCAATGTGTAATTAAAATCTAGTACAGAGGCAACTTATTAAATAAGTAACCAACCGTTTGTTCTGAGAGACGAGACTAATTGCGAGTTTGTACAAGAGTGAGTCAATGTTCGTCCATTAGCTGTTGAAGCAGGAACGAGCAACCTTCGGCTGGCGACGAGGACGAGCACGAAGGCTGCTAACTTGTGTACTAAGCTAATATTCAGGCAAACAGATTTCAATTGAGGACACTTAGATTTGGTTCCGGTCGGCATTCGGCTGTCACGGATCGTAGTCGCCGCCAATTATATCGGGCAGCAGAGACGCAACATCTTGAATTCTTGATCTGACGGAGATAAAAGGAATGCTCTGCACAAGCTATCCTTGTAACGTTTGCTAAGCTCACTTTTCCACTCCCAATGCCACTATTTTTGAAATACTTAATTCAGAATCGAATTGATTCTGAAAGCAAATTAGGTTTAAGTTTATTTCCAGCGTTGCACCCAAATACCGTACAGTTCGCATTAGCTGAGCTGCACGTCCGCGGATGCCTGTGAGCTGACGTTGAGCGTGGGAGCTGAGCGAGCGGTGCGGGGTGCAGCCTGCTTCAGTTACATCCATCACGTTGCGGTATTTGTAGAAGACATCACTACGTTTACATGCTAATGCGGATGTTTTCTGGTGTCATTATCTGAGGGACAGTCGCAGATTCTTGAGAGACTTCCTGGTCAGGCGCAGTATATTTTCGGGCCGCACAATGCGGCAGTCCCCAAAAGCCGCGTTATCGGTTCATCTCGTACCTGTCCGGCTCCGGAACGCTCGGCACAGGAATGCGAAATTCAATTATCTTTTTTTATGGTCTGTCCATGTTGAGTGTTTCTGCCAGAGATAACACCCCGTCGCCCACAGATTATGTTAGGTAAGACGATTTGGCGCCAATAAATGGACGCGTTCAGATATTTTGTGTTACAAAATTGAATTGATATTTTCAATTTAACTAGCAAGATGAAACCAAATAAAAGTTTAGTTAGTTAGTTACTTAGTTTTTTACATAATTGAAATCTATCTTGTCTATTAAAATTGATGTAACTTGCCTTTCAAGTGAAACGTGATCCATGAAAAAATATCAAAATGTAGTTTGATGCAACTTTCAGCTAATTAGATAAGCGGTTGACATAAGTTGTGTAGTGCTGGTTGCTGGTGTCAACTGTCAGGCAGGTGTTCACTGGAACATAATGCAGCTGACATGTGAAAGTATACTTGGCTTGTAATTAGAGAAACTTGGCTAGATCTGCAGTGATTGGCTAAAATTTAAGACTTTAGTAATGCTTTCACTATAATTAATTTGTTATTACTTAGTTTATTGAATATGTCTTCAGTATTTCCTTTTTCCAGTTATTTTTAACCGACTTCAAAAAAAGGAGGAGGTTCTCAATTCGTCGGAATCTTTTTTTTTTTTTTTATGTATGTTCCCCGATTACTCAAAGACGCCTGGACCGATTTCAAAAAATCTTCTTTTGTTTTGAAGGGTATACTTCCTAGTTGGTCCCATAGTCATCAGGTCAGGATCTGATGATGGTATCCTAGAGAAATCGAGGGAACTCCTCAAATATTATGGGCATTTATATAGTGATTTTGGTATTTTCACCAACAATGCAATCACTTGCACTCAGAAAGTATAATTTGGTGAAGTGGAACTGATGAAGAAGACCACAGATGGCCACTGAAACTCCTTAATGCTAAGTATGTCACGGGTATAAAATATCGCGAATAGTTAACCGACTATGATTAAGCAAATACTTATAAATGAATGGTACTGATGAAAATGGTACCATTGAACTGTTCTGATGATGAAGCCGGAAGGTAGGCACTGGAACTCTGAAATAAAACAATGTATCCTAGTCGTGCTTGGGCTTATTGGAATCGTCATGAGATGTACTTTAGCCATAAATGATTATCATGTTAATTGGAGATATCTTCCAAAACTAAAAAGAGAAAAATAAAAAATGTTTTTAACAAAAAATCAAACCGACTTCCAGAACAAAAAACTACAAACCAAAAAATAACTTTCTTTTCCGAAGTCGGTGTCGAAAACCTGAAAAAAGTTGGGTACAAAGACACCGATTTCGGAAAAGAAAGTTATTTTTTGGTTTGTAGTTTTTTGTTCTGGAAGTCGGTTTTACAATTTCAATTAAATCTTTCGACCATTAACATATCTGACTTTGAAACAGAATTAATGATTTATCAATCCTTAGCCGTGATGGCAAAATTAAAAAGTTTACGGTTCGGATTTAATTTCACAATTTTCATCAATTATGAGTTCACAATGGCATCGATCCTTTTTACTTTATTGGAAGATCCTCGGTTCTGTTATCATGCATACTTTTTTATTATTGGTAGGCTCGCGCTTGACCACTATCTCACATGATGGTAAGTGATGATGTGGTCGACGATGAAGCACGCTTGCCTATAAGTAACCTATTCACTCTTGACATAAAGACTTCTAGGTTCTAGATATCGGGAAACACAGACTCCGATCCGAATTTTAGTTTCTTGAATTATTTTTTGTTTGGGAAAAGGGGCAATATTTGCCGAAATATTTTTGATTTTGTTCTGGATTTGTGTCCTTATCAAGTTGTTAACACCACATAGCATTCACTAATCTGTGCTCAACACGTATTCAGACATTAGAATGCAAACAGACTCTCAGATGTAGAATGGAGATAGTGCACGTTTGTGATAGAGACAATTGCACGGTACCTACCGAACTGAACGTGCGAAATTTAACATTTTCTCAATGTTTAGCAATCAAGAGGGTTTATTTATAAAAACTGTTTAACCATATAGTTTAAATACTCATTAACTTTTTAGCCATAAGATATGATTCTCAATTCAAATTCTCCATAGAAACTTTGAATTAAGAATACTACTATAGAAACTAATCATAGGGTTTATATTAAAAGCTTTTTTATATAAGCCTTCAGGCTTATATAAAAAAGCTTTAGATTACTTAGAATTTCTGAATCTTTGACAAATGTATTTGTATGTATTTCAAAATAATTACCAAATCTTATTATCCATACCGACGGAGTTTCTATGTCAAAAATCTTATTGATTGTTTATGAGCTAAAGCTTAAAAAAAAAATCTTGTCTTATCTTATCTGAATTAGTCTGAGGGCAATATTACCAGGCTTGTAAATTTTCCTGATCGATAAAATGGTCTTCCAAGCTAGGAATATTAAGCTCATATATTATCGTATAACCGAGAAATAAAGATCAGTTATTTATAAGAATCGGGGATTATTAAAAGTACCTAGAGTTGTAGGGGGTGATGATAGCTCAGGTACGTAAAGGTCGTTTAGTAAGAAGAAGGCTTATGTATGCATACAAGAGTGTTCACTAACGCCAACGCACATTCCTCAATTGTTTACAGTTCATTTGCATTGTGACTTTGTGAATTGTTTAGGTTACGATGCAAAATTAAATCTGCATTTTTAGGGTTCCGTAGTCGACAAGGAATCCTTATAGTTTCGCCACATCCGTATATCCGTCCGCAGCTTAGCTCAGAGACTTTTAGTACTAGAAAGCTATAATTTGACCTGGATATACAAATGAATCACGCCGACAAAGTGATAAAATAAAATCATGAAAAATAAATTATCGTAGCACCTCTACACGTAAAGTGGGGATGCTTTTCCGTACACTAAAAGTACCTCAAAGGGTAAAAACGGGACCCTATTACTAAGACTCCGCGGTTCGTCTGTCTGTCTGTCTGTCCGTCTGTCACCAGGCTGTATCTCATGAACCGTGATATCTAGACAGCTGAAATTTTCACAGATGATGTATTTCTGTTGCCGCTATAACAGAAAATACTACAAACAGAATAAAATAAATATTTAATTAAAATAAATATTTAATTTTTTTGCGTTAATGGTTCGGAACCCTTCGTTTGCGAGTCCGACTCGCACTTGGCCGGCTTTCTTTTCTCGTCGATCACATGGTGTGGGGTATCATTGGATAAGCAATGCTAAAATATTACGGGTCCTAAAAACCATTTTTTCGATTCAGAGATCCGTTTGCGTAAAATTAAGCTTTAAGTTGCTAATATTTGTTAGAATCAAGTGCCTCCCCCCCTGCCAGCTAAATGGTTGCTTTTGGGTATGTGAAAAATATCACTGCAGTAGTATATATAACGAAATTAAACGCAATCTATCACAGCTAAGTAAGCTTTACAAGTTTACGAGTAATCAACTACGGAACCCTATTAATGCGCGTGACCCGACACGCACCTGGCCGGTTTTTTAACCGACTTCCCAAAAAGGAGGAGGTTCTATGTTCGACTTCAAGTTTTTTTATTTATTTTTTTGTGTATTTTCACCGATTACTCCGTCAATTGGACCGATTTTGAAAATTCTTTTTTTGTTTGAAAAAGTATGTTCCGAAATTGGTCCCATTTTAATTTGGTGACGATCTGATGAAGAACTTCGGAGATATACAACAGAACTCTTCAATAAATAACGGCAAATCTCTCGGGATTGCTGCAATCGCATGTCTGTTTATTGTTTATACCATTTTATAAAATAACATCACGCCAGTACGCTCTTAAGGGGTACGCAGATCTTTCATTTCACCGGTTATGTTCAAGTTTCATGAAATCTATTTTGGCGTTATAGTTACCTTACTAACTTGTCTATTAGGTAGGTACAACCAAAAAGTGACCAACCTACGAAAGACACCGACTTAAAAAATAAAGTAATTTTTCACTTTGTAGTGTTGTATTTGGAAGTCGGTAGTATATTTTTTTGCAAAAAAGTTTTTTATTCTTTATAGTTGTCAAATTTGTACACTAAGCCTCTGTTGACAGCGCATTTTTTTGAGGATTGAGCATTGTTTGAGGGTTCTAGTGCTTCTAAAGATAATGTATCATTAAAGATAATATAATGGTATCATCAAGGAGGGAGGAGGAGGGAATTGGCGGGAGACAAACCTCGAATTATGAGTTTTTACTTTGGAAATTCAGTCGGATGTCTGCGACCGCATTTCCCCTTTAATCTGGATCCGGTTAGAATGTTATCCGACGGCAGCTTATTTGGGATAAGGTTAGGCAGATGCTGACTTTACAGTTATCCATTGACATCCAAACCCTTGATTGATGTCGAGCTATAAAGTGCTTCTGTGTAGATCTATATGCTCAAAAGCAGCTTTACATGGTTTACCGATCAAAGAAACTATACTTTCCGAATCCACCATATTCAACTCAAAAGACTGACAAAATGACCGTCAGGAAGCAGCCGCTTTCTTGGCCCTGTGGCGTCTGCCCAGTGTATACGTACTGTCCCTGTCCAGCCCATCGGTATTCTCGCAGCCGGCCAGCACGTGTTCACGCATCCATTACCTTCATTCAGTTTCGTTATTCAAATCGAGTGAGCGACGAAAGTGGAAACTGTTTTATGAAATGTACTCGTACCTATTATACGAGTATTATGTACTGGCTTCGCTTTGACGGAGTTACCCAACTTGTCTAGATGTGCTGAATGTGCGCGTAGTTAGAATTTGTTGCCTTAACTTAGTTTGAGTTTCACTGATTACTTAAGTAGTGAATACGATGAGTTTGTATCTGTATTTCAATTGAGGGAGTTATTTAATATGAAAACCGATACATACCCTGATAAAAATTCGGTGTGATAAATTTTAGTAGAGGAATATACAGTGTAAAGATAACATTAAGTCTATCAATAGCAGAGGACAGTGAGGTACTGGGACAATTTCTTGAAGGACCCTCAAGAGTATCCTTCAGAAGAAGTTGGGTAATGGAGTAACCATGAGAGCATCAAAGCTTTAGACTCTTTCCATCTATGAGGACCAGTAAATTGACTTGAAATATTATTGTAACCTAAACTGTTGTAGCATCTATGTGGCAGTCAAACTGACCGGGGCGCGGCGTCGCGGCGTCGCGCGTCGGTGTGTAATGTGACGAGGAGTTAGTGATATCATGTTTGCAATAATTATTCAAAACATGGTGGATACTCACATGCCCATGTGCTTCATGTGATGAGTACATGCCTAATTTATGTGCAGAACCTAAGTAATATTCAAATTCTAGTGATTGCTAGTTTATTTGCTTGTCATAGTTTTACTATAAACATGTCTGTGCTCAAACTATTTTGATCTTAGCTTACGCATTCAGAATATTGATAACTCATTAAGGATTTTCATTATCATCTGTGACTTCTGTGAGACAATTACATTACAAATAAAATAATTATAACTGAATTAACGGAAAATTTACTTTCAGGTATACCTAAATTTTTAGTAAATTTAGTTAGTAAATTTTTGAAGACGAAACCTCTAATTCTATTTAATTTTTCAACTTACTATATTAATAACCTCTTTAAAAATGATCCTGCTAAAAATAACCCAATGAGGTAATATTCTGATAGTCCCTTGTAACTTAAGGATAAGAGCGGTCCTTCTCGGCGCAGCTTAGAGGATTAATATGTCAAGAGGATTTAGCAGCAGCATCCCACTGTGAGCTTCAAAAACTAAGTTAAGTTAATTAATTAACTAATTGAATGTGGCAAGGCTAAGCTATGGTGGTAGCTCTGCGTCCGAGACTGTAGAGGTTTATTGAGAGTCAGTGGCATAATTTTGTAGCCAGGGCGGTGTGATAAGAAAAATGAAGCCCCTGTCACTCATCTTCGTTACAGATTTTTTTTAATTCAAACTCATACCTTTTCGGCTAAATTCCATGGGCGCTGGGTGCAGAGGTTAGAATTAGAATTTTCGTACCCAGCCTCGAAAACATTAGTGTGGGGGCTACCCTAACCCTCAGTGAGCCAGCACCACTTTGCACCACAGTTACGCCACTGCTAAGAGTACCACGATGTCAAGAAAGAGGTTTCTCTTCTGTGTTTTGTCGCCTTTAACTTTAACGTCAATAGACGCTCTCCAAATTCCTAGATTCTGTCAGGTTACAAAACAGTATCACTGCGGGCACTAGGCACAAGATGTCGTGACGCAAGCCGGCGCAAGCGCATACACTTTCACCGACGGACAATGGAGCAGCCTCTTGTTGTGCATAAAATTCCGCAGTAACAATAGCCGGACGAAGTCTCTGCTGATACCGATAGTAAACACAGCAGCGACACGCTCCAAGACTAATTGTTTTGACAAGAACCTTTGTAGTTTTCGTGAGGACATCTTGAGCTATTTGTTGTTTTGCCACAGATAATATAATTCTAGCGTAGTTTTGCTATGGGTTTGTGCGAGGTCATGTACGTTGCTAGGACTGATACAATTGTTTTTAGGTTAATCTTATTGTTATTTTTTTTATTGTTCTCTTGAACTATATTGCCAGGAAAAAGTGTTGTAAAGGATTTGCAGTCAAATGTTAATAGTAGATTATGCACCAAGGGGATAAAGGGTTTATTCCCATCGGCCACCCTCGAGTGGCCACCCCGGTGGCCGATGGCAATTAATTAGCAGTGTCTTACGTCACGGGCGGCATATCAAAGCCAGAGCGTACCGAGGGACCCTAGAGCTAACTCCCGAAACGAAGTGAATCGAGGCGTTCAAGCTACCCAAGACGAAGACAGGCTTTATACCAGAGGAGCTTACTCTACTTTCCACACCTTCTGCGAGACAATAAAAAGCTGCTGTATGTATTGATTTGAATATTGTGTTTGATGCTTATCGTAGAACTGAGTATTGAATAAATACACCATAGGCTGTTTGTCTTTCGAGTTTCTGCTAAATGTTGGCAATAAACTAAAAGGACGGGTTCCGACACAGTCTGGACTCCTACTTTTGTTGTTCTCCACTGAAAAAAATCGTCATAGGCGTTTTCGTATTTGTATTTTGATTTATCCGGTAGTTGATTTATTAATAATGCCTAAAGCACCTGTTTTGATAAACACTGGAGTAGAATCAGTATCGCACGACATTTTTTGTCAACACGAATATTGCAATACAATCCATGAATATCACAGCACCAAACATCGTATTTCGTTTCAAATTCTTTGAAATCACGCTTTTTCTTTTTTTGAGTCTGCTTTTGGTGGCCAGTTCGATTTTCGAACAAACATCTCTTCACAATGCCATATGGGCATTTTTTTACTTAGAGTTTTCCACGAGTTTCTTCTTTACTCTCTTGGGATTTTCATACAACTTACATCCCTTGGGAGGTAATGCTTTACTTTACGTTGAGATTGCATGATATGTAATTGGACATTGTCGAGCAGGTGGTGTGAAAATTATTTGAATGTCTGTCTGAAACTTTCTGTCTGAAACTTTTACCTAACACTTCTTTTATGTCCGAACGAGGTGTTAGTTTCCATAAACTATTGAAAAAACATCAAAAAGAAAATAGTATGTCCAGAATATTTTTCGTATCTTACCAAAAAATTACATAATTAATTATACGGAAATATGTTCACAGTGAACATACTTACGTTTATTTAATTAGTAATAAGATGAGTATCTTTTGCACATTATGTACACGATCCACATTACTGTTATTGTAGATGCGTGAGAATCTCGTATAATATCTTATGACTCATACCTATTACTAAATGACTTAACTAAGGATTATTTATTATCTGTTTGTGATTTTTTTATCGTAGAGTAATTTATCACTATTATCGTTTATCATCCCAGACTAAGGGTTAGAAAAATACTGAGAGAGATATAGGAATTATGATGGTAGGATAATCTTATTCCACACAAACCTTTTGCCCAGCTTAGATAAATTACGATTATTTTTCAGAAAAGGCGGGATAGGGTTATGCCCGCTCCTAAATATTTATCTAAATCGAAATTCACCTGCTCTGATCCTTAATCTGTCTTAGATTTTTTGATAGATATATTTACGTAATCATCGATCCTAAGAACAATTTTATTAACATTAGCCTACAGCATTGATTACCCGTTTGTATGTCAAGCGGTACAATATGCATGTGTACCGACTACCGATTACCGATCAATAGCGTTATCTCCCGTCGGTCTGTTTGTCTGATCGCAGCCAAAGACGCGCGATTAGGCATGTATGTTGTGTGATGTGTTACTAGTGCTAGTCTAGACGTTACATAAATATTTTACAGCCTTCGTAAAGGTGGCACTGATAAGGAAATACAGTTATAGTATAGTTTCTGTTTAGTTTTGACATTAGTGGTAAAATAAAGGTGTAAATTTTTACGTTTGAAAATGATAAATCATGGATTTTGCTGCATATATGCACTATCAGAAGTCTAGCAATATTCAGTAGTTTAAATAACTTCAAAAAAACCTTCTTTATAAACTATAAGATAATTATAATTGTGATTAATTTAAATACGGATTAGCAACATTTTTATTTCTAATTTTATTTGTTTTGTTTAATTTTATAATTTGAATTAAGAATTTACTAATCACACTAATAATTTCAACATTGATTAGCACATTGTTAAAAACAAGTAAGTTTCATATTAAAAAAAAACTTATTGACAAAAGAATACAATCGACTTCGATCGATCAAATAAAAACACTACAAAGTGAAAAATAATTTCAATTTCGGAAGTCGGAGTTCTAGTTTCTTCGTTTTTGGCACCGACTGCCGAAATTGATGTTATTTTCTTATTTGGAAGTCGGTTGAATTTTTTCGTCAAAAAGTTTTGATATTTCACTTTTTAGTTGTGGTACATATCTATAATGCCCACAGTTAGGCTAAAATGGATTACCCGAATAACAAGAAACTTAAACACAACCGGTGAAAAATTTTTTTAACAAAAAATCAAACCGTCGCAAAACTGAAAAAAATGGGTACATAAGACACCGACTTCGGAAAAGAAAGTTATTTTTTGCTTTGTAGTTTTTTGTTCTGGAAGTCGGTTTGATTTTTGTTAAAAAAAGATTCCGACGAATTGAGAACCTCCTCCTTTTTTTGAAGTCGGTTAAAAATAGAGTGTACCAGAGAGAACTGTACACATCTGCTTACCCCTTTAGAGCGTATCGGTGTGATGTTATGTTATGAAATGGTGTAAACAATAAACAGACATGATTGCAGCAATCCCGAAAGATTTGCCGTCATTTGTTGAAGAGTTCTGTTGCTTATCTCCGAATTTAAATGGGAACATAATTATGAGAAGCAACGGCTTTCATTTTTATTTATTTTTTATGGATTTGCTCTTGACTCTAGTCTAGGTCAGAGGTGACAGAGACAGAGTCGACGATGGAGTGAGCTTACCTAGAAGACGCCTGTTCACTCTAACTTTGAAGAGATTCGATTCAAATTAAATTAATTAATAAATAAGTCGAATTGAAAACCTCGTCCTTTTTGAAATCGGTTAAAATGAAATGCATTTGAAAAATACACTGCTGCACTTTTTGTCCACAGAAGTGACACACTTTCAAAATTTTTACAGTACATTTGGTGAACAATTACGATTGTGCAACGGTTTTCTTTTGATCAAGATAGATGATCGTAAAGAGACAGAGCCAGCCAGACTAGCTAGCTATTACGAGCCTTAGATTGTTGTAATACTTTCCTGACCTTTAATCTGACTTCCTAAGTCGAACACAGAACTTAGAACACGAAGACTTGAGTCACGATCCACTGCGCTTTTTCCGTGACCTTTGAAATGTAACTGCACAAACATGCTGCAATGGATTCGTTACAGCCCACTATACATCTGAAAGCTTGGATGTTTGTTTGTTACTCAATCATACCATACTCTATCTGCCTAGCTATGTTGGGGGCTGCCTTCCAGTCTTAGGTCACCAGTATTTCACTTGAAGA
This sequence comes from Orthosia cruda, assembly GCA_964057195.1. Classification (NCBI taxonomy): domain Eukaryota; kingdom Metazoa; phylum Arthropoda; class Insecta; order Lepidoptera; family Noctuidae; genus Orthosia; species Orthosia cruda. The sequence continues at coordinate 39,592,911 of OZ059837.1, forward strand.
GACAGTCTGTCTGACCTCCACAACCCAGTAACTGGGCAACACGATACCCTTCTTCCTGTCGCTGGCTGGCACGACAATTATTTATATTTGTTAGGTCTAAAACTTTGCCACTGCTACGATACCCTATTATCATGTTTTAAATTAGCATTTTCACGGAACAGCAGTTACAAGCTACAACAAATAATGAATACTGTGGCAACAAATCCTCGTAATTTAGTGCTATTAAAAGAAGACAATTGCTGGAACAATTAATTACAAGCGTACTCAGTAAGTATAGTCCAGTAGATAGCATCGCGGCCATTGTTAGCGGCTACCGGTCGTGGTCGCCGCCGCCCCCGCCGCCGGCTACCGGGCTACCGTTACTTTGAGAGACCTTTCACACTTTACCGGATAACATAGACGTTCCACCGACGGTTTAATCAGGTACAATGGAAAGGATCTTTGGCTTGTTATGACAAATTAGCGTTCAATTACTTTGTTACATACTTCTGTTTGTTCATGGAAAACGGTAAAGTGAATCTTGGGCTTTATTTATACAAATTTAGCTACTGATACTGATTTAGCAGATTTTAAATTCAAATTCTCTAGATAGAAACTTTGAATTAAATCTCTGCTAAAGAGTTCCCATATTTTTATGAATAGGTATACGGTGCTTGTTTGATAGAAGTTTAAAGATACGGAATGGTTTATTCATCAACTGCTTCAGGAAGCTAGTCGTGTTTCGTGTCCCTGTTAACTTACAACATAGCTCAGAAGATAAATGTCTCACTTTGATAGACGTCAAAACCCAACGTTTCGATTCGAGAAGCGATTATTTTTCTACTTGTTCTCAGTAGAAATATTGTGTGCATATCATATTTGATAACATCGGCGCGCAGTCCGTTACCCAGTGACTCACGCGCACTCACTCATTATGGCATACTTTTACTTGTCTGTCACACTGACACCTTCGGTTCACTCTTGAGGTCTCGAGATTGCTTTTGGAGCGGTTCGCAACATAATTAGGAAGCCCCATTAAGTTGTTGATTTTGTTTGCACGAAGTGGAACAAGTTTAAACTTTTTGATGGATGTTTAAATTGTATCCACATTTAGGTTATATTTTGAACTAAACATCATCAATTACACTTCTGTGGCCTGGGTTGGAAGGCAACAAAAGTTAGTCTTACCACTTCCTAACGGTAGGGCCCTTAACAATTTCGGGATACTTGGTCTTTTTCCGAAAACTCCAGGCGTCTTTTGAAGGTTTCCTCCCGTTAACAAAAAAAGGGCCCTTAATAAAACACCAATCAAGAAATGTGTTCTTAAAACTTGCCAGTGCAATGTCGCACTACATAAGTTGATCTAGTGCGGCTAGTAGTTTGTTATCTTGAACTTGACCGCATACTACTGCTGTGCCCAGAGCTCAACCAGCTGCGCGTCAACGAGAGTGATCTTCACTGGAAGGTCACTGCGTTTGCGCACGTACTGCACACTGCGGTTACCAGATTCTAAATTCAAATTCTAGATAGAAAATTCGAACTGGGAATCTGAGAATCAGTTTAACAAATCAATAATTGGTTATAAGTTTTAATAAATAAGGGTGATAATGTCTAATTTGTGTTTTCCTTAATTGGCACGCATCAACAATAGCCATACCCACAAGAAGAGTAAAGCTTTGTCTCGCCTGTGACGTACCCAACCATGAAGGCACACATTCACTGTCTATGATCAGCAGGGCAACCCGCAGCCGCGGGCCAGCGCCCACCTGTGCCGTGTGCGGCTGTGACCCGCCGACATACTTACTCGCACTTGTCTTATTGTAGTCTCGGCACAGATTTTATAATAACAACTATGTATATGATCGATATTTTGTAGCTTGAGGCCCAAGAATATTACGGTCTGCTTTTCCAAAACATTTGTTATGTTTCTAGACATTTGATTTCTAGTTGGAACACAGTGGTTTTATTAGCATATTCTATTTTAGTGCTATATTGTCCTCGTGGAATTGTAGTTCAGAATATTACTCTATCTAAATAAGCTGTCGGAGACAATAGTTTCTGTTTGGAAACAAAGGCAACTCAATCACAGTCGTGTCTCCGCGGCCGGGCGCCGGGCGCCGGGCGCCGGGCGCGCGGACGGTCGCTCGCTGAAACTTTGGGCCATTTCGGTAATCCACATTTACATACGTAACTCTAAACATGATCTCCAATTTGTAGCTAGTTACAGGACTGTATGATTAACTTGTCCGGCCGATTCTGATACCCATATCACTTTCGGGTCTGTGAATTTTGATATGTTTTTGATCGTTAAAGTGAGGTATAATTTAACGCACAAGACACTCAGCTATTGACGTATCTAATAATGTCACATAATCGGGGTTTCCCAAGTGACACGGACCACGGGTGAGCTGTCTAAAAAGCATTTTCATATTGGTCAGATGTTACTAATTGCAATAACTGTACCGGGATTGCATTTCGTATTGACTTTGATGGGTGATTCACGAGGCACCGTTACCGGTCAGTGTTCGGGCGCAGTCTAGATGTGACCATGTGCGAAGTGCTGTGCTCTAGATGGTGCGCGCGCGCAAGGAGGCCGCGCTTGATTGACGTCTGTCGCCCGCCGGCGCCAGGTGAAAGTGTACGGGACTTTCGCGCAAGCCATCTCTCTCTCTTTCACACACGTTTGCAAAAAAAAAATAACATCTCAATAGCTGTCCCAAATATTTTATCGAGCAAAAAATGCTGTAACAGTTCGTGACTCAAAATGGAACATGGAAAGATCTGATAGCTCAAATATCTTAACGTGATCCAGTTAGACGCACTTTTACTTTTTAGTTGTTTCCGGTGGAAAAAGCCTCACAATTTGTGTTGTTTGAGTGAATGAGTGTGTTGAGGAGGCTCGCGTCTTGACGCACGCGGCACGACTCGGCACAGGATGTCATAATTAGCCGTGCGCGGAGTTCGTTTAACCATGACATTTGCAAGCGCATTTAACTTTACACCTTTTGTCTGCGCGTTCCGAGTCACATAAGCGATGTATTACTCACATTACATAATTCACGTAACCGAGGAGGCGAGGACCAATTACTGAAGTGCCGCTAACCAGCGCAAATTACGAACAACATCAAAACATTGGGCGTCACAACCTCTGACCAAGGTGACGACATCAATGTCAACGTTTATTTTTGAGAAATTATTAGCGACGTTATAATAAATGTAACGCCCTAAGGTAGGCCGATATTGATGGTCATAATTAAGTACATTTTCGGATGATAAATCATCAAGGTCGCATTAGTACGATTAGACCCTTCAATTTAGCAAGTTTAGACGTAATTCGCAGGCGGCGTTATTTAAAGCTTCGTTTTATTTATCGCTGAGCGAAAAGTCCCGTGAGAGAGCGTAAGGGCCAAAAAGCCGGGACTAAAATTAAGAATTATGACTTTTAAATCTGACGGGCGGGGCTTATCGACCCTTCTGCGGACACTCCGTAAATATGATTTTCTTTTTAGAATAAAGTTTTTTTGACTATAAAATGTATGTTGTATTGACGAACGTATATGGTTATTGATGGATAAATATGCCTTGTCAAAAGATAAGTATCAAACATTGTATTGACATTGTTGCTTCTGAACTACTTACCCAACCATTTAAATGAGTTTTTTTATCGATTTCAGTAGCGCGTGTAGCAAAGGACCAGAGTCACTTTCCACGTTTTATTTAACTTTTTAAACAAAGTATTTTTATAATGAGCCGTGTACTCAGAGAGGCTACTTAGTATTCAGAGAAGTACATAAGATGATGTATGAAATGTGGGTCACGTCTGTAGGAAGCTGTGACTAAGCCAGGGTTTTCCTCCGCTGTGATGTCCCACGGCCTCAGTCGCCAATGCCAGCCCCTACATAATGCATTATATATCGCCGGTAATAAAATATGACATTGTGGATACGGAAAGGAAATTCAGATCGTATTTATTTCAGTACGTTTTCCGAGACATTGGCGATGTATTTCCCCGGCTGTAAATCGTGGTAAGGGAGAGTTTCCCCGACTTCTAAAGTAAATACATTGTGAGCAATATTTTATATGGAAGTACTGGGTAAAATGGTAGCCGCTATGTATTAATTTATTTGCGGAAATTGGACTACCGAATTCCGTTGACACGAAGTAAAAGCTTCTGCTTCTGCCAGCGGCTTCGTCTGCGTGAAAGGTATACCAAACGAACATACTCCCAGGATATGTTATATTCTAATCCAGGTCATGGTCTACTCTTTTCATCCAAATCCGTCAGCCATTAATTAAGACGTGAAAAGATACAGTCAGAGACAGATTGAGTAACATTCGTGTTTATCACATCAGTATTTAAGATGGATGATGCTGGATCGGTTCAATAGTTTTTAAGTTTATTCGTTACATACCAAAATACAAATATTTCCTCTTTATAATATTATTGTTAGTATAGATAAGTATAGATGTCCACAGGAAAGATTTTAAGACTTATGTCATTCATCCATACCTTGTTTAGGTTATCGGACCAAGTAAATGATGTTCTGCTATAAATATCGTAGAAGCAGGCTAATATTCTACATGTGCAACCAGCATGTTCGTACATAACACTTATGTAACAGTCTGTGTGTCTGTCCCTCCGCATTCGGCGCACGCGCAGCGCTCACTAAATACATATCGTTCACAGATACATTTCTATTATTTTCTATTTTAGGTAGGGTCCTACTCTCTTTTATAGCTTTCTGATAGGCAATATTTGCGTGTCCTTAGATCTTCATACATAGTGCTATTGTAATACAGTTCCAGATGATATATGTCAGGTTGATAAAACAATTGGTAGATAACAATGCCACTATTTATTTATCGCTTTGACATTACAATAGATTTGTCACATAGATACTTCATTGTTAATATTGTGGAGCCAGTAAACACACAGAGGTACCTACTCATTTCATTAGAGGGTCTTCTTAGCAATATTTTTGCCTCTGAATTTCCATTCCGCTACCACTATTAATATCACTTATTTACTTTTCCTTTTCTTATATGCGGCTTGAATAGAGCACACTCTATATCAATAAATAAGGCGGGGGTACACACCTCTGCATAGTAACGAGCGCGCTACATCATCCACATAAAAAGAAATTGCGGCGCGAGACCGACATAAAGGCCCGCGCACACGGATCTACTCTGCAGGCTAGGCTAGCAGGCTCGAGTCGATAGAGCAGCAACATTTATGTTTCGGACGGCGGAAAACTATGCGTATTTTCGGTTCATTTGATATTCTTGTACCGTGTGTCCGAAGGTCGCGTGGTGCGTACGGTGACAGGCACTGCTGTATGGTATAACGTATTTGTGTAATGTGTAATAAGTATGTGGCGCAGAGATATGTTCCGCGTACGCTCCGCGGGCGTTACAATCAGTTATTATTTTCTATACAGTTAGCTCAAGTGATTAGATTTGTTGTTATTTTGTGACGGTCGTCCACCCCTGCTGTGGCCTTCCGTAAACTATGGTGTGTTAGGCTTTTGGTCATATGTGTTGTTTTTTCATAGTAAGTAAGTGCTATCTAGGATTGCTGATTAGCGTTGCTGGTTTGCCAATGGAAAAGAAAATACTGTTGCTTGCCAATGCATTAACAAAATATAAACTTTGAAATCATAAAGAGCACTCTTTAAGCTGGATATGCATGTATTAAGGATAAACTTTTTCCTTATTGAGTCTGTCACATACCAAGGTATCTTAAAGTCAGCCAATACCACTATATTATAGTATAAATTTTCCTTAAAAAAAAGTTAACTACATGAATATGTAAAATCATAATTCTCGAAAACTTGCTCATTACATGGTGTATAACCACAAGGCAATGTTCCGGCAATTGAGAGGACAAGGGCGACAACGAGATGAGCAAAAAACATAAGCAATTAATTTAGTTTGTTTTCTCTTGAATAATAAACAGTCAGACTGGTAAATTGAGAAATACATTTTATTTTAATGTTTTTAAATTATGTATGATAATTACTGAGGTAAAAATCTGGAAACAGTTTAATGGAGAAATAAATAAAAATATAGGTACTCAAACCAACAGTGTATCTGTGACATAGTCGATCACATTTCCTTCTTCAATATTTGTCAATACGTAATTTCATGGTAATCCACTATGGTGAATTATAAAAATAGCACCATAGTAAACTTATGTAAATGGGCCTATTTATACTTAACCGTAGTAAGGTGGAATGTTACTCCACTACTTACCTAAATCTGCTAATTAGGCTAATTCAACAAACGGCTGATAAGGTGTCGTGGACTGTCACACTAATGACCCAATTATTCGTAGATTAACGGTTTTTTTTTTAGCTGGCTTAGATAAATTCTTAACGGCTTACGTCACTTTGTGACTAACACTTGATATGAATCACTTTTAATAAGAGATAAAATACTAAAACTGGTAAAATACTATATTTACGTATTATACCAGATTTTTCTCGAGGCTTCACTTACCCGTGTATTTTCCAGGATTAAAGGTCCATTGGTCGGTTTCCGAATTGAGAACTTGTCAAATGCGTGTCTTGTTGAGGCTAAAGTAGAGTTAGACACTCAACTTCAAAATCTTTATTCAGAAACCAGCCTTAAGGCACTGAGCAATTCTGTAGTTTTGTATCAGTTTAAGTTTTGTTAGTGAATCAGTACATTCAGATATTACCTTTTACCAACATACTAGTACAATCATATATAGTTTAGATTAATATGATTTAATAATACTGCAGATATTGGCTAAACTTCATAACGCCTACATTGACTAGTGAAGCTGCCGTTAAGTTCTACATCGTCCAATCTATATGCTGCAAATATTAATGTTTGTATAATCATAAGTACTCGTCGCCTAGATACAGTTCCTCAGCACGTCGGACGAATACAAAGGCTGCGATATGTCGGACAGGGGATTTTGCAAAAGGTTCACTTGTCACAACTTTGAAGAAAGCTTTAAAATAGCGAATAGGCGGAATTGTATTTATTCAGAAATATTGTTTCAAAATGATGAGATTCTGGGTCTGATTTGAAAATACAACCTATTGCAATTCTATATTCGAAATAGTTTCTCTGAAATTTAAATTTGAACACCAGTATCCGACATTATCACTAAAGCTTAACGCAGACCACAGAATAAATAATCGCAGACGTTGTAAAATTTTCGGCGCCCCTTTCACACTTACCTTTCCTAGTAAAGCATCTACTAGTATTCCTATGTAGTGTAGCTCTGGTCTAAGCGCGGTAGCGGACGCATCCGGACGCCGCTACCGGATCGGACGCGTCCGGTGCCGGATGCGCTGACAGACGCGCTCGTGTCCCACCTCTATTGTTTATGATGAGCTATGGCAGGCCTAGGTAGCCTGGCTTGCGCTATCTTTTGTATGAGGTTTCATGTCGTAACTTAGTTGCGCTAAGTTTAAATATTTTATGAACTGCGTAGAGCCGTCGCGTCGTAAGCTAATAATTTACAAAGCTTAGGTATCCAGGATTATAAAGCTTTGTAATTAAAGGGATCTTTGTTTTAAAGAATAATTTACAGAGCCCGGACTTCAGTGAAAACATTCAAATGACTGAAACTTTAACAAATGCCGAAAATAACAACATTATGTTTCAAGAAACTATTCCCTATATACCGGTAGGCTTACATTTGGGGCTTCGCAAATAGCGTGCAATTTTTGCGCCACATTATTAGTTAGTAGAATGATAAGATGGCGTGTTTGCCGTGACCCGGGACACTCTGTCACGCTGCATGCCTGCTGACTATAATGCCTTTTCACGTCAATTGTGGGTAGTACTACATTTTTTGTGTTGCGGGTAGGTAGTTGTGCAATGGTTGCAGTTTAAAATGAATGTTATTTTCTCGTAAGTGATGTTGTTTGCGGAAATTGAGACTTTCCTTTGAAAATGTTAATAGTTTAAAGCTTTTGCAGTGCAGGGGCCTTAGCCCGTAATATAAACGTGTCTTTCATCTACGCCATCATGACTCCAGTGCAAAAGGGCTAGTGTTCTCCGTGCTGTAGCTCTGTCTTTCTCTCACAGTGGAACCATGATAGTTTGAACACGTCAGAGTAAGGCTCCATGTCCATGTATGTGTAAATTAAGTATTGATCGATGAAGCTTTTCATAGAGACTTTTATCGGCAGACATATCTAGTGAATGATTAATTAATTATCCGTGTAAAACAGGTAACGGTCATAGTGATTACCCAATAATGAAAACAAAGATTATTGCATTAATCTGCTGAAAGATTTTACATAACTCACTAATGGGGTTACATCGACCTAAGTAATATGTGTGTGTTTGTACTTAATAGGATCAAAGCCATCAATTCCGTTGACAAAAACATCAGTACACACAAATATATTATATTAACACGTAGGATCAAGTAATTCGTTTCATACATACATGAACACACAATTTGGGGCTCCTTACATTATAATAACCAATTCATAAGCAAGGGAAATATTTGAACTTTAAATTCTACGAATGTTGAGTTAATATTTGATTGTGTGTACTTATGTGTGCAAAGTACACAGGTTAGGGAAGCCTGTGACCTTTAAAGGGTAAGGGAAAATCCAAATATAGAAAGTACGGCGAAGCTTAGTGAGGGTACATGAAATGTATTGGAAGCTTTATATATGAGGCTATTTTAATATATTACTTTCATGTCCCGACAGTTTCTGAGCCCTCTGTGCTTTAACTTTTGCAACGGTTTACGGTTTGCTTTTCATAGTACTATTAGACCAATAGTATTATTAACATCAGCCAGTTATCTACTGTCTAACTGCAGGGCAAAGGCTACTTCTCATATAAAGAAGGCACAAGCATTTATTACCAGGGTAGCACAAGGCGGCAAAGCCATTAATAGGGTACTTGACAAAAAATATCTATTTAGGTCGTCAGTTAGATAACCTCAAAATATTGGACTCGTGTTTTTTCTTTTGCCACGTAAACAAAAAATAACGATGATTCAGTGCGTTTAAATATCGTTTGACGTCACGGTGTGCTAGTCTATATACTGCCAAAGTGACGTCACAAGCCCCCACTCCTGAACTTTGATGCGCATTAGCTTTGCAAATTTGTATTCATTTGGTAAAGCAAAAAATACGGGTCCAATATTATTTGATAATCTCACTGAGACGGTCAAAATAAAATTATCATTTTTCTACCCAGGTAACATCCTTATTCATTATAGTTATGAACACTGTTTTGTTTTAAAAACGTGTGCTGAAACAATACCTAGTGTAGGTCCAAGACTAAAACATTGATTCACTAATTACAATTCAAATCACTCAGACTCACCTATATGTACACCTCACAGACTAGATAATCAATAATTCCAAACACCCATCAATTCCCCCAAATTACAACGCAGACCTAAAACTAATGGCCACGTTGACAAGTTAACAGCAGTAGGTGTACAGTAATACATTATCTCACCAACTACATACATGGTGTACCCACAAACTTATGAACAAGTACATAGTGTACTCACATGTATGCCATAGATCATGGCAGAGTGACGCGTCGCTTGTCATGTCACAGACTACGGGAACCATCAGTTGGCCGACACACATTCCGTGAGTTATGACCCTTTTGGAATATTGACGTGTTGTTCGTTGTAATCATTTTCGTTTGTACCGTGTTATTTATGTGAACCGTGGCGTATTCTGTTTTTGGTGTTACTGTACGGGGTTTGGATAACAAACCTATTGTGATCAATCATTATCATCTTCTTGCGGTTGTCCCATGGGACTGGGGGTCGATGCTTCCAGTTTTCTTCATCCATTCCCCGCTTTCAACCGTCAGCTGTCCTGATATACAAATCTATTCAAATAAATTATGTAAAACATCTTAAAATCTTGAAAGAAGCTTTCATGCTAATTATGCCGAAAACATTTTTGCCTGTTCTGATTTTGACAATATCTGTCTGCTTCAACTATACAGGACTGTGTGGTCATTGGGTTAGTGCCTCTCCCGACACTGTGAAAGACCCTAACCTTACTCCCATGACAAAATCTATAAAGTTCCATCTCCTAGCTGCCCAGAAACCGACCAGTTGCTAAGCTAAAGTTAGCGCAAGTAAAATAAAGTCATGCGTGGAACGCGATCATACCACCTTGCGGCCGGCTGGAACCGCGTCTATTAATACCAGGCAGGTTCCCTACAGTTGATCCCAGTGATGTTGTTAGCGATACGATGGTAACCTGTGATGTACGGACGAGAATGTGATGGTAATGTGACCACATCTAGTTATGGATGGTGCTAATATTTTATGTTTGCGCATAATTGCATCTTTTTACCACGACAACGGAGAGAGTTTATGTACGCATTTTTAGCTTTTATTTTGGGTTATGTTAAGACTGCTGACATTTCAGGAGATGGAGTAGAACAGGACCTGTCAATGTAGCGAAGCTTGAGGGGGCTGAATGTACAGCAGTGGATGTTTTCCCCAGAACATAATCCAAAAGAAATATTTCAGTCACATTTTTGTCTAAAACAGAACTTCTTCACCTAATTGTGTCAAGAAGCAACTTGACACGATTTGCAGGTAAAGCAACCGCTAGAAGCGTCCACCTGTCACTTCAGAACGAAACATGCGCTTGTCGACCAACTGTGCTCGTTTTAGCAGTTTCTTCGAGACAATCATTGGATAGCACATCTTCAGCAGTTATATGATATTGTTTGATAGATCTTGTTGTCTTGATATTAGATGCAACATGAAACTTCTGTGATATTAGTTAACAATTTTAGTGTAAAGTTAAGTGTTATTTATGTAATGGCTAAATGGCGTCACGTCAGACGGGCCGGCTCCACCGATAACGACCGAATTGCATCGCACGGGTGCATGGCGTACTGGACATTCCTCGGGCTACTATTACCTACCACAGCTATTACTATGACAATGCCTTGTTATATACTGTTCTAGCATATTATAAGACACAAAACACACACGCTTCACAAAATGTATAGTTCAAAAATATACTAGGTACTTTATTTTTTTACATGACAGCCTACTACTATTATAAACGTGAGAGTTTATGAGGATGGATGGATGAATGTTTGGTACTCTTTCGCGCAAAACTACTGAACGGATTTTTTTTGAAACTACAGAAATGTAGCTCCATCAGAGTAACACATTGGCTATAATTTAGAAGATATTGGGAGAAGTACTAAAACCACACGGCTAGAGCCGCGGGCGGCAGCTAGTCTACTATAATTCCGCAAACAGGCGACGACACTGGTCACAATGAAACTATTAGCACAAGTTTAGGGAGGATTCACATTTCATGTATAAACTTGTATATCAATTATCCTACTACTACTTTCGTTATAAATAATGTTTCTGGTTCTGCACTGATATATCTGCACTCATCGTCATCATCATCATCATTTCAGCCGAAAGACGTCCACTGCTGGACATAGGCCTCCCCAGGCGTCGCCACATTGACCGATCCCGTGCGTCTCGCATCCAGCGCCTTTCCGCAACCTTAACCAGGTCATCAGTCCACCTAGTAGGAGGCCTTCCAACGTATCGTCTTCCGGTTCGCGGTCGCCATTCCAGAACTTTTCGGCCCCATCGGCCATCCGTTCTGCGAGCAATGTGCCCTGTCCATTGCCACTTAAGTTTGCCAATTCTTCGGGCTATGTCGGTAACTTTAGTTCTCCTGCTGATATCATCATTTCTGACGTGATCACACAAGGAAATTCCGAGCATAGCCCTCTCCATTGCCCTTTGGGTGACTTTGAGCTTTCTGATAAGGCCCATTGTGAGCGACCACGTCTCGGTCCCATAGGTGATCACTGGCAACACACACTGGTCATAGACTTTTGTCTTGAGACACTGCGGTAAATTGGACGAGAAGATACCACGCAACTTCCCGAACGCTACCCAGCCGAGTCGGATTCTACGGTTGACCTCTTTCTCGAAATTGGACCTACCCAACTGGGCCGTTTGTCCCAGGTAGACATAATCGTCTACAACTTCGAGTGTAGAGTCTCCGACCTTGTTAGGAGTGGGTGCAACATGGGCATTCACCATGACCTTGGTTTTGTTCATGTTCATTTTAAGACCCACTCTTTCGGAAGCTCTACTCAGGTCAACGAGCATTTTACTGCACTAATGTGTGTTAAATAAGTAAATGTACCAATTTTACAAACTTGTACATATACCATCCTATGTAACAACCTACAATGTGTGGCATTGAATAGAATTTTCTATGGCAATTTTCCGATTCACTGTTTATTTCTGCATAGGCGTATTGTGTCGTATCTATTGTCGATTTGAGTTATTTCGTTATTTGATGAAAGTTGTTCACCGTCATGGTTTAAAATGTATTTCAATCATGACACTGAACAATACACCTGTAAATATAGTCATCATCATCTTCCTGCCCTTGGCATGTTACTTGTGGTCGGCGCTACACGTTTTCGTCATCCATACCGTCCTGTCAACCTTCACGACTATCTTTCACATCACTTCTCACAAAATCCATTCATGTTTTCTATGGTCTTCCTCTCGCTCTATAGAGAGCGATACGAACGAATATAAATTGGATGTATAGACATCCAATTTATATTCGTTACTGTTTCAGTAACATCCTTCCTTACCGCATGACCCTACCAGGATAAATGATTCCCAAATATCCAAACCTAATAAAATTTTAAAGTAAATATCCACATATACAATTGCACACATATCGATTGTACACAAATGACAATTAAAAGTGCGCATCATGGATGCGGGCACGCGAGCGCACAGGCGCGGGCGCAGGCTGCTAACTGGGTCATTGACAAGACGCGCGGCTGTTCACTGCGCTCGCGACGAACGATGACAGTGCATTTCCTTGGTTACAGCCAGTTCAGCCAAATATTGTGTAAGACATTACTTTGCTGTCGTAGTATTTTTTAATTTTTTTTTATTCTTTATAGGCTCGCGTCTGACCACAATGTAGTTATGCAGTTTGAGCACCTATATGCATATATTTGTCGGCTAGGACACTTCTGTAAGATCGAATACATTATCTGGAACCGTGTAAAATTAGTGTATTTAGTCAGCAAAACACAGAACGGTTTTCGCCGAGTCGTTTTTTTGTAGCTTCACTAGATTTGTATCTAAACTAAGTATGCAAAACAGGACTGATCAGTTGTTTGTACAACATTTTTGACACATTCTTATATGAGAAGTCAAGTATACCATAATTAAAATCACACACACTGTACTTTCAGACCACCTCCATTACCTAGCACAAAAAACCAGAACGTCCAAATTAATTTGAATAAATATTAGCTTAGTGTGATAATGTATTTAGAGCGTGAAGTTACCACCAGTTACCCACAGAATACACTGATGACCATGGAGTGACACAAAATGTTGACAAATATCGGACTGAATGCATAGAATAAAAAATAATAATAAAAATGTTTATTTGCAACTTCAAAAATTAACATAAAGGAACAGGTTTACATAAAAAAGGCCGAAAGGTAGTTACCAATATTTAACATGTTAGAGTCTCAACTAATACCTAAGCTAAGATAACTTAATATCTTGTAATATAGGTATCAGCGTCCACACTAATTTGTATTCACATAATATAAATGAACACGTGTGGCTAATTCATGGTGGAGCAATGCAAAGCGGCCGGCGAATACGACTGGTTTGAAAGCTATATTGACAAAATCTATATTTTATGGATAAACAAAAACAATATCATTATTCACGTTGTAAAGCCATCCATCATAATCTTATAAAAAATACCAAACAATCAAATTCCGAACGGCTTTGTATTTCATTACGTGCCATTCTTATTCATAATATTTAAGTCAATGGTAATGGCACTGAAGATGTAAAGCTATGTGCTTCATATTTACGATGCCTATTTATCGTATATTTCTATAGTAAGTGGAAGCTTACTATAGATATATTGCGGTGAAGCCCATCATTAGTTCGAGCGTCAAGTCAATGACTTCGCTTGTGCTATAAAAATTAACTGCGCAAATAACTAGCAGCTGAGAAATAATGTTGTTGTCAGGATGTCTAGAACATTACAATTAAGTTGCTATTTATAACGAAATAGGTAGAATATGTTCTAGAGTTTGTGGAACCGAGCCCACAGTCGAGGTAGTGTGAGAAAACCCAAATATAAAGGAGCTACTGAGAATGGTGCTTCTGAGATATTCCGTCATTTTGGCACACTCAACTCATTTTTCGCTAGTTTGGATTATTATATCAACCAGTTAAATTACACTTTGAAAATATGCAACATGGATTAATCACACAAACATTAACCCAATAAATACTAGTCAATGACACATTCTTGTTAGTTCATTCGCTACTGGCCTCAAAGCCTTTACCTCAAATCATCCTTGCCAGCCGTTGCCAGTACGAGATCAATGTTCTTACGTTCTCAGCATCCCAACGATGATCTGTCGCACATAAACTGTGCCATGTAGGGGTTACGCGCGAATGTCTCGAAACTAGTTTGACTTGTGTGCGAAAGAAAAACTAAAAGAGTATGGAGATCCACGGACGTTGCCTCGCAGCTCTGATTACTATGTCCTCAGATATTTTTAGGTTATGGAATCCTACGTGATATAATGCAACGAAGGGATTCTTTGTCGAAGAGTAAATTGGAAAACTTTGGAAAAACAGAAATTATATTAGGTTTTGCGATATGCAAATGCTCGAAATATATGTAACCTAAATAATAATGGAATTCCAGAACTGAAAGCGCCATTTATTCTGTTATTAAGACTTAGCACACAAAGTACCTTTGAAATTGAACAACAAGCCGGGAAACACGGACATGAAACTAATAACAGTATTCGACGAAGACAAGAATTTAAAGTAGTGTTACACAGTTCAGCTGGAACTGAGCTCGGTGCCAGATGATGATGGCAATGCCAGATAACGAGATCTGAGCAGAATGCCAGACGCGAACATTTGGCAGAACCTGGCAAACGATACTCGTAGTTGAATGTTTTAATAGTAGTCTGTGAAACTAGAATATCGTAGACACTCTACTTTATCTCTGTAAACTTATGTTTTCCTGATTGCTATGCATTACTGTCGGTTCATGAATATGCATAGCCTTCATTATGTTTCGCTATATTTTTCCTTTGCGCTCAGACTTACAGCTTGTTTCCTATGCGTCCTCTCTTTATGGTAATGTAGCACTTTCACGGCTACGAAGCCTTTCCTAAATTCAGTTTAGGAATTTCTAATGTATGGCTGGCATTTCACTGAAAATACTTTTTTGTGTAACTTTAATTTTCGTTTAATGGAACCTTCCAAAGGAAATCAATAAAAATAACTCAATAACTAAACGATATTTTCTTCACAATGTTTATATTGAACATTTTTCTTAAAATATTTTCTCTATAATGAGTTTATTTGCGTCCACAACCACAACAATACGCTCCACAGATCGTGTCGCCGAAGCCATCAAATTGTCAATTTGTTTACCGCCCAACAATTCAATTTTCTCGAAGGTTCCTCTCGTCAATCATAATTTCCCGATGAATCTCAAGTAATGGAGGTTTCTTTTATTTCTTTTTATCTGTCTTTTTTGTTAAAAAAAGAAATATATGTTATTTGCATTTGTGTTCTTATTTAATGGAATAACCTAGTTTTTTCGCAAATGGTTATTTAATTCATGAAAATCGAGTGTGTTTAGATTACGTTTAGTTCTGGTATGTATGTATGAGTAACAAATATTTGCATACCGCATTAGTCACTTCAACTTATTACAAATATATATGTAAGTAACTCATTAGAATCCTGCTCACAGTCTCAGTAATCTAACAGCCAGACATTCTCATCTGCAAGATGATGTTTGATTCCTTTGTTTTTGCGGAATTGTTATAAAAAGCAGATGATCTTGGACGTGATCTAGGTGTGGCTACCACTCGGCTCACCGGCGATGCTCTGCAGTGGCTATAAATTAATATTGATGAGGTTTCAGACAGGTGATGCCACTTCTGTTGGCACGTTATTTATTGCCTGTTTTAGAGGTTTTTATTAGTTGGTTGCCAAAACTTTTGTAGTGGAGCTTAGAAGTTAATATGTTGGTATTGTTTCGTGTCCATTCAAATGCAGTATTCTGCTGTATGCATAAAACTATCTTGTTTCAACGTTATTTCTAATTCTGATGATCGACATTCAACATTAATTAAATAACGGTACCAGTATATGCGAAAGAATTCTAGGTAGCGTTGCTCATATAAATATTTTCACTTTTTTTTATTATTTATTGATCATTTCTCTCATACAAGTATTTACCTATTAACTAATTGGCAGTAAAATCAAAGTTACAGTAGTTACTAATAAACGGGCTATTACCTACATTACTAACGAGCTTGCTAGCTGTGATTCCCTGACATTTTCGAACTCTGCTCGTTAGAGGACTCTCTACCTATTTGCTAATTGAAATGCTCATCATAACGTTGCTTACTTAGTTTGTTTTCACTTCATAATTATGTTACTTATATTGTTAACATAGCTTTTCCCATGTAATGTTAGAACACAATTTATTATTTAGGGCCCTGTTTCATATAACTGACAGTGAAAATGCGACATATATGTAAAAAAAATACAGAATTTTAGCGACAACTTCTGTTTAGTAAAATCGCATATACATTGCCGCCTTGTATCTGCGTAGATTTTATAGAAATTACGACAAAAACATCAACATATACAGCCTTTAAAATAAAACAGGTAGATTGGGAATTTGATTTGAACCTTAGTTTACCTCGAGGAAGATATAAGTGCGATTTCCAATTTTATGAGCAAATGAAAACGTTCTGTGAATTTAAAATCGATGCCTTTCACACTGGCGGTAAAAAGGTTAATTGTGTACTGATCGTAATTATTATTAAGTACATAATTAGCTTTAACGATTTCAATTAGCGGTGCTATCCAGTAACACCTTACATATACGTACAGCCTTCTGTTTAAGTCATTATTTATTCGTTAGTGGGTAACTGATAGAAACTTTACGACAGACTGACTAATAAAATAAATATTAATTTCATAAACCATTGATCTGTCCGGTACTATATTAGTTGGAAATAGCCTCTTCTGGACTGCGAGGCTGTGGATTCCCAACGTGAAGAAATCCTCGGAACGGTGAGGTCGCTCCGCGAAGCCTGTGAAGCCCCAGGAAGCTTCTGTGCTTTTGGACGGAAATAGGCTGGCTACTTTAGCCGGAAACCCCACGCACAACGGACCAAATTCTATTCTACCTATTCTATTCTATTCTATTCTATAGCCTCTTCTTCTTTTGATTTGTTGTTTTTAACCCCCGACACAAAAAAAGGGGTGTTATAAGTTTGACCTGTGTTGCTGTGTATCTGTGTGTCTGTTTATCTGTCTGTGGCATCATAGCGTCCAAACGGGTGAACCGATTTTGTTTTTTTTTTTCGTTTAAAAGGTGACTTAATCGAGAGTGTTCTTAGCTATGTTTGAATAAAATCGGTTCAGCCGTTCAAAAGTTATGGGCATTTTACTGTTTGAATCGAGATGTTTTCGCAAGACATCGTGTCATGATTACGTGTTCAATAGATTGCCGATCGAAGAGTATCTACTATGTATTAGATAAATTATGTTGCATGAAATAAAAATATATTATTTTTATTTCATGCAGCGGTATTTTAAATTTTGAAATTTTACTTGTCTTATTCGTGCTCGCCTTGGAAAACTTTGACGGAGTCACGACAAGCTGCTTCCATGGCACTCTGCACTATTGGGAAGAATAGAGACACCCATCGATTATAGTGTTGGTATTTGATAGTATACCTATGACCTGGTGAGTGGGGAGCACAGCACCCGCCAATATGGCGATGCTTTGGGGAGGCCTATCCAATGTCCAGTAGTGGAAGCAGTAGTCATCTTTCGCTGAAATAATGATGATGATTTGTTAGTTAGCAAACATGGCACCTAGACAAAGGGGACCGGATGTTTAACAAATGTCAAATTAGTGAAAACTAGTCCATAAAATTGTACCAGCGCACACTTTACCGTTGCATTCCGATACCAATGGCGCGTAATAAATTCACTGAACATATTATTATAATATTAATTCCGTATCCTGTTAATTAATAGTGTTAAAGCCGATTTAATTATCGTTGCTTTCCTTCTACTCAAACTTGTTTTATAATTTTGCCGTATTTGGAAAGTAGAGTCAAAGTTAGATTCATATTTCATTCGAATTCAATCATTCGAATATTTAATTTTGCTTAACATCTTTATATAAGGATATGTTATTTTCACTATTTTTCATAAATACTTATTTTTTACAGAAAAGTAACTAAACGACAAGATAGTATATCTGCATGAAGACATACTATCGCAATCCAGCGCACAATTATATGCCTAAAAGACGCAAATATTTTTCAGCTTTTGCAAATACTGTTATGAATAATACAAATCTGTGTTTAATATTACAAATAATACCGCAATTAATGACATGCAGATGAATTCATTGACGCCACACCGGAATGTTGTTCAGTCAGACACTAACACTTTCTGCGTGAAATATTTTAATATCGCATGTTTTTTCGTGTTATTGGGTGTTTTTATTGATTTGAGTCTTATTACGCCGACTTTTACGAGTTATGTGTAATAATATGTGATTTAATATCTAACGTTGGCACGTATACGTAGGATATAAAATCTGTCTCTATAAAATTAGTGACGATAAAATCTGGAAGGATATTATCGTCACTAATCTACTAGTTTTCACTCGTTTAGTGGATTCGCTTAGTGTTAAAGATGCATTTACTTTTGGACCACCATGTCCCAAAATGTGAAATTTTTATCATAAATGACAATTGTTATATTTGTGCGACAAGTGCTGTTTAATATATCAGGATATGTTATCATGTATGAAAGAAAACGAAATAATGTCGGATTCTCACTTTGTGCCAGTCGATTATAAAATTGGCTTCAGGAATGATGACTTTCCTTCATAATGATTTTATGAACAGTATTTTTCTTCCCATTGATGTCCTGAGGTGCTGACCCAAATAAAATGAAGACCCAGTTTCCTCGGACCAGATGTGTCGATCTCGGCGGACCTATGGGAAATATCGTTACAAAGCACACAATAGAGACTGAGTTTGTTTGACAAAGCAACAGTTTGCGAGGAATGCGCGTCTCCGGTTGATGTCCGTCAATATTTGCGCAGCGAGTGCCGGTCAAAAACTGGCCGGCTCGGCTGACCGGCGCTGACCGCCGGACGGACCGTTGAGAGCGATGATCTGACTAAGTCATTCTATAGCTGTAGCATGATATTAGGTATTTGTGTTGTCGTAAGATTTTTGCATCAGTAATTTTTTTTTGGTAGTGGGAGTAAAATTTTAGATGAATAATCCAAAATTTTACAAAAAAATCAGTTAGTAAAATAGAATATTATACATATTCAACGACGAAAAAGGTGTTCTTATTCGTAATGGCACCTAACCGCAATATATTGGAAATCTCGAATGTAGCAGTAACATAGAAATAGGAACTCCCTCAGCCATCTAAGAAGTGGAATTTCCTACCGGAGTCTGTGTTTCCTGCTTGCTACAACCTGGGGGTGTTTAAGTCCAGAGTAAAAAGATTACTTCTAGGCAACCGTGCTTCACCAACGACCACATCATCGTTTACTATCAATCAATCATCATTGCTATCAATAATATATAAAATAAGTCTACAGGCAAAAATATATAATATTATTTCAAGCGCTCTAGTATAGGTAGGGTAGTTGTAGGGTAATCGACTTTTACCGGACAAGACACAATAGCGCTGCACCTGTTATCCAAATAATCGAGTCATCACGCACGCGGCACGTCCGCAACATACCACGGCGCAAAAAATATCGAACCGCAATTTATAATCGAAATCCCAAATTGGGAATCGGTAAAAAATCGATCAGGCGCCGTTTGTCAGACGATATCGATTGAATACAGTGGCGCCAAAACCGCTAGCTTTGAGGACGTTTTTATTGGTTTTAATACGTTATTGGGTCAACGGACTTGCAGTATTAAGGCCAGTGACCAATTGTTGGGTGACGATCTGATCAGACAGGGTCCTCAGGCCGACTCGGGTGACGGTTACAGATCAATCAGTCAATCAAGGCAGCCCATTTCACGGCTGCAGACAATACAATTCAACCGAATCTTATAACCAATTAAAAATATAAGACTCAAAGCCGACGTCAATATATCTTGTATAATTATTCAGATTCAAAATGTTTATTTGCAAGAAAATACATTGTATACAAGGGAAGATCTGACAGCCATAAAGTCATTGTATTCTGCCTGCAAGCAAGCGTGCAAATTATTTATGTTTCAATGTCATTATTATAATATTATTATATTCGATAACTTACATAAAGTAGAGAATAAATATTCATTGGCATACGTCATTGAACAAGAAAATCGTTTTTCCGTCGGAGTGTTCGATCAAATCAGTAGAATGAATGCTTATTGATACAACGCTCGATAATGTTTATGTTACTATCGATTCGCGTATTGATCGATAATTGTGCGCCTGCGCAGACCCCGTCGCTAATGAAAGTTGCGTAATTAATGTACGTTGTACCGAGCATTTAGTATCGATTAGTTAGCTCTATCAATTTCAACTGGCAGTAATTTTAATTATGCTATAAAGTAGGAGCTAATTTGATGGTAAATTAATGTAATCAGTCGAAGATAATATAACGATATCAGACATTAATAATTGACCTTTATCTTGTTGAGATTCAAATCAACAACACGTAAATTTTCCTCTCAAATATTTGCCTGGATGGAAGGAATGCACAATAATAAATACTATGGGGTACTGTTGTACTTAGTTGCTCAATATGATCACTAAACAATATTTTTATTTACTATACTGATGTACAATGTTCTTACCAGTTACCACTGCCTGTGCTGCAACGACCTTCTCTTTCTTGAAGTTTTTCTTTCAACTTTTTTTGCATGAGTTGGAAATAACAATCATTAGTCGAAAATGATGTTTGTTCGTCAACCGGTTAAGGTTTAACAAGCTGACATGTTAGTTAACACATCTGTGTCAGTTTGCAGAGACTTTAAGTAATTGCATACAAATGTTTGTTCTTTAGTTTATCTGTCTATATCATACCTACGTGTGTATTAACCTAGATAAATCTTCACTACGATTTGTCGCAGTTTTAATTAAAGGTAAGCTGGATGTCTTTCAAGCTGTACCTAAGACTTTAAATTCGATTTATCATTTTCGCAGTTCTCTGACTGCTGTTATTACGATTTTTTCTGATTTTAGGCTAAAATTACGTCAAAACTAGCATACTTAGCAGTTACATTTAAAATTCTAGCTTTTTATTGCAGCTGCCCTTCTGTGGCCCATCCGGCAGAAACCGTGCATTTTTTCGGAAGAAATAGTAATCTGCAGCGTAGCTCTCTATTGGTCAAATAATTTTCGTAATGGGATCAGGACTTCCAGAGAATAGGTACATCCGACAAACAAACAAATAATCAATTTTATCTGTTTATACTAGCGACCCGCCCCGGCTTCACCCGTGACAAATTATACACAAAAACCTTCCTCGTTTCTCACTGTTTCTATTGGTGCAAACCGCATGCAAATCCGTACAGTTTTTTTTTTTTTTTATAACCTATATGCTCGCGTTTGACCACTATCTCGCCTGATGTTAAGCGATGACATGGTCTTCGGTGAAGCACGCTTGCCTTTTTGAGATTTTCGCGTACAGACGCGGCGGGGGACTTTATTTTATAATATGTAATGATAGTGACCTTTAGATGAACCTGTAGTTACTTTAACAATTGATAAACTTGGCATTCTTAGTAGTGACAAGATCAATGGCGTATGTTATCATTACATCTGGCCAGTTTATTATGTAAGTACATAAGACACATTGATGTATGAGGTCTGTTTCAGTGCACGGTATTCACATTAGAAAGGCACTACTCCATATATTTGTCCCTGTATATTCATATTTTGCCACTAAGTACTTTAATAGGGCTTATACAACTTATAATAGGTATAATTTTGAGATAAATACACATTACATTTTATATTTTAAAAGTTCATTTTAACCGACCTCCTAAAAAGGAGCAGGTTCTATGTTCGATACATAAACCAACAGCTTAGGCCCTGTGCACACCACGCTTTTAAACGCGCCGTTGACGCGCGTTTGTAGCGATACAGACGCGATACGCACGCAAGTCAGACGCAGCCTGTATTGCTCTGTAGGATAAAAGCGCGCCGTCGATGCGCGTTCCTAAAATGCGCGTCACGAACGAACTAGTTATGCAAGGCTTATATCTGCCGAAACATAGTCAAATTTAATATTGCTACATGCCAATTGTAGATATATGACTGCTAACTTATGAGATAACATTGATTGTGATGAAAGTGCATCCAACTGCAACGTGGTCAAACTTCAGCTTGATCGACCAGTGGCAGCCATTTACCTCCTCGTGTCACAGTACATAAAAACTATTGTAATAGTGATGTCTGTCTGTATGGCATGTCAGGTGTCTGTCTGTGTGCATGTTTTTACTTTCGCGTCCGGTGTCGAGCGCAGCTCATGTAATACTGCTCAAGAGGGTTATCTGACAAGTGTTAGTTTTAGTAACGAGCGAATAGTGCGTCTGTTTGTGGAAAGGCTTAGATTAATAAAACCTTTACTTAGGTGTTACGTAAATGTATTGTTTGGGTCTCACTTCCGAGTTGAATGGAGAAACTGAAAGTTGTTGAGATGTCTGAAGATATAATTTATTGGATTAGTTTAGTAGCTTAGTAAAAATAACGGGTAGAACATGGATGAGATTTGCATAGGAGCACGGGGATTGGCACAGAAATTGATGAACCCAGAAATAGCATTCATAAGCATGGCTCTTTCGAGTCCCGACCAATATTTTTGTTCTATATTCTTGTTATCTTCTCCAATATTGGCAAAAAAAAAACAAAATATCCACAGTAAGCTAGGTGACTATAATTATCTCACGGCCTCCGCGAGGTTTACTCAGTTGTTTTCTGGCTTTATAAACTGGGTTAGTTAAGTTAACGCAGTAATAGCCACTTTATGTAGTCAGCTTGACAGATGGCTCCGTGTTGACAGCAGGCATTAAACTGTGAAGTGAAGGATCCACCCACCAGGCCCCACGTTGGGCGCCACTGTAACGGCTAGGTCTGCGCATGGAAGTTAGCACACAGTATAAATGTTAAGAAGGGTACCGTCCCTTGGCAGCACGTGGCAGAGGTGGGGAAGGGCGGCGATAAACCACGGTAGGCAGGACAAAACCTGGGCCGCGTGCGTAGGTAGCGTGCAGCAGTGGGCAAGGGGCCCAGCCCTCAGCCCGTACGGTGAACCATGGCAGCACCATAGGGAGCGCATGTTAGATGCGGTGCAATTAGCATCAAGCCGCATGCGATGTACCAGCTTCTTTCCCTCTTTAAGCCAAGGAACGGTGTGGGAAGCATTGAAGGTGAAAGCTCAGCACATCGCAACGCTTTACAAGTCTCTCACAACCTCACAACGCTACAGTGTAAAGAGACTAATGAGTCGCACTGATTTTTAGAACCGATTGTAAGTCTGATAGAAAAAAATATTATAAAACTATCCTATAACATTTCGATGTGGTTTGGGCTGAATCAAAGTTAAAACTGGAGTGATCGCGCGGAGTCATATAGGTACCTAAGAAGGTAGGTACCCTGTTTTTCTTCCTCAAAAGTTTTGTTCAAGCTAGACGAAGTTGGTAAACGAATCTTTCCACCCATGCTAATTCTGAAAACTGAATTCTTTCATAACTCCGATAAAACAGGAAGTTTTACTTCAGGCGGCGCGCCGCCTGAAGTTTAGGCGTTTAGGAGTTTAATTTTAGCAAGAATCGGAAAATATTTTACTACTAAAAAATCATCTCGCTTTTAAAATATCCTTTTATTAATAATTTAAGTCCAGCATTAATAAAAAATAAGGGTTAACCTCTTCATATTTATCTACACTAGTTTCGCACGCGTGGCCTATAGGAACTGTGTATTTTTACGAGAAAAACCTTGCTTTTCTACCAGAGAAAGAATGTTCCTAGTCGGATCAATACAGAAGGTACATTCCACAGATATTTTACAAACGTATGAATAACTATACCTCTTCATTATATTAGTATCCAAGTGTCTACATGATGCAAGTCAGCAAATAATTTATCGCCACACATGGTAACCGATCCTCCGGAGCCCGGAGCCCGGAGCCCGGAGCCCGGCACGTTCCCAGGGCCGTCTTCGCACGGTGATCGCGCCGATAGGTGACAGCCACATTATCCTATTGAGAGCCATCCGAGGCGATTGATGAATCACTGCGAGGTCGTGCACCCGTGTGAGTGGACAACGGACTTGCCAGGGTGCTGGCACACTGCTGTGACGTAATTAAGACTTTAAAAGTAGAGTAGACTGTTTAGAACAGTGCTTGGTTGCTTTCTATCAACGAAAGGGTCGATAGCGATTGGTAAAATGATAAAAATAAAAGCGACTAGCTGCCGCCGTGTTATTAGTACTTCTTCCAATATCTTTGTACCTAAATGCCTATGTCTTACTCTGATGCGAGTCCAGCTATATTTCTGTAAAGTTTCATCAAAATCCGTTCCTTAGTTTTTGTGTGAAAGATAAAGTAAGTAGGATTGCCAAGTGTTATCGAAAAGTTACTTTATTAAGTATTTCTTGCAACAGCAACATCTTTAAGGTAGCGGGTTTAACATTTGATTTAAAAGTTAATTATTTGAGAAGATTGATTTATAAATATTAACTTTATCACCACTCGCGAAGATTTCATTACCTCCATATAAGTTAGGCAACTGCCCAAAAACATCAACTCGCCTAATCTAACAGAATATTGGTAGAATTTTCCTTATTTGTCATGAGTCAGTGCCTCTTCTTAAAATTGGTCCTCAGACGAGCAGAGAATTGCATCACACACGAACACGACCGTTAAGTCGTTACACTTCAGTGCGAGGATGGCATTAATGTGACACGGTTCCCATATCGGGGGACATTCGTCTCAGGAATGGGACAGTTGGAGATAAGTGGGTCTTTATTTATTGGATCGCTTAGCTGCCGGGGTGCTCGCCACTGCTCGGGTCCGTCTCACCGATTGATTCTTTGTCAACCGATTACTATGTAAATGTGGCCATTTACAGCCATCCCAGTGGTTGCAGTCCTTAATATGTTATTGGCACATGTAATTGTTCAATTGTCTGGTTGCAGTAAGTTAAGAAATTATTCTTTTTTCGGATTTTTGATGTTAGTAAATTAAGGTTTAAATACGTCCTTATTAGTAAGAGGGCGGCACAATTACTAATTTTGCACAATTACTTGATAACAAAATTTTATGGAAAATGAAACAGGACTATACAACTATTGATCACGTTTCCTTACCTAAAGTCACGAGTATTTCTGTATTGTCTGTCAAATATTTAATAAAACGTTATTTTTACAAAAAAATGCCGTTGGAGTTCAGAGTTCATACTGGAACTGGCTACGTTAGTTGCGTCATGTCTTTTAAAGGAATTCAGATATATCTAGTTATGGAAAACCTGCAATTTTAAAAGTCATTCACCAGTTCAAGGAGCAAAGTCACAGAACGTGGTTTCTGTGAGTCATAGTTAAGTTATATACATTTACGTTGAGTTGCGTCTATTGCTTTATGTCTAATTAGCAGTAAAAAAAGGAAGTTTTCTTAAAATATAATATAAGCTCCTTTGTATTAATTCAATTCATCATTCTGCATAATTCATTCAATCTCTGCTTCCAATACGAGTACAATACTCAGCGAGAGTTGTTGAAACACTTGACTTCTATTGTGGCCAGTCATCTATAGATGACTATAAAATATGAATACCTAAGTAAAAACATCGAACATTGATTGTAAAGATAAATGCGATGCAGTGACTATTTTACTCAATAACGGTCGATTTCAATAACGTATATCAGACTTGTCTACTAGAGATAAAATGCTAGTCCATACAAGTAATGTCAAATTCGTATCTCTACTTAGCAAATATACTGCCATAATATAAATTATTAAAATCGACTGTAAATCATGACCCTAATCTTCTGTACACTATTCAACCATTGTTATTTTCCTTGCCTACTCAAAAACAGCAGGTGTACTTACTTTTGCAGAGATAAAATGTCGTAGTTTTATTGTGAAACAGGCTCCGGCCGTTGCCACTTGTGCAATGATGATCAAACAGGCTTTTTTTCTCGAGTAATATTACGAAGGCTGATCTAGGGGATGTGATTGCGCAGGAGTGGGGTCATTGAACGCTTCGTTGCGCGGGCGCCGCTTTTTGCGATGCGCCTGATATGCATTTTTGTTCAGCGCTCCCTTACTTGCCGATTGATTGCCTTGTAAATTACGTGATAGTGGACAGAAATGCTATTGTGCATACATAGTAGGTATCACGTACATAGGTAGGCTGTTTAATGTTGCAAGACGTTATATTTATTTTTGACGACATTTTTAACGATTTTTTTAAATATCGAGGTCGACTCCAAGTGTATTTTGTATGTTTTTGGCAAGATGTCGCTTTGTCCTTGTGTTTAAATACTTTGTTTGTTTATAATTTCGCAGAACGAAAACAAGTGAATTAAGTTAAAAGAAAAAACCCTTACAAACGTGTAGTCATTAAGTTTTTGTTATCGTATTCTGACGTTCGTTTTGTTATTTGTTGCAGATCGCGAGGCGGCATGGCGTCGCCGAGGCAACTGTGCCTGTTGCTGGCAACACTCAACATTATTGCTCTCAGTCGAGCTGGTAAGTTGTACTTTTAACTTATTAGGTCGTTAATCTATAAATAATGATATTGCAATCTGTAGATCGATATCAATCGGTGAGTGAGCTACAATGATGAAGCCGGACCTAGTTAGAGAGTGATGGTTGTGTTGTGTGGTCTCTGTAGGTAACTCTTACATTGTAATTTGCAAGTAGATAAAAGGCAAGTGCAAGAAAACAGCCAGTTCTACTGACAATAACGACGTGGTTTTTGTTGAGACATGCGTAACGTGTGTTGGTTAAATTTTTAATGTCCGTCTGTCCGTCCGCAGCTTAGCTCAGAGACTCTTTGTCATCATTCAGCATTTCAGCCGAAAGACGTCCACTGCTGGACATAGGCGTCCCCCAGGCGTCGCCACATTGACCGATCCCGTGCGTCTCGCATCCAGCGCCTTCCCGCAACCTTAACCAGGTCATCAGTCCACCTAGTGGGAGGCCTTCCAACGTATCGTGTTCCGGTTCGCGGTCGCCATTCCAGAACTTTTCGGCCCCATCGGTCATCCGTTCTGCGAGCAATGTGCCTTGCCCACTGCCACTTAAGTTTGGCAATTCTTCGGGCTATGTCGGTAACTTTGGTTCTCCTGCGGATATCATAATTTCTGACGTGATCACGTAAGGAAATTCCGAGCATAGCCCTCTCCATTGCCCTTTGGGTGACATTGAGCGTTTGTCCCAGGTAGACATAATCGTCTACAACTTCGAGAGTAGAGTCTGCGACCTTGATAGGAGTGGGTGTTACATGGGCATTCACCATGATCTTGGTTTTGTCCATGTTCATTTTAAGACCCACTCTTTCGGAAGCTCTACTGAGGTCATCGAGCATTTTACTGAGGTTCTCCATGGTCTCAGCCATGACCACTATGTCGTCGGCAAACCGAAGGTGAGTAATGTACTCGCCATTAAAGTTGATGCCCAGCCCCCTCCAGTCCAGAACCTTGAAGACATCCTCCAGCGCAGCAGTGAACAGTTTCGGAGAAATGACGTCTCCCTATCTCACGCCGCGCTGGAGAAGAATTGGTTTCGAGGTCTGATCCTGAAGACGGACTGACATGGTGGCGTTCTGTACAAACACTTGAACACCTCAATGTACCGGTAGTTGATCTGGCACTGTTGGAGAGTGCAGTACAGCTCAAGTCTCGATCGAATCGAAGGCTTTCTCGTAGTCCACAAACGCTAAACAGAGAGGCAGGTTATACTCTTCGTTCTTCTGTATAACCTGCCGCAGCGTAATGTATGTGGTCTACGATGCTAAAGCCTTTTCGGAATCCGGCTTGTTCGGGGGGCTGGAAATCGTCAAACATGCGTGCGAGACGATTCGTGATGACTCTTGAAAACAACTTGTAGGTCTTCAACCGGGCATTGTCGCCCTTCTTGAAGAAGAGTACCACCACACCCCTGCACCATGCCTGTGGCGTTTTGCCCTCGAGTATGACGGAATCAAACAGCTTCTGAAGGGCCCTAAGGACCGGTTTTCCACCCGCCTTCAGGAGTTCGGCCGTAATTCCATCATCACCCGGCGCCTTGTTGTTTTTGAGCCATCCTAATCTCGTACAGGCTGACGTCCGGGATATCTTCGGTATAGTGTCGGGTCAATCTAGCTTTTGGGTCGTTTGCTAGACTCGCAACGGGCTTGCTGATCGATGTGTACAACTGCCCATAAAATGTTTCGATCTCCCTGAGAAGCTCCGGTTTGGCAGATACGATCCTGCCATCGTCGGTCTTTAGTTTCGTGAGTTGGCTCTGCCCAATAGCCAGATCCCTTGAAAACACTTTGGAGCCTTTATTTCGCTCGATCGCGTCTTTAATACGCTCGGTATTGAAGCGGCGGAGGTCTCTTTTCAAGGATTTAGAGATCTGTCTATTGAGCTGCCGAGCTGAGACTCTTTGTACTAGAAAGTTATAATTTTGCATGGATATACATATTAATCACGCCAACAAAGTGGTAAAATAATTTTGATGTATGGAGACAATAGTTTTCGTACGGCAAAGTTAATTTTGTTTGTCGTTATTTATAAACGTTAGTAATGTTACATATTTATTTTGGTGAATGTATCTGTTATACTGAACCCTTTGTGCGCGAGTTAGACTTGCACTTGGTCGGTTTTAATTGATACCTACGTAGGTATCAATTAAAACCGACCAAGTGTATTTCTAATATTATGCCTGAATAGCTCGTATATGGATCTAGGTATTCTAGTGCAATATATCATAAGTAATGGACTAACAACTAAATTTACGAAAAGTGAACATATAGCTAGACTTGAAGGCAACAAAACTCAAAGATCTTGTTAGATAACAAAATTCCTTAGAGTTTGTTTTTTCACTTCAGCGCGACCGGGAAACTGCAGGTAATAGAACTAATCACATCTTTAAGTTTTATATTCACCATAAATTACACTATAATAAATTAATTAAAATCGGAGTTTGTGTCTATACTCGGAATTTTAATTCGATTCCAGATTTGACAATTTCAGTGTTGCAACGTTATGACAAGTACTAAATAGTGACGTTGCAAAATTATTCGATATGGAAATGGAATATTTCCGGATCGATTCTTCTCGTTTATAATTTTACTCTCGTAAACTAAGTATATCAGGAAATTAAATATTTCTGAACTGATAATTTAGTTTTGACGATTAATTAACGAACTGAGACTTTTCTTTTATAATTGTGTGTGAAATAAATAAAAAAATGTGATCATGAAGGAACATGACAAATAAAACAGATAGATGTATTATGGTAATAATTTATTTTATATATTGTCGCCGTCATCGCTATTGCTATCGCTGTCACTTTCTGTAACATTTATTATAAATGTGTCTGTGATATTGTCAATTAACATATTATCTAGCCTACTCATGTTTTCCTCTTCTTTGACAACATGGGATACGCATTTAGACCATTCGGTAGCCGTAATTTTTACACACACTGATTGTTTATCGATTTTTGTGTTCATCACTACACTATTATATATTATGTGGTATCATTATTTCACAAAATGACAGTAGCTAATGTCAAATCTGGAATCGAATTAAATTCCGAGTATAGAAATTTTGCAGTGTCTTGTGACCGGTGACCGCATAATGGATGAGTAGGTTGTACGGACGCACACCATCAAGTAAACTTGACAGTAAATATTGCTAGCTAAACTCTAATCGGGTAACATTAATACCAGTCTTATTAATGTTGGCCGATTAGAACCCTGATCCCGTCAATGCTGAGAAAAAATTGCTTATTCGGATCAATATTACATTCTTAAATAATATTCTTGCAAAACGTTAGGTTAGCCAACAAAACTTCTTCTAAAATAGACAGACACTAATGAATAATCCCTCAAGTTTCAATAGAATTAAACATTTGTATCACAAAACAAATTGAATTTGTTCGTATTGCAGTGTTGCATCAGTCTGGACTGGTAGACGAAATGATGTAGTAAATGGTTCACGTTGCCACGCGCTCTACAGACAATTGGTCATCATTTCCTAATAGTCTACAACTTACTAGTGCTCATCTAAATAAGACGCAAAAACCAGTCCATCTCCGCCAAACGACTTGTTTGGATTTTAAAAAGATATGCGCAAATAAAAAGCAATAAAATCTATTTTATTAATGGTCAAACAACCGTGTACATTTGTTTGTTTTTCCTTATAAACAAATAGTGACAATGTCAGCCGGTGCGCTGTGCTGTACCGTGTGTTTGGTCAGCTGAGTCACGGGCCGAAACCGAAGGCCGTGACTGATGACGTCACGCAGTTCTCACGTCTAGAACCTAATCAGGATATAGTTTTACATCTTCATGTTGATTTGAGACGCTTGTTTGCATTCCTTCACGAATAGGCAGTGCATTTTTTTGCAAATTCCAATTTCGGGAAGTCATTGTTGAATGCCGAATAAGTTTTAGAAAATTCTCCGTTTTGGTAGAGATCAATCGTTACTAATAAATTATTATAAATAACATTACAACTTGAGGCTTACTCTACATTATAGCTGTACGTAACTGCCAACACTTTGCTATGCAGATGTTTTGTTGAGATTGTCACACATACATATAGGTAACTTTTTAAGTTTACTGTTTTCACACAAACAGGTTTAAATTTTTACATATTTTTATTTTAAGGACGCTATTACATTTTTCTACAAATAACAGTGCTTTTCAGGTACAATTTTAATGTATATGCAATCACAGATGTGAAGATATTATGGTCTCAATTTAAAGATAACATATTCAGCTCCAGATTGGCATCAGAAAAAATTCATGACATCATACAAAATTTTCGCACAAATACGTTTTGCCCATCACGATAATCGCAAAAATATTAAAAAAGTAGGGTCCGAATAGGTCCCAGTTTAGTTAATTTTACAGCATTTTTTATCTACAAAATTATAAAAAAATTGCGGTATATATAGTCCTTTACAGGTTCAGATAATTATTTTTTACCCAAATCAATATATATTTTAATTATTAGCTAAAATAAAAACACTTGCCGACTTCTTCATACATTTTGCACTCGAAGCTTATCATTCCGCGCTCAGAAGCGCTCGTGGAAGGACGAGCGTATCGCTTTTTTGCAAAAAATAAATACGATAAAAGTAATAGAAAAGATTGTAGTGTGCATGCGTGAGTCGTATGTCGTGATCGAAAGGAGTTGATATTTTACCGAAATAAAAGTATGTTTGAGTTTCCTTTTATTATTAGAATGTGATTTAGAAATTATGTTGGGTATGATCGGGATTTGGATAGGTATTGATAAGCAGTTGTTGACAAGGTTGAGAAATGGATGGGTGGGTTTAAGCAGCTCTTAGTAAGGTTAGGATTTGGATGGGTAAGGTTAAGCTGGCGGCGGTGAAGGTTAGAAGTGGATGGGTGGGAGGAGATTTATGATTTGAACTGGTTTGTATGTATGTATGTATGACGAATACGGGGTCAAACCAAAATACAAGATGGCGGCGACGAAAATTTGGCATCTTTTCGTCACAGGTGTCATTGTCATGTTTTTTGGGGTCGCTTATATCGAATATGGGGTCAAAACCAAAATACAAAATGGCGCCGACGAAAATTTGACCGCTTTTCGATATGGGTGTCATTTTCATGGTTTTTGGCGTCGCTTATATCGAATATGGGGTCAAAACCAAAATACAAAATGGCGCCGACGAAAATTTGACCGCTTTTCGATATGGGTGTCATTTTCATGGTTTTTGGCGTCGCTTATATCTAATATGGGGTCAAAACCAAAATACAAGATGGCGCTGACGAAAATTTGACATTTTTGCGTCATGGGTGTCATTGTCATGGATTTTCGGGTCGCTCATATCGAATACGGGGTCAAAACCAAAATACAAGATGGCGCCGACGAAAATTTAACATCTTTTCGTCATGGGTGACATTTTCATGGTTTTTGGGTAGTATGTCATTAGCTGATGCTCATTATGTAATACTCCAAAAATTTTTGATGGTAATATTTTATATAATATGTATATAATATGTAATGCAAAATGTTCAAGTATGTTTTAGGATTTCCCCTATTACTAAGACTCCGCGGTCCGTCTGTCTGTCTGTCTGTCACCAGGCTGTATCTCATGAACCGTGATGTGTTTTTTGCAATAATGGTACGGAACCCGTCGTGCCCGAGTCCGACTCGAACTTGGCCAGTTTTTAATCCTTGTGACCGGAAATTATTTCGTTTTAGGTATCTACTTATCTTACGTTGCGTTTTTTGATGTGAAACATCTATAGGCGCACGTGAGACCGATTTCTGGCGTGGCGACGCGTCGCCACGCGCAATCGACTGTGCGTTTCTCTCTCACTCGATCCGGCGTTAAGCCATCTCTTTCGCTCCACTGAGCTCGGATACCTATAATGTATACTCTGTTTATTACAGTACTCATAACCTGTGTTTTTCTGGTAAATAAATCATTTTTCTGTTCTGATAATAAAATGTCTGACCGTGATAATTTAGAGAGTGGAAGTGATCAGCCTCCTGCAAAGAAAGCAAAATCACACTATGACACATTATCAAGTCATCAGTAAGTTAATTATATTTTTATAATTAAAGTATGCATTTATCTGTGCATTTAGCACGCGTATATTTGGTGTGTATTGAGCGCCAGTAAATGTAAAATCTACTCTCTAGGTAGATTAAAATTCACATAAATTTCATTGCATATCATGTTTTTAAATTAATTATTAATTTTAATTTCATTCTTATTGAAATTAATGCATTAAAACAATTGCTGTAACAGTAATACCGTTCTCAGAGGCAACATCGAATGTAACTATTACCGAAGTCACTGATTAAACTAATTGAGTAGTTTCGATTTAAAATAAATATGTAAATTTTTGTATTTAATGAAAATGAATGTTTATTTAATAAAAAATCATCGTTATCTAGAAAAAAAAATCGTTATATTTTTTATTTTATTTTATTGACATTTTTAGTTCCTACCACAATCTGTTCTTTTCTGCATACTACTTTTACGAAATAACGTCGATGTTTCACATCTACCAGGCGTCCCGTGACGGCTCCATTTTTTTAAAATACCGACTTACTACAACAAAGTGAAAGCTAATTCTCTTTTCGAAAGTCGGTGTCGGTATCTATTGTTTTTCGTTTTTCGACACGGAAAAGTTATTATTTTTCTCTTTTTAGTTTTTGTTGGTACCCCATAATGGGTAGGTATACTAAATAAATCTGTTAACCCCCTAAAAACGTACAAGCGTGATTTTATATTATGGTATGGTGAAAACAAAACATAACTATACGATCACACTAATCGCAGGTCATTTGCTATTTGTTATTGAAGAGTTCCATTGTCTATCTCCAAAGATCTTTATCATATCCTAATATATTATACAATAAAACATTCCCTGAAAACACATACATTAATCGACGTAAACCCGATAGTATCGGATAAGTAGTTTTAAAGAAAATTGCGGATACATACGGGTTGAATAGATAGAACACCTCCTTTTTTTGAAGTCGGTTGAAAATAATAACCTACTTTTTACGACGACGGTTTGTAACAGTTACCAAATGCATTTTCAAAGTGCCAACTAACCTTCCTGAATCAACTTCAATAAAATTAAAAAATAATAACAAGGACCAATATTATTTCAGTGATGTATAAAATCGAGCGCTCAGTAGTTTCAATGAGTGCGTGCGCGTAATGTTGTTGTGTGCTACTAGATACCTAAATTTGAGTTCGTCGGAAATGTAACAGCGTCCTTAACCCATCTCGTATGAAGAAAAGTTGCAAAAAAGCTTCTCACCAGTAATCAGTTTTAGCGATATGCAGTAAACCCCAAGCTGTATGTGGAAGCCCACACGAGATTGGAGTGGTAGATAGAGCTAATTTGATGGAGTGCGGCAATTCCCGGAGCGCGGCGCCTGTGAAAGTGCAGGCCGCCTTATTTTCCTGTTACCGTTACGGAAGGGCTTTCCTTGGTATTTTTATTGATTGTGGCTATATTACTTAATTAAACGCTGTGATTCACGTAATTTGTTGCTTAGTTATTGTACGAGTTTGTAAAAAATAAGTAAATATTAAGTCCCTATAGGATAAGTTGTTTAATTATTAATTAACCTAATTATTGCTACCAAAGAAGTTGCTATAGATTGAGTTACTGTCAAAAAGCTTAAATGCGGGCGTAAACTTGGAATCAAAATGCCAGAGGGCATCAAGCAAATCATGAACTAGAATGTCAAAAATGTGATCAATTTGCTCCTTGACAAAGTGTCAGTGTCATGACAGCTCGAGTTAGCCGCACTCCCTTTGTATCGCTGGCAGCTTGCCGCGGGGCACGGGCCATGGGATGCTGAGCTCTCGCGAATAGCAATCTACTACGTGACCCGAATGCCGAACGACGATATTATTTCTTTCATAAGTAGAAGAGACGGATATTAACATTATAAGGGTACCGGACAAAACGGTTACAATGAAAATTGAGCTTTAATACTTGGTGCCAAAAGTTTTGGTTACTTCTAGACAAACTTCTAGTTATGGCTTAGTATCAGGTGTTACAGTAGTCAAACGCGAGCATATAAATAAACGAACAAAGTTAATTAAAAAAATCGAAAAACCCGACTGCTTGAGAAGCGAACTTAAAAGACGTAAACAAGAAGAAAATCATGCTGTGCAGTCGGAGGATACTTATTCGCGAGCTAACTGACCAAAACCAGATAAGAAGGTACTTTTAAACATATTTAAGTATTATATATTTTTGAAATCACCTCTTCACACCCTTTATTTTTATACCCCACACGATGGGTTAAAAAGAAAAAAAAATTGGGCTACCACAATATGGCGCCCAAAATCCGCCATTTTCTATTTTTCCAATTTTATTGTAGTAGTGACACTCGCAGGGTTAAGACGAATCGATTGACGAAATAATTATCAAAATCGAAGAACATGTTTGGTCTCTAGAACGCCACATAGGAACAAACATACATACTCCTTCGGCAGTCAGGTAAAAAGCTGTGTATGATAACGGTAATTTTAAAGTTATTCTGCCACATGTTCCTACTTTGTAGCTATAATCTACATTTGCAGTATATTAGTGGAAAATTATGAGCTTATATATAATATATTGATGATCAAGATTTTTTATGACTCCATAGGACATGTACACGAGTTATCCATGGAAAAGTCGTATGCCGTTAAATGGAAGGAATGTTTTGAATGCATCCGATGAATTTGTAAAGTAATTAAATTAAATCAACAATTCCAATTAACGCATAATTTTAAGCAGATTACTGCAAATTAACAAATTCCTGATCGTTATCAGAGGACACAATTAACTTAATGTGTCCACAGGAATTTAAGTACAGTTTTACTAAAATATGTTTCTAGAATATATTTATTTTAATTTGATCTACAGATGTACTCTACGATATGCGTCTATAAAACTACAGATGCATATCGTAAATCATGATTCTTTTGTAAAACATTCTGTAAGTAAATCGACTCCGTAATGATTATTCTCCAGCGCTGAAGTCGGAAAATTGTTTTTTTTTTTTTTTTTTTTCTTCTTTGGCAACTGAGCCGATGCCGACTATTCTGCCAGTGTCATGTAGAGACGACAGCACAATGACGCGAGCCGTCGAATTGAGCTATTCTTTCGGTGTCATGTGGAGTCGACAGCACGGTGAGTCGAGCCGTCGAACTTTGTTTATTCTTCCAGTGTCATGTAGAGGCGACAGCGCGGTGAGATGAGCCGACGAACTTTGTGGTAGATAACAAAGATAGACATTGATAAAAAAAATAAAAAAAAAGTAACTACATTTTGATGCCATTGTCAATTATAAATTTTGAAAGGAGTTTGATAACTTTAGGAGAGAAATTTGCTAAAAGGGAATGGAAGTTGATAGGGAGGGGGATTTTAATGTTGGGAAGCATATGATACAAGTCAAAGGAGTGGGAATACGAAGGACATGAAAAAAAGATATGGTCTAATGTACCATCATCAAGGCCGCACTCACACAAGGAAGAGTCACGAACACGGATCTTATTTAGGAATACTGGACTACAGCAGTGACCGAGTCTCAGCCTACACAAGGATGAAACAGCTCTTCTAGACATTTTAGGGCATTTGAAAAACCAAGGTTTCCGCTGGATGTCAGGTTGAATGTTGGCATAATATGCCCCTTTGAGTTTCGAGCTTGCTTGCCACTCCGCTGACCACGAGCTGAATAATTTAAGTTTGGTGTCTGAGCGCAAGTCGTAACTATGAAGCAGATAGTGTTTTCTATCCACAGGTTTGGATGTAGCAAATTTTGCCAGAGAGTCAGCACACTCGTTGCCACATATACCCGAATGGCTGGGAACCCAAACTATTTCAATGTTTAAACCTTTGTTGTGACAAGAGAAGAGTAAATTACGTATATCTACAATAATCTTGCTGTGAATTTTAGATTTTAATTGATTTTGTCCTAGAGCCTGGATGCTACTATGCGAATCTGAAAAAATAACCGAATTTTGGATATTGTGCGATAATATAAAATTGATGGCTTCTAGGATACCGATGCATTCCCCTGTAAAAACTGAGGATTCTGGCGGACATTGGAATAAAAGAGCTATTTTAGAGTTCTGGAAGTATGTTGAAACACCTGTACACCCCGTTGATGATAATTTAGATGCATCCGTATAGAACAAATTCCAACCCTTCTAGTATCTCTGAATAGCCCGAGCAAACTCTGCTTTTACGTCCTGGGAGTTTTTAGTGATACCAAGGCCCAAGACGATCTTTGGCTTGAAATGGACCACCTCATATGCGGAAGCAAATACTGGAAGAGAAGGGTATTGACAAACAGGCGAAGAGAGTTGTTTAAGCTCCCTGTACCTATTCATCAATGGAATACATTTATTATTCCAGTAAGAAGAGACATTAAAAGAAAGGTTGATTTGCTCCAAAATGGGAAGTAAGGGATGGAATGAGAGGGAGAAAACTTTTGACAAGAAACGATCTGCTAAGTATTGTCTACGAAGGGTAAGGGGAGGATCTGCACATTCAACCTGGAGAGCGTTAATGGGGGAAGATTTCATGGCGCCAATAACTATTCTAAGGCATTTGGCCTGGACTGCATCGAATTTACGTAGGGCTTCTTTATTACATGGCTCAATTAAGTAGCTACAGTAATCCAACACGCTTCTAACCAGAGATACAATGCTCTGGTTAGAAGCGTGTTGGATTACTGTAGCTGTATCAGTTTTAAGGTGTATGGGTGAGCCCCCCACCAGACACCTGCCAGAGCCTTAAGAATCGAAACTGAGCGCTCACATTTTTTAACTGTATTATTAATGTGGTCCACACCTGACAATTTAGAATCCAGGATAACTCCCAGAAACCTAGCCTGTTCTTTGACTGGTATAAATTGGCCATCTATATTAATGTCAAGTTGAGGGATAATACGTCTGCGAGTAAACACAACTGATGTACTTTTTGGAGCACTTAAAGATAACCCATGATCTAACAGGCATTGGTTTAATGAGGACAAAGAAACATTCATAGATTGAGCAGCATCCACGATGGAATTGCCACAGACCAATAACGCAATATCATCAGCATACTGAAGGATTTTACAATTAAGATTTAAACAGGAAGGTAGATTGCAGGTATAAATATTGTATAAAGGGGGACTAAGAACGGATCCCTGAGGAAGGCCCCGCCAAGCTAATCTTGATGCAGACTCCTCCCCAGGAATTCTTAATTTAAGACTACGGTCTAAAAAGATATTTGATATGGTCTGACGAATTTTAGGCGGGATTCCCAGCTCTTTCATTTTCTGCCCAAGAACAGGGATGAGGACAGAATCATATGCAGCTGAAATGTCTAAGAAAACGGCTACCACAGACTCATTTCTACTAAGGGCCAACCGGATCTCTGATGTGAGGGTACCCACACTATCAGCTGTACCCAGACTTTTCCTAAAGCCAAATTGAGATGTTGGTAGCAATTTCCTGCTCTCCACAAACCATTCCAGACGGTTTTTAATAAGGTGTTCCAAGAGTTTAATGAGTATGGACGATAGAGCAATTGGTCTGTAGGAACAATGATCACTAGGATCTTTACCAGGTTTTAATATTGGAATAATAATTTGAACCTTCCAATCAGGAGGAATATATCCAGAGGAAAAGCAGTAATTGGCCAAGTCCAGGTAATACTGGTGGGTCTTATCTCCAGCTTTGGTTATGAAGGAATATGGGAATCCATCCACCCCAGGGGCAGAGTCCCTTACATGGGCAAGGACAGATTTAAGTTCCTCCAATGTAAATGGTCTGTCCAAAGGATCATCTGATGCTGTTTGGTGGTTCATTGAGACACATTCATATTTACCAGGAACATAAGCTGGGGCTAATTTAGAAAAAAACTGGTGACTAAGCTCATCAGACATTATGCTCCCAGAGGGAGGCCTCAAATTATTCCTAAAGGATTTCAACCTACGCCATACTACTGAAACTGGAGTGGATGGACTCAGTGAATCACAATACCTACGCCAACTATCTCTTTTTTTTTTCTTAAGTAATTTTCTGGACTTAGCCAATATATGCTGAAAAGCTATGATGTTCTCCAGGTTCATATTTAAGTTAAAATTCATTTCAGCCTCATTCCTAGCTTTGATCACAGCAGAACATTCCCTATCCCACCATGGCGGAGATGGGATTTTGCCCTTTGGCAGTTTTTTGGCAGGGAAGCAATCATCTGCTGTAGCAGATATTATGTTGGAGAATGACAAAAAGCATTCCTGAGCATTTTCATCATTAATGGAAGGAAGAGAGGAGACGCGCAAATCTATAATTTTTGAGTAAAGGTCCCAATCAACTGAGTTCAGTAGATATTTTAAAAGAGGAGCACAGATTCTATCAGGGATAATTTTGGAAGGTATTTCCACCATGATGGGATAGTGATCACTCCCATAGGTCATATTCAAGCGACTCCAATTAAAAAGGCTGGCTATATTAGATGAACAAAATGTCAAATCTACACAACTGTTATTTTGCCCAGGCACAGCCCGACGTGTGGCAGACCCATCATTTATCACACATAAATTAAGTTCATCTAATATATCCACTAAGCCTATACCAAAATTGTCACAGGTTTCTGACCCCCATCTATAGTGGTGACCATTAAAATCACCCATGACAAGTAATGGACCTTGTACATTACTTAACAAACTTTTTATGATATCAAGATCATCAATTTGTGGGTATGCAATATAAAAACTAAAAACAATTATATCCTCAGCCTTAACAGCAACAACATTGATGTTGTCACCTACAAAGGGTAGAGGAATTGGGGTGAATGATACTTTGTTATTGATGAACAAAGCACATCCCCCATATCCATCTGATCTATCATGTCGAACACCATTGAAACATGGGATTCTGAAATTACTTTCAGAACGAAGCCATGTCTCAGCAATGCTGCAGATTGATGGTTTGAATTTATTAATGAGGAAAAGTAAATCATGTTTCCTGGGAGTAATACTCCTGACGTTCCACTGAAGAAGGTGAAGGGGGAGCATTGTGAATATAATTCATTATAGATGTCAATTTGTTGGCAAGGTGGTCAGGTAGTGAATGAGCAGGGTTTGCTAATATAGCCATTAGCATACTGGATATAATATTTAAAATACTTTCTGAAGAAATAGGACTGTTAGTACTTGCCCGAGGGTAAGCACCACCATTTTGGACAGGAGTGAATGAATAATCTTGAATAAGGGCTTGGTGAGCTTGCTTATCATAACTAGGTGACAGGGGCGCATGGGATTTTGGTTTGATTAATACAGTTTTGCGGTGTGATTTTGGAGTTTGGGGAGTTGATCTGGGGAACAGAAGAGGACTGGCTATAGGTTTGGTTTTTGGAGATGATCTAAATACTTCAGCATACGATCTTGAAACTTGTGGGAATACCTGACTTGCTTCTGCATAAGAGATTGATTTCTCAGCCATCAGTACTTTTATTCCTTTTTGCCGACCCAACTCCGGGCAAGACTTGTCGGTGGCATAGTGACTTCCAGAGCAGGAAACACAAAAGCCAAATTCAGTGGGGACTTGGCAGCCATCACCTAGGTGGTCTTCACCACATTTAAAACAGCGTGGTTGTGAGCGACATACAGTGCGTGTGTGACCAAAACGACAACAGTTGAAACATTGAATAGTTGGGTACATATACTTTTCAACTGGGAGAGTAGAGTAGAAGCAATATACACGATTTGGCAAAACTTGGCCATCAAAGGTAAGAATAACGGTTTGAGTGGGCTTCCACTCAGTAACGCCCGGAGAACTCACCTTTCGGTTCATTCGCCTGGCCTTAATTACTGGACCGCATCCAGTGGGAACCCTGATATTTTCAATGACCTCTTCCTCTGTCCACTCGATAGGTACGTCTCTGACGAGACCCATGCGCGTAACGTTATATATAGGGATCGAAGTAATGTATCCATGGGATGTCAGTATTGGGCTTATTAGAAAACTGTTTGCATCCAGGTGAGTCTTAAAACTTACTGCGAGTCTATTTCGCCCCAAACGTTTCAAGCTTCCGAGAATAACATTAGCAAAGTTATTATTTGTGAGGAACATACCAAACTTAACAGGATGTAGAACAGTGCCAGAGGTCTGTCCATCTTTTAAGGACACGTGAACTACATATGGTGCGTTATCTCTCGAGTTGTATGTGTGTCTGCCTATCGTATGCTTGGATTGTTTCGGAGGATTGATAGGAGTAGCGGGGGGCGAGCATGCGGGTCTTTTTCTTTGCGCAGATTCGGAGTCCATAGCGTTATCAATTTTGTCATCGGGGAGAGTAATGGTTAGAATCGGACTGTAATCAAAGGGATCGGGAGGGTCAGGGGGTTTCTTGTTATCCATGACGGATACCGGTTGAAAAAATTAAATCTATTAAAGAAATAGATTCATACAAACCCTGGATGTTAGAACACAAACACCAAGAAAAATCTTGTTTGAAATTCACACTAATAAAAACACTTAACTCAAGAAAACTCGTAATACCAATAAAACTAACTGCTAACCCAACAACACTACCAAAGAAAGACTAAAATTATCAACTCTATAGTGAAAAACTCTTAAAATCAAAATAAGACTAAAAAAATTTTGACAATGACATCCTCCTTTACTCGGAAAATTGATATAGGTTGCAAGTTGAAATAAATTATGTCAAACTGCAGGACGAAGCATAGAGTACATACTAATTCCATAGAGTTAGTTAGACAAAGCCCTTTTGTAGAAAACTTTTCAATCGCCATGATAACAAAAAGATCCCTCGATTGATGTCAATGACAAGCTATAACTATCAAATTTGACTGCCTCTAAACTTCTTAGAAGATAGCTTGATCTCTGCGACAGCTGTCAGTATAAATACAGTAACAATAGCGCTTGACAGGCTAACAATAACGTATACGTCAGTTTGGCATAATTATGTCGCAGAGATCAAGCTATCTTATGAGAAGTATAGTGGAGGAAATTAATTAGAATGTAAGCGTAAGCCACAGAAGGCTCTCTGAGCCTCTTACCCAAAAAGCTGTTCAGCTAATCCAGCGTTTAAGAAAGGTTTCCCCGTACATCTCCCTTATCTTGGCACCTCACCTATTTCTCTGCCTCACTAACGACATCCCACATAAAATAACCCGTGCAACAGCAGCTATTATAACTATGTTATAAATGGCGTCGTATCATCTACTTTATTACAATCACTACTAATGAGAATTGATGGCGCGACGTGCTAATAGCGCCGCGGTCGTATCGACTGCCAATCTTCAGCCTCTTGGACTATATACCTTTAGATTACTATGTGATCTAGTTACGAGGAATCATTGGTAACTTAGGTAGATATAATAATAATAGATAGTTTGTTGACTTAAGTTTAGTCTTGGTTTAGTAGGAATTGAATTGACAGGTTATATTTCCATTACATCAAAGCCGATTTCTTTGTATTTTTTTATGAGTTTCGACTCTAGACGTTAAATGTATTTTTTTTAAATAAAATGTTATACATGCTATCATGAACTACCTAGTTTTTACTCTGCAATATTCCAAACTGACAGTATTTATTTCAATACTAGCTTCTGTCAGCGGCTCGCCCGCGTTAAAGTTGAAAATTATCCCGAGGGAATATATTCCCGGGATAAAAAGTATCTAAGTAGATTATGACTATAATCTATCTCTGTGCCAAATCTCATCCAGATCCGTCCAGCCGTTTGAGCGTGAAGAAGTAACAAACATACAAACACCCACACACATACTCACAAACTTTCGCCTTTATAAGTTTAGTAGTCACATACTAAAGTTAGGCTCCTAGTTAGGTAAGTAGAGGTCTAGATTCCTCTCCAAAGCCTAAAGCTAGCATACACACGTAGCTGTACATGTGTACCGTGGATAACACATTCCGGCGATGGTGATGCGCGCTCATCACTGGCTGCGGCTGCGCAAGGTAAGTAGCCGCCTACTGTGGGAAAATAGAAATACCAACAATGCTTTCCTTACGATAA
Organism: Orthosia cruda; assembly: GCA_964057195.1. Lineage (NCBI taxonomy): Eukaryota > Metazoa > Arthropoda > Insecta > Lepidoptera > Noctuidae > Orthosia > Orthosia cruda. Next base: position 39,635,734 of record OZ059837.1, read on the forward strand.
ACATAATCAATTTTACTAATTATTCTCGTGTTCTGGGGGGCTTTGTTACTACAGTATTTAACTTTTTATCGAAGGATTTCAAACGAATGTAATCATACCGTTGTTTCTGCCTAGTCATTCTCTTAGGAAAATATGGACCAGAATAATTAAATAAATTGGCAAACACTATCACATTCTACAACGGAGTCTGAACAATCGCAAGCGACGCCATCGCTCTCACAGTTAAGACAAATAGCAAAAATTAACCTTTTAAGCCTTGAAAGAGCCCACCAGACAAACTTCCTGCTTCCCACAAAAAATCGCAAACTTCCGCTAAGATGAGACACCATGAGATAACTCGCCTAATATTAATAAAGCTCGAGACGGCTACTTACTGGCCGGCGTCCGGCTGAGTCACGCTCGGAATGCCGTCGGTCCGGCCGGCCAACACCCCCCTGGGAGCTAACCTGTCCCCCCCCTCCTCCCTGCGAGGCGCTGTCAGTGTCTACGAAGACTAGCCATGGGAACTGCATATCGAACATGCCTCATCAATGGATGACAAGGGACATACAAAATGTTGAGACAGTGCCATCTTCTATTTTGGCAATTTGGTGTTTGACGATGGTAGGTATAATTGAAGATAATTATGAAGGAAGAAAAGCGGCTATTGTCTTCGAGTACCCAGGGCTTAAACTGTTGACCAACGGAAAATTGCTTCGAGATTTTAATAAGCTGTTGATGAAAATACGCTGGAATATTGAGTTGTAATAAGTTTGCAGATTGGATTTGGTTCCATCAAAGAACTGCCAAGATATTATCTTAGGAAGTCGCAAAGGACTTAAAATTAGTTTTAAATTACGTAATACTTGATTAGATACATAATTTAGATTTGTAACAACAGCATCTTCCAGCTCATTATCATCTTAAAGACTAATATCAATATATCCGTTCAACAAACTCATAACAAGATATCCGGAACACTTGCTTAATCAACTACTTTAGATCCCTAAAGGGTAAAGGTGTCGTAAGGAAGGGTAAAGAGAGGTGTAATATCGTATATCTACAGTTTGCTGATAACGGTATGATGGGCCCAGGGACCCACACACAGGGACCCGGGGTCCTTAGGTCCCATGTGGCAAGGGACGGGTCTTTAACGTGCTATTAATTCTTGTGAATATGTTTATGGAGTATCTTTTGGGTTCTTAGGAAAACGTAGGGAATATTCTGTAGGTCATATTTTTCCAGTTAGCAGAGTTTCCTTTGACCATCCATGAGAAGAGATTAAGCCTTCATTAGGTATAGTTTATTTTAAAATAAATTAAGAACGTAAACCCTTTAATTTATTCTTAAAACAATAACGAACTGGAACATGGTAATTAGAATGATTCATGACTTGTATCGACGTTTGATTAGTTCCGCACTAATTGCTTCAAGGTATATCAAGTGATTCATTGCTAGCGAAAAAAATACGCCAATATATTGGATTGAGATGTTCGCTAACTTCTTGACTAGAAAGAACTTTAACAATCTTTCACTTGACGACAAACGGGGGAATTGGAGTTTGACAGAGCAGTTTGTCAGTTTGACATTGAATGAGAAAAACGGAGGGTCGGAGGGATCATTCCCACATCTGCCCAACTGAATAAGCTGATAATATGCATAGATTTTTCTCTTGAAAATGAGATTTCAAATGCTAAGGTTTCGGTAACATTTGCTTGTATATTAACTAAAGTAGTATTGTATTAGGAGCTGATGGGATGTTTCTGGTGAGATGTGGGTGTGGAACTCATTTTGCAAAGTGTTAGTACACGTGTTGTCTCATCTTGAGACTATCGACTGTCGATAGCTGACTCATTGGGTTTAATGGATGAGATAATGCTCTTATCGTTACAAAAACATAGTCACCTAGCCAGTGATGAAAGTTTTAAGATAAAAATAGCCGACGAAGGATACTTTCGAAGATTGGAATTTACGAAAAATTCACAAAAAGAATTCTAACGAACAAACTCACTTTAACTTTTAGGAAGTTACGAATAATTTGTTGAAAGAGGTAAATCTGCTACAGAAAAATGTAACTTCGAATCGGAAGTCGCTGTCATTCGGGTCAATATTACAAGTTGAAACTCCAAATCGATCAAATTGATTGAATTCAAAACGTAACTTGCAACTCAGATAGGCATGATATCTGATAACACGTGGCTATAAAGTCGAGGACATAAAAGTGAAAATATACGATTAAGTAGCACAATACCTGCCATAAAGTGGAGGGCACAATGCAGGTGGCTCGTGGCTCGTGTGTGGACAATTAACATCAGTTTTGTGTTAATGATCGAGTAATTTAGTGTGCTTGTTGCCGACGTGTTGGTCGGGGAATTATGTGCATTGTGATATTTCATAACCGTCGGGAAAACCTAGTGCGAAATTACTCAATGTAAACACAGCTCAAAATAGTGCTGAAAATATTCACAACATGTTTTCATTTATAAATGAGTATAAATGTTATGTTTAGTGACTGAATGCTCTCTTATTCGGTACATTTTTATGACCTTCGTCCTTCGTGGAATTTTCTGGATATTGCAGAGTGGCTTTCTGTTTTTCTTCTCTGTCGCCGTCCTTAAAGGACCTGCAAAAATTTCGTGTCTGATAAAAGTCGTAACAGGGGCGTGGGCGGGCATCGATCGCGCCCGTGACACGCCGTATCTATCCCTAGGAGCGCGGCGTAGGATGAATTATCGATTGCCGCCCTTTACATCGAGCCTTCAGTACCAGCTTTAGGTAACGAGGTGAAGGTCGGTGCGGCAATGGTTGTTGAAGAGGCTGTAATGTGGTTTAGTGTTGCAGGTTGTTGTCATGGATTGCTTTCGTAGTTGCCCAGTTGTTATTGGAGGGAAAGTAAACAAAGGCTGAAAACAGTATGGATGTTCTAGCTAACCATTGTATAGATGAAAAGATCAAGTCACAAGCGTGAACGAAAACAAATATTTGTATGTAATATTTTTTGACATATCGTAGTTATGCTAAAGGATTTATAGGGCACGGGGTTTATATAAGTTTAATCTGAACATTTTTACATTAAAATTTTTACCTTGATCTTAAATGGCGATTAGTAAGCCGTAGTTGCGCAAGTGACGTCATTCATAGGAAGCACTGTAATCAGATTCACACTTGAAAGTGTAACATTATAATCAAGTAGAACAATGCCTCGTAAATCGATGGGCAGCCATCGAGTTAATAACACGGTGTTAATCAAAGTTATCGTGACGTCGGGCATTGGCGGGCAATGCGTGCAATGTCGGGCAATGGTGTCAATGATGGCGCCACATGTGGCTTCGGATGGCCGTAGCGTGACAGATGACTATGTGGTCATATTGCCGTTAATTTTGGCAATGGTACTGCTCGGTCCACTTAACTAGCAACAACGACCATTTTTGACTACCAATCGACATGAAGTCAAAACCAAGGGGGTTGATGACTTTCAATGTTGGCTTCGAGGTTTGTCCACCAATGTTGGCACAGATGTTGGTCGAAGGTTGCGCATTGCACACTGATAGCTCATGACTCATTGTGTTTCTATTGGCTAGACAGTTACCTAGGACTGGTTACTGGTTGGCAGGTGTTAAGTCGGAGTAATCAAAGATGTAGTAAATGTGAATCTAGTCCACAGAGACTAGCTCACATATTAACTCCATCTATATAATTAAAGTGTGTTAAAATGTCTTTAATTATGCTTTAATAAAACAAATTTTCAGGCCCTTTGATGGAATTAATCAATCTTTGGGAAGCCCAATAATGAAAAGCTATGTTACTAGGAAAATCTAAACATTAAAAATAGTAATTAAGCTAGGCAAACAATTTAAATAAAATAGCAATAAAAATAGCGTCCTTGTTAGTATTTGCGGAACTGCGAGGGAAAACGACAAGTTAAAATTATAAGCTATGAGTTGTGAGCACGCAATGTCATCTTTATCGATTTTGATAGGACCTTTCCTTTGTCTGATACTAGGATGACGACGTTTATACAATTCATCCTTTTTAAACCAGTGGTAACGGCCGCGACTTACAAGTTTTAGGTTGTAGCTTTACTTTGCCTAACTTACTAAATCACCACTGCACTCAAAAAGGTGAAGGAAAACATAGTGAACCGAAAATTCGAAGACATGTGATATCCGCCAACCTACTGGGTCCGCGTCGTGGATTGTAGTCCATTCCTTCTCACAGTGAGGAGCCTGCACGCACAACGGACAAAATGGGAGTCTAAGTGCTGAAAAGGGGTCCATCTATCCTACTGGCTGGGTTCTTTCCTGGGTTCGATTGCCGCGTCGGACAAAGTATTATTGCGTTTTTCCATCAGGAATTTTCCAGTAGCAGCCTGGAGTCTGGATATTGCTAGGTTGATGGCAATGGGTTCGCCACATAGGACTTAAACATACATACTGGTGAAATGTGGGTGTACAAGAGTACCCCTGTCTAACTTTTCGAGGAATACTGTCGTTATGTTATGATTAGGTTAGCTATATACATATGTCGATCAGGCAATTAGGGGCTTATGTTAGCTAAAAATATAAGCAAAAAAGTAGTAATGAAACAACGTTCACAAAGTAAATCTACAACTGTACAATTGTACATGATTGTCTTCCAAGATTCGCGTGTACATTATAAAACGTGCTTGTTTCGTACATCACTCAGTTTACTTTGAATTCGTGCCACATGTATAAGTTTTCAGAAGGTTCACGGATTGGGGCAGTGGCTCAGCGATTGGGTGCTGCACTGCGTGTCGCGTTCGATTTCCGAACCATGTTCTACAGATAGATTTGCCGGGTCTCGCTGTTTGGGTATGTAAGTTTAAATGTTTGTTACGATACAGGAGAATTTCCTAGTGATGGGCAAAGTTTTTGTAAAAAAAGGAAATATAAATCTTTATAATTCAAACCCTGACCTATTTCAGGGCCATTTGTATCCTTTTTTAGGGCCTGGGACTGATTTTAAACCCTTCATAGCCTGGCCATACCTATTCCTATGTGCTTGGACTTCCTCAGTAAAACAGTTCTTTTTTTTAAACCTACCTCCTTTTTTAACCCCCGCCGGAAAAAGAGGGGTGTTATAAGTTTGACGTGTGTTGCTGTGTATCTGTGTTTTTTAAATTTTGAAATTTTTCTTGTTTGCTAAACTGGTAACCATGCTGTTGGGTGTTCCGTCGAACTTTCATGTCTACATCCGTCAGATTGAAATCGGTACGCTATGTGACACTCAGTAGTTCTTCTGAACAAATCTACTCTATGGTGACATTCAAACTCAAACACAGGTTCAGCAAACATTGCTGTTCACTGGCAGTTTATGAGTCGGGGACGTGATCGACGACACGATTGCTTATCTTAACGGTGCTCATTAACGGGATCAGCAGGTTTATGTTCCTCGCTTGATGGAACGCGAAAATAATCTGGTAAAAAAAAAGTTAATTAGAAAAATCAAAAAACCCGACTGCTTAAAAAGCGAACTAAAAAGACGTAAACAAGAGGAAAATCATGCTGTGCAGTCGTAGGATACATATTCGCGAGCTGGTTGATCAAAACCAGATGTATCCTGATACCCCACATGATGGGTTTGGAAGAAAAAATTTTTTTTACCCACACAAAATGGCGCCCAAAATCCACCATTTTTTTCTTTTCCAATTTTTATGTAGCCAGTGACACTTACAGGGTTAAGACGAATCGATTGACGTGAGAATTATCAAAATCGGCTAACGCGTTTGGTCTCCAGAACGCCACATAGGAACAAACATACATACATAGACTGATAAACACATTACCCTCCTTCGGTAGTCTGGTAAAAAGAAGTAGCTTCGAGTATTATGAACAGAGGGGTAGGAATTAATCAAGGAAACTCTAAAACTTACTTTATCGTAAACAAAACTATATATCTCAGTGCCCTTGCTGTATAATCCTCTAGCTAGATCACTGCTTCGCTTGAGAAAAGATGTGTGGCCTACTCTATATACTATTTTGCCTCCTCATGCGTTCCGATAGTTCATTGTTTATTAGTTGTTTACTAAGCAACACAATAAGAGGTGTGGAAGATACATTTAGGAGACCTTTGTAAAATGTCGTTCAATCTGTCCAGGCTTCTAGCAATAATCTGTCCAGGCTTCTAGCAATAAGTACTTATATTGGGTTCGGTTGCCAGCCTAACCTTCGTCAGCTGGATACCAAGTATTTTATATGCATGTACCTATTAATATTGACTTTATTACTAATTTGAACGTTTACATAATTCTACCACTTTATGATATCTTAAAAGTTAAATGTGTGTTAAAAAGTAAAAATCTAAAAATTATCGACAATTTTAATTTAATATATTTGTACGCCTCTGGGCAAAACAGAGGATTTACCTATCTGTAACATCTCACACAATGTTATAGATAATTTGACCTATGTTTACAAGTAAATTTCAACATTCTGATTCAGATTCCGAAGACTGGTGTCAGATTTCAGGATTCTGACTACCCGTAACGATATTCAGTCTACAAATGACAGCTGGAACCAACCAAGCTTAACATGCTTTCCGAGGAGTCTCGGTATATAATTGAAGGTCACCCACCCAAAGACCAACCCCAGTTTCATTAATTAACATTTGTGAAAAGCTCGTAAAACAATCTCTAAAATATCCACATTAAAAAATGTAAATTCCCATTCCCAAGCGAGAACGAAAATCTAAGCGTCGCGAGTCTCATTAACGAGCCATCTACAAAGACAGAATATACTCGCAGAGCTTAATTAACTTGTATGACAAAGAAGTCGGTGTCACTGGAGAGCCCCAGCTAGCAGGCATATGTTTTAATTAAAGCCGTCGAGGCAATGACCACAGCTACGGGTATAAGGGTTACCTAGCTGTGTTAGCTAGCTGTGAAAATATGCCTATTTACATTAAATCGTTGTACCTTTGTGCATCAAGTTTAAATAAATAAAGTAATGCGGGGTAGCGAGGTGGCGCGAGGATGCTTAGCGAACCGGGCAATCGGTGTGTAGCTAAGTGGTGCGAGGTTACACACACATCCCTCGCCCGCAATCTTCGGACACATCCCTCGCACGCATCTCTCGCTTATTTTTATGTGAAAATACTTAGCTCTGCTAGCCCTTTGCCATCAGAACTGCTAAGCCTGGCTAAGAAAATGAAGTGATTTAATTGGTGGATATTTTCCTCACGTATCGCCTCGCTACCTCGCACATCTTTACTGGAAAAACACCCTCAAGGTACTGCTACACGGCCATTCGTCTACACGGCTACATGGAAATAAGGCTACGGCTATTCTGCCACGGCTAACGAACGTCCGGGATGAAGCCGGCTTATTACGGCACTGGAGAGCAGAATTAATATCATGGATGTTGTATTTAATTTTGCGGATGGAGTATGAGTTTGTAGGGGCTGTACTTTTATTATTTCTGTCGTAGCAAGGGTTCTTTTTATTGCTTAGCCTTTTTGTTTTGTTTTATTGCTAAAAACACTTTGCTTTGACTTGTTTATGTTATTTTTCTGTCTGATGAAATTACGTTGTTTTAACCATTGTTGCAGTCACAAAATTGTTGAAGATTAATTTTATTCATTACAGAAATCCCCACCTTTGTAGCCTTTTATTTGACGAACTGCCTGTTATTTTTTTTTGGAATACAATAAGAAATTAAATGATGTTATTTTGCAGTTCGCTTAACTTTGTTGAAGGACCAACTAGCATCAGTTCATCGACAAGCACATCAGATACATTGACCCCTGGCACCTATTAGGCACATCCTGCGCCAGATAACCCGACTACTCTGAACTGGGGCGGCTGCGAGGTTAATACTCTCCTGCTGATCCCCGCCCTACTTACAGTTCAGCCGCCCGCCCTTCATGAGGCCGCGATTAATCGGTTCATAGATACAATGTACTTGCTATATAATTATGTTGCATGTCGCACGCACTGCTAATGACAGTAATTTTAACAAAGAAAAATAAGATAAAAAACTTTTTTAACAATAAAATACTACTGTCTTCCAAATAAGACAACTACAAAGTGAAAAATAACTTTATTTTTGGAAGTCGGTGTCTTTGGCAGGTACCAATTGTTTGCGTTATAGACACCGACTTCCAAAAATAAAGTTATTTTTCACTTTGTAGTTTTCTTATTTGGAAGTCAGTAGTATTTTTTATAAAAAAGTTTTTATATTTTTCTCTTTTTTGTTGTTCCTACTTAATAGGCAAGTAGTTTAGTAAGGTACATATAATGCAAGAATAGATTACCCGAATATCATGAAAACATCACCGGTGAAATGAGAGAGTACGGTGAACTGTACACATCTGCGTACCCCTTTAGAGCGTAATGGCGTGATCTTATGTTATGAAATGGTATAAAAAATAAACAGACATGCGATTGCAGCAATCCCAAGAGCTTTGCCATTATTTATTGAAGAGTTTTGCTGTATACCTCCGAAGTTCTACATCTGATCTTCACCAAATTAAAATGGCACCAATTTCGGAACATACTCTTCCAAACAAAAAAGAAATTTCAAAATCAGTCCACAATTGACGGAGATATCGTTGTATATACACAAAAAAAAACAAACATGAAGTCGAACATAGAACTTCCTCCTTTTTGGTAAGTCGGTTAAAAATTTAAAGCACTCGTGTTCATTGATGTAAGGTACCTAATTCTAGCTATCTAACCCTCGGACGAGATAATTATGTCAGTACAATGCTAGCCTTTGCAGTCGTGAGTAGACTTTATCAAATGGGTAGCAGTGTTCTTTCTTTCTGAAACAGTAGCAATCTGAAAATCATTGGCCAAGCGACTAAACCGGGTCAATTTGAACATTGCCCCGGTTTAGACGCTTGGCCAAGTGTTTTTGTAAGGGCAGTGCAAATTCTTATGCATTGCCTCTGGTATTTTAAATATTTAGGTGGCCAATCATTAATACTCGTACATATAATATTTACATTACTATTGGTCCTGTAATCCAGACCTCGCGAGTCCGTCTTTTAGATCTTTTGTCAAATCAGTTTTTAACATTTTTCATATAATTATCGAAACTGCTCACAGAATTTTAAGAGAATCGATTCAGAAATGCGACCTGTAGAGGAGTACAGCCGGACACCGGACAGACGAAAGCATTTTTGTTCAAGCTGAAATACGGAGACGCTGCACTCGCTCTGTCAATTAGTTGAATTAAATAATTGCCCAGCTTCCAACATAACAAGGAAATCGAGCATCCTGTCTATGTAACGGATACCACCGCCCTACTTCCAGTTCAGCCGCCCTGACGCCGCCCTTCACAAGCGAGTCACTGACTCCGGCTTATCGCAGCCTTCGTAAGGTCGGCCACTGTTAACCTTACGCGGAGGCTTTCACGGCGTTAATTGTGCTGCTCCCATTTCACGATCGTACATTTTATCTTTGTTTATGTTTGGTATGATGGTTCAACGGTTGATGGACTGCTTTTAGAGTAATGTGTATCGGGTTCAAAGCTTGAAACTAATGAGAATAAATAATAAAACTTTAATTTTTAACCAATATTTTAATTAACAATTTACTTCAATTCTAATGTGAGTAGGCAGATGCAGAATAACATAGAGATAAAAAAGTATATCTTTAATTCCCAGCATGCTATTACTTGTAGCAACTATTGTATTAGGTATTAGATACCTTGCTAGATCATTGCTCTTTTTCGTTAAGTTAGTAACAGACTGCAATAACCTTTAAACATGTCTTTTTTGGCGATTCCTTAAACAATCTTGACGACACGGTTGGCGTAATGGTTAAGCGATCAGCTGCTGCCCTGTGTGTCACGGGTTCGATTCCCGTACGGAACAATGTTGTTGATCTGGTTGTTTGTGTATGTGAGTTTGTAATGTTTGTAAATGCGCCCACGATACAGGAGAATTTCCGAGTGTGGGGCAACGTAATTTTCTTTTAGTAACTGTCATCTATGATTTTAATAGATTGCCGATTCGATAGTTTTTTGCGTTTTTGCCACTGCGGTCACCAAGTATATTGTTCATCTTCTACTTTTACATAATTTCGTGAGAATGCATTACTTTCAATCGGTTTACATAAGCGTGTTGTTATTAGCAGCTAGTCTGTCGAATGTTCACGGTACATAAACACTATATCGATATTTATAATCGATTGGCGCTGCCTGCATTCGACGCTCCAGACGGAAACAATAATACATATAATACTTATGTAGTACAGTTGACAGAAAAGTTAATTGAAATAATTTATTTGCGAAATATGGGTAATTTTTCAAGATATGCATGATAAGCGGACAGAAGATCACTTTGATTTACAACTCATATGAATAACGCCTTAGTTTTGTACATACTTGTGTGTACTTTAATTTGTTCGTAATTTATATTTTAAGTGCTGTGTTTTGAATTTATATTTTTAAATGTCATTATATATGTTTTAATTAAACTTCGAAAGCCACTACGGTAACCAATTTCCGGCTGATTTTTAATTGGCAACTGTAGAAGCTCTCAGTGGGGTTTTTAATATTTCTGTGTCTCAGTCCTTCTAAATCTAATTAGAGCGATGAACAGATAGGATGAGCGAAAATAGAAGAAAATGGCGTGCGATTGATGAGGCCTATGTACGTATATAGAAGCCTTAAGTCCTTTTGAAGGAAACTTCTTCTACCTAATCTACTCAAGTGACCATGACAACATAAAAAAAACATAATGTCAATAATAATAACAATGAGTATTTGTTTTGATTGAATGGAGAGGAGGAAAGAACTTAGTATATGGAGGGTAATATGTATAGGTTACTAAGGAAGTTTTCAAACTGTTGTAGGTAATTTAATATTGATAATCGCTTTCTCCACATATTTTACTAAAATCTTAAATAAAGTATTACTATTAGTACTATCTGACCTAATTACATGTTCATTAGCAAATAAGATGGATATATTTACCTATGAGTATATTTGTTGCCCATAATATTTGCATACAAACACAAGTGCTACTACGAGTGTTTGCACAATGCAAGTTCTACATGACATATAATTTACATAACATTAATATTTATAAGTTAATATTCTTTTTCAGAATAATCTTAATGAAATAAATGACAAGTAAAATTTAAGAATCCCACAATTTTATTTCATGCTATATAATTTATCAAGTAGTGACACGCTTCGATCGTCAATCTATTGAACACGATATCTTGCGAAAACATCCCGATCCAACCAGTAAAACACCCATAACTTTAGAACGGCTAAACAGACTTTCATCAAACACAGCTAAAAACGCTTGATAAAGTCACCTTTCAAACAAAAAAAAAACGAAATCAAAATCGGTTCTTCCGTTTAGGAGCTATGATGCTACTTACGGATACACAAATATACATATATACATTAAAAAAACACACAGGTACACACGTCAAACTTATAAACCCCTCTTTTTCCGTCGGGGATTAAAAACAGACTAAAAGCTTCGGTAAAATTATTAGGATACTTCATGGCATAACATTAAATCGCGCCTGTATTCCTCGAAAGGATGGGCAGAGGTCCACCTGTAGTACACACACATTTCACTAATTGCCATCTACTCGGCACAAGTTCAGGCTCCACGCTGATACTGAGACCAAATGGAAAAACCCAATATCAATGCCCAATGCTCGGCAGTGTAGCGCTTACAACCACTACACCAACGAGTAGACCGACTAGCAGAGTAACTATTCAGTAATCTGTGCTAGCAGCATGATAGCAGTCTGGTGGCCCAGTGGTAACGGACGCGACTTACAAAGTGTAGTTCGTGGATTCGAACCCTGGCAGGCGTCTTCACTTTGTTCACCACAGCTCTCAAAACGGAGAAGGCAAACATCGTGAGAAAACCAGCATGTCTTAAAACCAAAAATTCGAAGACATGTTACATTCACCAACCCGCACTGGGCCCGCGTGGTGGATTACGGCCCATTACCTCTCACAGAAAGAGGCCAGTGGGGCGAGCATGGCCTCTGTGATAGGCGTGTGACACGCGCGGTTTTTGTTCCCAAACTGTGATAAAAATGTATAACTCAAGCCTGTCACTGTAGGCCGTGCTCGCCCGTCTGCACGCACAACGGGAGTCTAAGTCCATCTTTCCTATGCTAAGTTTCTTGAATCAAAAATTAATTTTGAAAATTTAATCTATAAAATAGGTTTTTGATGTAGGCGTTTTAATATTTCCAACAATTTAACTATTCGAAACCCTTCAGTAACTAATTGCTTTGAAACCAATTCAATTAACCTTATAAGCTGCTATAATAAGCCTTATCAATCCTTATAAATACATAATGATAATATAGCATGTCTCGTAACTCGCCGCGAGCTCTATTATAAGAGGCGTTATTAATGAATGTGCCATTATATACGAACACCGTAACGCCATTATGTTACTTACGCATGTAATGGGACATATAATGAATGAACGTATGAATTATATACCTACATATATTATATTACATACGTTGTGTTATGTATGTAGAACGTCACAATGTGTACAAATATTAGCGCCTTTTGCATATCAATTTAGCTAATAAGAACACACAGATGTTAATAAATTACTTTTGACTTTAATGTCCTTACGTAACCTACGTAAGCTGTTTATTTTCATTTCCTTTGTATTTTATTTAGAAAATCATTGAGGTACTGAAACTAGATGTTTTTCGATTTGTAAAAGTATAAATTTCACATGGAAGGGTTTTTTAGGAAGAAAAGAACTAATATAATTTCCGATAAGAAAGGTTCATTGGTAGTATGATTTTAATAAATAAATTATAGTTCCACAGTGCACTCTATATATGTACGACAATGGGTAATAGTTTTTTCTTACTCCTACTTTCGAAATAAACTTTTGTCTCTTAGGTAGCTGTAATAAACTAGAATGTTTTTTGTGTTCCAACCCTAACTTGGCCCAGTTTAAAGTTGTTAACGGCAGTTCTGGCTCATCCTGAACGAAACTTCTGAATCTTGAGGAAACTTTTAGAGCACCTACTGATATTTTTAACCCCCGCCGGAAAAAGAGGGGTGTTATAAGTTTGACGTGTGTTGCTGTGTCTCTGTGTGTGTGTATCTGTGTGTCTGACTGTGGCATCATAGCGCCTAAACGGATGAACCGATTTTGATTTAGTTTTTTTTGTTTGAAAGGTGATTTTGTCGAAAGTGTTCTTACCTATGTTTGAATAAAATCGGTTCAGCCGTTCAAAAGTTATGGGCGTTTTACTGTTTGAATCGGGATGTTTTCGCAAGATAAATGTGTCGGGGGGTATTTTAAATTTTGAAATTTTACTTGTAATGAAGGTGACGATTGTTTGTTACAAATAAATATTGGCGTTTACATCATTAGGAGTTACGTTTGCTAGACTGTGACATCACATGCGTTGGTGCACGAGAATCGAGGGAGACGTATCGGTTAGACAAACATTCCAATAATTTCTGTAAAGTTATATACCTTATCTTTAAAGTAGCTTTGAGGGATTTCTGTGGTAGGTATTGTTACACCAAATACCTACAGGTTAATTTAGTATAGGGTTCTAAGGACCAGTTTTTGTATCCGTAGTTAACTCAATCAATGGTTAAATATTATATAATATTTTAAACCATTTAAATTTCAGTAAAACGCGTTTATTCGTGAATTGTTAGTGTAAGAAATTGACAAATAATTCAAAGCCAAACAACTGAAAAATGGTGTTTTATCGAAATTTGCAACCATTGGTTGATTTAACTACGGATCAAAAACTGGGCCTGAGAACACTATACTACATTAACCTATAGGTTCTGGTGTAACAATAGATACCTACCACAGAAATCCCCCAGAGTTACTTTAATGAGAAGTTGAGGTATATATTATGTATGTTAACTTCACATTTAGCTAACTTTAAGATTTTTTGATTCCTCGAAGAGTTGACAGAGGTGCACCATTTCCATGTCAGTGTTTTCGTTAAAGTCGTCACAATCTAAGAAGTCCATTGACGTTTCTCATTTTACATGCCGCGATAACTTTCTCCGTAAGAAACTGAAAAATCAAATTCATAATCCTAATTAATTACTATGTTATCCATACACTATAACAACGAGTATTGCATTCGCAAGCATCAAGTTCAATTATTATTAAGTATTTTTATAGCTTTGAAAACGAGCCTTTTATTTTTTGACAACTTTAGTATGAAAGACATTGTCGCCATAACCGCGCCAAACGGTCGCGAAAACTCAGCATTAGTCATGTCGAGTATTTGTTGATGTTGCAACAATTTATTGAGATTTAGAATAAAAATGTCGGAATTGATTGAGAAAGTGCAGCTTATTACGTACGGTATCGGTGATATAATATCTGTAGATAAAATTAAATAATTCGCAAAAGGTGGCGATTGATTAGGCAACACATTGCTTCACGTGCCATTTGGGACGATAACTACCGAACCTAAATACCTATCTGCTTTGTTTCACAAGTATCATCATTAGAGCCATTTGATTGTTTTGAGACTGATTCAACGGCCGACCACTTTGAAATCATTCGTGATTCATCAGATAAAACCATAATTCATAATAGATATATAGGACTAACATTGTCCCCGTATTAGTTTCAGTAATTTCTTGCTATGCCACGCCAAAAGCATATCTTTTATGGGCACTTGCAAACATAATGAAAAAAAATCTCAACTGATACAGTTGATAAATGAAATACTATGCAACACAAAACACCGGTTAAGTTAAAAATTGCAAAAGAAATTCTTCTTCTATCCATAGTTCATGACACGTACTAAACCGAAGTAAAGATTTTTCTCAAGAGCAAGGTGACATAAAATAGCGAGCTGAATACTGCGACATTAGTGACGTAAATCAAAGAGCCCCGTAATGGCGGCTGTCGCATGCGCCCATTCACGGTCCGACTGAAAGGGTTGTCGCCACTTACGAGCTGCTCAATTACGTGAATAGGAAGAGGATGGTCTTATGATATTGTCGTGAAAGCTTCGTGTTGCGTTTTACTTATATTTCTGTAGTCTGGCATGGTAGGACGATGTCATAAATTGTGCTATGATAATGAAGAATGTTGTAGGTTCTGGAACCCATCTGCCTGTCCTTTTCCTTTTTTGGAGTTGGCATTCTGTTTCTGTCGAACCGAATGCAACTTAGTGCTAGTATGTGGTACCATGCAGTAAGAATGTATCCAAATCTACTTAAAGATTTGAGTAAAATATTCTCAATCGGTAAAATATTTTACCAGCTTTTGTTTTTGATGTGTTAATTTCTACAAAAGTGAAACTGCTTGCGACTAGTAAAATAAAAGAAGTCTGCTATTTCCTATTTTCCGGTACATTATGACCTCCTATTTGCTTATTGTGCAGAGATATTGCCAGACAGTGATATCTGATATTGCAGTAAACAGCCGTAAAATTACTAACCAAGAGGAATTGAAGCCAGTTGCAATGCTGCAATATCGTAACACTGCACGGTTGCTTTATGAAATAAGTGCATCATCATATTCGTAATGTATTCCATTAAATCTCTGCCCGTAAGTACTTTAGATAGGAAGGAATATTACAGAAACTTTACAACAGTAATAACTTTTACTGCTTACATTCTGATGTCGCAGTCAAGTTATGTTCATCTGCGATTGTCGTAAGGTGAATGGCACGTTTTACTGACGTATTATACACGTCCAGCGGATGGGGGAGCTACCCCCCAGCTTGCGAAAAACAAAAGTTTCGTAAAGAGTAATTAGTCGCATTGATTTGACGTTAGCTCCTCACAGAGACGAGCTCGAGTGGTGCTCCATCAGGCGCGAGGGGAAGTTCTGATGTTACTTAATAGCAAGTACTACTTGAACTTCTTTCTTTTACAACCATTTTTCAGTGCAGGAGGGTGACTGAAATACATAGAATTGAACAAGTACTTAAAAAGTTTAACTGCTCTAGGCACGGTAATTAACTACGTAGTAGGTAAAAACACCTGAAATTTGAAATTTATCGGAATTTCTTTGGAAAAACAATAACCGGACCGTTTTCACAACGCAGTCTGAAGGGAATACTACGAAGTTAGGTGCTGTAAAAGTGTTAAATGAAGCAATTTTGAGACAAAACATCTTAAGAAAACTCCTGAAAGCCACTTTCAAAGGTACTTGTGAAACCTTAATCGAATGAAAATATCTTCAAGACATACCCGACCAAAGTAAAACATCATCTGCCGCTCAGCTCATTAACATTTCACAATCAACGCCTCAGAGGAGGAATCGATAGTAATGAAGTTATCCGAGGCGGAATTTTGTTTCTAATTCATTTGCCTGCGCAACCCGCTGCGGGACGCGGGATGCGGGATTACAGAAATGGTTGCAAATTGTCTGGGTCTCAGAGACCTCAATCAAACAAAATTGGTGTCGGAATTGGATTTGTGAGTCGTCGGCGTTTCGTTGGTGTACGATGGTGTGTCGGACGACTTTGCCGTAGAACGTCTCTTGTTTTGGTAACTTATCACTAATTGTCACTAATTGGTAACGGAATTTGGGTCTTAGAAGTCTGTTTGTTTATGAAATATGAATATTTGATGGGTTCTAAGTTATCAGAAAGATATTACATTTATTAAGCTCTCCTTGTTTATCAAAAGCTCTAGTTTTTGTGCTGAGTATATGATGGGTTCTAAGTTTTCAGATATGTAGGTAAAGTATTACTAAACTCTATTTAGATGGCTTTTTAGACTTTATGATAAATCATAATAAAGACTTCAGCTGAACTTCAAAGTGTCAAACCCAATTTTAACAGAAATATTGATAAGGAAACGACAAGTTATTTTGTGAATTTCCTTTTTCTGCTGACAACGTAAATAAAATCTGCCCACTGATTTTCCCAGTGCGCCAACCCTGTTCGCTGTACGATTTTATTAAGGCGTATTCTTTTGTTGCAGGTCCCTTGGGCCCGCTGCCGAACGTGACCAGCGCTGACGTCGGCCTCAAAGAAGGTGAGTCAACTTATATTACTGTAGAGTGTGTGCTGTGTTGATCGTCTGGATTTGCATGGGTTTGGAGAATATATTAGTACGTAAATTTAACAAGATAGATTGTTGTCGATTTCAAAATAATTTTGTGAAATAAAGTATAAAACTGCACCCGATAACTTGATATGTCCTCCTCATCGACCACACCTAAATAATGGTGACAAATCCTAAGTTGAAGACAAGACAAGACAAGACAAAACCTGCAGCCTAATCGCGTAATTGAATTCGGCAAGGCAAAGGGTTTGCCGCCATCAATCGACCAATCACAGATAGAAAGCCACATCGCGTGTTTCATCTTGCATGCGATTGGTCGATTGACGGCGTCAAACCCTTTGCCTTGCCGAATTAGGCTGCAGGGTTGGCAGAGTCCTTGTACTTGACATAATAGTATTCAGTTTGTTTTGTCTTATTGACACGCTCGTAATATTTCACAATATACCAAGACCTACCTAGACTACCTTGTTTATCACCTTTATTTATTTTATTGCAAAACATATTATCTTTATAGAGTGTGAGCCTTATTTATAAAATTAAACATTTATCCATAAAGGTCCGACCACACTAGGCGTAACTACGCGACGCGACAAAATATATTTTGTATGAAATTGTATGAGATAAGGTTTATCTCATACAATTTCATACAAAGTACATTGTGTCGTGTCGCGTCGCGTCGCTCCGCTGACGCGTAGTGTGGTCTGACCTTTATAAGGCGACTAGCTGACCCCCGGGGCTGCGCTCCCGTCAACTGGCTACCTACGTACCCTGCCTTCCCTGCTTATCCTGCCTGCCCTGCCTTCCCTGCTTATCCTGCCTACCTTGCCTACCCTGCCTACCCTGCCTACCCTGCCTACCCTGCCTATCCTGCCTACCCTGCCAACCCTGCCTACCCAGCCTACCCAGCCTACCCTGCCTACCCTGCCTACCCTGCCTACCCTGCTTAACCTGGCTATTCTGCCTACCCTGCCGACACTGCCTACACTGCCTACCCTGCCTACCTTGCCTACCCTGCCTACCCTGCCTACCCTGCCTACCCTGCTTACCCTGCCTACCCTGCCTACTTGGCCTACCCTGCCTTCCCTGCTTATCCTGCCTACCCTGCCTTCCCTGCTTATCCTGCCTTCCCTGCCTACCCAGCCTACCCAGCCTAACCTGCTTAACCTGGCTATTCTGCCTACCCTGCGTACCCTGCCTACCCTGCCTACACTGCCTACCCTGCTTACCCTGCCTACCCTGCCTACCCTGCCTACCCTGCCTACCCTGCCTACCCTGTCTACCCTGCATGCCCTGTCTACCCTGCTTACCCTGCCTACCCTACCTACCCTACCCTATCTACCTACCTACTATATTTTATCTATCAATATCAATAGTTTTCTCAGCACACTCCAAATAATGAATTTTATAGGCTACATTTTCCTACCTCGGGTTAATTTTTTGCAATTTTCATAAGGGTCTCTACTTTTTTTGAAAATATATTATAGCCTATGACACTCAGAAATAATGTAGCTTTCTACTGGTGAAAGAATTTTCAAAATCGGTTCAGTAGATCCAGAGATTACCCCTTACAACGTCACAAACTCACAAACTTTACCTCTTTATAATATTATTATTATTATTAGTATAGATATAGATTAGTATAGATAATTCATTTAAAATGTCCATAGATTTGAATTTAGAATTTGCAAATCAGTTACTAAACATCTCAGATATTTGTAACATTACTTTTGGTTGTTTGAATTATGATTGCTTACAAGAGTTTTCAACGATTTTCCAGGAAGCTGTGCACTAGGCGATGTGGTGTACATGCCAGGTGACGAGTTTCCCGGCTCCGAGCCCTGCGAGCGCTGTACGTGCGCGCACGGCGACGTGCAGTGCGCGCGACAGCGCTGCGAGCCGCGGCCGGGCTGCAAGGCGCTGCACCGCCCCGACCACTGCTGCCCCACCTACCAGTGCGGTGAGTTCTGTGGGATATTGAATGAGAAGGGAACTTGGCAATAGGTTTCACCTTACTGGCACCAATGAGAGCCTCTCCCATTTTTAACGGTTATGAGACAAACGGGCTCTAAACGCACGGGCTTAGCTCTGTACGGTTGATACGAAAACTGCATCCGGCCAGTAACTTCCCATTTAGAGTGCAGTTCAAATACCGGTTTGTTTAGAGTCATATTTTACTCAAAATCCCATAATAGTACCAAAGCATATTAGTTTTTTTTTTCTAAAATATGTCTTTATCATTTTCAGAATGCGAGCAAGAAGGTCGGGTGTACGACAACGGAGAGAAGCTGGTAGACCCCGCAGACCCGTGCCGCGTGTGCTACTGCCAGGGTGGTGAGGTGGTCTGCCGGCGCATCGCGTGCTTCGTGCGCGACGACTGCACGCCACGCCTCGTGCCCGGCCGCTGCTGCCCCGAGTACGACAACTGCCCCCTAAGAGGTGAGCCCCACTTCAAGCTGATCAACTCCGAGAATTGAAATATTGATAATTGCTCATGACCGTAATACTAGACAATTTGAGTTGGACAGTAAATTAAAAACATCTATTTGCCATGATTTCAGGTGTCACCAGTTTGCCGGGCGTGTCTTCATCAATCCAAAGTGTAACATCTGAAAAAATTGAATCCAAACCAGCGATTTTGAAAGAGATTATAAAACCAGAAATCACTATCAAGGAAATAACGCCAGTGTCCGAGATCCCTGTCATTACTGATGTAAAGATCAAAGAGATCCTGCCTTCACCCAGCATTGAAGTAGCTGAATATTCTTCATCCAAGTCCCCACTCATCCCACGAGAGGCTACTTCTGAGAAGAACGTAAAAGAAACTGAGTCTAGAACTGAATCACCCAGCGTTATTGAAGTCCACTCATTGTTACCAGTCATAGCTTCATCGTCAGACGCTACGCAGTTCACTGATACCTCGAACCAAAGTGAAGACGCACCGCCATCCAAAATAAGTTTCTCTACACAAGACTCCACACACAGCGCCATTTATCCATCGAATATCCCAATAGTAGCGACTATGGGCATTCCGCCTGCGACCCCTGAACCACTGCCTATAGCAACAACCAAAGCACCGATAATTGAAGAAGAAGACTTCGAACACAATCCCGCTTTTCCTCCACTTCCAGACGACTTAGCTGTCCTCAGAAATCATGAGGATGAAATAGTGCCAGAGCAAGCTGCTGACAACGAGCATGTACCTAGTCACGATATTACATTGGCAAGTCCATCTACAACAGTTCAACCTGAAGTTAAAGAATCACTGACAACAACAACAAAAGATCTACCGGATACATCCGCTAGAAGAACGACTACAGAGAACCCTAAAACGTCGGGCGAAGTAACGACTGCGCAAGAAGAAATCCCTGTCAGCACTGAAGCCCCCAACTTTAAAGAAAGTCCAATGCTTAATTTAAGGTCGGCAATACCTACAGAAATACTTAATGCGCCATCAATGGAGATTGGTGAACAAACAATTGGTATAACTGGAGAATCTGAAGAGACAACAACATTTACCGATGTCATCACACAGGCAGCGATCACGATCACAACTGAAGCGCCCAAAAATTTGCAAGAAATTGTTACCGAAAAAGTAGAAATATCTACGGTTGATACGAAAACATCAAGTGAATCTGTAACGTCGGCACCTGAATTAGAGACCACTTCCCTGCATAAAGCAACGGAAACTGAGTTAGAACCGAGTACTAAGGAACAAGAACAGACGACAAGCTCAATAGCAAAGTCTAATGTTGCCACCGAAGTCACCTCGCAGACTGAACTTAGCTCTCTCCCTATCGAAACCAGTGATCAGAACCCACCAGAAGTGCCCGAGAATACCACTAATGATAAAGAAATTCCTTCTACCTTAGATCCTTTAGATAACACTTCACACACGAAAATTCCAGCGACAAGTTCGGAAGTTATTACTGTTTCACGATCAGCCTCTAATGAAAATCCTGGTTTTGAGAACGTAGAAACCACTGAGTTTATTGTAGATTTTAGCTCTTCGGAAACAGCGACAGACGCTGTTGAATTAATCAAAATATCAGCAGAACCTGAGAAGAGTGCAGCAATTATTGAACCGGCTGGCGGCAAACATAAATATACATTTGCAGACCTCATTAATCTCGTACGTGACGTAGCCTCCATCAGCGACAACGCAGAGGAACCCGACACCGTGCCCCAAGCGACAACTGTTGCAAGCATTTCTGACTCTGAGGAGCTTATACCAGTCAACGCGGGATACAAGAGCAAGAACAAAAACTTTAATCAAAACTCCATCACCGAAATACCTCTCAAAAGTAAAATCCCAAATCCAGTGAACAAGCAAAAGGTCATCGAAATCGAAGACGATGAGGAGAGCGTGACGGACTCGCCGCCACCCTTCGACAAGGTGGAGCCCACCACGCGCCGCGCCATCATCGACACCGTGTCGGACGACGTCAACATCAGCGAGAACAAGACCGACAAGAAGGACATCGAGATCATCACGCAGTCGTACGTGCCCACCATCAACCGCCGGCGACCCACCAAGGTGGTGATGAAGAAGAACAACGAGAAGCATCCATCGTCCGACGAGTCACTTGGAGTTTCCGCCTCCGCTGAGACCTCCACCGACTCCAGCGCCACCTCCGATGAGTCTCCCTTCAGCACGTCGAGTGAAATTGAGGAAACAGAGAAACTGGCGAGCGTCACAACGCAGGCGCCCGTGAGCAGTGACTCCCCCATAGTTACCACCGCCGCGCAGGCCAGCAGCACTGCCGCCCCCACCACGAGTGCCCCGGATACCACCAGCACGGGCGCACCGCCGGGCGCAGCGGACGCGGCCAGCACGTCTGCGCCCGCCAGCGAGGCGCCCGCCAGCGAGGCGCCCGCCACCACCACTCCCGCTCCCCCGAGCTCGGCGCAGTGAGCGGCCGCGCGGCTCCCCCCCCGCATGGAACCTCAGCTAATCAGCATTTTATAGAGTAAGTTTCGTTCTTGAAACTGTAAGTTAATGTAGAGACTATTAGGTTTATAGGCGTATGCGACCCTTTCGGAATCGATCATATTCCTCGTCAATTGATGGCCGCGGCGGTGGAGCCGTCGCCTGCCAATCGTATTTGTAATGTAAGTCGTCGGCCGGGGCCGCGAGGCCGCGCGGCCAGCCGGCCGAATTATGTGTATTAGCTGGACAAATTATTTATATAGTTTAGCGTTAGGGAGCGAGTGTCGCAGCGCGTTGTGTCAAACTATGGCGAGGCGAGGCGGAGGCTCCTCGCGTTAGCGATAAGTTATTTATTGTTAGTGAGATGTGGTAGAGTGATCATAAGTAAGCAACCAAGCTAGTCAACATGTGACAGAGCGCGGCGCCGCCCGGCTCCCGCACCTCGACGCCACGTTGCCATTACTGCTAGCTGTATTTAACGAGAACATGACAAACGCAGACATTAACGTAAGATCCGCGAATAGATTTAGTTCCTTTAACTTGTGTAAGAACAAACTGTAGCGTCCCGTTACTGACGAGCGACGACGCGGCGCAACACTAAAATATCATAAACTAAATTTGGTACAAAACGAATTTGATATTTAGAATATTGTCAACCTTATGAAAAGATAAAGTTTAGATGTAGACGAATTAGAGTTATATGTGATCGCACGTACACTTTATTTATTGCACTTAGGGCGGAGCGCGGTGTACCGCGAGAGATTGTACCGGAAGGCTCAAGCGTAGAGTAAGCTATTTATTATAATCTACGTAGGTACGTTGTAACGATGAAGCATGTGACGTTTACTTGTCTTAGGTTCATTGGGTTCCCATTGTCTGCTACGGTCGGTTCATTAGATGTGACTCGTGTAAAGGCCGGCGCAGACGTCCGCCTGCGCGGTACGCAGCCGCGCGGAGGGTCGTGTGCGCGGGCCCTGTAGTGCGGCTTCTTGCTCCGGAAGACTGTCACTTTTCCCGGGCAATAAGCGCACGTGCTCACTGTATTATTTAATTAATAATTATTGTTTTTTTACAAATAAAAGAAACCTAGACTGATGAATCGTTTTATTTCCATCATCCTAAAACAGCCCCTTTCATTTGCATTTAAGACAGATAGTTCCCTTCGGGTTGTACAAAAACCCTTGCACCCTAATCAACATGCCTACTGTGCAGGCAAATCAACTGAATTAGCACTCCATAGCGTAGTCTCACGCATGCAATGCTCAATGCTCTTAAAGCTAAAAACCCAACACTAGGCGCTTTCATTGATATAGAAGGTGCCTTCGAAAAAACTTACTTCGTCAGCATCGAACAGGCACTTACCACGCACGGTGTTGCGTGAACACTCAAAGAATGGATTAATAACATGTTAAACCACCGCACTATTCAATTTACTGCGAACACCACCACATGAAGTATCGTGAATAGGCCCACAGGGTGGGGTGCTGTCACTTCTACTGTGGCATTAAGTAGTAAATGAGCTAGACGAAGAGCTTAACGCTAGCAGCCTGTACTCGGTGGGATACGCGGATGATATAGCAATTATGATCTCGGAGAAATATGAGGGCATCTTAAGGGATCTCATGAGAAGAGCCTTCAAACTAATCGAGAGTTGGTGCACAAAGCATGAACTATTAGTTAACATCTCGAAAACAGAACTAATAATGTATACCTACAAAACAATCCTTGGACTACATAGGCTTCTAAAACTCTATTCAACACAGAACTAACACTTACAGATGAAGTCAAGTACTTGGGGGTGATCCTTGATAGCAAACTACTCAGGAAAAAGCATCTTGACTATAAACATAACAAAAGCACAATCGCACTCGCCCAATGCATAAATATGTTAAGAAAATCATGGGGGTTTTTGCCGAAGATTACTCTGTGGCTCTACACAGCGGTGATCAGGCCACAGCTGGCCAACAGCGCTCTGGTTTGGTGGGCTAGGACAGAACTCTCGACCTCTATTACTAGACTACAATGGTTCCAATGACTGGCCTGTTCAGCCATCACTGGCTGCATGAGGACCACCCCGGTGGAATATCTGCCTCTCATCGCTGCCCCGTGTGATAGAACACCAAACCAACATATGGCCAACAAAAACTATATTATACAAACAGTAAAGGAAGATAGGGACCAGTCAGGAGCCGATGAAGTACAGTCCAACTATTTTCTTAATGTCCCTCGGCAAACTTCGTGTTTCGTCAGTCGTCGGATTTCTATCAGTTGCCCTTGGCAGACCGGACGCTCTCACTAGAAATAAAACGACTGAAGTTCGCAGAGTGACATTAAAAAAATTGTTTTACCGTACGCATCTACACTGATGGCTCAAAAACACAAAACAGTGCATGTGCTGGCGTACACTACCTTGACCTCAACGTTAACTTTCACGTACCGCTAGACACACACAGTTTAATCTTTCAATGTGAATGTGTTGCCTTAACACCAACCGCAGCAGCCGCAAAGCGCTTTGGCATCCAGAACTACGGTACTAGATTGATATCTGACAGTCCGACTGTGCTCAAAGCTTTAGAAAACAAACAAACTAATTAACAACAACAATCTTTCAGTGTTATCTCGCCCTGGAGAGCATATCGAATTCCAATCATATCACCCTCCAGTGGATCAAAGGGCACAGTGGATCCCTAGGCAATGATGCTGCAGATGAACTTGCGAAGAGAGGCTCCGACATGATGGTGCTAGTGCCCTTATCATTGCGTGGATTCGCCAGAGATCGACCGAACTTCATAATAACAGATGGTAACGGGCAACAGACAGGAAAAAGTTAAAAATGCGTCTATATTAAAAAAAATACATCGTTTTAATTTATGCGCCACAGACAGCCCGCTTTGCAGGGGATGCTTCGACGCCGAGGTATCAGCCACACACGACATCCTGAAATGCAGCCGTGGCTTCTCAACGCGAAGAAATCCTCGCAACAGTGAGGTCGCTCCACGAAGCCTGTCAAGACCCCAGGAGTCTTCTACGCTTTTGGGCGGAGTTAGGCTGGCTATGATAGCCAGAGGGATTAAAAACAACCAAATAAGCACCTTTCACTCCAAAAATAATCTAGTAGTACTTCTGCCGGGGTACTATAGGGCGGCGTTCTATCTCCCTTACTTTTTGCGGTTTTTAGATAGATAGATAGATAGATTTTCGATCCGTATACATTCTGCCTTAATGGCATGCAAAAATTTTAGTTACATTAACCACTATAGATTATTATATTTACTTACAGCTAATTAATAATATAAGAACATTAAATAGTCTTGTCATTCAAAAAATCCGATACAGAGTAATAGCATTTTGAAACTAGTAATTTTTTAAGGTTCTTTTTAAATATTCTTAAAGGTTGCTCTTTAACAATTTTTGGTATATGGTTATAAATAAGAGGAGCCATGCACATAACACTCTTTCTCAATAATGCAGTTTTATATCCACCTATGCATAACTTATCTTCGTATTGAGTTCTTAAACTTGTAGTCCTGATTCTAGTATTTTTCAAAGTTGGGAATAAGTGATCATTTGTTTTGACAAAAATTGCTATTTCTAATATATATAGGCATGCAAAAGTTAAAAGATTATATTTTTTAAAAAAAGGTATGCAGCTTTCGGTCACATTGAGTTTAAACATAGATCTAATACAGCGTTTTTGCGCCTTAAAAATATTTTCTCTCTCGCTACAGTTGCCCCAGAATATTATACCAAACCTCAATACAGAAACAACTAGACTGTGGTATGCTATCAATACTGTCTGAATGTTAACTTTTTTTGTTAGACTATATAATGCATAAGCGGCTGAACTTAGTTTTTTGCATACGTCATCTGCTTGAGTGTTCCATGTCAGCCGGCTATCAATTGTAATTCCTAGAAATTTTGCTTCATTGACCTTATCTATTGTTTGTCCATTATAATTTATATTCATATTTGTGGCTAATATTCTTTGATAGTAATGCATTACTTTTGTTTTCTCTAAATTTATAATTAAATTATTTTTATTAAGCCAAATTATAAATTTTTCAAGCGTATTATTGACATTGGCTTCATAAGAATCTCCATCATGACACTTAATTATCAATGTGCTGTCATCAGCAAAAAGGACCATTGGATTTGGCATTTCACTAGGCAAATCATTTACGTACAGTAGAAATAATAAGGGGCCGAGTATGCTGCCCTGTGGGACACCAAATTTGATATTTCTCCGAGAAGATGCGTACTTTTTTTGTTTTTTTGTTTTTACACAGACTCTAGAAATTTCTGTAAATTGTTGTCGTCCTTTTAGGTAAGTTTTAATCAGATTGAGCACATTTCCTCGTATACCGTATGATTCAATTTTATTTAAAAGTATGTCATGATCAACATAATCAAACGCTTTTGATAAATCAGTGAATAAGGCACATATAGGTATTTTTTTATCAACATTTGGCATTATGATATTCAAAAAGTCAAAAATAGCCGTATTAATATTATTATTTTTTCTAAAACCCTTCTGCTCGTTACACAAAATATTAAATTTTGTCAAAAAGGCGTATAAAGAATTATAAATTACTTTTTCTATTATTTTGGAAAAAATCGACATTAAGGAAATTGGTCTGTAGTTTGAAATCTCATCTTTCATTAATAACTCTATATACAACGAAGTAATTTATTCCTACCACCTTTATGCAGATGATCTTCAAATTAACACTCGATCTCCTCTTGGTAATATATCTGAGGTTATCTTGACCATAAATAGTGATCTGCCCTGTAAATGCGACTGGAGCAAGAGGCACGGACTTATGGTGAACCCTATAAAAACGCAAGTTTTAGTGGTGGGCAGCTCAAGGATGGTCTCAGAAATCGACTGGATGACTCTTCCCATTCTCTTGCCTTCGCCGGGATGCTTATATTCTTTTCCTCCGATATAATATACTCGTACTATTTTATCTACTCTCATATCGTAATATTC
The DNA here is from genome assembly GCA_964057195.1 of Orthosia cruda. Classification (NCBI taxonomy): domain Eukaryota; kingdom Metazoa; phylum Arthropoda; class Insecta; order Lepidoptera; family Noctuidae; genus Orthosia; species Orthosia cruda. Next base: position 39,662,618 of record OZ059837.1, read on the forward strand.
GAATTATAAAATTCAAAACGCGTTTATATTGGCATACTTTATAAACACAATACCGACATTTAAAAATAGAATCTTATTATAACACTATTTCTCTAACAAAATAATGCTATAATAGAACATTATGGTACAAGTGTGTAATGTTGGTGATTACCGCTGAGGCGTCATTGAGACCCGAGCCGTTAGGTGAGGGTCTTAAGAGAGCCGAGGACGGTAATCATCAATACACACGTGTATCATACGACGTTTTTCAACACACTTGTGAAGAAAATAATACTAAAAAATCATTGCCAACAGTAAAAACGAGTTGTGAATTTTTTTTCGTAATGGCGGGCAAAATTAATCAGTTTTCGCGCATCTAACAATAAAAAAACATTTTTTTTTAGTCTATGGCGATCGGCCAAAAATAATGTTTTTTTTTATGGCTTTTTGCGGATTGCGTTTTAGCCACAGCCACGTACAAAATGGAGAATTTCAAGTTTTCTTTATTACAGACATAAACAAAATTTATATTTGAGTGGAAGTTTTATTTATTAAACACGTACAAGTTGAAATTATCTATTTAAATACGAAGTTGCATGAAATGTGTTGCATTTGTACTATTGAGCACGACCTTTTTTGTATGGAAACTTTTTTAAGAACAAAGCAACTCAATCAATAAATAACAAAAAAACTCTATAACTCACTTGTGAATAATAGTAATGAAAAAGTCACAGTTTGATAACAGGTGTCATTATGTGCCTAATTGCGGTGAAATTAGAGCCGCTTTATGAGTAAGTGTGTTGAAAAACATTTTTTTTTCTATTACGATACAGGACAAATCCAAGAAGTAAATCACTAAGGAGTTTCCATCAATATTTTTTTGTAATGCCGTTTTATAGTACCTAATATAAAAAGATTTGATTCCAATTTTAAATTGTCTATGACAATGCCCGCTTTAGACTTAGCACGCACTGCGATTTTTATTCGCGCGAATTTTGTTTCCTTCTACCTGTTCATAGAGCTCAAAATATTCGGGCGAATAAAATTCGCGACGTGGTGCGGTGGATTCTGTGGCAAAACACGGATTTCTTGCGGTATTATTTCCGCACGATTTCTTTACCGCAATGCGAACAACTTCATAGAATTCCATAGGTTGCAGAATGGGCGGAAAAAATCGCGCGAATAAAGATCGCAGTGCGTGCTAAGCCTTAGCGCATGCGCGGTGCTGGGTTTTGGCGCAATTCATAGGTTTTGCAAGTTTTGCTGTACTGATTTTCATGAGTTATTTAAATTATTGTTTAAAAATGACTGATATCAGTGAATGTGAAGAAAATTTGACTCCGCCCGATATTTTAAATGCGGTGAAGGAAATTACTCTTATTTTATTACCAGCAAAGTCGAGAAAAGTATATGACAAATGCTATCACGATTTTATGGCATGGAAAATGCAAAAAGAGGTATTTAGTAGGTTCAATCCCAATTTATGAGTGTAGATAAAGTAGTGTATGAAACTGCACATAACTAGGTATTAAAACATTCGTGTGAAAACTATTAAAAACCTCGCCTACGGCTCGGTTTTCAAACACACACTCATGTTTTAATACCCCTCATTATGCAACAGTTTCATAAACTACTATTACCTACAAAAACGATTTCAGTTTTTATGTGACTCACACACGAAATTTCTTAGGTAACATCGGTATCGGATGTATGTGCTACAAATTAATTCAACATCTTGCATGCATAAAGTATGTAAACACATATTATGGCAAATAAATTATCTTTATCATGAACCATTCATTCCACTACCTTCCTAGACAAATCTTTTACTGTCCAGGCCGCTCGTCTATGGAATGCATTGCCTGTGACAATAAAACGCGCGCAATCACTAGCTGACTAGCGGCACTAGCTGTATTGTTTTCATGCCTGTAAGTTTATATGTATGTACCTATGTATTTATATATTTATTTTATATTTAGTGCTTACTATGTTTGTAACTTAATATTTGTTATAAAAATGCAACCCCAAACATGGACATGCACATGAGGTTGCACTTAGTGCATGTCTTGTCCGGGCGAGGAGAGATATCTCTCTATTCTGGGTTGCCTGGAAGAGATCGCAGAATGGGATAATGACGCCTGTTGTATGTTTGTTTTTATTGTAAGGTTTCTGTATGTATTATTGTTTTTATCCTGGTGTAAACTTAACTTAGCTTGGTATAATATAGTATATTGGTATCGAATGATACCATATACCAAGTACTTCGAGCAGTCCGTAAGCTTAATAATAATAGTCGCACGGGTCGATCGTCGAGGTTAAGCCGAGTTGGCGATACAGGTTCATGGATTGGTGACATACCGAGACTCCTCCGTGCTTCAGAAAGTACGCTACGAAGTTAGTCTATCACATGAAGATCTTCGAAAATCCCTACTGATCGTCTGGAGCGAGGGAATCTAACACCAGTCTTAGCAAGGAGTACCTACGGTGTTACCTAGTCACAGGATTGTGGAGATCAGATAGCCCGTCGCTCCAAGTAAAACACTCGTCTGCATCTGGTAAGACCTGATGCCGACCCCAACGTAGTTAGGCAAATGCTAGGCAGATTACATTTTGTATTAAGTATTTCGACTTCCTAATATTACCGATAGATGGCGACACTAATACAAAAAGTTCTAACTTCATAAGTACACACCACGCATAGATTCACGAACCGTTCTAATGTAATCGCTCCACTTAGTGACGGGTGCGATGCTCTCATACTCCCAATATGGCCGGCGTTGCTTCACCAGTGCCGTGGAAGGCCTCGACCCTTGTTAGGGGCACTCCTGACCCACTTGCGACAGTAATGAGCATCTAGTGTACTCATATGCATGTAGAATGATTTAATGATTTGCGAAGCGACAGCTGTATTGATTTTAGATAGTTCATAATTGATTTAGTTTTCCCAATGCTTTAAGTGAGTGTTCTGAACATGACAACATCATCATTAGGCTCTAGACAAGTGAAATCCTATCAACAAAAGCGTCGCGATAGCGATTGGTAAAATGACAAAAATTTAAGGGACAAACACTATCGTGACATTAAATAGCGCTCCGTCGATACAATATATCACTAATCTAGAGCCTCGAAGATCTATATGCTATCTACTTACATTATGTTCCCCTTTGTCTATGATTGTCTGAGACTGCTACGACATAGGGCACTGGAGTACGTTTCAGTTCCAATGTTCAGTTAATACTTCTGTATGGTTCTATGTAGACGCCTGTCGTCCACTTTCCGCAACTCTAACAGAGCCGGTTTGCTACGAAGGATATTTAATCTGAGCATTATACAATTGTTTATGGTCAGCTCAGCTCCTCTGATGTATAAGGTATCGTCCTCAGGAAATCTAGAACCATAAAAAGTTAAAGGTACATACAATAACATTCTTCTTTCAGTTGAAATATATGTTCAAATACATACATTCTAATATTTGCAGGCGCATACCCAAATTAGCTATTTGCTCAAGACAGTGTTTTAAAAGTGTTGGCTTAGAATCATTTTATTTAGCAAACACGTTGGTTTGCTCATCAAACAACGAACTTGTGCAAATACCGCTGTGTTGACAAAATGACGCACAGTCAACAATAAGTAAAACTAAGTGGTTTCTATGTGGCTATGAACACATCAGCATTGGCCCATTGCTGAACTGGGGTAAAAGTTAAACATACAAATTGCGAATAATAATATGCAAAAGCTTATACTTACCCGTGACATGAATTGTCATTAAGGATCAGTGGCCTTCTGTGGTCTTCTTCATCAGTTCCACTCATTGGCGAATATAGGGCTGGCCCTATTCAATGTATTCTGTGCCTGGCCATAGACGACGCATAAAAAAGTGAACCACGGAAGAAAGTTTCAAAAATTTTAGCACCTAACTTCGGAGATTTAGAGTTCTGACCAACTCCGCCCCAGGCTAACTTTCAATATAGTTCCCCTTATTATTGAAAGTTCACGTTTTCGCGAGTGTTTAAGTTCCGATCCCGAAGATGTCATAAGAGATCGTCAGTGACACAGTCTTACTAAGCACGTTAGAGGCTGTCCGAAAAGAGTAAGGAAGGTAGGCGAAATTCTTACACTCTCGCTGTTTCCGCGATGCTCTCCGAGCGACCAGAGGAGGCATACAAAGATTCGGCGCCCCGGCTTATGGAGTTTGTTCGAAGCAATCATTGCAATCGACCACGTTTAGCTGACTTAGCAATACAATGCGGTCGGACCAATCCCTGCCCGAGCAAGGGCCATGTGTTAGTGATGGTGTGCGCGTAGCTTCTTTTTCTAAACGGTGCTCTAGTTTGCGTACGAAGAGGCGAGACACGTCGACGTCTCCCCTAGCTAAAAGACAATCCATATTTTCGATTAGTGACTTAACCGTTTGAGCATATACGTATATGTCTAGCTATAAGATCATGTTATGATTGTTCCTTCACCTTGTCAATCATCTCTCATCTAATAATGTATTAACTTCCTAGCGTTTAAGCTCACACTCACGTAACTCTTTATTTTTGTATAAGCTTATCTCATCAACTCATCTCTTCCCCTCGGGAGCATGTTCGAAGCAATCATTGCAATCGACCACGTTTAGCTGACTCAGCGATACAATCCGCGAGCTCAGTGCATTACGGACAGCAAGCGGGTGCTGCCATTTTCATCAGCAAAACAATCATGCAATATGGTATGATGCCTGCCAGAACACTTGAGGCATCGTTTCTTGGAGTGGCATTTGTTTCCATTGTGATTAAAAATGCAATTAATACAACATTTCAGTTGTTTGAGGGTTTTAAGTTTCATTTCCTGCGGCATTTTATTAAACTTTTCGCAATTGTATAATTTATGCTCAGCAATACAATGAGGGCATTTGATTTCCTGCACGTGCATTGCTTTTGAGGTCTTCGAATTATTATCATTCGATTGATGATTGGTGTTAAATTTTCGATTGTTTGGAAATGGCTTTGAAGAACCCGCTTTCTGCTGTGATTGCTGCGATTTTTGCATGGTGTCTTGTCGTCGACGAGATGTTTCTAGACTAGTGAATTTATTTTCTTCAATCCGAGATTGCGGAGGGCATTAGAAAAAACCTCGTCAATTTTAAAAAGGATAGCGTAGAGCGTAAGACGTTAGATTACTGTAAGCGTAAACTCGAGTTGCTTGAGAAGTACTGGAAGGAATTTCAAGTGATTCATGAAAAATTTCTTACTTTTGAACAGACAAATCATAAATATTTTACTAAGTCTGAATTTGAGAGTACGAACCAGCTTTATTTAACAGCTAAAGAGCTTATTAGTATAGAGAAGAGTTGATGCAACAAGATCAGAAATCACCGTATCTTCCTCAACCACCACACCGAGAGGCACCCGGCACTTCAGCAAGTCAGCCGGGCGCACCCGCAACAGCAGCAGCAACTCCGACCTTCGAGTCAAAAGAGTCCAACAGCAAGCTTGACGATATGCTTCATAAGCAGTCGGTCAATTTTAAAGCGTTTCTTAGAGCAGTCGACAATATTGATGTTGAAACTATTGTTGACAAGTGGAAGTTCGAAGACGCCCTTCGAAACCTGCACAGTCGGTGGACTACCATTGATAGCCTTCATTGGGAAATCATTGGAGAATCGGGGGAAGATGTAGCTGGAGATTATGAGTATAAATTCACCAAGCACGAGCGAACTTTTAACAGCTTGAGAAAAGCTATTAACTCCAAGATGTGGTCATCGTCTTATCGCGAGAAATCCACTCCTCAAATGGATATTCCTGTATTTACAGGCCATTACCAGCAATGGATGCCTTTTAAGGATCTATTTAGCGAAGCAATACACAAGAACAACGCATTGTCAAACGCTCAGAAAATGCAATACTTGACAGGCAAGTTAAAAGGCGAAGCCGAGCGTTTGATTCAGCACCTTCCAATCAGCGCCGATAACTATAGCTTCTAAATCATCGAGTTGATAACAAGAGGATTATCTTTACAGCGCACGCTAATAAGTTCTTAAATATTCTCAACATAAAGCAGCAATCGTTTACAGTCTTTAAAAAAATGCATGACACCACGTTAGAGAGCCTTCACGCCATCAAAAACCTAGGTGTGGATATTAGCACGTGGGGCCCTCTAATTGCGCATATTATGCCGCAAAAGCTGGATAGTGAATCTTACTCCGAATATATAGACTCGTTACAGAACCCTAGAGAGCTACCAGTCCCACAAGAGTACTTAGACTTTTTAGAAAATCAATTCACTAGTCTTGAAACATCTCGTCGACGACAAGACACCATGCAAAAATCGCAGCAATCTCAGCAGAACGTCACCGAGATTATTTTAGCTACAGCGTTAGTGAGGGTGATAGCAGCAGATAGCACACAGCTTGTCCTAAGGGCTCTCATTGATCAGGGCTCACAGGTATCGTTGATTACAGAGAAGGCAGCTCAGCAGTTAGGTTTAAAACGACAGCAATTTAATGGAGCAGTTTCCGGAATAGCAGAAAAGGAATCTAACTGTACGGGCAAGCTAAGCATTATATGCCAGTCTATGTATACTAGCTTTAAATTCCATATGGGTGTTTTGATTATGAAAAGTCTAATCAAAAACTTACCAAATCGATCATTTGAAAAGCCTTCGTGGTCGCATTTGGAACATATAAATTTAGCGGATCCAGAGTATAATACAAGTCGTCCAGAGGACTTGTTATCCGGGGCAGACGCCTATGCTCTCATCATGCGCCTATGCTTCCATTGTAACGTCATCGTAAATAATACAGCGGATATTCATCAATTTTGGCAAATTGAAGATATAAACGAGCAAAATGAAATGTCAGCGGAAGATCAGCAATGCGTCGAGTATTACCTATCAACGACAAAACGTCTGGAAAGCGGTCGTTATGAAGTTAGGTTGCCCAAGAAGCAGCAAGCGAGCGAAAAGCTAGGATCGTCAAAGGAAATGGCACTAGCGCAATTAAAGAATCTAGAGAAAAAGCTTAGCAAGCAAGAATCTTTAGCTCAGCAATATAAGCAATTCTTAAGTGAATGAAGAGTTGGGGCATATGAAATTAACGACTCTTAGCAGCGACGGAATATAATGTTTTTTACATCATCACGGGGTTCAGCGAGCGGAATCCTCCACTACGAAGCTACGTGTCGTATTTAATGCATCCGCAAAGACCTCATCGGGACTAAGTCTCAATGATGTCATGCGTCATGCATCGTGGACCTAACCTGCAGCAAGATATACAGGCACTGATAAATGATAAATGATTTTATTTCTGTAAGTTGGTTTATACAAACACTTTTACATGTCGAACATATTTTTTTAAACTAGATGAGGTCGGCGTTTCCTATCTGACTACTCTGAGAAGAAAGGCCGAAACAAACTCAGAGGTCACAGTCTCTTTTAAAGTCCAGACAAAATATTGGTTAGATCATGTGAAGACCATGTAGACTGATGTCTGAAATGGTCTTTTGAGGAAAGAACCAGCCAGATTGAGTGGACCTGTCCAGTCAGTGCACGCATTTGTCAATAACCGAGCAGCTCAACTCAGAATTTAAGGAGCTCAACGATTCGACGAACAATACCAAAGAAAGGACATTCGGGTAGGCCGCATAAACTACTCAAACTGCCAGACCATGATTAAAAACTAAGATAAATTGAAATTAAAATAAAAAAGAATGATCCACATAGTCTTCACACTCACAATAATTAATATAAAATAATATAATACTTTAAAAAGTAAATATTCTTGTCATTGCAAGAAAACCAAAAAAAAGAAATGATATTATAATAACAAAATGCATGGTGCAAAATATAATTAAAAAAAAACAAAATTAATTGGAGCAGCTCAATCCCAAGCCTTTTTGTCCTCAATGTAATCTTTAGTTGTATAAAACGCTTTCTGGCACAACTTACGTTTAATGAAAGATTTGAATTTATTAAGACTTAGATGTTGTACGTGGCTTGGAAGCTTATTATAAAAGCGTACACATTGACATCTAAACGAGCCACCTATTTTCTTGAGCCTTTTTGTAGGTACTACACATTTGTGTTTATTCCTAGTATTTATGTTATGGATATCACTGTATTTTTTAAACAATTTTATATTTTTATGGGCATATAAAAGATTTTCATAAATATACTGAGAAGGCACAGTCATTACATTAATCTCCTTAAATTTCTCTCTGAGAGAGTGTCTTGGGCTTAATTTATAAATTGACCGAACAGTTCTTTTCTGCAAAACAAAGATAGTCTGGATGTCGGCGGCATTTCCCCACAACAGAATACCGTACGACATTACACTATGACCAGAACAAAAAAACTACAAAGCAAAAAATAAATTTCTTTTCCGAAGTCGGTGTCTTTTGTACCTACCCATTGTTTCCCGTTTTTCGACACCGACTTCGGAAAAGAAATTTATTTTTTGCTTTGTAGTTTTTTTGTTCTGGAAGTCGGTTTGATTTTTTGTTAAAAAGTTTTTATTTTTCTCTTTTTAGTTTTGGTAGATACCTCCAATTAACATGATTATCATTTTTAGCCAAAGTACATTTCATGGCGATTCCAATAAGCCCAAACACGACTAAGATACATTGTTTTATATAAGAGTTCCAGTGCCTACCTTCCGGCTTCATCATCAGATCAGTTCGATGGTGCCATTTTCATCAGTACCATTTATTTATAAGTATTTGCTTCATTATAGTCGGTTAACTATTCGAGATATCTTATGCCCGTGACATATTTAGCATTTAGGAGTTCCAGTGGCCATCTGTGGTCTTCTTCATCAGTTCCACTTCACCAAATGATACTTTCTGAGTTCAAATGTTTGCATTGTTGATGAAATTACCAAAATCGCTATATGTTTGCCTATAAGATTTGAGGAGTTCCCTCGATTTCTCTAGGATTCCTTCATCAGATCCTGACCTGATGATTATGGGACCAACTAGGAAGTATACATTTTCAAACAAAAAAATAATTTTTGAAATCGGTCCAGGCGTCTTTGAGTAATCGGGGAACATACATAAAAAAAAAAAAAAGGATTCCGACGAATTGAGAACCTCCTCCTTTTTTTGAAGTCGGTTAAAAATAGCTAAAGTATACTAAACGGGCTGTCTCTATGTCAGTTAAATTACGAATTTTTCTAACAGCATATGCTGCGGAGCTTAGCTTCTTTGACAATTTATCTATATGTGGGCCCCACTGAAGCTTAGCATCCAAAGTTAAGCCTAAGAATACTGTGATATACACTATACACTGTTAATTAAGTGGAGACAATATCGATACGTATTCACTAGCGATATCGAAAAAATGTATCGGCAGATACTAGTTAGCGAAGCAGATCAAAGGCTCCAACAAATCTTTTGGAGAGCACAAACTAAACAGCCAATTAGAGCATACCAGATAACGACGGTTACATATGGCACGAAATCAGCTCCCTTTTTGGCGATGATGACCCTTCGAAAATTAGCAGCGGATGAGAAGAATAACTTTCCTACAGCAGCAAGAATAATACTAGAAGATTTCTATATGGATGATTTGGTATCCGGGGCACATACTATCGACGAAGGGAGAAGCAGCATATCAGAACTCAATTCGTGTCTTAGCAGCAGCGGATTTTTGCTGAGAAAGTGGTCAGCAAACGAGAAAAAGCTATTGGAAGAGATAAATTCATCGCAGCACAATTTACAAGCACCATCATTAATTTTCAAAACTGAAAACACAGCTAAAACTTTGGGCTTGAGATGGGACTCCGAAACAGATGAACTCATATTCCAATATACTTCATCAGCGAATACTACAAAGCTTACAAAAAGATTGCTTCTGTCAGAAATATCCAGGTTATTTGATCCTTTAGGTTGGCTAGCGCCGCTGACTACAAAATACAAATAGTTGTTTCAAAAAGTCTGGCAGGATGAAATTCAATGGAGCAATGAAGTTTCAGCCGAGATCAACAATGAGTGGGTAAAATTAACTGAAGATATGGGATGTATTAGCAGATTTAAAATCCCACGATGGTTGCAAAGCAAACGAGATGACACTATCCAACTCCACGGATTTTGTGATGCATCACTTAAAGCGTTCGCGTGTGTCGTATATGCCAGAATATCATCAAAAACTGAAGCATCGGTGGTACTAGTTGCAGCTAAAACAAGATTAGTACCTAACAGGAAGACAGTATCGCTTCCTAGATTGGAGCTATGTGCAGCGGAACTTTTATCCAGACTATTTACAAAAGTAGCAACTAGCATGACTGCCATAGATTACGAAATCTATGCCTGGAGCGACTCTAAGGTCACCCTTAGTTGGATACAGGGCTATCCAGAACGTTGGAAGCCTTTTGTAGCGAATAGAGTGTAAGAGCAGCGGTGGCCCAGTGGTATCGGCCGCGACTTACAAGTTGTAGGTCGTGGGTTCGAGCCCAGGCAGGCGCTTTACTTTGTGTAAGTTATTTCTTCACCACTGCTCTCATAACGGTGAAGGAAAACATCGTGAGGAAACCGGCATGTCCTAGAACCAAAAATTCGAAGACATGTGACATCCACCAACCCGCACTGGGCCCGCGTGGTGGATTACAGCCCATTCCCTCTCACAGAGAGGAGGCCTGTGTCCCAGCAGTGGGAACATTAATAGGCTGATGATGATGATGTGATGAGAGTGTAAGAAAATTGAACGATCTTACTTGGAAGAATCCTCATCCTTTTTTGTAGGGGCGCGACCTAAGTAAACCCACCGGTTTCGCTACGCTACTAAGTTAAACACTCAAATCACTTTTGAAGGTTTATTGTTGAGAGCTAACAAGATTACTTTTACGCTAAGCTATCGCTAAAATGAGGAAATTATGAAAATGACAGCACCCGCTTGCTGTCCGTAATGCACTGAGCTCGCGGCGCATTTGGTGCGACCGCATTGTATCGCTGAGTCAGCTAAACGTGGTCGATTGCAATGATTGCTTCGAACATGCTCCCGAGGGGAAGAGATGAGTTGCAAGCTTATACAAAAATAAAGAGTTACGTGAGTGTGAGCTTAAACGCTAGGAATTTAATACATTATTAGATGAGAGATGTATGACAAGGTGAAGGCACAATTATAACATGATCTTATAGCTAGACATATACGTATATGCTCAAACGGTTGAGTCACTAATCGAAATTATGGATTGTCTTTAAGATAGGGGAGACGTCGACGTGTCGACCATTTAGAAAAAGAAGCTACGCGCGCACAATCACTGACACATGGCCATTGCTCGGGCAGGGATTGGTTTCGCGCACTTGCACTAGAGCTTTGATCTTACTCAGATTGAGTTATGAACACATTCATACTCGCTGGTACGCTCGCGTTTCGCTCTTGGGTGGTCGGACCACCAGCCCGCTGACACCTCCTCCTCAGGAACCACAGGACCGCTGCGACAACTGCTACTAATAGGCCATATGACAACGCATACTGATGTATGGCATGTGTCGATAAAACCTCTGTCTGTCGGGCTCATTCCTTCATCGCTTTCAGTTCTAAGTATGAGAAACCCCAAAAAGGTATTGTTTTTTTTTCTATTTTTGTTTGAAAATCTTAATGCGGTTCACAGAATACATCTACTTACCAAGTTTCAACAGCAAAGTTCTTATAGTTTCGGAAAAAAAGTGGCTGTGACATACGGACGGACAGACAGACATGACGAATCCATAAGGGTTCTGTTTTTTGCCATTTGGCTACGGAGCCCTAAAAACATACATACAGACGAACAAAGAACCTCCTCCTTTTTGGGAATTTGGTTAAAAGTGGGAACAGTACGAATGATACTGTGAGGCTTCCAATAAGAAACACAGCTAATAACTTACTGCTTACTTAGTTGCCGATTAAGTTAGTTAACTTGTACAAAAAACACTCCAAACCAAGGTAACACAAACAATTTGTCTCATTGCTGATGACATGGTTTCTTGCCACGCCACGTGTTCTGAACCGCCATTAACTTTGCATCTATGTTGGTATACGTGCATGTTTTATGTAAGGTAGCTGTTGAAGCCGTCTTCCAAAAGTTTTCACTTGTATAATATAGTGTGATCAACACAATTTTATATTAATAAAAGCCAAAAGTGAATTGTTTATTATTATAGTTCAAGTTTCGAAAGTTGGCGGTGGACGTGTGAATGCAGGGATTCAAAGAGAAAGGACATCTAAGTCACAGCGAGTGACGCAACGCCTTGCGACACAGTTTGATATTGGCATTGATGATGATAGCGCAAGACACACTCTTCAATGTCACATGCTTTGAAGATGGCTTCGAGAGATTAATAGAGGAGTTGGTAAATGCGCAGTTATTTCAAAAAGGTCTGAAAGTGACTAAGTAGCTGCTACTGCAAACACATAAATACACACACTTCGTATACCCAACCATAAACCAGGCAAAGCTCTTTTCTTACTTTATTCGTATTTTTAATGTGTCTTGAGAGCAGGGTTTTCCTAATCCAAGGATTGGGAACTCTCAACAGCCTTGTTTACGCAGATTTTGAATTTTAAAACATGCGTAAGCAAAGTGAAGTGAAGCAAGCAATTATTATACCGTCGTATTCAATATCATCCTTCTATTTACGTACGCGGAGCAGGACTCTCAACCCTAGCGCTTTGCAGACCACCTAATTATTTAGGTGCAAGAAAGGGCCCCGCTGGAAGTTCAAGTGCATCCGTGGCATCAAAAGTGGGCCCTATCAGAATATCAGCGCAGCGTTATTTTCTTTTTAATATCGTTGCACATGCTGAGATAGGAGCCTTTTTGGTCTCGCACGGGGTTATTTAGTTTATTTTTGCTTATCACGTGTCTCCTGAACGGGTCACAAATAAATATTTTTCTTTCTTTCTTTCTTTAAGTATGAAAACGTAAATAACTTTTAATTCAAAAGTCGCAGGAAGAATCTTTTCAGGTAGATGTGTCGGACTGTTCACTGCTGCGCTAGAGGAATATGTCTTCAAGGTTCTGGACTGGAGGCGGCTCGGGAGTACATCACTCACCTTAGGTTTGCCGACGGCATAGTGGTCATGCCTGAGACCATGGAGAGCCTCAGTACAATGCTCGATGACCTCAGTAGAGCTTCCGAAAGAGTGGGTCTTAAAATAAACATGGACAAAACCAAGGTCATGGTGAATACCCATGTATTTCCACGATTATTGCGCTAGAAATAAGCTGGACTTAAATGTGTCCAAATGTTATGTATGTACGTTTACTCGTAAGCCAAACCCTGTTAAGTACAATTACAAGATATCGAGCACCTTATTAGCAAGAGTCAACGTCATTAGGATACTTGGGGTAACTTTTGACTCAAAGTTTTTGTTTGACGTGCATATAAATAACATAGTCAACAAGGCATCCAAAGCTTTGGGTTTTATATATAGGATATCTTCTGATTTCATTAATGTTAAAACGATGAAGATTCGTTACTGTGCGTTCGGCCGTAGCCACCTTGAATATGCTTCTCAAATTTGGCATCCAATTTATAATGTGTATGTTAATCGCATTGAAAGCATACAACGACGATTTATGAGATTCACACAATATCGGTCGAAAACCTATCTCCCTAATTATTTAAAAGTAATACATTCTGCCTATAAACGAACGGAGAAAATTACTGACGTGTACCGTGTGCATTTTTTCGGCATGCCAGTCTTCTTCATGTACCTAAAGTTGTAACTACTTACAGACAGAATTCGTACATGATAAGAGTTTGTCGTACGTTTAATGCGGTGGGTGTGTTGTTGTTGGACTTGTTCGATACTAAAATTAAAAACCTAAAAACTAAGTTGAGTAAGCGTTTCTTTGATATGTAGAAACAATTGTTTACTTTTTTTCGTACTCGTATTTGTTGGGCGTTGAGTTTTATCTTTTTTTATGCTCTCGCTGATGTGTATTTTATGGTTAATTTTAAATGGGTGGAAACTTTTAATTGGCCTTTTCTTGTATGTTGTTTCTGCGCATTGATGTATTAGCTTTAAGTTTTCCTATAATTAATAAAATAAAAGTAACACCCACTCCTATCAAGGGCGGAGACTCTACACTCGAAGTTGTCGACGAATATGTCTAAGGGTATACCTGGGAAAAACGGTCCAGTTGGGTAGGTCTAACTTCGAGAAAGAGGTCAACCGTTGAATCCGCCTTGGCTGTGCGGCGTTCGGGAAGCAGCGTGGTATCTTCTCGTCCAATTTACCGCAGTGTCTCAAGACAAAAGTATATGACCAATGTGTGTTACCAGTGATCACCTATGGGACCGAGACGTGGTCGCTCACAATGGAATGGACCTTATCAGAAAGCTTAAAGTCACCCAGAGGGCTATGCTCGGAGTTTCCTTGCGTGATCATGTCAGAAATGAGGATATCCGCAGGCGAACCAAAGTTACCGACATAGCTCGAAGAATTGCTGAACTTAAGTGGCAGTGGGCAGGGCAAATTGCTCGCAGAACGGATGACCGATGGGGCCGAAAAGTTCTGGAATGGCGACCGCGAACCCGAAGGGGATACGTTGGAAGATCTCCCACTAGGTGGACCGATGACCTGGTTAAGGTTTCGGGAAGGCGCTGGATGCGAGACGCACGAGATAGATCAGTGTGGCGACGCCTGGGGGAGGCCTATGTCCAGCAGTGGACGTCTTTCGGCTGAAATGATGATGATGATGATGAGATGTATCGGGGGTCCAGAGCACTAAATAATTACATAAGATTCGATCCTTTATTTTCGAAAACGTAGAAGGGCCCCGCTGGCGGTAGCTTAGCTTCAAGTGAGCTTCACTCCTTCATCTTACGGGCACAATATCTAAATTCAAATAATTTGGGAAGCACAAAATGAGCACTAAATAATTAGGTGGTCTGCAAAGCTTAGGGTCGAGGATCCCATTCTGCGTACGTAAATCATCTTCCACACGTTGAACACGTTTCCTTCTTTCATTCAGTCCTGGCAACTATCAAGCTATCATCACTGACTCCGTCTTCTTTAATATTGGCCTCCCTCTCTATTTCCTCTCTATTTATATTATTTTAGTCACATGCGATTCATCCGTCCTCCCTTGCCTCTTAATAGAAAATCGATTTCCTTTCAATTATTCTGCCACTGATGCTACTCTCCACACACCTCATCTCAACATTCACATCTCCGCTATATGTAATTAATATTTTTTCATCCGTCTTCATAAATGTCCCAGATAAACTTCAGTTCGGTTCACTAAGAGCTTACGTGACTAAGACAAAACTTACGGGTACAGCAACAATTTGGTCAAACGCTGTGGAGCAATTGAGCATGTTGAACACAAAATGCTTTTGAACACGTCAATGTTGGTAAAGTTGCCGCAAGTCACGGGCGGACTCGGGAGCCGGTTCAGGAAAATCAACAAAGGTTAGGTTCATGAACTGATTTTAAATATTTACTAGCTTCTACCAGCGGCTTCGCCCGCGTGAAAACTCTTTGCTTAACCCAAGGGAACATTATACCGGGATGAAAAGTAACATAGTTCTAGACTATATTCTAACCCTGTGCC
Organism: Orthosia cruda; assembly: GCA_964057195.1. Taxonomy (NCBI): domain Eukaryota; kingdom Metazoa; phylum Arthropoda; class Insecta; order Lepidoptera; family Noctuidae; genus Orthosia; species Orthosia cruda. The sequence goes on from OZ059837.1 coordinate 39,678,114, forward strand.
AAATTTCATCCATATTCATTCTGCCGTTCTGGTGTGATTAAGTAACAAACATCAATCCATCCATCCGAACTTTAGCATTTATAATATTAGTAAGATGTAGAAAAGTGTGGATCAATAGTTCACTTTTTGTAGATACAGGTAGGAAACTGTATTTGTTTATTAAATTATTTTTTGGGTTCCGTTCCTCAAAACGAAAAAAAATGGAACCCTTATAGGATCACTTTGCTGTCTGTCCGTGTGTCAAGACCTTTTTCTCTGGAACGCCTGGATGTATCAAGTTAAAATTAATATCGTTTACTCAGGTGTGCAACCCCTTGGAGCTGTGAAATCAAACATCTAAATCAAAGCAATCAAAAGATATTACGTTTATTTCGCATATTTGACCAATTGTAAGGGAATCAAAATCTATAGTGAATTACCCCGTTGACCTGGACTCATGATATTCGGCAAGAAGCAAGGTCTTATAGCACAATACCTAAAGGAAATAATCTGAAAACTGTAAATTATATACCTAACTACATCTAAAAAAAATACACTATATTCTGTCCGTCAAGGCCTTTATGTCAAGAACGCGTGATCAAATTGTAATTAATTTTATATCCCAAGCCTGCAATCCCTGGCAGCTGTAAAAAAATCCAACTTCTAAATCAACGAATTCAAAAGTTAAGGCCTTGACGGCGAATGTCAAATATGCGACATGAACTGTCGCATATTTGACATTCGCAAGGAACTCAAAACCTATAAGGTAATTCCGGTTGAGCAAGAATCATGAAATTTGGCAAGATGCAATGTCTTATAGCACAAGTAAAGGGAAAATTCTGAAAACCGTAAATTTGTAGCAACACCAGAAAATAAATGCATTTGACTGACTGCGACCAAAGTCTATGTATAAGGATTACAAATTATCTTTTGATTATTAAAACAATGTTCGGTGCTTTCATGGTTTATGAACTTTAGTAATGTTTCCTAATTATTTTGTTAAATGTAACTGTTTGATCGGAACATTCGGTGAGCAAGTCCGACTCGCACTTAGCTGGATTTTTTTGACAAGCGAAAGCTGTAGAGAAATAACAATATGGACACATTGACTAGATACATAGTTTAGTTATTAATTTGTTGACGTTGAGTCGAGAGAGTCGGATAGCATCTAAATACTTAATTATAAAAGTCCATGCCTGATGCCCTGTGTCTCCGCGCCCGCGCCCGCGCACGCTTATATCTTGCATCTGTTGTGACTTGTGAAGAGTGCATGATTACTCAAGCGCGTTGCGCAGACGCACGCGACCTCTGCCCTCCACGCCTCCGCCGGTTCACTCTCTTTGTGATCACTACCTTACTTTGTAGATGCTGTATTATACTTCATTTTTGACCTCTAAAGTTTCTTGATTGTTTCATGTTATTTTTCTTTTGAAATATCTACCTTTTTAAGTCAGTTCAAGTACAGTTGCTTGTTTTACTTTTCCAAAATGAAGGCCAAAATTCATGTTTTGCATTACAAATACAAAAGCTTGCTAAATTCACTGGTTTGGGGGCTCAATCAGTGACTCAGTGTGAAATGTTATAAAAGTTAAAAACTGAGGAATATACTTGATTCTTTACAAATCCTATTATCGGTGCTAGATGTAGCCCAGTGCCATTATTTAAATTTTCTTAATGTTGTGACAGTTTTGACTGTGTCTCGAGTTTTGCAAAACCACAAACTGTTTTAAATGCGATTTATAACTTGAATGGAAATCTTGGAAAATGAACTAATCATTAAAAAAAGATTTTCGTTGTCACAATGTCACGTTGATATAGGTAGATCAGTGGTCATCGCCCTTAGCAAGAAGATCGCTTGGTGGTAGTGTTTGATTTCAGAATCTGAAGGTTTAATAACCCTAAGAAATTGAGCTTAAGATTAGTAAAAAAAATCATTTTGTTCTTGATATGGTTATTTTCTGGCGATGATGACTGGCCAGCACAACGGAGTATGACCCCTGCCCTTCACCCAATGCCTCTTCCATCCAATATGCGTTCATAACAGTGCGTTCTATTTCGGCACTTGCTAGAAACCTTGTATTTCGGCCAAAACTTCGGCACATTTTGGCTGAAGCCAAAGGTTTAGCCGAAGCTGAAGCCGAAGGTTCAGTTGAAAACTATTTGGTGGGTATAGTGATAATCTAGATGGATGTGCAAACTAGTGCCTAATTTTCGCAGTTTAACGCCTCTACGAAAGGACAAATCTAGTTCGTACTAATATTATCTGAACTGTCGATATGTACTATCTGTGTCACACGCTTAGTTTAGATCTTAGATTTTCTAAGATCAAAAAAGAAACAAAATTCGTAGAATGATTGCACATTTTACAATAACAACATGATTACGGAAGCCTCAAATTCAGCTGCTTTGTGTAACTGCGTGTTATACACTATTCCGTTATTAGAAGTGCTCTTGCGACAGATGAGTTGCGAATGCATCACTTGCATTGTGCTTGCGCCATCCAGCATCCACTGTTGCGGAGATTAGAGGATCTCTGTGTGTTGAGCTAATTATACAGTACTTGTTAATTCATTACATGTTCAGTGCATGCTTCATTCACAGCGACGAATGTAGGTAAATATATTTTAAATGCGATTCTAGGTAAACCTTTAAGGTATCTAATAAAATTGTCCAACCTATAAAACAGCTTTTAAATAATTCTAATAATTTTAAATCCTTATTCATGTTGGTATGGCTGTCAGTGAAACACGGTCAGGTGCATATTGAATTTCTTTTTGAAGTAAATTCGTTCGTATTTGGTAGCGTTAAGTGGAAATTCATTGGCATTGTTCCAGTGGGTTGCAGTCTGCGATTTCGAATTTATTTATCTAGGTCTCTCTATATAAGTGATAGGTATATGATTAGTCAGTTGATGTAATTACCTTTGTTAGGGTTTAAAGAAGACCCAGCTCGGTCTTACGTATACCTTCATATCATAACACTATGCCTGTACTCTCCAAAACATTAGGCGGTGGGCCACCTATGGGCCATGGTCCAGAGGTTGTATGCGACGAGCCAACAACGCGGAACAAAGCTGACTACGGGCTGCTACTGGGAATATCCAGATACCTAGTAAAATGCCGTAACGCAGAATCGGAGACATTACATTGACATGACAATACTTCAGCGATATTATGTTCATATCGATGTGTGATGCTGTAAGCATGTCTTCAGCCATAGCAGGTGGTGCAACAGTTAATAAATAAAGTATCACTTTCACATTTCCATAAACAAGTAGGTAAATGCTCGGCTTTTATTACAATGGCAGGATTACACAGAACCAGCGATGAGATAAGCAATGGACTTGCATGAAGTGATAAAATATTAAGCAAAGTAACAATAAATTGTGAAATATTGAAGACTTTGACCCGGAAAATATTTGCAACTGAATTTAGTAAACATAATTTAATAATAATTACATGATAATGTAAGAATTTCGCATACCTACCTATTTACATACTTAATTCAAATTCAGGTAGGTACTTAAAATTCATTATCTTCTATTTGCAAATGTTTTTCCTAAAGCTTTATGTTATTCGTTGGTGCACTAGAGCTCAAACTATTTTATCCTATTTAATTGTATTATTTACATTTCATGATCCTATAACGAAATCGCGATCAAGACTTAGATGAGCTAACCCAGCCATCGTTTACATTAAATTAAATAAATAAGTTACGTAAGTAAGTATGGAAATAAACTGGACGTGAGCAAAGTCACGGCGAACTACTCTACTTGGTAACGTGCGAAGTTGCACAAAGTTGTGCACAATAGCGACGCACGCGCACGCGTGCGATGCGTGCGAGTTGAGCCGAATATTTCGGATCGGTCCAACAACTCCGAATAGACCTAATGTTATTCGGATTATGTAAGATACCCGAGGGGTCAGAATAATAAACAAACGCACGACCGGTCTGAATGATCGTTATTTTGTATCGATACAATATTTGCCTATTTTTATAGCTCAATAATAAATCTCAACTTATTTTAGATTTCAAATTAAATCTTAATAGCGATTATTTCGTTCTGAGGTAAATGGTCGAGCTAGTTACCTAGCATAATTCAATTATAATATTCATCGAATAAACATAGTAGCTATATGGAGGCAAAAGAAAGAAAATATTTTATTTATGACTCGCACAGGAGAGACACGAGGAAAAATATATATTCGTCGATGATTCTGTACCTTATCTTACCTACCCTGTCTCTACTCATCTTTAGAAATCATACAGAAAATCCCTTCCTGAACATTTTGTTACAAAAGTGAACAATTCCGTCAGTACGTCAGGTACGAGTAGGGAAGTAATTGTTAGTCTCAGATTCTCAAGAAAATTAACAAGTTTTGTCTTACGGCGCCGACTTTGCCTGAGCTCCGACATTTGCCTAAATTATGCCTTTGTTACAAACAAAGTTGAATGCGGAATGGCACTGCGAGAACTGCGGCACTTCCAACAAGATGGAGGCTTTTGTAATCTTATCTGATTACTGCGTGTTCTTACGTCTATTAACGGTTTGTTTTGTTTGGTTACGTTTGTAACACTGTCTTTAGACAGTGTTAGAAAAGACTCTGAAGCTATTCCTATCTTTAAAACCTTTTAAATGATAAAATACTTTTCATCTGCAATGTATCATAGTAAGATTGCCGAAGATTGGTTGCCAATCCATGCATGCTCTCCATTCTCCTAAACAAACATTAAATTAACAATACATTACATACATACATTAATTTCTATTGAAATCTGCAGTATCTTTGTGCTCTTCTATCTGTATTCATTATTTTCTCTGTTAAGTGTTTTATGTGTACAGTCAAGGGTCAAAAGTGCAGTCATACTCTCCCAAAACCCAAATGGCTAGTTTTTGAAGTTAAATTATCCACAACTGATTTAATATTTTGTATAGAAATTAAAGTAAATATATATTATTCCTACTAACCGCGCAAAGTTGAAATTCTGCTGCCTACAAAAAAGATGCCTTTTCTGTTTTGGTAGAGTGTGACTGCACTTTTGACCCTTATAGTACATAACTAAATAAAAAGATTTCCTCTATTCTAGACTAAAATGACGTGCACAGCTAGATAACGGAAATATAGAAATCTAAAACGAGTTTGCAAATTAGACTTCATTTGTATCTGCATCTTTAAATAAAAGCTGTGGTCTAGACGTTTCGAAATCTTGACCATATATTAATAAAGCATTAGGATACAGAAGTTCTAGGTTAATATTAGCATCAGACACTCACATGATGCGAGCTGCAAGGCAAAGCCAATAACACAACGGTTAGTATCTGTGGTTATGATATAATCGCGACACTTGATAGCTTCCGAGGCAGGAAGCTCGCCGCTAGAACAACTGGTTCAACTAGTATTAGGGCTGCTCCTACTGTGACTGGACTATACGGTCCCAAATATTTTAATAAAATGATCTAAAAAGAACATTCATTAATAGCTACATAATATTACCTTGTAAACCTTACCTTGGCCACATGCTATATAAAAAAATCAAGCAAATTGTTGAAAACGCAAGGATCTAACTTGACCAAATTTTTTACAAAAGAAAAAAGAAGATCAAGTAAAGATTAGAAGAGACAAAGTCTGCAGATCTGGCAACCCTGATTTATGTGGTTAGTATGAGGCACATTCGTTACATAAATGTTCATACGATTTTATTACATAAGCAATGAACATACATATCAATAGAAATAAAACAACTATTGAATACACTTACATACACTATGTACGAATCTCGCAATTCAAATCAAAGCTGCATTGAATTTGATGATGATGAAAAATAGAAGGGAGAAATATCATTAGACGAAAAGATATCCATCACAACTAGCACAAATCGGAAGAGAATATTGAAAGCAGGTCAGTTAGGTTACCAACAGGACGCCCAGTGGTTTCCCGTAAGGCGACTCAGTTATGTAAGGCTGGTAGTACATCCGTACTGATAACGTCGTAGTACGCACACCTGGCTTCCCGATAGGTTGTACAGGTCAGGCGGTAATAAGCTGATATATTGATTAGGAAGTTACTTGTTGACTGTAAGTAACTTAACGACAGTCAACAGTTTGCTCACTCATCAATCATTAAACATTTTCAATTCCTATGTACTTTCTAAGTTTATCCTGAATGTGAAGGAAACCATCGTGAGGAATCCTGGACTTCTCCGCTTCGCTCCACAGATGTAATTGCTGCAAGGCGTTCCAGTGCGAGGATAAACGAATCAATAAATAAATGGTTGATCACCTGTGGAAGCTATAACAACCCAAACATCACGAATATCGGAGCTCCTCTAACTTTGCCTAACCAACATTTGTATACATCGACCCCAATAGCTATTTATTGCAATCCATAAATATTTACTGTTATTTACGTAGCAGCGTTAACGATGTAACTATTGCCCAGTAAACCTTTCTAAATGTATAAACATCTGTTTCGCTTAGGACGCAATCTATATGTACATAAAACATGCGATTCCGAGAGCTTATCAAATATACAACTGCCTATTTGGACATCGTTACAAGTATCTTGGGTATATGTTCGTGATCTTTGATGAATTCCCAAATCCAGCACTGCATGTATAGATGTTTTTATATGACTATAAAGGCCTTTAAGCTACAATGCCACACGACTATGTTAGGACTTATCAGTTAAAATAGTTTATTATGCACTCCTATCGGAAAAGAGAGCATGACTTGGCCTTTAGCGATCAGGGAAGAGTTAAGTTACATAACTTTTTATAATCTTCTAAGCCCCATGAAGCAATCATTTAAGAAGATCCCTATAATCTTCTCAACCGTCACAGATTCAAGAGTAAAGCTGATTGGTCCAAAGCTAAAAGCTTTCAACATTTGATGGACGCTAAATATCTAAAGCGATTGGAATAGATCGTGATCCGGATGTAACTTCAAGTTTTGAGTTTTTTTCTGCGTCAACGCTTTAATTCCGAATGTTGGCTTAATCCTCTCAGATATCGGGCCATGGATATAGCGGTACAGTAAGTTTTAGCGATTTCGTGATTTTCGTTGACTAAATACGGGAGTGGCTGGATATTTTGATGGGTGATAGGTAATGTGTGGTGATAGGTTGAGTGTTTTCAGTTTAAATTTTGTCTAAGGCTTTAAATACAATCATTGCCATTTAACTTTATTTGCAACCCCAGCTGGAGAAGGATGCCAGAGTCTAAAAAAAAACCGGATTCCTTTTAAAAAAGAGGTACTAAATGCTTTTCACAGGGTTCTATTTTAGGTCCATTTCCGTTTAATGAGCTTTTCGGTCCTTTTAAAGTGCCATTGGTAGCATCATAGTTATTAGCGACTATATGGAAGCTTCGTCTCACAAAAAAAAAAACACTTTCTCGCTACTAGAACATAATAACAAAATGATGAGCTTATCTCGTGGCCACGCGTAGATCGTCAGGATGGTTGCGCAGGCGCTCCTCGCGGTGAAAGTTGTGCGCGGGGAGGGGGTGCCTATATCAGGCTGCGTATGCTCGCGCGCACCACTCCGCAACCTCACAGGTGAGATATGGACACTTGTACCATAAGTTACAGGGTACAGAAGGCCATGCAAGTCGCGATATCAAGCTCACGCACCAGATCGGCACAATAACGCGAGCAAGCGCAACCGCAGTGCTTCTAGACCTGTTTCGTAAACAGCCATCATATCAGTGAGATCCATAACATTGTTAGCCTTCTGTACCTTATAATTTAGTGCTAAATAAGACGACAAACCCTTCACCAGTGAAATGTGTTGAAAATGTGGTAAAAGTGTGTGTTGTACTGATTAGCGGGTTTCACGGCGCACGCCTTGATACGCATCTCGTCCGCATTTATGTAACTAAGATTTAGGAAGAGATCTGTGTGTTCTAGAATAATTTAATTCATATTATAGTGTGGAGATAAGATTAGATCGTGTTTCAAAATAACTTCTTCCGTAATCTGAAAATTCGTCAAGCTTATCATGCTTTGCTGCTAGGTTTTGTCGTTTTTATGTTTTTTTACCGATAGGCTCTTTTCTTTTATTATTGATATTATTAAAATAGTGGTTTCTCAATGAGCTTTACAATAAAATGAATTCGTTTCCAAGATATTAATCTAAATAGTTATTGACAAAATCTAAACCATCTATTTATTTTTATTTCAATAAAAATGTATCTTATGTTTCACAGTTTTTTTTGCCGTGTCGAAAGCGAAGTTCTCTTCCCCTTCACAATGAAATCCGTGGTTCTGTGCGTGCTGGTGGTGGTGGCTGCCGTGGCTGCGGCGCCTCAACGGGAGGGGGCTGCCTACACGCGGGAGGCCATCAAGCAGGCCCAGAGCACACACCTCATCCCCAAGGACGCGGAGATCCAGAAGGTAGGCTTCTAACTACTATAATAGTCCTTCAGGTCGAATTCTAGCCACGGCAGTAAATTTTGGTGGAGAATAACCTGTCTAACCGGCGACAGAGAAATAATATTATTTAACTTCGAGAAGATAATTATTATTTGGACTCAATCAATCTCTATTTAAATAATACTGTGGATCATTAACTCTTTAATCTGTTGATAGAAAAAATATACAAAAGAAAGCAATTAGGCCAAAATTACGCAGTTGGATTTTTTGTTCGTTCAATAGTTTATTGTAAAAATATGTCAGTACATTTTTTTTGGTTATACATCTTTTGCAAATTAAATTGAGACAATTCAAACAGAAAATTTATTTATTTTAATGTTTTTTTCTCACAAATTAAAATTTGATATTTTAAGCCGTATAACGAGATTCATAATTTAATTATTCATAATGAAAGCTGTAAATGAAGCATTACCAAGTAGTAGGACACTTAAGTATGGAAAGCACGGCGCCAATAATACATGCGCGAGCGCATACAAACAATCAGCTAAACATCTTATTAACAACACTGAGACATTCTCTACATTGTTGGATAACTTCCTCATCATCTTTAAGTATCAGTTCTGAATCTGGGAACTGAAGCTTTTGACATTTATGTTTAGCTTCCTCACTTCCTTTGGCAGTTTCAATAGCAGAAAGTTCATGACCCTCAATAGCCTGCATGACTTCTAAGTTCATTGCTTTGTCTTATTCTCTACCATACTCATTCATGATTTTCCTTCGTCACCAGGTACAAGAAGGTATCGAGCTGGCGGCGTACGAGTCGATCCCTGCGAACCAGAGGATCAACCTGTTCGAGATCCTGGGCGACCAGGTGCCCTCAGAGGTCATCAACAACCTGCAGGGGCAAATCGACCAGATCGGACACTAACACCTTAGAAGCAGTGCTTCATGCAGACGCCAGTAGCGGGTGGAATGAGAACTAGAGAATATGTGGGAGAATGAGTCGACAGTATTACAGATTAGATTTTATAAGGTTGCTTACAAATTGGCAATTATGGATGATAATGTATGTCGGCTCGGCTCGGCGCGGCTCTGTCGCCACACGAGTGCTTGCGCAGCCCACCCTTGTTGTTGCAACCGCTACTGGGCCCCAGTGAAGACACCGTCGAGTTATATTTTAATTTATTGGTGACGCAAGTCGAGTACGAGACAGTGAATGTGATATTGTGCAACATCACCGTTTTATACGTTTGTACATAAATAATGTTAAAAAATAAATTGGTCGTGGATGTCCAACCGGCTCGTTTTGTTTTACGTAACCCGTAGGGACAATGCCGTGACGCGGATGTGATCCGTATCTCGGTTACATAAGGTGGAAGATCGTGTGATATCACGCCCCGTGCGTTATCGCGGTGAATGACATAATGTATGATTATGTACTGAATATTCATAGACTCATCTGGGTGAGACAAATAAAGTTTAGATCGGATCTCAATCCGGTCCGAAGCAAACAAATCGGCCGATGATATGTTTATAGGAGTCTTAGTAAATAATAATATTTCCATAGATTCCTCCTCAACGTAAGAATTCAATGACACTTCTTAGGTCAATATATTCATAACGGCCAAACATTCGCAGAAAGACCACAATATAATAAAATATCACAATTATTTGGTGATGATGTGTCATTTCTAGAATTTATGTCTTAATTAACATAAATATTATTATTGCTACTGTTAGAAGAGAAATAAATTATAAACAAACATTTGCGCAGAATTCAGAATGTTATAATTTGGGGTTTTTTGGAATATGATTGCGAATGATTCAGATAACATAAACGCAAAATCTATCACAGTTTGTAAAACACCATTGATTCATAAATCACAATATCATATTTACATAGTAGAGATCCGGGTTTTTAAAGTACCTATATATTTTTCTGTTTGAATATTTACTAAATTGGTGACAACAAATTCTGATTTAATCATATGGACCACCAGACCGGTGCAGCGGTGGGTTGTGGCTCGACTATAATTTTATCAACTCATTCTTCATCAACATCAATATGTGTTCTATACTATGTTTTTTTTTTTTTTTTTTTTTTTTTCTTTATAGGCTCGCGTTTGATCCCTATCTCGCCTGATGTTAAGCGATGATATGGTCGAAGGTGGAGCACGCTTGCCTAGAAGTAACCTATTCATTCTTGACTTGAAGACCCCTAGGTTGTAGCTATCAGGAAACAAGGACGCCGGCAGGGAGTTCCACTCCTTAGCTGTACGCACAATGAAAGTATTTTCAAAACGCTTTGTGCGTATGGGTGGGATATCCACCATGTACCGATGGCACATTGCCGTACGTCTTGTAGTCCGATGATGGAAAGGGCTTGGCGGAATCAAATTGTGCAGTTCCGTCGCGCACTCCCCGAAATGTAACCGATAAAAAACCGCAACTCGGCGTCGATGTTCGAGGCTCTGGAGCTTTGAGGCGACCAGTGCATCGTTGCCAATAAGCCTTTTGGCCCGTCTGACAATCGACTCAAGTGCATCAAGCTGTTATTTGGCAGATCCATCCCAGAGGTGAGAGCAGTACTCCATGCATGACCGAACTTGCGCTTTATACAAGTTGAGCAGCTGTTCAGGCGTGAAGTACCGTCTCACCTTCGCAAGGATCCCCAACTTTTTTGCAGCCAATTGAGCCTTTGACTCAATGAATGGACCAAAATTGAGGGTCGATGTTAACGTAACACCAAGAAGTTCGAGATGGTCCGTAATCGGCACGGTTACACCACGGAAGGATGGAGCCGGGTGGAATTGGCCCTTTTTTGCGGAAAAAAGACACGCCTGGGTCTTAGCAGCATTGAAACTGACTAGATTGGCATTGCCCCATTCGGAGACTGCCTCCAAAGACAGGTTCAAGCGCTCAACCATAGCCTCCCGAAGAGACCGGACTTTAGGCCCAGTAGCCCGTGCGCCAGATACGTATCTCTCAGCAACAGTGCTGTCGTCTGCATACCCAAAGGTTCCGGGTTTTAGCAGGTCATTAATGTGCAGCAAGAACAATGTTGCCGAGAGCACTGACCCCTGAGGGACTCCGGCGTTAATACCTAACTGACCAGACGAGCAACCATCGATAACCACTCGGATGGACCGATCCCTCAGGAAGTCTGCAATCCAGTCACACAGACCACTAGGCAGACCGAAGGAAGGAAGCTTACTAATAAGGCTCTCGTGCCAGACCCTGTCAAAGGCCTTCGATATGTCAAGGGAGACAGCAAGCGCCTCCCCGTGCTTCTCGATGGCCTCACTCCAGATGTGAATGGCATACGCTAGAAGATCCCCAGTTGACCGGTTTCGGCGGAAGCCGTATTGTCGGTCACTAAGGAGGTCGTTGTCTTCTAGGTATGCCAGGAGCTTTTTATTCAATACACGTTCCATACTCTTACAGAGGATGGACGTTACTGATATGGGCCTGCAGTTGGCCGGGTCCGCTCGACTACCCTTCTTGGGCACGGGTTGAACGTTAGCTTGCTTCCAAGCCTTCGGCACTTTTCCAGTCACCATCGAAAGGCGATAAAGGCGTGTCAAGATCGGAGACAATTCAGGCGCACAAGTTTTAAGTACAATTGCCGGTATCCCGTCCGGGCCACTAGCCTTGTTCACGTCAAGGTTTCGCAGCACCCTATAGACCTCTCTCTGATGGATGCGAATTTCCGTCATACTCGTCTTACATCGAACAGCAGAAGGGGGGGGCCGCGTGCCATCAGTATTCAGACGCGAAGATTCCGCAAAGAGGGAGGCAAACCAGTTAGCCTTGTCCTCAGCGGAGTGGGCCAGCGAACCGTCGGGCCTCAGCAGTGGTTGTAGTGAGGGGCGACAGAAGTTTGATTCAACCGATTTAGCCAGGGACCAAAACGCCTTGCTACCTGCAGGGTGTGAAGCAAGTTTGTCCCCTTTTTTGCAGGACTTGGCAGCCCTGTTGAAGGCTCTCTTCTTCTGACTCACGTCACTTGCCTTGCGCACACGAGCGTCGACCCATGCTAGGTATGCCTTGTGTTTAACCACGTTTGCGCGGTCACACTCAGCACCAAACCACGGACGGTCAACGCTGGACACCGTTACGTCAGAGAACGGAATGTTCCATCCCCTGACGCAACACATCTGTCACTGCATCAGCTCATGACGATGGGTCATCCGAAGAGAAGCAAGTGGGCCGCCAAGGATAGCATGCGAAAAAAGATCGCATACCATCCCAATCTGCTGACTTGTACCGCCAAACCCGCCGGGTGCCTCTTGGGCTGGGATCGGGCGGGGAGTAGACAGATACACATTTCACCAGACAGTGGTCGGAACTACCCAAAGGTGATGATATCGACACTGAGTATCGGTCTGGATCAGTTGTCAGCAGAAGGTCCAAGCAATTGGCTGTATGTGATCTGGCACCCTCGTAGCCCCTTGGACCAGCTGGGTGAGATTAAGCGCAATCGAAAGATTTCGCATCTCTCGTCCAGCATGGTCAGTGCACTGGTATGGGAAGAGCCACTCCTGGTGGTGGGCATTAAAGTCCCCCAGTAACACTAGTTGGGCGGAGGGGTAACGTAGCTGAGCCACATCTGCCGCCTCACTCAGGTACTGTGTGAGCCTGGTTGTCTCCAGATCACCGCTATGCGATCGGTAGACACAGGCGTAGATGATCTTATCCAGACCTGTGTCCACCAGGGCCCATAGCACTGAGTAATTTGAGTCTTCAAGATCACGGAGACGCCGATAGCAGATGTCGTCCCGGGCGTACATGCATACACCAGCGCGTGGCTTGAACATGGCAGGGTAAGATAGGTACGCCACGTCTGACGGGCATCCGATCTGCGTCTCCGTAAGGAACAAAAGTGCTGGTTTCTCAGTCTCAAGGTGGTGATGGACTGCGACAAGGTTAGAGTGCAGACCTCGGATGTTGCTGAGGTGCACCTTATGTGAGAGTGAGTGCTGCCGCTGTTCAGCTTTTTTCTATTATTTATTTATTTTATTTATTATATACTTTATTGTACACCAAGATAAAAATAATTCAAAAAGACCTCTTATAACAAAACAAACATACAACAGGCGGCCTTATCGCGAACCGCGATCTCTTCCAGGCAACCTAGAATGGAAAGAGACAGCCTGGACACAATATGGGGTTGCTCTTGGTGCAAATTTATCAACAATTAATTATTTTTATTATTAAAATACAAAATAAAAAATAAAAAAATAATAGATACATAAATACATACATACAACTAATATACAGACAAGAAAACAATTCAGCTTATACAAGATTATGATCACAGTGACAAGTAGTGCTCCTTCACAAGTCGCTTAAAAACAGGCAGTGATTGCGCGCGCTTTATAGTCACAGGCAATGCATTCCATAGACGAGCGGCCTGGACAGTAAAAGATTCGTCCAGGAAGGTAGTGGAATGCATTGGCATTTTAAGTTTCATATTATCCGATGACCTAAGAACTTTCTGGTGCGAGTCACACAGAAACTGAAACCGTTTCTTGAGATAAAGAGGGGTAGAAGGAAGAAAGAGAATATTATATAGGAGAGAAAGAATATGAGCATTCCGGCGATGGCGAATTGGCAACCACTTGAGTTTCACACGAAATTCAGAAACATGGTCATATTTGCGCAAACCAAATATGAACCTTATACAGACATTTTGAAGCCGCTCAAGTTTATCAAGTTGCACTTCAGTGAGGTCAAGATAGCTGGCATCAGCATAATCAAGGATGGGTAGCAGAAGAGATTGTGCAAGCGCAATCCTGGTTGCAGTCGGTAGAAAATTACGCAATCTTCTCAAAGATCCAGCAGATGCGAATAGCTTGCGGCTAACTTCCTGTAGCTGGGCAGTCCAAGAGAAGCTTTTATCAAGGAATATACCCAAGTTCTTAACTTTCTCGCTAAAAGGGATAACAGAATTGTCAAAAGAAACTTGGGGTAGAGTCGTCCAGTCGATCCTTGAGACCGTTCTTGAACTGCCCACCACCAAAACTTGCGTCTTTATGGGGTTCACCATAAGTCCGAACCTCTTGCTCCAGTCGCATATACGGGCCAGATCACTATTAATGGTCGAGATAGCCTCAGAAAGATTTCCAAGAGGAGCTCGTGAGTAAATTTGCAAATCATCTGCATAAAGGTGGTAGGAAGAAATCTATTGTTCCTTGGCATTATTGTTGCGAGTGAAAAGGAGGGAGAGGAGAAGGAAGTGAGATGAGGTTCCACGCTTGCAACCTACAGACACGCGCCGATAGGACGCCATCATTGGGGGACTGGTCTGGAGACTGCGGGGACGCCCGAGCCCCCCCAGGAATGTCCATCGGGCACTCTCGTCTGGTCGCCAACCAGCACGATGGCGCATTCCGGGATTTTTCGTCAGTTGGCGGGGCAGCCTTTCATGTGGGGCTGGCACACTACTTGGGCCCCCAACTACCTGCGGTTGGCCAGCGGCGCACCGTGCCTCGGATCCCGCTACCCTCCGCGACCAGTCGCCCGATACGTCCATAACAGCGCGAGTCAGGCCGGCCTGCCTGCAGTGGAACAACTATCTCGACCCAACTCCTCTAGTGGCTGCACCGAGCATCATACCGGAACACGACTAGGCCGCTTGGCGGTACGTCTTTGCCCGGTGGGTGGTCGCAAGCCTTCGGCCGAAGCCTACCACCAACACTATGATTGTATTGATCGAAAAATCAAAGTAAAAGCTTAACTAAATGCAAATAAAAGAAAAACAAATCATTTGTAACTTTGATTCTGCCTTATATGGGCAAAGCCGCTTACCCCTGCTTCGGATTGCAAACCGGGCTAATGTTACAAGATCATGCATTTACAAAGTAATGCTATATACCTACTGCTTTCAATAAGAATACCTGTAATGAAGTGACAATTTCGTAATTACAGGCTCAAGTGATTTTATTATGCCTTTTGTAGTCAGGCTGTAACAACAGTTTTTTTTGTATTATTGCTAGGCTCGCGGTTGAACACTATCTCACTTGATGGTAAGCGATGATGTGGTCGACGGTGAACCACGCTTACCTTGAAGTAACCAAAATCTTTAAGTCAAAAGTATTTACTTTTGACTTAAACTTTTGTATTGAATTGAAGAGCAATTATTACGCAAAAATCGCTATCGTTTTGCTCTTGCAAAAGATACGTATACTAAAATACGATATATTAAGCTGTGTATGCGCGGCTATGTAAAAGATGTGGTTGCCTATAATGGAGTGTGCATTATCAGGATAATGATGATGTGTACCAATTTTTGTATTTTGTGCAAGTTTTATGGTTTTGTAACACTCTTTGGTGATCCTTAAATAAATAAATAAAGATACGTAATAAGCCTGCCGTTATGTTAAATCAGCCTACTACATTTTTTCTGATATTATTAAATTGGTAGATAAGTACTTAAATAGGTATCAATAGGTGAAAACATTTTTTATTTTAAATCGACATAGAAATCAGCTTACAGTATTCATTCATTGTAGCTTTCTAGACACAAGCATAATATTTTAAACATATAATTATCTGACCAACTTTCTAAATGTTTGAGCTGAAAATCTAATGGCGTGTCATTTATAAGTTTGTTCAGTTATCGTACATAGCTAGGTAGTTATTTATATAAGTTTTGATGCTCACAATGAGATCGTTCTTGAACTTGCATAATAATAATAAAATAAAATAATTGGTCTCCATTAGATTCCCTGATATTATGAGGAAAACATTATGCCATCATAATACAATAGCGCATTATCTTACGTCAAAGTCTTAAAGCAGTTCTCAGGTAATCTTAATCTGAATGAATGTCATAAAATGGCCAAGTAATGTTCTGTATATAGACGTGTTATTGTCTAGTTGTTCTATTACGGTCATCATCGTCATAGCATCTTTCCAACTACTTTCGGGTGCATAGTAATCAATACAATACATACAATATATCTGTAGAAACGTCTTTTTTGCCCATCGAAAACACCCTTTATATATATTGAATAGAACCCATTTCCAGCATTTTTGGATGTTTTGTCTGTTTAGTTGTGGACACTTCATCTAAAATGTACGAAACCAATGTAGATTAATTTTGTACGTAACAATTGTGCGTAACTTGAAGTATTATTTTAGTTTTTAACCGACTTACCAACAAGGAGGAGGTTCTATGTTCGACTTAGAGAATGTTTTTTTTTATGTATGTTCACCGATATCTCCGTCAATTGTGGACCGATTTAAAAAAAATAAAAATTAAAAGAGTAGGTATGTTCCGAAATTGGTACCATTTTAATTTGGTGAAGATCTGATGAAGAACTTCAAAGATATACAGTAGAACTCTTCAATAAATAACGGCAAAACTCTCGGAATTGCTGCAATCGCATTTCTGTTCATTGTTTATACTATTTCATAGCACAACATCACGCCAGTACGCTCTTAAGGGGTACGCAGATCTCTCAATTCACCGGTTATGTTCAAGTTTCATGATATTCGAGTAATATATTCTGGCATTACAGTTACCTTAAAATCTTGCCTATTAGGTAGGTACAACTAAAAAGTGAAAAATAAAAAAACTTTTTTGTAAAGAAGTTTGGAAGTCGGTGTCCATAACGCAAAAAATTGGTACTACGAAAGACACCGACTTCCAAAAATAAAGTTATTTTTCTTATGAAATTAAAGTGTTCGAGAAGTAAAATATCACAACACGCGCAATTCAGGTACTCGACCAGTTTAACACCATATTCGATAGATGGCGTTGTGCATTTGAAGTCATTTTCTGAATGGCGGTTTTAAGATTCACCGCGGCAGAATGACCCCAGAAAAAAATGGGTAGGTAGGAAGGTATCCCCCGCAGTGCGTTTCCGCATTGTCAAGGCGGAGGGCTCAGTAGCTATGGTTTGCTCAACCACGGTGAAGCAAAGAGCAACCCTAGGAGGGGACGCTCGTCAGGGATTTACCGATTAAGCCGACGACGCGCGACGTAGCGGTGCGTGCGGTGCCGTTTCGTAATAGAGGCCACATCGCAACAGGATCCCCCATACGATATCACGGCAGAGGGTTGGAGGCCGCGGCGGGAGAGGAATACCGGTATTGCAGTGCGCCGCTCTCCCTACCTTCCTCGGCCTATACAGAGTGGCCTCCGTCTGTTGGCGGACGCGGTAAGGCCGCAGGGGAGGTCCCTATCCCCTGCGGCCTAAATGTGGTAGGTGGCGGGGCCACTGACCTGACCCGTCACAGAGGGACCAAGGGTGTCATACACGGGGTCATTTGGTGCCCATCATCATCATGTCATAGTGTGGTCATGGTTAGGTTTGGTCTCTGAATTGGTCACGTGCGCCAGTGATGGCGGGTACACCACAGAAAAGGGTCCGGTGATGGACAGCGGTGGCGGGTTCGCGGTGAGTGCTAACGCATCCCCGTGTTCCCGCCATAAGTGGCACAGGAGGACACCGTGCAGTTTTAGTGGGTGGGAGTCCCACATAATTGTGTTAGCTCCCCGTGGTGGCGCAATATGCATAAGCATTTCTACACGCTAAAAAACAAAAAGTAGTAGGTAGGTATGTAGGCGGGTAGGTAGGCAATTGACGGCAGCGAAGCCGCGGGCATGCTATCGGCTAGACAGACTTGGATGCTACTTGGCATATCGCTATGGCTTGGCATGGATAGTAAAGCAGTAGAGTAGTGTATAGTCGAGTCGTAGTAAAGTAGTTGTGGATATTTATTCCTGGAGTAATAAGCTTGGGATTATTTTCTTCCCGGCGAAGGCACTGCCAGATATATTTTAAATTATTTTAATACTTTTACGTTTTTGCACAGATAATAATAATATGTT
The DNA here is from genome assembly GCA_964057195.1 of Orthosia cruda. Classification (NCBI taxonomy): domain Eukaryota; kingdom Metazoa; phylum Arthropoda; class Insecta; order Lepidoptera; family Noctuidae; genus Orthosia; species Orthosia cruda. The sequence goes on from OZ059837.1 coordinate 39,696,305, forward strand.
CGTTGGAAAGTTACCGTTAAAATATGGTAATTTTGGTAAGTACCTATACCTATTGAATTGTGAATAATCCAGTAAGTGGTATTCAATTCAAGATATCCAAATAGCGTGACATTGAAGTGAGCCCATTCGATTGGCTCACCGTGTGCCTTCTGTAACTGGAACCTTATCGACAAAATACCAATTGCCTTTTCGATAGTTATATGGAAATGTTCCTCGAAGTGTTGGGTTTTGACTGAATGACTCGCTTCTTAAGTTAGAAGAAAATACTCCCACTCGAAGGGTTTGGCCGCCACTTTTATGTTCGAAGGGGAAGAAGTTTATTTGCATAATTTTTTCAACTGCATCAATTTTTTACGGGTGAACCAGTCCTACTAATATAGCGTTTAGTTCAAACATTGGTAAATTTCTGGTCGCTTCTGTTAATACAATCAGACATTAGTTGAACCTAACCCGTTTGGCTTGACAATGGTCTTGTGTATCTGATAAATGTAGATCCTAGCCAAAAGGCATAACTTCTTCTTCTTTTCGTATCCATGCACTCAAATTATGTCTCAACTATTCTCAAAATTTGTCTGATCGGTATGTATCCACCTGAACAGTTTCAAACACAAAAAGGCATAACTAAGTGGTACTAGCAATTAAAATGTAGCAGACAATTGGCTGTCTCATTAAAAATGAAAGCATTATAAGTTATAGCTGTTGCCTTCCCGCCATTAGCTAACATAACCTTTCGCGGAACTGAAAGCGCGGCAAAGTTCATCACATTTCTTAATAATACGGTAATACTAATGTTGCAGCGCAGCCTTATTAGATTGTGACGTCACACTCGGGATATAGATCACTTGTTGTCCAGCAATGTGAAGATGGAACTATTGTTATGCCTCTTACTCGATTTTACGGACTAGCGTATAACCTAAAACGTATGCCGCCGTATGTGGCCGTTAAGATTTACCTCTTAGGTTACTGAAAACCAAACTAAAAATCCAAAAGTGAAATCAAGGGGTTCTATAATGTAGGTAAGCTCTTGTAAAATAAATATAAGCAATGGTTGTGTGTAATAGATTGCTTAATTTATTCATTTAATCGTATATGCGTATAAAACCTAATAGGCCCTAAAGAACAAGTGATTGAAATATATATAAAGCTTTGAAAGTTGCTCAGTTGCGGCGAATTAGCATCGAAATGAATTTTAATGGTTGTCTTGTAAGTTTGCACAAATATTTGTCGTAAAAAATTAAAGGTCTGTTTCAACACTCGATCTGCAAGTACCTATGTAGTTAGATATCTAGGTACTGATAAGCCATTTCTAGTTTTTAGGTGCTATGTATTATAGAAACTCAGAAAAGTGCTTAACTTTGTGTTAATTGTTTTATTACACTGTTTCCAAAATATAATGCTGAAGGAAAATATCGTGAGTAAGTCGGTATGTCCTAGAACCAAAAATTCGAAGAGTGAGGTCCACTGGGCTCGCTTGGTGGATTACGATCCATTCCTAGAGGCCTATGTCCCAGCAGTGGGAATACTATGAACTGATCATGTATGCACTATACAATTGATATAAGTAGAACATTTACCTACCGTCGTTTACACGTACCTTATACTGTCCGCTAAGCATTTAAAGTTCATAATGCGAAACCTCACAATTCAACTTTCTATATTTTATTACTTCCTTTTCCAGCAACTATCGCGAGAAAATGGAAAAAATACCTACCTTACGTTTAATTTGATTTCTCTTTGAATGATCCTCCAATGTATCGTTCAGTTTTATCACAGCATAATTTGAAAAAAAAACACCGTGCCCAAAAAGGACTTTTTATTTATTTATTATATACTTTATTGTATACCACAAAAACATACAGAAACAAATTTAATGTACAATGGGCGGACTTATCGCACTAGGCAATCTCGTACAGACAATCTTTGGTTGGACTGAACAAGAGGAGATGAATTTAGGGCTGTCAGTGTACCGAATATCATAAATAATATTACTTACTCAACATTTTTTTTTAATGTTCCACCGCACTATTCCCATACCACTGCATCTTCTGCCAGAATCAACAGTGGCGACCACCACAAGAGCGCCGACGCAATGAAGCTCGACGAAGTCCCGGAGAATGGATTTAACTGTCTTGGATCCCGCAACGGAATTAATCAGAAAAGAATAACGAAGAAGAGAAAAGAAAAAATACAAATTTCCACTTCCCTCCATACCAAGCAGCAGTCAGAACAAACAAGGCCAATAGGCACAAACAGGGCCGGATTTAGAGGTGTGGAGGCCCTAGGGCAACAGGGGAGTGGAGGACCCTAATTATTTTTCAAATAGGTTAAATCATATTTTTCTTGCAAGTGTTTCAATAATTTATATACATAATCGTATGGGAGGGGAGACAGGCAAGCGGGCGGCGTGAACCCTGCGCACTGCAACACCCCGCATTGTGTTCCCAGAGCGATAGCTCTAACGAGACGAGATCACGGATCGACCATCCGTCGCAAACACAGTAAAACAATACGCTGCTGCAAGTAAAATTAAGATATAATAAATAATGTTAAAATCATATAAAATAAAAAATACTAGATAAGTTTTCAAATAGTAATACAGTGGCATCTCTATAACTCGAACCTCGTTTAGTCAAAATCCTCAGTAAGTCGAAAAAAATGCCATTTCCTTCCGCTGAACCCTTAGATACGCGGTATCTCGAATTATTTAAACTTTGTAACTCGAACAAAATGTTATTTCCCTACGAAGTATTGATAATACATATTTATACTGTATATCTCGAATTTCAAAAAGGAGTTTCCAAAAGTCGTAGTTAGTAAAATACAATGACATCTGACGTCTTACTTGGAATTCTCCGAAATAATTGCAATAAAATCCAAAATGAATGTTCGGGTTAGGGGCTTCTAATCTATTGTTTTTGTCTTGTACACGTGCAATTAATGAATACATTCATTAAATTTTCTAAGTTCAATTCAATTTTTAGGTTGGGTTTGACTCTACAAATCGAAAAATATACGTAGAAATCGCGACTTAGTCGCTCGAAATTTCAGCAGTTAAATCATATGTATCTCGAAGTTCTTGTTAAGTCAAAAACTTTTTGTCTCGATTTTTTTTGCATTTCCCTTGACATTCGAGTTAGAGATTCCACTATAGTTACCCTATAGTTGTGTAAGTTTTTTTTTTATAAATACAATTTATGTGGGGGCCCCTCTCTTGTGGAGGCCCCGGGCAGTTGCCCCGATTGCCCTCCCTTAAATCCGGCCCTGGGCACAAAAGGTCGTTTACGACTAGGACAAGCTCAGTTGTCTAGCACCACGAATAAAAGTTATCATTAATATTAAAGGGTCCTAACAATTAGAGCTTTATATTTGAATCCATTGGTATGGCAAAAACGATTGAACGCACGAATTTGTTCTAGTTTCTAAAAGGTCCGTATAGTAAACAACTCTAGATGCAGCCTGTACATTATCCAACATAATAAATTAATTCTGCCAAAGAATACACTCCCATAAGATATGATGTGCAGATTGTACATATTCGCTGTGTAGAACACTGACATAAAGGCGAGGCAACCAGCTTAAAGGAAAAACAAAATACTTTTAAAGTTACCATGCCCGGTAAGAAATGGATAAAATATATATATACATCATTCATCATTTTTGTCTTGACTGTACGACTGTATTTGGGTACTATGTATTTATATACTAGCTTCTAGCCCGCGGCTTCGCCCGCGTGATTAGTGTTTCATTATCCGAAGGGATTTTATGCCGAGTTCGGGATAATCGTCGCCTTAAGTGTTAATCCAGGTTATAAACTATCCGTGTACCTACAACATTTCATCCAAATCCGTTCAGCCGTTTTTGCGTTATTGAAACACAAAAATGCAAATTTTAACACTTAAAATATTAGTAGGATAACATCCTATAATATTCCCAATGCTGGGACACAGACCCCTGCTCTGTGAGTGGGAGTGGGCTAATAACAATCCACCACGCGGGCCCAGTGGCGATGGTGCTAATTATCTCTGCTTGTAGTCCGACCACGTAGGCATTCCATAATACTTATAATTATACACTTTTTATGATTGTTTTCCCGTCATTAATGCTGATGTAAAGCACGGTAGGCAGTCTCGCAACATTCTTGCGTTAAATTAATTTAGTTGTCGCCATCGTCATCGTCACTGGTCATTCTGGTTTCCACCAATTATGGGAATCACAAACACCAATGAGGTTTTTGACCCGATTTTTATTACTTTGGCTTCTTAAACATTTTTATTTTGTAGATTTAGATACAGGTTATATATTAGATCCTGTCTACGTCTGTATATTTCATAATTTATTGTATAGAATTAGAGATTTCTTGTCTATATGTATTAATATAGTTAAATATATACACGTGACTTATATACCTCCGTGTTATACGTGGTCAAAGCATGTCATTGTGCTTTTCTATTTCCTTTCCATGACATGAATGCCAAATAGAATATCAAAAATGTCAGACTGTCAAAAATGATTGTGGGTTGGGATTGTTATTTATAGGCGCCTTTCTGTCTAACCCTTCGAAAAACACTGGCGTGATGTTATGTTATGATTATGTTAGAATGACACAACAATTTTCATAATAATAGGTAACGTAATCATCACATAATCAATGAAGTGTAGGGCGCAACGCAACATACCATAACTAATTATTTTAATTTATGGTAGCAACACCTTCTGTAACATAATAATTACATGTTATAGCTTGTGTGGAGTCTAATCACCTGGTTACTGAGTTTATCTCAACTTCGGCAGTTATTGCGACTAAATTACTAAACCGCTGCAGTTATAGAGTTAGGGACCCTGGTACTACCAGGGTCCCTAACTCTATAACTGCAGCTCTGCAACACAATAACTGAGGTTGATGTTTACAGATTAGCGGCTAATCTGTGATATGAACTTAATAGTAGATTATTAACCAAGGGGATAAAGCAGTGTCTTCTGTCGCGGGTGACGATTTAAATCGCGAGCGTAACGAAGGACTCGAGGTTTACTCCCGAGCGTAGCGAGGGTGTTAAAAACTTAAATCACGAGCGAAGCGAGGGATTTAAGACACATCCTGAGTGTAGCGAGGGATTTAAGTTCACCCAAGACTAAGACAGCTTTATCAAAGTCAAAGTCAAAGTCAAAGATTTATTTGCAGATAAATATGGTTACAAAAGTTCTTACAATGGTAGTATTAGTAGCTTAACATATTCAATCATAACATAATGACATGCAAATTTTTGGTATAGGTAGAATTCGAACATTAATTTAATTTATAATCAAGAAATTCTTTTATATTATAGAAGGGATGCTCAATTAACCACCTGCGTAAAGCCCTTTTGAAGCGGACCATTGGAAGTTCTTTAATTTGGTTAGGAATCTTGTTATAGATCTGAATACACATAGGATAACAACTTCGCCTATATAGTTCCGTTTTTATTCTTGTAGGATTTATTAATCTATTAGGATATCTGGTTTTAAAGTATAATAATAATAATAATAAAAGTATTTATTTCATAAAACATGACAATTGCACTGTATACATTGTAGGTTATAAAATTTACATTTATCACATAATAAGCACAATTATACAGACTCTATCCCTTAAACTAGGTCCAGCCTGTATCTTAAGAGATAGGGTTCAGCCATATGGGTACAGTAAATATTGACAATATTGACAAGTGAAACAGTGTCGATGTTACATAATATTAAGCTAAAGTTATCCTATGAAAATAAGTGTAGGTTACTTAGTATGTTGTGTATGTATGTGAGAGTTCGTGTATGTGCATGTGCGAAGTTACATTTATCTCCCAATTTTTCAAACATTTCAGGGTGAGATTTATCACCGAGGAATATACTCTACTTTTCGTACCATTTGTGAAAATATTAACACAATAATAATATGAGATAAGCATCATCATCATCATCTGCCTAGCCTTTTCCCAACTATTTTGGGGTCGGCTTCCAGTCTAACCGGATTCAGCTGAGTACCAGTGTTTTACATGGAGCGACTGCCTATCTGACCTCCACAACCCAGTAACTGGGTAGTACGGTAGGTACCCCTTGGCTAGACTGGTGTCAGATTTCAAGCGTCTGACTACTCGTAACGACTGTCAAAGATCTTCAAATGACAGCCGGGACCAACGGCTTAACGTGCTTTCCGAGGCACGGAGGAAACTCGGTATGTTGAAATGGTCACCCATCCACGGCCCGACCTCGTCAAGCGTTGCTTAACCTTAAGATCGACCCGTGCGGCTGTTATTATTTAGCCACGAGCTCCTCAATAATATGAGATAAGCATTTATTAAAAATAATGACAATTAAAATAAACTTAACGTTTATGTAAGTATTTGAAGAAAACAAAAACGCGGCAAATTCCTAGACTAATATTTTTTTGTCGGAAAAGCAATGGCATCAAGCTCATACGGCCTCGTCGGTTTTCGTAATTTTATTTAATAATCCTAACTGCATAATAAATGCGTATTCCTTTTTCAAAAAGATGTATAATGCTTTATATAGAAACTCAATGGTGTAAACACAGATGTAGTTCAGTATAAATTTCGGTAAGTATTCCAAATTTAAATCACTTTCTCCCCCTAGAGGATGAATGAAATTCAGTACAATTTTCTTTCCCTGTTTTTAACAGATTAAAAATGACTATTGTTATGTTCGCTTTTTGTGGCATAGAATGTCACTTTTTTGGGTATTCTATTCCCTTTATGTCGAGTTTATTTACCACGCTTTTATTACCTTTATGTCGAGTTTAATAATATCATATTTTAGAAGTACAGTCACGTCCAAGAGCGAGCGAAGCGAGCTCGGGAGCCTAGGGCACCCCGACACGGACAGGTTAGGTTCGAACGAGATGACGGGAGCAACTCAGCTCCCGTCATCTCGTTCGTGTTAGGTTACTTTAGACCCTGCGTACAGAAATAGGAGCCCCGCGCAGCGGGGCTCCGTCGACATTGATATATAATATAAAAATAGAAGCTATATTTAAAAGAAAAAGAGTTAACATTAAGAAAGATTAGATATATATATGAAAATAAGTAATAGAACAAATAATAAAACAATATTTTTATGCCATTGGCTTTTAATTTACATCCCTGACTGTACCTGTTCACCAAACTCGACATAAAGGTAATAGAAAGCGTAAAATATCAATACTTTGGAGAACAATAGACTTCCAGGCTCGACATAACGGGACTCGACATAAAGGGAATAAATCCTTTTTTGAGCAAGTGGTACGAAAATACGAGTATACATACATTTACGGGTTAATAATACGCACGTTAACGTTGCCTAGGCCTTGTTAAACATGAATTAAACATGGACTTATGTTTTTTATTGACGCCTGTGAAAAATCATAATCACCGCGTTTGGTGATAGTTGAAGATAGAATAAGAACACGTTGTAAACATAGCTTATTTTTGGTAATAAAAAAATGCAATACAATGCATGATTGCAAAAGTGGTCTGTATCATCGTATTTTCTCATTTAACTGTGCTGTTCTCCTTATTATGTTATGTCAAAATCAACTCACAAAAGCATATAAAATGTGGGGTCCTCCTTACAAAAGCTTTTCACAGCGTTATAAACAGTCAGCATCTTCAACGTAGGAGCCTATACTTTTTGGAATTTCAGGAGAATCACCTCTGTTCCTGTAGCCGTGATAATGAATAATTAAGATATAGTATCAAGGGAATGGGAATCCCTTGTTGGGACAATCCCACCGCACTATTCCCAAACCTCTGCAACTCCTGAAAGCCAGAATCAACAGTGGCGACCACCAGATGAGCGCCGAGGCAATTGAGCTCGACGAAATCCCGGAGAATGAAATTAACTGTCTTGTATCTCGCAACGAAATTAATTAGAAAAGAATAATGGAGGAGTAAGAAAATACAAATTTCCTCTTCCCTCCATATCAAGCAGGAGACAGAACAAACAAGACCAATAGGCACAAAGGGTCGTTTACAACTGGGATAAGCCCAGTTGCCTAGCACCACGGATAAAAATTAGCATTAATATTAATGGGTCCTAACATTGTGAGCTGTTATATTTGATTCCAATAATAAGTATGGCAAAAACGCTTGAACGCACGGAAATTTGTTCTAGTCCACAAGGTCCATATAGTAAACAGCTCCTGATACAGACTGTACATTATTCAACATAGTATTGCGTTCATTCTGCCAAAGAATACACTCCCATAAGATATGATGTGCAGATTGTATAGGAATGCAACAAGTCTTGGCAGGGTAGCTCGTAGAAGTTGGATGAGATTAGCCAGGGATATCAATGGCTTGCGATTGAATATACCTATGTCCTGCAGTGGCTGCTATTATAGGCAGATGGTGGTGCTTGGTGAGATTTTAGAGATAAAAATATTGATTAGCTTGTCCCCAAACAATATGTTTCCGTACGTGCGTCGTTCCGGGCCAAGTATTACGATATCATGATATTACGCCACGCAGGAGGTGCCGGACGAATAGCAATCATTCAAAGCGCGTCACGACTAGAAAGTATGGCATTTCATGTGATTAGCATAATGCGCCGAACACTGCGGGAGAATGTTCTGGAAGATCTGGCTAATGCTCGACGAGCTTTCTTTTATCAGAAACGTTTAAAGTGAGTTACCTGAAATCTTGTGTCGCATATCCTGTTGCCTGTTCACGTCAGGACCTTATGACAGCATCAGTGGAAGGCGGTGCGCTAACTGAATACTGGGTCAGGCAAGGTATTTAACTAAGAATAGTATGTTTGTCATCGACACCCTAAGAAAATAAGTTACCTGAAATAATTTAAGATGTAAATTAGTATAAATGGGAGCGGTAGGCGCAGTGGCTGAGCGAATGGCTATACTGCGCTGCGAGTAGTGGGTTGAATCCCTGCACAGAAAAGCGCCGAAAGTATGACCGTGTCTGGCTGTTTGATTATGAGATTTGTGTCGTGAAATGCATCCTTGTTGCAAGAGGAATTCTTATTTAATTAGGACAAACATTTTTTAGGGACTCCATTTTACTGTTAATCACCGCCGTTATTCTCATCGATCTGGGTGACATTATTCTTTTAAGAATCATGTTTGCGGCTCCACCTATCTTTATTGGTTTGTACTGCCATGAAGAAGGTTGAGATTGCATTCAACCGTTGTTTGTTTCACAACACAGATGGCGCTAGTTGAAGACAATTAAAAGAGGTTTTCTTTTCGCGGAGGAAAAATACAGGCTGAAAAGAAATCACTGCGAGTTATTTGAAAAATTCGAAAATTGAAAAAAATATGAAAATGACGATCCTGTTTGTTTTAGTTCCTTGGCATATTTGATTGGGGTTTTCGGCGGGATTTTTTCGATTGAAATTAAACGGCAGTTTTAATTATTCGCCAATTAATTCCTAGCGACTTCCTTGTGATATAAAGTTGGTGCAGTTTTTGTCTCCTGTGTCTACTCAACTGAATTATATGTAGAATCGTTGAAACAGATGCGAGCTTTGTAAAGTGGAGTAGAGAATATTATTAGTGTTAATAATTGATATCACAGCGAAGCTTGCCGAAAAGGCTCACTCGATTTTTTTTTAAATTAAAATAACAATGTAATTGGTGAACTTTAATTAATAAGATACAGCACGGTATGGTGCCACAGTGCAAGGCGTTAGCAGTTATTAATAAGATACAGCACGGTATGGTGCCACAGTGCAAGGCGTTAGCAGTTATTAATGTGCTCACACGGTGAGTGGCTGTTGCCCTGTTAATTGCCGCGTTAATTGGTGGCGAGACATTCGCGACGCTCTGCCTGATCCGTTACGCACATTACACGTTATGATACTGACATTACACCACTAATGAACCTATGTCAAGTTGGAATGTGAAGCAGAACAATGGTTTGCATCCACTTTATAAAATCTTAAATTCACTGACAAACAACGCACGGACTAAACCGCTGGGACGAAGTCTAGCTAACTCACCGGGCGTACGCAAGAATTCGTGTCCACTACCAATTTTATTCATCACTAGCTGTGCTGTGCCCACGGCTTCGCTCCCGTCAACTGCCGACCATACCCTACTTTGCCACCTAGGGTTTAGGTTAGGAGTAGGTAGGGAGAATCTGAAAACCGCCATTCAGAAAATGACGTCAAATGCACAACGCCTAATCTATCGAATATGGTGTTCAGCTTTCCGAGTATCTGAATTGAGTGTGTTGTGATATTTTACTTCTTGAACACTTTAAATTCATCTAACTTTTGTTAGAGTAAAACGATTGCGCTGAAACAAAAACTTAGTAATACTTCAAATTAAGCAAAATGTTTATGTATAAAAGTTATCTACATTGGTTTTGTACATTTTACGCGATGCGTGCACAACTAAACAGACATACACATAAACAGACAAACATTCCTTATCTGGTCTAAAAGATGACTGTGCATTTGGATGAGATAAAATAATCAGTAAGATCCTTAAAACCTTTAAGCATATCCTAGTACTTTCCTTAACGCTTATATTACGTATTTGTTTATCTGAAGGTATTTGCCCTAGATGTCTGAAAAAAGCAGTTGTAATCCCTATCTTTAAATCCGGAAACAAAAACTTAGTGAATAATTATAGACCGATATCTTTACTCCCTTCAATATCTAAAATACTAGAGAAAATTGTAAACAGTAGACTAGTTAAAATTATCTAGAAAAAATCAATCTATTATCATCTGCGCAATTTGGGTTCAGAGCCAAATTATCCACAGCCGATGCGGTGCATAGTCTGTCAGATTAAACCGCAGAAGAACTTGGCAAAGGAAACCCGACCCTGGGGGTTTTCCTTGATCTAGCAAAAGCCTTTGATACGGTGTCCGTTCCTACGCTTCTAAAAAAGTTGAGGCTTTAAGAATTAGGGGAACACCGCTGAAACTTTTTGCTGAATACTTAGAAGACCGATCTAAATATGTTACAAGTAAAATTTCAAAATTTAAAGAACTGCCACTTAAGTTTGGCAATTCTTCGGGCTATGTCGGTAACTTTGATTCTCCTGCGGATATCATTATTTCTGACGTGATCACGCAAGGAAATTCCGCGCATAGCCCTCTCCATTGCCCTTTGGGTGACTTTGAGCTTTCTGATAAGGCCCATTGTGAGCGACCACGTCTCGGTCCCATAGGTGACACACAATTTTTTTGGTTATTTCACACATATGTTTATATTTTTTTTTTAACAAAACCACAATATATCGAAGGCGCGTGAATATTTTCAATGAAACTTATATAGACATTTACATTAAAATACATTGCGCAGTAATATTTGAAGGCATGAATTAACAAAAGATTCAAAAACTTAAACACTATTATAAATTTTGTTTTGATGCAAACAAATATGGTGTCACTCCCTCAGTTTTTATCCTCTTCATCCATATTATATTGCGAGACAAAGTAGTTAAATTATAACGATAATTGTATTATAACATTTGTACCGAGGTATTAGAGAAGTTTTTGCAATGATGTAGCGTTTAATAAAGTTCTAACTGTGAACACTTGAATAGCTCCAATAATTCTTTTACTACATTCTAATGCTTTTTTAATGCAATTAACATCTTCACTATCAATAATATTGACCGTAATATAGCTTCTTTAATGCGATGGGCAACTTCCTTGATTACAATAATGCTAATATAATGCGCCTGTAATGCAATTAAACAACTCTTGTGAACCTATTTAGGATCTAAGCCGAAAAATTCGTGCCCAAATAAGCATTACAGTAGCCGTATAATCGTTTGTAAAGCTACTATAGAACTAACTCAAAATGCGAATACGATACAGAAATGCTGTAAGTCGGCCGTTATACTGCTTTGATGTGTTACTTAATATAAGTACCTAACGGTCAGTAAAAATTTAAATTTTTCGTAATTAGGAATTGCTTTTCCCTGTTTGATTCTCAGTGATGGTAAATACAAAGTGAAAATACAAAGATCATTATGAATGGTTCTTCCGTTAGTTTAATCGAGGTGAGGGTCTTTCTCATTTTCCGCGGAATCATAAACCAAGTACGGACTTCAAAGATCGGCTCGCAAATCATGAGAAAAGAACTAGTACAAACTAGAAACTGTACAGAACAGACAGTTTCCATTAGATTATTAAAGAATTTAGCAAAAACCAATTTAATCCTCATGAAGCAGCGAGCAAGTAATGACGCGGTACGAATAACTTGTAGAGTTCTTGAAATCATTCACAAAGACACGCGACACTTAATTTAATAGCTACTAAGTATAAAATTACTAAGTGACTTAAATTTTTCAACGCGCTTTTTGCCGTTTAGGTGATCTTTAATTGGTGGTTAGAATGTGTGCTGACCTGCCGAGTCGCGGGAACTAACGGTCGGCGGCGGGCCGGCCGGGGCGGCGCCGTGTGTGTTCCAGCCTTCAACGCAATGCGCTTTTAATTAACACAAAACAAAATACACTTTTTAATTGTTCCCATTGCACTCACGGGGTGTGAGGATTGCGGGGATTCTTGTAGACTTACGATACAGTAGCCCGAGGTGGGATATTGCCAGTAGCGTATTTACCCTTAGGCTAAGAGGGGCCATGGCCCGGGGCGGTAGACTGCGAGTGGTGGATCTAGGTACCCCTAACCCGCTTGCTGTTTATTTGACACAAACACTACTATGGGTTAAGGAGGACGAGTCACCCAGGTCCGTAGGAGTGTACCCTTTGATTCCCTACACGTGGTCCCCGGGTGGTGCAAATTAGGTGACACTTACGATGCTCGGTGTAGCCAACTAGATGAGTTGGGTCGAGATAGCTGTTCCACTGCAGGCAGACCAGCCTGACGCGTGCTGTTATGGACGTATCGGGAGATTGGTCGCAGAGGATAGCGGGATCCGACGCACGGTGCGACGCTGGCCGACCGTAAATAATTGGGGTCCCAAGTAGCGTGCCACCGAAAGGCTGCCCCGCCAAAAGTCGAAAAATCCCGGAATGCACTGTCGTGCTGGCTGGTGACAAGATGGGGAGGATCGGGGGACTCGCGGGCATCCCCGCAGTCTCTGGACTAGTGTCATAATGGTGGCGTCCTTTCAGTGCATGTCTGTAGGTTAACAGCGTGGTACCTCGTCTGATTTCCTTCTCTTTTCCTCCCATCAATCACTTTTCTATAATGACAAGGAAAAAGAATATTGGAGTAAAAAAGCGGCTGCACCCCCATCCCCACAAAGTGAACCTCATCAACATTAGAGGTCTGCAATCAAATCTCTCTGGAGTCCACTACCACCTGGATTTCCTTACGGACGTGTCGTACTTATCTAACCCAGGGTTAACCCTGAAGCCCAATTTTAAACCACGCGCGGGTGTGTTTATGTACCAACCTGACGACACTTGCTATCGGCAACTCCGTAACCTTGAGGAATCCGGATGCACGCTATGGTCTCTGGTGGACACAGGTCTGGATAAAATTATTTACACCTGTATGTGCCGTTCGCACAGCGAAGGTCAGGAGACAACCAGGCTCACAGAGTACCTCAGTGAGGCGGCTAATGCGGCACAGCAGCGTTACCCTTCTGCACAATTAGTGGTACTGGGGGACTTTAATGCCCACCACCAGGAATGGTTCTGCCCATAACAGTGCACTGATCATGCTGGACGGGAGATGCGTAAGCTTTCGCTGGCGCTAAACCTTACCCAGCTGGAACAGGGGACAACGAGGGTGCCAGAAGTTGATTCGGACAAGGCCAATTGCTTGGACCTTCTGCTGATAACATACCCAGACCGATACTCTGTGTCTATAACTTCACCTTTGGGTAGTTCCGACCACTGTCTGGTAAAGTCTGTGTCCGTCTACTCCCCGCCTGATGCCCACGGGGCACCCGGCGGGTTTGGCGGTGAAAGTCAGCAGATTGAGGTGGGATGTGATCTTTCTTCGCATGCTATCCTTGGCAGCACTTGCTTTTCTTCAGCTGATCCTTCGTCGTGGGCGGACCCCGTGACGGACGTGTTGCGTCAGAGAATGGAGAACCACATTCAGTTCTCTGACGTAACAATGTCTAGCGAAAACCGGCCATATTTTGGCGCCGGATGTAATCTTAACAACGCGCTTAAAAATGAGGCGTACCTGGCATGGGTCGACGCACGATCGCGCAAATCGAGTGACGTGGGTCAGAAGGAGAAGGCCTACAACTGCCAAGTCTTGCAAGCTAGTCTTGCGAAGGGCTCGGTTCGACCTCATTGGCCAAATAGGGACAAACTTGCTTCTTACCCAGCAGGTAGTAATGAGTTTTGGTCGCTGGCTAAGCTGGTCGAGTCGAACTTTTGCCGTCCCTCATTACCACCACTGCTGACACGCTACGGGTCACTGGCCCACTCCGCTGAGGAGACGGCAAAGGACAATAGCAGAAGCCCTTACATTCTTTTAGCTGAGATTAAATTCCTAAATATTTAAATGAAAAATATGTGGATATCAGGGTCATCTTCTGAATTAGTTTGTGCAAGAATATTTGGTCGAGAATGCCGAGAATAATAGATACTCGTATTCAATCAGGAACTTTTGTTGTTTATGTCTGGGAATGTGTTCAATAGGTAATATTATTCAATTTCGTGGAAGTAAACGGGCAATATTGCATTAGTATTTCCCTTACCTAGTTATTTCAGCATGATATGAAAAGTATACTCTTTGGAAAGAGTATAATTATTTATATACACTAAACCACTTTGACGTGAATCAAAAGGTCGTCAACAACCGAGTTATATGTTTTTTATCTATATGATACCAGTCTTTTTGCCTTACTTTCATCATCATCATCATCCTCAGCCCGACTTCGCCCACTGCTGAGCATAGAGAGGCCTCTTCTTGTACCAATCACCACGTTCCTGTGCTAACCTCATCCAGGTTCTACCCGCAATTGAAACAATGTCATCTGCCCATCTCGCCGCTGGACGACCAACACTTAATGCCTATCATGAATTGTAAGTAAATCATTTATTTCTACTACACTACAGTATTCTTACCTACCTGAAAGGAACACTTACACTTGGACACTGTATTATTAATTAATTTACTCCGTACACTCGCGAGCAATGAAAAAGTTCCAGTGACTAGCACCAAATTACTCCTAAACGGGAAAGGCTAGCTTTTAATGACGCCGTCTGCAATATTGAAGTACATTTAACAGCGCATCAGAATATTACCAACTAAAAACGTAAATATTGTGTTCAAATTTTAAATTAAATGTTTTAAAAAATTGGGGCCATTTGGCAAATAAAACCAAATCTCTAAGTAGGGGTTTTATTAGGTGTAAACGTAGGTTTTGATAACTCAGTACTTGGTGTTTCCTCCATGTGTTCTCAATACAGCTTCTACGCGATTGGGCATGATGAATACCAGATTCCTCACCATATGCTGAGGAATTTTCTCCCTTTCTTCGATGAGCGCGTAATTCAAGTCTCGAAGAGTAATTGGAGGTGGAACTCGTTTTCTCACACGTCTGTCAAGCTCGCCCAAGCATGCTCAATAGGATTCAAATCGGGGCTCCTTGCTGGCCACTCCATTTTGTGGATTCCTACGTCCTGAATATACTCATTTACAATTTGAGCTGTGTGGGCCCGTGCATTATCGTGCATGAACACTGCATTGTCGCCCATATTGGCCAAAAACGGACCAGCATGTTCATTGAGAATCTCATTGATGTATCTCACAGCAGTTAGGTTCCCGTTCTCGATTGGAACTAACGCTGTTCGACCCTCTGCAGAGATAGCCAGCCCACACGTGAACGGTACCTCCGTCGTGTGACACTTTTTCTTCAAAACATGCTTGTCCAAAATCTAGATCTGATCGTAGGTATACTCTTTTCCTCCCATCATGATGGTACAGCATAAATCTTGACTCATCAGAGAACATCACTCTGCCCCATTCGTCCTCACACCATTCTGTATGCTCGCGGGCGTATCGCAATCGGGCAACTTTATGATGCCGTTCCAGTTTTGGGCCATTTGCTGGCCTGTAAGGCTTCAATCCTCTTTCGGCAAGACGTCTCCTGACTATCCACTCGCTGTTTGGCTCCCTTCGAACTTGCAGAAGTTTTTTTTGAACTGCAACTCCCGTCTGATGTCGATTTCTTAACATGGCTGCCGCAATGAAACGATCTTCTTGGACTGTTGTGCACCTTGGCTTGCCAGTACCTGGTCTTCTCAGGTTTAATCCAGTCTCCCTAAACCTTTGGATCACTCGTCGGACAGTAGTATGTGTCACACCCATTATTCTGGCCGTATTTCTTTGGCTGGTCCCCAATTCCACCATAGTGATGATTCTCGTACAATCCTCGGGTAATAGAGGCATGATTTATGGGTACGAGAGCCGTAAGACTCTACAATTTAAGAATTCTTTCACAACGGCGAAAACAAGGATGAAATCAAAAGCAAAACAAAAAACGAAACAAATGTATGCCGAAATTTTCAAACCCCAAAATTTAGTTTTCTACTTTTTTATCCATGGCTTCAAAAAGACCAGTATTTAAAAGAGTTTAAGTTTGCATAATAAAATAGATTTCATTATAATTTTTAATTTATGAAGCTAGGTTCTATGTCTTAGGAGATATTAAGGTGTTTGTCGGCATTTTGTGGGTGGAACTTTTTTATTGCTCGGCAGTTTAATAACAAATACATTGTTAACGAAAAAATCAACCGTGAGTGAACCAGTTAATGTGATGAAAAAAGTAGACAATTAATGGAATTTCTTTCATATGTAACTCACTTTCAGACGCTTGAGTTCAAGTCAGCTAAGATTTCGCCAATGTTCATTTGCCTCTTTATACGGCATCTTCACGTCTGAATCCTGGTGACGCGCGGCACCTCCTCCTCCTAATGGATGCGAGATGATTTTTTCGGACATTCGCATCCATAAAAAGGACATCCGTAGTGTGACACGATATTGACACGCCTATTCTGTCTTCCGTATGAGACTGGAAAAGTGCCGAATGCTTGGAACCCAGCTAACGTACAGCCCGTGCCCAAGAAGGGCAGTCGAGCTGACCCGGCCAGCTATAGACCCATCTTTATAACGTACATGATCTCTGAAAGAGTATGGAACGTGTACTTAATATTAAGCCTCTGGCATACCTAGAAGCTAACGATATCCTTAGTGACCAATACGGCTTCTGCTGAAATCGGTCTACTGTGGATCTTCTAGCGTATGCCATTCACAGATGGAGTGAGGCCATCGAGAGGCACGGGGAAGCGCTTGCCGTCTCCCTAGACTTCTTGAAGGCTTTTGATAGGGTCTGGCACGAAACTCTTATTGGTAAGCTTCCTTCATTCGGTTTGCCCTGTGTGATTGGATTGCACACTTCCTGAGAGCTCGCTTGCCCGCTCGCTTTTATATCCTTCGTTTTTAAGATTTTATTTATAAGTAACTAAGACTATTCCCGTCTAGTCCGCCCCAAAAATTCTTGTCTGTCAAAGGAAAACCTTACTATAAAATTTCAAAGTTCACTTCGCATGCATTAATCTGAAGTTTCTGAATTTTTCTGTAAAACATTTATTCGACACAGACATACAGAGACAACAAGACAAATTTCAAAATTTAAAAAGCCCCCGACACATTTATCTTGCGAAAACACCCCGATTCAAACAGTAAAACGCCCATAATTTTTTTCTCTCGCTCACGCATTTGTTTTTGACTCACGCCTTCATTGGTGTTGGTAATCTATACTATATATATATATATATATATAATATTATAAAGAGGTAAAGTTTGTGAGTTTGTGAGTTTGTGACGTTGTAAGGGGTAATCTCTGGATCTACTGAACCGATTTTGAAAATTCTTGCACCGGTAGAAAGCTACATTATTCCTGAGTGTCAAAGGCTATAAAATATTTTCAAAAAAATAGAGATCCTTATGAAAATTGCAATAATGTAACCCAAGGTAGCAAAATGTTGTCTGTATAATACATTATTTGGCGTGCGCTGAGAAAACTATTGATGATATATACAAATTAGTAGGTAGGGTAGGTAGGATAGGCAGGTTAGGCAGGGTAGGCAGAGTAGGCAGGGTAGGCAGAGTAGGCAGGGTAGGCAGGGTAAGCAGAGTAGGCAGGGTAAGCAGAGTAGGCAGGGTAAGCAGAGTAGGCAGGGTAGGCAGGGTAGGCAGGGTAGGCAGGGTAGGCAGGGTAGGCAGGGTAGGCAGGATAGGCAGGGTAGGCAGGGTAGGCATGGTAAGCAGAGTAGGCAGGGTAGGCAGGCTAGGCAGGTTAGGCAGGGTAGGCAGGTTAGGCAGGTTAGGCAGGGTAGGCAGGGTAAGCAGAGTAGGCAGGGTAGGCAGGGTAGGCAAGATAGGCAGGGTAGGCAGGGAAGGCAGGATAGGCAGGGTAGGCAGGGTAAGCAGGGAAGGCAGGGTAGGCAGGATAGGCAGGATAGGCAGGTTAGGCAGGAAAGGCAGGGTAGGCAGGGTAGGCCGGGTAGGCAGGGTAGGCAGGGTAGGCAGGGTAGGCAGGAAAGGCAGGGTAGGCAGGGTAGGCAGGGTAGGCAGGGTAAGCAGAGTAGGCAGGGTAGGCAGTGTAGGCAAGATAGGCAGGGTAGGCAGGAAAGGCAGGAAAGGCAAGATAGGCAGGGTAGGCAGGAAAGGCAGGAAAGGCAGGGTAGGCAGGGTAGGCAGGAAAGGCAGGGTAGGCAGGATAGGCAGGGTAGGCAGGAAAGGCAGGGTAGGCAGGATAGGCAGGGTAGGCTGGGTAGGCAGGGTAAGCAGAGTAGGCAGGGTAGGCAGGTTAGGCAGGTTAGGCAGGGTAGGCAGGGTAAGCAGAGTAGGCAGGGTAGGCAGGGTAGGCAAGATAGGCAGGGTAGGCAGGGAAGGCAGGATAGGCAGGGTAGGCAGGGTAAGCAGGGAAGGCAGGGTAGGCAGGATAGGCAGGATAGGCAGGATAGGCAGGGTAGGCAGGAAAGGCAGGGTAGGCAGGGTAGGCCGGGTAGGCAGGGTAGGCAGGGTAGGCAGGGTAGGCAGGGTAGGCAGGAAAGGCAGGGTAGGCAGGGTAGGCAGGGTAGGCAGGGTAAGCAGAGTAGGCAGGGTAGGCAGTGTAGGCAAGATAGGCAGGGTAGGCAGAGTAGGCAGGGTAGGCAGGGTAGGCAAGATAGGCAGGGTAGGCAGGGAAGGCAGGATAGGCAGGGTAGGCAGGGTAAGCAGGGAAGGCAGGGTAGGCAGGATAGGCAGGATAGACAGGGTAGGCAGGAAAGGCAGGGTAGGCAGGGTAGGCCGGGTAGGCAGGGTAGGCAGGGTAGGCAGGGTAGGCAGGGTAGGCAGGGTAAGCAGAGTAGGCAGGGTAGGCAGTGTAGGCAAGATAGGCAGGGTAGGCAGGAAAGGCAGGAAAGGCAAGATAGGCAGGGTAGGCAGGAAAGGCAGGAAAGGCAGGGTAGGCAGGGTAGGCAGGAAAGGCAGGGTAGGCAGGATAGGCAGGGTAGGCAGGAAAGGCAGGGTAGGCAGGATAGGTAGGGTAGGCAGGGTAGGCTGGGTAGGCAGGGTAAGCAGAGTAGGCAGGGTAGGCAGGGTAGGCAAGATAGGCAGGGTAGGCAGGAAAGGCAGGGTAGGCAGGGTAGGCAGGATAGGCAGGGTAAGCAGGGTAGGCAGGGTAAAAAAATTAAGATATTTTTCACTTTGTAGTTTAGTATTTGGAAGTCGGTAGTATTTTTTTGCAAAAAGTTTTTTATTTTCACTTTTTAGTTGTACGTACCTAATAGACAAGTTAGGAAGGTAACTTTAACGCCTAAATAGATTTCATGAAACTTGAACATATCCGATGAAATGCGAGATCTGCGTACCCCTTAAGAGCGTACTGGCGTGATGTTATGTTATGACAACCGACTTCCCAAAAAGGAGGAGGTTCTATGTTCGACTTCAAGTTTGTTTGTTTTTTTTTGTTTATCTTCACCGATATCTCCGTCAATTGTGGACCGATTTTGAAAATTCTTTTTTTGTTTGAAAAAGTTTGTTCCGAAATTGGTCCCATTTTAATTTGGTGAAGATTTGATGAAGAACTTCGGATATATACAACAGAACTCTTCAATAAATAACGGCAATTCTCTCGGGATTGCTGCAATCGCATGTCTGTTTGTTGTTTATAACATTTCATAACATAACATCACGCCAGTTCGCTCTTAAGGCGTAAGCAGATCTCTCATTTCACCGGTTATGTTCAAGTTTCATGAAATCTATTCTGGCGAAATAGTTCCCTTACTAACTTGCCTATTAGATACGTACAACTAAAAAGTGAAAAATAAAAAAACTTTTTGCAAAAAAATACTACCGACTTCCAAATACAAAACTACAAAGTGAAAAATAACTTAATTTTTTGAAGTCGGTGTCTATATCGCAAAAAAATGGTACCTACGAAAGACACCGACTTCAAAAAATTAAGTTACAAAACTACAAAGTGGGTAGTAGGTCGGTTTCACAAAAGACTTTATAATATGACGTACAAGGAGCTTTCAAATTAATGTTACAATGTAAGGACGCAAGGTCCGGCTGTGTCCCTTGTCTCTTGGACAGGCCGCAGGGCCGAAGCCTGGGAGCGCTGGGTTTTTGTGCCCGCCGGCCAGTGGCGAGCCACGCGCGCTCACGTACTCTAGCCCAGCCTCCCTGGAAATAAGCTAATTACCAACACATACTTAGTTATACTCAACGTGCCGCTCTCAGACGCCCCGAGAAGCTGTGGACTTGATCAATTGAGGAGAATATAACTATGTTGATACCTGCTTCTGTTGTGATCGTAAAGAAATAAAGAAATCTAAAAAAAACTTTTTGCAAAAAAATACTACCGACTTCCGAATACAAAACTACAAAGTGAAAAATAACTTAATTTTTTGAAGTCGGTGTCTTTCGTAGGTACCATTTTTTTGCGTTATAGACACCGACTTCAAAAAATTAAGTTATTTTTCACTTTGTAGTTTTGTATTTGGAAGTCGGTAGTATTTTTTTGCAAAAAGTTTTTTTATTTTTCACTTTTTAGTTGTACGTACCTAATAGGCAAGTTAGTAAGGGAACTATTTCGCCAGAATAGATTTCATGAAACTTGAACATAACCGGTGAAATGAGAGATCTGCTTACGCCTTAAGAGCGAACTGGTGTGATGTTATGTTATGAAATGTTATAAACAACAAACAGACATGCGATTGCAGCAATCCCGAGAGAATTGCCGTTATTTATTGAAGAGTTCTGTTGTATATCTCCGAAGTTCTTCATCAGATCTTCACCAAATAAAAAATGGGACCAATTTCGGAACAAACTTTTTCAAACAAAAAAAGAATTTTCAAAATCGGTCCACAATTGACGGAGATATCGGTGAACATACACAAAAAAAAAAAATAAAAAAAAAAAAAAAATAACAAACTTGAAGTCGAACATAGAACCTCCTCCTTTTTGGGAAGTCGGTTAAAAACTAGTAATCTCACCAAAAACATTTTCATGTAAAATGTTGCCAAGATGAGACCATATGGCTCGCACTGTCAAAAAGTTATCAGTTCTCATGTAGCTTCTAACTCTACAAGACCTAACTTTACAAACTCCACACCATAATCAAAATATGATGCTTGCCCTTTTCGCTTCGAAGAAGATGCCGACGAATTGAGAACCTCCTCCTTTTTTTGAAGTTGGTTAAAAATAGTGCGAAGAATGAGGTAATTTAGAACACTTCATCATTTCTAAATCCTTTTCCAAAACAATGACTAACTGTCGGTATCCTTTAGGTGAAACTATTTATTCTCTAGAAATGGCTGTACTAAACATAAAAAACATGATTGAAAATTGGTATGGTATAAGATGGCCGAGATTATTATTATATATTTTGATAGGCCCATGTCCAGCAGTGGATGTCTTTCGGCTGAGATGATGATGGTATAAGATAGTTCAACTCATCTTTGCACACGGTGCTATGTGTGGGTAAGCATGTGTGTTGCTCGGAGAACGACTGCCGCGTCACCTCCACACAAATGCATAATGTTACACTATGAATGTCTCATTACAAGCGCTCGCACAGCGCACGCGCACATAGCGCTGCGCGCAAGTTGAGTTGAACTATCTACCTACGAGTATGTATGTAGCTTGAAATGGGTCACCAAATTATTTTCCAATTTGACCTTTTTAAAACATTGAAAAATGATTTCATACTAATTTGATGTCATAAACTCCATCGCAATAACTTTACTAAGACTAGTGTCTGACTGAAATATTCGATATATTGGCTGAAGTAAACCACAAGTGCCCTTATTTAAAATAACAGTGTTTTTAACAGGAAACTAGAAAGTGCTGTATCATCTCCTAACGTTAATATTCTAAAGTTCTAATTAGGATCGAGGAAAAGTAAAGTTTTTGTAGAAAATCTAACACTTTGACTCAGAACAGTTATTCTATGTACACAATATTTATGATAATCATGTGAAATAAAAACTGTGGGTGTCAACTAGGTGTGCCAACGGCGCTAAAGTATTTAAGATTAAACATTGTCATTTATATACTAAGCTGCAGGTATGAAGTCAGATGATGCCAGCCTTCTGCTGGTTATAGTAGAAGGCTGATCTCTGTTATAACAATTATTATTTCAACTCTTGTTCTTCGCAGTAGCTTTAAACTATATGCAAGCAACTTGGAAATTAGAAGAGTGTCCAGGTCTTGCATAAAAATAGCAGTCACATTTAATAAAAAGTGAAAAACTGCAAGTGCTTAACGTTTAGGGCATGAATATTGGAATCTCGGAACAAAATTTGCGATATTTCAATTCCGATACTGAGTGGTCCAATATCGGAATCTCGGAATCAGGAAAAACCTATATTTTGGCTCGTTTGAAGCGCCGAACGCGATAGCGTAGTTAAACCCATTGACTACGGTGATTAGCAGTGATCGAATAATTTGGCACTTATACTGGTTCCCAGATTTACAGTGCTGATATTGCTAGAAATGTTACCTATAAGAGTAAATACACAGCTTCATAGAACCCGTTGTGACAATTATATTTTCATTGAATAACGCTTAGGTTCCGGGAATCCGCTAGATGCAAGACGCACTGCATCGGTCAATGTGGCGACACTTGGGGCAGGCCTATGTTCAGGGGTGGACGTCTTTCGACTGAAATGATGATGGTCGAATAGATACTTTTCATATATTTGAGAAGGCTGTTTCGGAACAAATATCAATCATTGTTAAACTTTCTCTCAAAATTATATTGTGTTAATTGCATAGAAACATCAATAAATTAAAGCTTAATATTTTTTAGCCGTCTGCTTGTATTAAATACAAAAAATTAGTATAATAGTAGTATTAGAATAATATTTTGGGGCAATTCTTCAGATAAATTACTAATATTTAGGGCACAAAAAAGATGTATAAGAGCCATGTGTGGTCTGAAAACAGATGATAGCTGTGCACCTTACTTTAAATCCTTAAAAATACTTACATTGCCGGCGTTATACATATTAGAAATTAGTATTTTCGTCAAAACAAATCCAAACCTTTTTGAAAAAATATCTACTGTACGAGATGTTCCAATTCGTAGTCAATACAAAAATGCCTTGTGTAATCGCAAATGTAAAACTGCTTTAATAACAAAGAGTGTTCTGGGTATGGCCCCGCGTATTTACAATAAAATTCCAGATGCCATAAAAAAATTAGATTTAATACATTTCAAGAAAAAAAAAAAATTATTACTTGTTGATAAATGTTATTATACTGTTGACGAATACTTAGATGATAAATTAATTTAACATGACATTACTATATTGTTATTATATTCATTTTTTCTTTTTCAATAAGTAACTACTGTAAGTGTGATTTAAATAATTGACACTAAACGAAACTATTTTTTAATAAATTGACATATTTTATTGAATTTAACTTGTACTAAATCAAATTTGAACACCATATTTGTACGCCTCCTGGCATAACATAGCGCTCTATTTCATGTAAACTAAGATCTGTATTTATGTATATACCTATGTTAACAAATAAATGATTGATTGATTGATTGAAACTCGAAATCTGAAAATCTGATTTTTTAGTCTATCCGATCACTAATCTGTTGGATCGATCTACTACTTGAATACATTATTCATTATTTTGTTGATATTCCATTCGTTTTTAATATAATAACGAAGGCATAATTATATTTTACTATTGTTATATTTTAGTAAGTTTATTAAAGGGTAGGTTTACGAAATAAGTTTATCTCAGCATTCCAGGATTCACTTAACTTAAATAATAATGCTCAAGTTGTACTCACAAAAATCAATACGGTAATCGTCGATCACTCGATACCTATTCCAATCAATGTACAATAATAATTCTCCTGATTAGAAAGCATCAAATGAAGAAGACTATGCTCAGAATATATTCTAGTCTATTAAAAAACAATGGACTTAATAGGAATAAGCAGAAATAATCTATACCAATATTATAAAGAGGAAAGAGTTTTTTGTTTGTTTGTTTGTACCGAATAGGCTCCAAAACTACTGGACCGATTTCAAAAATTCTTTCACCGTTGGGAAGCTACTATATCCCCGGGTGACATAGGCTACATTTTATCCCTGTATTCCCACGGGAACGGGAGCTACGCGGGTCAAACCGCGAGGCGTCCTCTAGTGTAAAATAAATGAAGACACCAAATAAATAATCAATTCAAAAAGAAGAAACAAAGTTTTCAATTTAAAAAAAAATACAGCCAAAGAACATCGGGAGATAAGTTTCGCGCCACAATGTATTAATTTTCTATTGTGTCGGTAGTAGGATTCAGAAATTTAAAGGAAAGTGGTCTTCCACTATTTGTATCTCCCCGTGGAAATCGATCTAATCCGGAATGAAAGTTTAGCTCTATCTATAAGAACAGGAAGGCAGTGCAGTTTATACTCATTTTATATCAATTTACACGTAATTTTAATAATTTGATAAAATAATAAAGTTGAGAAAATTTTGTGGTCTACGCGAACAAAGACGCGGGCGAAAAACTATATTTGAATAATAATTTGCAATATCCCACCAGAACTGAAAAAAACGAAACAGCCAACAAATATCGTGAAGTCCACGCAGGCGAAGCTGCGGGCGGAAAGCTAGTATTTAAATATTTTGCTAGACATCTCCTTTATCCCATGGATTTGGCTAGTGATACTTATACTGAACTTATAAATCATTATTACTCACTCACCGGAGCTACTTTAAGATTGATTGACAAACATTTATTTTCTGTTTTTTTTTAGTATTGACCTTTTTTCAGAAAGGCATGGACCTTAGTAGTTATTCTTTTTTGGGCATAAATGTAAAGTTTGGTTAAATAAGCACCCATTTATCCAGCCATTGCTGATTAGAGAGAGACACAATAGAAAATATTATTATGTCTCGGCATAAAGGTTTTCATTGATTGTACTTAATCCAATCTCATACCAAATTTGTTCAATTAACTAAAAAAATGCGCCATGTCTAATGAATGAGCGCATTTCCGATATTGAGATCTAATATTGGAAATCAATATTGGAATTGAAAACCTTATTTCCTTAAAAAACACATACGCATACACGTCTTGTAAAGCAACAGTAACTGTAATGTTTAACGTGATTGTACGGTAACTATTGACCCAAGTCCCCACTGTGAGTGATCTGTACAAATACGCGTAAGCCAACATGGCCAAGTGTGGCAAAAAGGCGGAAAGTACGGCGGTTGTCTATCAAAGCTGCGACCAGCTGCGCACCGGTCGCGAGGACACCCGACTGGGTCGTTGACATCTCCTGACGAGGGACCTGCGCCGCAGTCTCGATGTTTTGGCCACAAAAATCCCTAAATGTTGAACTGTTTCCGGTGGCAGGGTCGTTAATATTATCCTGGTCACGCTAAACATACGGTCATCGTTTTTTTACCTTAGGCTCTTAGATAACACGTTTTGTTTCAGTTTATTTACAGACACCTTTTGCTAGAGAAGATTTTAACTAGTCTTAATTAAACCATCGAACCAAGAACTAAGTTAGTTAAAACTTAGCTCACATAGGTACCTAAGGTAATTTTTCATACTAACTCAATTTAGTTTACATAGTTCGCAGTCTGCACAAAGGTATGAGAAAATTACTATTGCTTCGCGAGGTAAACTTAAACACAACTCTTCGTGCAAGTGGCTTAGGACTAAGCGCTGATACGGTTTAGGGTAGTGATTGATCCATCACGTCAATTGATGAAATACAATGCTTAACTCTGCATCTAATTTCATCCACGATGATTCAAGCTCCGAAACCTGGCCTCCAAATGTATATAGATATGGTTAAGGACAATAAGTTGCGCGCAGAATCACTAGGACGCATCGTTAATCACGCGCACCCTGCGGCGGGCGGCGATTTGGGCGCCTGCAAGACTAATAAACATCTAGACAGGCAAATGTTAATTGTTGATTAGGATAAGATCTACATATTTTGTAACAGCAAGAGCGTAGCCAGTGTCGTTCTTTAGTTTTGCCTATATGTATATATTTAGTTAAATTGATCAGGCTTTCAAAATTGCTGGTCCTCACCAGCCAATTTGCCTTTCAGTATTTTATTTTTTTATTGCCATATCCTTTTTTTTATTGATAGGCTCGCGCTTGACCACTATCTCACTTGATTGAGATAGTATTCAAGTAATTACCTTTTCACTTAAAGATCCCTAGGTTGTGGCTATCGGGCAACAGACGCCGGCAGGGCGTTCTACTCCATTCAATTAGCTATATTATATGCATCACACAATTAAATTATTCTCAAAATGTTTAGTGCGTCTGGGTGGGATATCCCTGGTGGATACTGATGGCGCATCGCCGTACGTCTTGCAATCTGATGATGGAACGGGCTGGGCGGAATTAGAACAAGTTCCTTCACACACTCCCCGAAATGTAACCGATAAAAAACCAACAGGCTGGCAACTCGGCGACGATTGGGTTCTTGGCCCGTTTTTGATAGACTCTAGTGCGTCAAGCTGGTATTTAGCGGATCCGATTCAGAGATGAGAACAGTACTTTAGCTTGATACAACTTGAGCGGCTGTTTTGTCTGACCTTTGCAAGGATCCTCAACTTTTTGGCAGCCAGCTCTGAGCCTTTGCCTCAATGCATGGATCAAAATTAAGGGTCGATGATAACGTAACGCCAAGAAGTTCAAGAAGGTCCATTATTGGGCAGGTTTTCCCGTTGGAAAGAAGGATCCTAGTGGAATTTGATCTTATTAGCGGCAAAAGGCGTGTGCCTGGGTTTTATTAGCATTGAAATTGTCCAAATTGGCATCACCCCATTCGGAGACTGCCTTCAAGCCCAAGTTCAAGCGCTCCACCATATTCTCACGGAGTGACCGTATCTGTGGCCCAATATCTTGTGCGTTTTACACGTATCTCTCAGCAATAGTGCTTTCGTCTGCATACCCAGAGTCTTTAGCGGATCGTTTATGTGCATCATTAATAATTTTGCTGAGGGTACCGACCCCTGAGGGAGCCCAGTATTAATATCCAATTGGGCCAACGAGCAGCCATCTATAAACACTCGAATGGGTCTATCTCTCGGGAAGTCTGCAATCCAATCACACAGACCACTGGGCAGACCGAATGAAGGAAGTTTACCTAAAAGGCTTTCATGCCAGACCCTATCAAAGCCTTCGAGATGTCGAGGGAGACGGCAAGCGCTTCCCCGTGCGTCTCGATGGCCTTACTTCAGATGTGAATGGCATTCGCTAGAAGATCCCCAGGAAGACCGATTTTGGCGGAAGCCGTAATGACGGTCACTAAAGGTTTCGTTAGCTACTAGATCTTCTATCTTCCTGGCAGGTAGAGCCCTGGTCATCATTCTTTTTCCCTTATCTCATGGAATTAGTGTCAGCGCAACAAGTCTTCTTCCTCCATACTCCTCTGTTAGTCGTCATCTCAGCAGTCACACCCTTTCTAACAATGTTTGACACAGTGCATGAGCCCATCCATATATAGACTATATCTACAATCATTATCATTACCAGACTTTTAATGTTCCCACTGCTGGGACACAGGCCTCCTCTCTATGAGAGGGGATGGGCCGTAATCCACCACGCGGGCTCTGTGCGGGTTGGTGGATGTCACATGTCTTCAAATTTTTGGTTCTAGGACATGCCGGTTTCTCACGATGTTTTCTTTCACCGTTTTGACAGCTGTGGTGAAGCAATAATTTACACAAAGTAAAGGCCTGCCTGGGTCGAACCCACGACCTACAACCTGTAAATCGCGGCCTTTACCACTTGGACATCACTGCTCCTTTTGGCCAACAGCAAATAATTAGGAAGACGACACTTGCAATAGACGAGAAACGATGATTTCATTGAAGTGAAGATAAATTATGTGTATGGTTCCCTATCTAAAAAGTTCTAATGGGCCCTCAGCCCTCTTGCCTTCATTCTTCCCGCGAGGTGTCACCTCTACACATTCGTAAGATAATAGCGTGGTATGCGTATGGCTGTTGGTCGAGTCGCGGTGTCGCGCTGTCCGCCAGTGCAGTGCTGAGCGTCGCCGCCGTCGCCCGCGAGCATGTCCCCGCTCGTCTCGCTCGCCGCCGCCGCCGCCGCGCTGCTCGTCTGCGCGCGCGCAGGTCCGCTGTACCGCCATGCAAATCCAACGGTCGACGACCCCAGTGATATATGCGAACGATTTACCGCCCAGTTTACGCTTTATTGCTTTTTTTTATTAATTTCGTTCTGATATGGTAACAGTTGATTCAGCTAATTCATGAATGGTCCCGAACGTTGGAGTCGTTTATGTTTTGATTAACGTGTTTTGGATAGGCCAAGTTTATGTGTTTGCTCAGCGGTTTTTGATGTGAAGCCAAAATTAAGTTTGTTACATATACTATATGTTTATTGAACGACAAATGTCTGTAATCTTTTCTATGCGATGTAATTGTAAACAAAATCATAACGTATATTTTGAACCGATTCATCGAAATAATTTCGCGTCCTATCTTGTTAAATTAGCATAATTTAACATAAACCTGTCTTGAGTACCTTCCCTGTATAATTTGAGACGATTTTATCTCGTCTGCTAATTTTTGATATCCGCGAAATAAAAGCTGTGATCGTCTTTCCTTACGAAGAGTTCAACGCGCGATTGAGAGTGTGCTTTGAACTTAAATCAAATTTGAATGTTAAACTCGCGTGTTTTTGGTCCTGAGTTGTATTAGTTATATATTGACACGTCGTTATTTAATAATCGTTGCCTGATTTTGAAGCATATGTCTGTGGTTATATACTCGTATATCTATTACCTAATCCTCATGTTTCATTAGTATTAATATCAAAATCGCAATAATTTCGTAGTTACCAACTATTTCGCCACTGTAGAATATTTCAGCATTTTTCTTGATTGTTCATTTAATATTTTTCGTGGTAACTGTAGTAAAGTAATATATAAACTTACTGTTAGTCACAATGAATTGCTTCAGATACCGGCTCGTCACTTTCCTGCGGCACTGTGTCACTGGAGCAGGCACAATGGGAGCCAGGACCACTCATTAGCATAGTAAAGAGTTAAAGACACAATAGAGTCACATGGAGCCGCCTATACTTTGGACAGCTCATGTGTATCTGTTTTAGTTTTCGGTTAAGAGTTGTTTAAGTATTTAGAACTTTAATTTTATCAGATACTTAATTGCCACTATTAGGGATGCAGATAGTAAGGAGGCGTATCTTTCGATATAACTCTGATGATATTGGGATGAGGGTAGGATGATGATGGTCCTTCTTGTTCGTTTCGAGTGTACATCTACATTTAATTTGCCCAATACTTCGCAGCTTCCACGGCATCTTTAGAACAGCGCATAGTTTGCTTCGGACTGCAGGTTTTAGGGCACATAAGGCAGGATGATGATGAAATATCACTATTCAATTAAGTGTTTCCTATTGTTGTATGTGATTTTCAAACTAAAAGAACAACCATCATCGTAAATATAAAAATACTCCGTCCTTGAGCGGGTCACCTTGCAGACCAGTTTGGTAGGCAAGGCAATAGTTTGTAATTCAGAGACGTTTTGTCTTAAATCATTTCAGAAAGAGTCGGCATTCGAGGCCACACGTGGGACCTAAAGTGTTAACAATTTTATAGATCCATTGTTAGGTTCTTATCAGTTCTTTTTTGTTTGTATTGGTAACTGGAAAAAATAAGAAATCTAAAATTATCCATGATGCAAAAAAAAAAAAAAACTTACTTAAAAATCAGATTTAGAAAAAAACACCATCTCGAAAAAATTGCATTCGACTTGAGTCGTTCTACGTATTAGTTCTTTGAATCTCAAGCCACTGTTCATTAAAACAAATTCCAAATAATGAAAAATATAAAAATCATAATTTACATTATCTTGTAAACATTTAAGTCTCTAAAGACCAGCTTGTGTTCCTTGAGACATTTATAGAGGAAGAATCTTACAAGCTTTCGCACGATGTATCGCGCCAAGCGCCAACACACTGTAAATAGGTTGTCAATTAAAGTTGATATTATACATTCGTGGCATCTGACTCAAGCCGTGCCATTCATACATTACTTAGAGAGGATTTTTGAAGTTCACCCGCGACTTAATCTATGTTAATGCGAGGGCCCGCTAGGCCAACGACCAGTGTATGTGGTTCCCAGTAAACTCTTGTGCCACTGGAAACTGACACTTATGAAGACACAATAAGCACGATACGCGATTTATTGACCTGTTAGGTGACAGGTTATCGGTGGCATACCAGTTACCCACAAAGAAGAAAGATATAGCAGTTCCTATACGATGAATACATGACATAGAGTAGTACGGACAGATATTAAAAATATAAGCTGTAAAATGTGCTCACAGTTGTGCAAATTGCGACTTGTACGAATTACATAATTTATTTAGCGACTGACTTATATTCACGTTTTTTTGAATGGGCATTGATCATTCAACTTATTTTTTTGAGAAGCGTTTTGAAATACGCATTCAGTGTTTGTATTTTGCAAAACAGCACTAGCAAGGGTGCTATTTTTGAGCTATAGTTTTCAGTTTTTCTTAGTCGGATACTCTTGGCGGAATGGGCGTGGTCATGGATCATCCGATAGTTATGTTGCGCCTTTTGTAAGAATTCTTGAACTTTCACTATTCAGGTTTCAGCTACACAGGTCTTATTAGTATAATTCTATAAGTGGTCCTTCTGTATCTTACCAATACGTGTTGCATATGCAATGAATGAGCGCCAATACAAACGATGTTCGATGCGGCCGCAGGCGCAGACGCAGGCCAACCAGAATACTTAATGCGATGCGAGACGAGTGCCGTTTGTTCTACGCACAGTTTACTTACTTCGCTGCCAGTGCCAAGTTCACTGTCAAGTTGAGGAAGTGTTCATTACAAAAACCATGGAAGTATTGATGCCATGGAAAGATAAAGTGTACACGGTAAAAGTTCTCTGACTTTACAGGGAATAAATCTGCTAAGATAAATGGACACCCCATTCCCCAAAACTGAGTAAATTGAATTAAGAAGATTCCTATTGATTTTGATGTGATGTAATTTGTGTACCTATCATTATAAGCACACTGCAATGCACACACCGGACATAGGCCTCCCTAATCGCGTGCCATTCAACTCGATTTCTGGCAACTCCACTGCCACCCTGCGAACATCTGATAGAGTAGAACCTATTGTTATTTTAGATAAAATCTTAATAATAGATTTTATGGTTTGATTAAACGATGCTCTAACCACAGATTTGTAAAGCAAATGTTTAATTTGAAGATTCAAGAGGTAACGGTATTTTTGCGTTTTTTTAGTATCGAAGTTTTGAGATCTGTTTGTAATATAAGGGGAAAACCCAATCTGCTGGGCTTAGATATGACGGCAAAAAGTACTTGCTATCTAAATTAATCTCTCTACTATCTCAAAAGTTTTAAGCTTTGTAGCAATAATGCATCTCGTTTAAGATTTCAATAACTAGATACTGATAAGCACTTCTTTACACTCACGCTAATCAATAGGTACGAGTATGCTGTAACTGCTTCAAAAAACTAGACATCAGAGATTGATTGCAAAAAATCCCATTCTCGATTGTTATTAAATGAAATGTAATCAACAATATAGTTTAATGAGTGGGTACAAAAAATAGCGGTACAGTTAGTGTAGCGATTGTTGGCGAGCTCGGTGAGGAGATACTGATCTGGTTGTGAGACAATGGTCAACGAGACTCGTCCACATGCCCAGGGCTGCTACATCTGCTATGCATTGTAGGAGAAAGGACCAAAATAATTTTATTCGATAAAACATTGGTCCTTAGAAGCTGTTCTTTAAATGTTTGATACGAGTGAAGTTAATAGTTTAGTTTCATGTGTGCGACTGACAATGAATCCTTACCAATATGCCCTATGGATTACAAACAAGTTAATTCACAGTGTAGGACCACAGTCCCGTAGATTTGGCACCGAAGTTTGCATAATAGGTATGAGGATTATGATAAATTAATATTTATCCCAGCTCATCTTTGGTGGGGTACCTATAGCGATAATTTTCTTCGAGTTATAAGTAACTAGCTTTTGCGAGCGACTTCACCCGCACGAAAGAACCTATAACATACCTGGATAAAATTTTGTGTTATCCAGGTTATAAACCAGTGTGCAAAATTTCATCTAAATACGTTCAGTAGTTTATGCGTAAAAGAGTAACAAACATCCATTCATCTATACTCACAAACTTTCATATTTTAATGTCAGTAGGATTTAGTTTTAGACTGAGCAGCCCTGATACAGTGTCTGTTCCCGTGCTGGTCTGCGGAGCGGAAATATCTGTCTGTCGGTTCCCATCGCAACAGCATGGGAACCCATTGTCTTTAACTACAGTTATTTCTGTCATATTACTATTAACTATATTAGAAACGGGCTTCTTTTTAACTTGCGAATTAAAACTTTTAAAAAGTACTTTTAATTAATAATAATTAAAATGCATTGTCATTAGAATTAATATTTGTTTCGGGATATTTACCATGTATATTTTGTTCTTGGTTGAGGCTTTAGTTCTCGTGATCATGGCGCTTGTAACGGTGCCGAAATATCGAGCTCTCAACCAAAAACAAAATATACATGGTAAATATCCCGAAACAAATATTAATTCTCATGATTGTGACCATGTCAGCTTAAAAACTTATAATGCATTGTCATATTCAGTAACTATAGGTGTGAACTTGATCAGAGTTTAAAACAAAAATGTCATGAACAAAATATTTATGACGAAACATCTTAGAACAGATACCAAAAATATACTAAAAAACATAATTTAATTTTATCTTATTACCATTGCATAGATGATTAGTAGCAGCCTAGAAAAAATGTATCCACGAAAATTCTGTTGGGCTGCAGCGCTTTTGTCTAAGTTCTGCCGGACGTTCATAACGTCACTCGCGGCAACCCTTTTCATTTTAAAACGTATAGCTTAGTTACATTCAATTAACTTTTTTAATGAGTTAATTTGTGTAAGTACTAAAATATAATTTACAATATACAGTACCTATAATTTTAACATAATGGGTGAAACGATTTTATGGCGTTTCGCACTGAAAATTAATTTGTAAGTAGATAACAGAACCAACCTTCACTTTTGATATCACATTACACTTAATTTAGTGACTGTGACGGCCATGGGAAAGTATGCTAACATCCATCATAATGGTGGGAAAGATTCCAACAAATTTCGCCAAAATTAACTGAGAAATAGCACGGAGGAGAAACATGGCCACTGTTACTAATTCACGGTTGTCTGTGACTCGCACGCCCTAGTTACAATTGTTTATTTATCTCCTGGGTTGGAGGCTGTTGAAATTGGAACTATAGCTATGTCTGCGACATGTTATGGTCTGAGTTCAAGTCATCCATCATTCAACTGTCAATGCCTACAAGCCTCATATGCAACATCGGACCACCGGCACTCGCCCACCAGTCAATCCACTTACTCGCATACATACGTACGAGTGACTCCTGTCAGGTTTATAGCCTGCACATGACCGCAAAACAGCCGACCGTATTAGCGGCCACAGCGCGTTTAGCGAACATCGGAGTATGGGGTCAAAGGACCACCCACGTACCTGAATGAGATGAGCGCTCGCGCAGCCTCGCACGTGTAACGTAGATTACATCTAGTGCCTGTTTTGATACAGCTTATTTAGTGATTACTGTAGTAGTCTTTGCAACATTTATTGCTATTCCGTTCGGATTTCTAATTTTGGTTTCAACATTTTATTCGAACTTATTGAACATCGTTTTTTAACCCTCGACGGAAAAAAGAGGGGTGTTATAAGTTTGACGTGTGTTGCTGTGTATCTGTGTGTCTGTCTGTCGCATCATAGTTCCTAAACGGATGAACCTATTTTGATTTAGTTTTTTGTTTTGTTTGAAAGGGGATTTTGTCAAAAGTGTTCTTAGCTATGTTTGAATAAAATCAGTTCAGCCGTTCAAAACTTATGGGTGTTTTACTGTTTGAATCGGGGTGTTTTCGTAAGATATCGGGTCATAATTACGTGTTCAATAGATTGCCGATCGAAGCGTATCTACTATGTACTATGTACTAGATACATTCACATCATCAGCCTTTTAATGTTCCCACTGCTGGGACACAGACCTGCTCTCTGTGAGAGGGAATGGGCCGTAATCCACCACGCGGACCCAGTGCGGGTTGGTGGATGTCTCATGTCTTCGAATTTTGGTTCTAGGACATGCCGGTTTCCTTAAATAATTTACACAAAGTAAAGCGCCTGCCTGGGCTCGAACTCACGACCTACAACTTGTAAGGCGCGGCCGCTACCACTGGGCCACCACTGCTCTAGATAAATTATGTAGCATGAAATAAAAATGTGTCGGGGGTTTTTAAATTTTGTAATTTTAAGGTTGGTTGGACACACGAAATATGTGTGTCCGGCAACTAGTAATAGATTTGTCACGCTGCTCCTGGCATGCGATTAAGCTTAAAGTTAGCGCGCAGGAATATATGTAACATTGATATAATAAGGTAGTATGGAGCTGGATTCATGATGGAGCCGGAAGGCTCATTGGATATATAGTATTGGCAAGGGATTTTACATTCCGTAGTTTTTAGTTCATTAAAAGCTTGTTTTAAAAAGATTTTTACTTTTAAATTTTTTTTTTAAAGAAAATTACGTTTCCAATTTGTTAATTTTGATACTCGTGATAGTATAGGCACAGATAATATAATACTAGCATAGTATAGGTAAATAATATGCATGCAACCATACAGGTTCATATTATCGTTAGTCACTGAGCCCGTAAAAGAGTAAAACCCCGTTTATTACCTACAAGCTCTTTTTCAGCTTTGCCACTTGATTAATGTCTTAATTAAGCCATCAATTCTCAAGGGCACCAGTATTTATACATGAAGATGTAGTTCCTTCAGGTAAATGTTAGGTGCTTAATCTTGGGAGACCGGAGCTTGGAACCCGTCTACAGCGGAGTGATGCATGAGACGCTTCCATCCGCCAGATTACACCCATAGGACAGGCCTGGCGGGTAACCAGCAAACTGTACCCGCAAATTACCTGACAACTGTCTACAGACAATGGATTCGCGTCAGAATAAAATGATACGTCGAAGTAAATGTCTGTTGTTCATGATCTAATGTTGATTATAGGATTCGATTGATTGGGATTGTTTATTATATATATTAAAAACAATCACCCAAATAACATTTGGGGTGATTGTTTTCCATCGTTTTATTTTGGATTTTACTATTATGAATGTCGTTTTCAATGTTTTTGCTATTGTTGACGTAATGCAGCATTCATGCTGCTTACGGAGCGGACGTAGAATATTACACTCGTCGGATAAACTATATTAAATCTCTAAGTAGTTAAGATTTTTGCGTAATAAAATAGTGTTTTGAAGCCTAACATTCTAAAAAAGTAAAGTGAGTTAAAAACGAAGCGATTAGTTAAAATATTCATAACCAAAGCAATAAATCAAAAACAATTAATTCCGACATCCCAATGAAATCTTTACTAACAGCCGTTTCAAACATCACGATTCGAATCAGACGGATCGCAAGTCCCAGTAAAGCTAGCATGTCTAAAGCCAGTCATAAAGTTTAGTAATACAGCCGTGCGTGTG
Source organism: Orthosia cruda (assembly GCA_964057195.1). Lineage (NCBI taxonomy): Eukaryota > Metazoa > Arthropoda > Insecta > Lepidoptera > Noctuidae > Orthosia > Orthosia cruda. The sequence continues at coordinate 39,732,384 of OZ059837.1, forward strand.
TCGTGCGTGTGTCGTGGACTCGTGGGTGGCTCATTCACGTCGAGCGGCCGAGCGGTTCCCACGCGGCGCGCGGCGTCGCGATGTTTTCCTGGACGGCTGGACTCGACATCGCAATACAAGTTCCAGCTAGGGATGCCAACCGTACTCTATTTCGTTTAGGCGGCTTTTTAATGTACTAGCCGCCCTGGCTTCGTACGGGTAGATATTTATTTATACCAGTAGAACGGGGTTACTTTGAGATCTGGAGCAACTTTGATGACAACTTATTTTATAAGGTTTTTTAAAACTAACACCGTGAAAACGGAACGCTCCACAATTTTCTTTTTACCCGACCGCCGAAGGAGGGTAATGTGTTTAACAGTCTATGTATGTATGTATGTTTGTTCTTATGTGGCGTTCTAGAGACCAAACGCGTTGGCGGATTTTGGGCGCCATTTTGTGGGGGAAAAAAAAATCCTCCAAACCCATCATGTGCGGTATCAAAATAAAGGTTTTAAGAGGTGATTTCAAAAATATATAACACTTATATGTTTAAAGGTACATAATTAAAAAAATACTAAAAAGTTGTAAATAAAAAATTTAATTAAAAAATCAAAAAAACCTGACTGCTTAAAAAGCGAACCAAAAAGACGTAAACAAGAAGAAAATCATGCTGTGCAGTCGGAGGATACATCTGGTACTGGTCAGCCAACTCGCGAATATATATCCTAGCTCCGACTGCACAGCATGATTTTCTTCTTGTTTACGTCTTTTTAGTTCGCTTTTTAAGCAGTCGGGTTTTTTTTTTAAATTCTTAGCACTGACATGTCAGCCATGTATTGCATCATCGTCAGCGCAAGAATACGTTTGTTTGTTGCAGAAAAATATTTTTAATTGAACAGTTAAAATTCATTAAAAAATATTTTAAAATCGGGTTACTTTATATTGCAATGAAATAACAATAGGGTATCAAAGTAACCCTATCTTTATTTTAAAGTTGATAGGCTGGTTTTTTTTATATTCGCCCAAACTATGGAAAAAAACATAATTTTATTAGAGAATATAAAACTTTAAGTGAAGTCGCCAACACAGCATTTTTTTCATATTTTTCAAAATATAATTGAAATAGTTATGTCAATTTTAATTGCAATATTAATCAATTTATCTCCGTTTTACAAACATTATTATCAATACCAGTTACCATTACCACTGTTACCAATTACTACTCCACTCGTCCGCACCTTGGTAACCCACAGATTACCTCCCAATCTGTGTTGGTAACCCCTCCGTCACCCATTGCGCGCCGCGGTGTTTATCTTTCTAGTAAATTGTATTGATTACATTTTTATATTCATGATAATTATCTTTTGAATGAAATGGCCGATTCCAATAATTCAAAAATACGGGTAACTGCCTTTGCTTGGAAATTATTTATTTAAGTAAGCATGTTTAGCATTTTATTTATAGATTATGGTCGGCATTTATATTAACTTTTAAATGTAAAAAAGTTATAAAGACATAACTATAAAACATGGACATATGGTATTGCGAACTTTTTTGTAGGTATCGAAAGTTTTTTTTGTTCTTTAATATTAAAGTCGACTTTTTGTTCTACCATCAATAGTTTTTGCAGCGCTTGCGTTGTAATTTTTTTACCCCTTGGGTTACATTATTGATGTTTTCGTAGGGATCCCTAATTTAACTCGATAAAAAAATATAGCATAATTATGTTACTAAGTGATAAGATTTTTTTAAATCGGTTTAGAAGTTTTTGAGGATATCCTTACAAACAAACTTATAAACAATCAAATCTTTCCTCTTTTTAATATTATATTATTGTGTAGACTAACGAATAGATTATGCTTGAAGACTCTGTTTATTTGAATTATTTTTTTTCACTGAGAGAGTTTTCGTTTTTTCGGTTATAGGTAATTCAAAGCGATAGGAAGCGGCAAACAGGGCTTCATTGAAGTTCATGTCTAACAATTCCAGGATTATTTGCTAAACAAAATTTCTTATGTTGTTCAAAAAAATATAAATTTGTACTAGTCATTTACTCTCTCTAAATCAGATAAAGGTACCTACTGTTTTCTTCTGGAAACAGTTGGTAACCCTAGTTCCAGTGCTATCTCTCAGATCAGCACACAGGCCACAGCACGAAGGCGACGGCGACGGCGCGGGCGACGCGTAAACTGTTTTGTTATGACTCTGTTTTGATCGGCCAGGGTCACTGCCTTCTTTATACTAAAAATAATTGTAAGTTCAAATTTGCTATAGACGATTTCAGATGTAGTGGGCTATTCTCACTGACACGTTTCTGATCTGATCTGATGAATTTAAGTTTTTGTAGATTTTGTTGAGGCTGTTTTTTAAAATTGTGTTTTTATAGCTAACTTAGGTAATATTTAAACGTGATAGCTAACTAGTTGACCTCGCGGCTTCGCTCCCGTCCACTGGGTACCTACCGACCCTACACTTACCATACCCTTTTTTTTTTTGGTTTGGGAAATCATCCAATGAATTCGCCCGCTCTGGGTGAAGCAGGAGGGCGTGTCAGACTTTTACTGACTAAAACCCACCCGTGTTCCTTCAGTTGTTTGAGCCAGGACCGCGGTAATTCGTTTTCAAATTTATCCGCGATCCAACCTATCTAGCTACCTACCCTACCCTACATATTATCTATTTAAATAAGAATGAATACTATGATACGAATGTAACCAACTTTTGTTTCTACCGGCAATCTTATTAAACTTTAGAACACAAAAGCTGCTATTGTGCCTAACTATGATAGTTATATATATTCCTTCGATAACTTTTTGGTAGATAATAATGAGTACTTCAATCATGTAGTACATAATTTTTATGTATCATCAATAGATTTCTCAGAGCCCGCCAAATAATGCATTTTATAGGCAAGATACTGCTACTTTGAGTTACATTATTGCAATTATCTTAAAGATATCTATTTTTTTTTTAATAAATTGTTGCCTATGTTACTTCTTAATAATTTAAATTTCGATTGGTGAAAAAAATATTTAAATCGGTTCAGTAGTTTCGGAGGCTATTCGGTACAAACAAACAAAAAAGCTTTGCTCTTTTTAATATTAGTATAGATTATGAGGAGGCGATAAACTTAAGACGAAAAATAAATTGATGATAAATTGTTCAGTACTTGCTGAGGAAAATTGTTTAAAAAATTAATCAGTATTGATTACGATCCGAGATCCTTAGCAATAAACATATCATGATGGATTAAGTCAAGAAAGAATCGATTTCCATTTGGATGAGTCACGATACTGCGGACGAGGATATTGGTTTAAATGGTATTATAATACTGTCGATAGCCCGATACAGGTCGCGGTTGGCACCCGCGCGACCTGTCTCATTGATGGTCGACGGTGAAGCTGCCATATATCCGTGCTTCATTGATATAAAAGAGTCTCTTACGCGATTTATTATAAACTTACGGTTTTTGCAACCTGATGAGATATCCAAACCTTACCAAGTTAATATCACGCCACAGACTTCAGTATGCCTCAAAGGCCATTTTTTTTTTTAAATTCAACTGTTGGCTATATGATTCGTAATATCACTGGTGTCGTTTACAAGCTGAACTTTTTCTTATATCCGTAATGTTCTACTGACGTAAAAAAATCTTTTGTTTCAGGTGCATTAGAAGTCGTGGAACGAGTGTTTCCAGATTCTGAACACGACAGAATATACAGTAAGTGTTATGATACTTATTTACGCTATTTCCTAATTTTATGGAACTTAAAATGAAAAGAAAAACGTTTTTTAAAATTCGTATATATCTATTCTGCTGCTGTAATAGTTGTGAATTCGTGTTTCTTTTTTCATTTGTCAAACCGCCTGGTTCACGAAATATTTTTCTTCCAATTATAGAAAACGATAGAGAGTCACCGATTCAATTTCCAACTGATCTTCACACAGTATACAGTAAGTATTCAGCTGTTTTACTATTTAGCATATACTACGAGAAGTATAAAACACTAATTTTTGCCGTGGCTTCGCTCCTTTGGTCTATTATCGCCTAGTGTGACTTTCTAACAAACAAAGAATTTTCGAAATAGCAATTATTTAAAAATGACCCAAACAAACAATTTCAGATCTTTATAACACAGTTCAAACTGCTATAGAATTTCATTTGACTAAAAAAGTTATTTTATTTTAAGATTCGCTGAAAAGAAGTGAGAGCTTATTTCCAAATGAACGCCAGGATAAACCACACTGTGAGTTATAAGATCAATCACAATCCTGTTTTTATTTTTACCTGCGTTACATTTGTAATTGCTACATTTTATGAAGGTCTCACAATTTTCCTGACTCTTAACATCCATATATTTTCTTTTCAGATACTGAAAATTATAATGATGGTGAGAAAGATGATGTGCTTTCAAATTATCACAAAAATAAAGCATATGGTGAGTTTTAGATATTTAGAATACATATATTTTAAAGTACATAATGCCACGAGAGTCTTACTAGACAACAAACAGATCAAATGTCCCGAAAATGAGTAGTCATTTAAGAGCGCAGACTCTGACCGTTCTTTCATAGATCACCCAGCTTTCTTAACAACTAAACTTCATTTTCAGAATTGCAGAAATCTGGTCGGAGGATAATTCTGATAGATGATCCTCACAAACCAAAAGAAGGTAAAAAAATAAAAACAAAATGATAATTCAAACTTATAGACACCTGGGGGGTGACCATAAACTCTTAGAGTAAGGTTATTTTGAGTGTGTGTAAGGGACAGATGTAGGTATATGTGATAGTAGTTTATGATAAGCAGTAGTTTTTAACAGACTTTTTATTTTATTTAAGCACTTTAAATTGACCCAAATGATTACCAGGATAAAACACGTTTCGGAATATAAATATCACATCCTACAAAGTATGTTCGAGACGTCGAGATTCTTTATACTCATTTATTTACTTTTGATGGTTTAGAACTTTTTTAAACTCAGCCATCTTAACGTATCACTCTGTACCACACCACTTTATTCACAGGGTGGCGGAAAAGTATAATTTGTTTTTAGGTCATAATTTGAATAGACCGCCGTTTTGTTAAAATTAAAAAAAAAACTGTAAAATTATTGACATTGAATGATGTTTTTTTTTACAGAATTCATGTCACAACATGAATTCCGTAAAAAAACACTTAAATGGCCACCTCCCTAGGTTATGCACAGTTGTGCTCGTTTCACGACATTTTGAATTGTTGCTCACAAAATTTCTGGCTCCAAGGGCCAATCACTTTTTCACTGCAAATGCCACACCGAGCAGTCACTTTGACGGGATGCATTATTACAGGTTTTCATTCATTTTATGTGGATTCCCTGTGCCCCAGAATCGCAAATTTTGTTTGTTTATAAAACCACTTAAGTGGAAATAGGCTTCGTCGACATTTTTCAAATAAGCAGTAACAATAATTCCACGTTCGTTATGTGTGTATCACTCCATGGCTTGTTGACAACTAATTATCTATACTATACCATAGATATAGATTTTTTTTTGCTACGCAAAAACATACATACATACGTACATACTATATCTATGCTATATACAACGTAAATCTCTACAAAGTAAATGTCAAAGCACAGTGGGATGTCATACACATTTGGCGCCATCTGCAAAAATGAAGGCACATTCACATGATGACATAACTTTTGTGCCGCCCGTTATTTTATTTATCAACCATCAGCTTTCTTGAATTATAGATGCAGAGAAAATGAGGCGGTGGATACTTACAAATAACCAGCAGGGCAAAGCATACGGTTAGTAATAAAATATACCTGTAACATACCTGATTTGATTCAAATATAAATTGCTAAACTAAAAGAACTTAGAAGCTGTGTATTTGGTTTTCTTGAAGAACGTACATTATACTTTGTTTCTATTCATGAAAGAGAAACAAAGTTCTCTGAAACTCAAACAGTTTTCTTGACTCACGAGACCCCCATTTTTAGGGTTCCGAAGTCAACAAGGAACCCTTATAGTTTCTCTCTGTCCGTCCGCAGCTTAGCTCAGAGAATCTAAGTACTAGAAAGCTGTAATTTGGCATGGATATAAATATTAATAATTTCGACAAAGTGGTAAAATAAAATCATGTTTTTTTTTTTTTCTATAGTCGTAAAGTGGTGATGTATTTTTTTATCGTCTATCCCATGGTGTGGGGTATCGTTGGATAGGCCATTCAAAAATATTATGGGTTTGTTAAAACTATTTTTCAATTCAGAGATCCGTTAGCGTAAAATTAAGCATTAATTGTAAATTTTTGTTAGAGTCAAGTGTGTGTGTCCCCTGCCAGCGCAATGGTTGCTCTTGGCTATGTGAAAAAATCACGGCGGTAGTAAATATAACGACATTTAAAGGAAAACTATCACAGATAAGTAGGCTTTACAAGGTTAAGGTGAAAGTCGACAAACTTATAAAATGTACTTGGCACAGTAAATTTTTTGTACAAATGCCATTGAAAAATTACTTAAATAACGGTGTTAGCTGTGTAAAACAGATAGTAAATATAAGCTTATGAACCATGTAAAAATATACAAAATTAAAATCATAACATTAACCTTAATAATAATGATTTCTAAATTAATCATGTTTAAGCTCGAATAACGCATTGGAGTGGCCGGAGTCGTTGGCAGTACCGGTCCGTAGTCCATACGGCGCATGCGCGCGGGGAAGTCTATTTTGTATTAATGCAGAAGTATTTTCGACGTTTTGTAATCTAAAATCAAATTAGATTCGATTGCCAACCGCAGATTAGAGGTGAATACATACGAAAATTTTCAAATTGCGAAAGAGAAATAAACAAGGAGCGTGCGCGCAAGGATCCTGGAACGGATCATACCATTCGCTGTGGCTCTGACGCGCGCTCGTACTCAAATAGATAATATATTTCTAACTTCAGTTACGAAGTTGGATTTTATATCTCCTTCTTCAGTTACCAGTTAGTCCTGCTTTAGTTTAAGTCAAGAGTGAATAGGTTACTTCTAGGCAAGCGTGCTTCACCGTAGACCACATCATCGCCTACCATCAGGCGAGATAGTGAACAAATGCGAGAATATAGATTAAAAAAAAACATATTCCTATGTGGACCCGTTTTTAGACGTTGTGTGCAGGTGAAACCGTTTTAATGTTCATGTAACAACAACAAAACCCTCTTCTTAGTCCACACAATTTTGCAACATCGGAACCCTATTAATGCGCGTGGCCCGACCCACACTTGGTTTTTTACTTTTCAAATCTTAAGAATGATTTTGAGAGACAACCGATTGTTATAAATATTCGCCAAAGTAGAGTATATGGTAAGTTTTCCTACACGTCTCCTTTCAAAATATTGTTTCTGTTGATGAAAAAAAGTAGCTTAACGCGAACTATCTTTACATTCTCTGAAACCCATACAATTCTGAATTCAGATCCACGAAATCCTTACCGATCTTTTCTTTTCAGAGACTGAGATTGATAGAGGGAGTCAAAAAGAGTCTGGTACAAGTGAATACGTAGACCAAATATATAATGGTGAGTTTGAAGACATACTATATTGCCGATTCTCAGGTAAGAGCGAATACTTTAATGTGAAATCCGTATGTTTGTTCACCAATTACACAAGCACGGCTGGGTGAATAGTTTTTATCCCAGTAGAACGTTCCCGTGACGCAATTGTAAGCTATCAATATTATTAACCTCTACCCGTCTTTTAATTTATCGCCCAGTTTTCTTGACTCTTATGCTTTGTGTTTAGATTTTCTGAAAAACAAACGGAAGATGGAAAATTATCAGCATTACAGGGCATACGGTGAGTTATAAATTCAAAATGACAATAACAAAGAAACACATAGTTATGAAACACAGATCACACGACCCATCTTTACATACTCTTAAATAATTTTCAAAATCGGTACATAATTGACGGAGATATCGATGAACATATATAAGTGCGAGTCGGAATCGCGCACGAAGAAAAACATTCGTTTGTTGTATGGGAGCCCCACTTAAATATTTATTTTATTCTGTATCATCTATGAAAATTTCAACTGTCTTGCTATACACTGCTAGACAGACGGACATTGGAGTCTTAGTAATAGGGTCCCGTTTTTAACCGACTTTCGAAAAAGGAGGAGGTTCTATGTTCGACTTCATGTATGTTTTATTTTTATTTTTTGTGTATGTTCACTGATTACTCCGTCAATTGTGGACCAATTTTTTTTTTTTATTTTTATTTTAAAGAGCATGGTCCGAAATTGGTCCCATTTTAATTTGGTGAAGATCTGATGAAGAACTTCGAAGATATACAACAGAATTCTTCCATAAATAACAGCAAATCTCTCGGGATTGTTGCAATCGCATGTCTGTTTATTGTTTATACCATAACATCACGCCAGTACGCTCTAAAGGGGTACGCAGATCTCTCATTACACCTGTTATGTTCACGTTCAATGATATTCGAGTAATCAATTCTGGCGTAATAGGTACCTTAACAAATTGCCTCTTAGGTAGGTACAACAGAAAAGAGAAAAAAAAAACCTTTTTTACAAAAAAATACTATCGACTTCCAAATAAAAAGAAGAAACTACAAAATTAATAATAACTTTAATTTTTGAAGTCGGTGTCCATAATGCTAAAAAATTGTACCTACGAAAGACACCGACTTCAAAAATTAAAGTTATTTAAATTTTGTAGTTTCTTCTTTTTATTTGGAAGTCGGTAGTATTTTTTTGTAAAAAAGTTTTTTATTACCCATTGGGTACGGAACTCTAAAAAAATAGAACAGTCAAACATGGAACCTCCTCTTCTTTGAAAGGTCGGTTAAAAACTCGCGCAGTTTTCTTGACTCACGTAACCCCTACCTTACTTTTCAGATTCTGCGAATAACAGTGAGAGACAACCAATTGTTCCAAATTATCGCCAAAGTAGAGCATATGGTAAGTTTTTAATACGTAAACTTTCTCTTCTCCATTGAAATCTTATCCATCATCGAGGAGATGTTGAGTGATCGTGATGTGATGTACCATTCCTTCTACCGCCTTTGAAATATTAAGCTGCTGGTTTTGTGACGATATGTTTTGAATGTTGAACTTGTGAATAATCCAGCTTGCCAGCCAACATATCATCTACCAAAACCGCATCTTGAAGCATGTGGCCGTGCAATGTGCTAATTGACGTGTTCTCTCTGACTAGTGGCAATACGTTTTGTACCGTAACTTAACCGAACTCAAGAAACAAACATTGCTTTTCAGAAAAGCAGAAAAATATTGCGACAAACTTTCACAATGAACGCCATGACTTACCATTTCGTGAGTAATTAGATAATATTGATCATTTGATACAGCTTCAGAGCAGCAGAAGAGCAGTGTTGGCCCAGCGGTAACGGCCGCGACTTACAAGTTGTATATCGTGGGTTCGAACCCAGGCAGGAAACTACTTTGTGTGAAACTACTCTCAAAACGGTGATGGAAAACATCGTGAGGAAACCGGCATGTCCTAGAACCAAAAAATCGAGAGATGTGAAGATCCCCCAACCCGCAATGAGCCCGCGTGGTGGATTACGGCCCATTCCCTCTCGCAGAGTCATAATTTACTATATTGATAATTAATAAGAGGTTACGGGTACGCACGAAAGTCTAACAACCAGTCTTATTAAGAGGTATCCCAGGAGCTACCTACGTACTGCGATGTGGGGGTCAAATAGATAATTGCTACAGTTAAAATTCTGGTGTTCAGCTGCATCCTTAGGCAGAAAGTCGATCCCAGCATGGTTGGGAAAAGGCTAGGCTGATTGATATATTGACTTGATTATTGAAGAGCATATATATAATATCTATTATGAATCAGCAAGTGTTGTGCTTCAGCTTCAGGCATGAAGACGCAGCTGCCATCAGCGTGTCTGTACGACGGCCGCTGGCACAGCGACGGTGCAGCGGTGAACACGCGTGAGGACTGCCTCAGCTGCGTGTGCGCAGCCGGCGCGCTGTCGTGCCGCCGCCGCGCCTGCGCGCTTCTTCCCGACCCACTGCCGCCGCGCTGCCACGTGCGCCACCGCCGGGATGTCTGCTGCCCCGAGCTGCACTGTCCAGGTAACTATCCTACTTATCAAGGAAAAATGAAAAGAAGTTTTTTTTAAGTTCACTATGATGATTGACTGGTAGAGAATGCCTAAGGCATTAAGTCCGCCATTGTACGTTTGTGCATAAAGTTTAAATAAACAAATGCTCAAGGCGAATGAAGTCATTTAATGGAAGCCATTCTATGGTCGCTACTGGACTGGTTCTGTCTTTTGTCACTCTTTTTAACATCTAAGAGGTACAAGGGACAGGATGGAATGTTCCTCCTCCACCCATGATGAAAGGGGATTATCTGAACTGTGTCTTGTGGGCTACTCCCTTTGGCCTGACGATGGTTTTCAGATTGTTACAAATATGCTAATCGCGCGGATTTGTGCGATATCAGTTCAAATGTGTGTATCCTTAACTAAAGAAATCTTCGGAATCTTGTATTAGTTATACGAGTAAAAGACACTTTATAAATTAAAAAAAATTGGCCAAGTTCGAGTCGTACTCGCGCACCGAGGGTTCCGTACAGCTACATTCACCAACATAATTAGTTAAAATTTATTCGTAATTTTTTTTAGAAACAAGCTTTTTTCGTATTCTTCTCAGCAAACTCTTTCATTTGATAACCATATTATGGCCATGCATAAAAAATAACTAGTCCACCATCTTTGGCCGTCCGCAATATTGGATTTAGTATAACGTCACTTATCTAACCATGCATTGTCATCCAAACTACATCACATCATCAGCCTATTAATGTTCCCACTGCTGGGACACAGGCCTCCTCTCTGCTGTGAGAGGGGATGGGCCATAATCCACCACGCGGGCCCAGTGCGGGTTGGTGGATGTCACATGTCTTCGAATTTTTGGTTCTAGGACATGCCGGTTTCCTCACGATGTTTTCCTTCACCGTTTTTTAGAGCAGTGGTGATGATTTACACAAAGTAAAGCGCCTGCCTGGGTTCAAACCCACGACCTACAACTTGAAAGTCGCGGCCGATACCCAGTGGTATCGGCCGCGACTTTCAAGTTGTAGGTCGTGGCCCAGTGGCCACCACTGCTCTATCCAAACTACACGTGTATGCTAATTTTCATCTTAATCGGTGGAGGATAACTGCTTTAAAATTCAGTTGCAAGATTTGAACCGCACATACTCGTACATACATACATTGCAAGTTAATTAAAAGCTTGTAAAATACTGTTGTTGATAACAGGCCTGCGGATCACAAAGCCAAGAGGCAACAATGGGGCCCATGAGCAATGCTGCGACTCTTGGATCCTACAAGGTCTTTATCCGCGAAACCGCGATACGCGGCAGCGGTAGCTAGGGGTCTGTTTTTTGGGATACCTATCCCCGTATAGGTGGAAAGTGATACAAGCATGCACAACTTACATTTGTCCTCGTGGTGGTCTTCTGGCCTCGTTTAATCCCGTGCCAGGTCGGGGGTTATAGGGAAAAAATATATGTAATAAATTTAGGATAACCGACGTGGTCTGGGGCGGGCTTCCAGCCAGACATTTAGACACGTTTCCGACAAAAATACTTCGCTGCGCGCGAAGTACATACACAAACAAATGGACGGGCGACACACAGTACCACAAGTAGATCGCGAACGTATTTTCGAGTAACGATGGGTTGATATCAATTACAACAAAATCAAATCAAGACCCCCGTATCACGTCTCGCGCTATCAAAGACAATTTTACCAGTATTTGTAAAGTTTCAATTGTCAACTTCAACCCAACCAAAATTGTCAATATCGATGATAGCGAGCTGACAAAGTGTTGCATCAAAATAACAAAAAGAAAGAACGATACTGTTATCGTTTTCGAACATCCCCTTCCTTATGTCCACCTCGGATATAAGGAGTTACGTCCGCTAATAAATGGAGAAGCGTGCTAAACTTGACACTGCTCGCATCAAACCGAATCTCCGACCATACAACTCTGGGAACTCCGTCAGACCCATAAAATAAATCTACAATGCGTCCACGACGCCAATACAAAGGCAACAAATTAGATTCTTTAACAAGTACAAAATCTTCGACTTTGGGAAGGTCAGTTTTGTCAGTCCACTTAACGCGCTGCTGCCAAATATGCAAATATTCAAAGACCAACGACGCCAGAAACTTGCGCTGCGTTGAGGGGCTGACCAATCCAAAAATGACTAAGGGTCAAAACTTCCAGGTCATTTGGGTCTCAGGAGATCGGACAGAGATGTCCCGAATTGAGGACGGCCTCAATTTAACAAAATACCGTAACAAGTTCCTCAAATATTAAAATAGTTTCACCAATAACACGGCGGTGATGCGTTTTTGCTACTTTTACAACGGCAAAAATGCCATCCTAATGTGGGCAGACTGGGGGATCAAATTGCCAATTAATTCCATTCATTAATTCATTCATTTGGGACATAGGAAATCTTAAATTCTGTTTATCCTTATTTAGTTTTTTTATTTGTTTTATGCTCGCGTTTGACCACTTTCTCGCCTGATGTTAAGTGATGCTGTGGTTGAAGGTGAAGCACGCTTGCCTAGAAGTAGCCTATTCACTCTTGACTTGAAGACCCCTAGATTGTGCTATCAGAAAACAAATACCGGCAGGGAATTCCACTACTACTACTATTTTTGTATTTATCAGTATTTTCTGTGGGTGGGATACTCGTATCCACCATGTACCGATGGCGCATTGCCGTACGTCTTGTAGATAATTACAAATTTCACTTAAATATCTATCAGTGCCCTTATAATTAGTACCGTTATCAGAATGGATCAAAGATGGTAGTCCTCGGCGGGAAACAAATCTACCTAGCGCTTGAACTAACGCATCTATGCTAAGAGCAGTTACAAGTTCCAAGTGAACCGCCTTGGAGGCCAGAAAATCGAACACACACAAATTGGCCTTGACAGACTTAGCATTACGAAGTTGAGAAGTCTTTACCAAGAAGGGACCAGCGAAGTCAGTTCCAACAGACGCAAATGGCCTAATCTCAGTTACTCGATCGGATGGCAAATCACCCATTTTGGGTTGAGTGGGAGTATCCTTCAAACGATAGCACTGCATACATTTGAAAATGATGCTTCGAATAGTGCGTGGCCGACAAAATCCAAAATTCACGCTGCAAAATGGCTACGAGGGCGTTGCAACCTGCGTGTGCATTATTAATGTGCCGATCGGACACCAACAATTTCTCCTCCTTTAGGGAGCAACACAGGATGGCGAGCACCATAAGGCAAATTCGAATTCCGAAGTCGTCAGATTGGTCTAAGAAACGCTTAAGACGAGCGATTGAGCCTCTCAAAGCTGAGCATCTCATAAAGGCTTCAATAGTCTGGTCAAAGTACAGCACGAACCAACAATATCAGTGCCTCTTGACGTTCATAAGGCGACAAAACTGAGGATAACGATTTATTATTCGGGTTCCATCCGTTATCTATGACATGCCGGATCCAACCGGTAATCCTAACAATTTCGACAAAGAACTGTATTTGTCCAAAAGATAATGCAAATTGTATGCAGGTTGCGTTTCCACAATTCCATTACGCAAACTTGGCAAACCCTCTGGAGAGGAGAACTTATCCTGGGGCCAGGATGACTCGCGATGCGTCAAACAGTCTGGTCCCCACCAAAGAGAATGGTTGACAAGGACAGGAGCCTCGCAACCACGCCACGCGCAGTCCGCGGGGTTCAGTTCTCCTGGAACATGTCTCCAGATCAGTTTAGTCTCAGAGTTCTGAATCTGTGAGACTCTATTTGCCACAACAACCTCCAAAATATGAGCTGAGGTGCGAAGCCAACAAAGAACTAGTAGTGGTGGTCTTCTGGTCTCGTTCAATCCCGTGCCAGGTCGGGGTTTATAGGGAGAAAATATATATAATAAATTTGGGATAACCGACGTGGTCAGGGCCAGGATTCCAGCCAGACATCTGGCAACGTTTCCGACAAAAATTCTTAGCTGCGCGCAAAATACATACACAAACAAATGCACGGGCGACACACAGTACCATTCACGGATCGCGAACGTAATTTCGAGTAACGATGGGTTGATCATATATTTATATATCAATTACAAAAAAATCAAATCAAGACCCCCGTTTCACGTATCGCGCTATCAAATACATTTTTACTAGTAAGTGTCAAGTGTCAACTGTCAACTTCAACCGAAACAAAACTGTCAATATCGATAACAGCGACCTGACACAGAATTGCATCAAAATAACAAAATAAAAGAACGAAACCGTTATTGGTTTCGAACAACTGTAATTCATAAACAATAAAAGAACCGAACTTTTTGCTTGCGATTTTTTTACTTTTCCAAGTACATTTTATAAGTTGTTCGACTTATTATGTACATCCATGCCAAATTATATCTTTCTAGTATTAAGAGTCTCTGAGCTAAGATGCGGATAACATGGCGAAACTATAAGGGTTCCTTGTTGACTACGGAACCCTAAAAAGAGACACTTTAAAACTGAAACATTTTGATCAAGCACAAAGAGGGAAGTTCTCATCTAACAGATAATGATGAACTCCCCAGATGGCGTGCGGGTCATGGAACACGGAGCATCAGTAAGGTCCGACAGCGGGGACATGTCTGCTGAGGCGGGCGTCCAGTCGACGTCGCCGGTCACCGCCAAAAACGGTAAGTTGCTTTCTTTACTAAGATAGTGCACTATCTTTCATAATAATAGGCTCCTCTTCGACGAAAAGGAGCATATTATTCAAACATCGTATAAGGCCTAAAGCAAAAAGCGTTTCAAATAATTTTGTAACAATTTGTATTGCGCTCATATGAGACAATCTGTACTTGTGTGTCGGTGGACGGTGGCGTCACTGACGACTGATGACAATGGAGTGTTCCCAGCATGCGTGGAAGGCGGCAGCGTGTTCGCGGCGGGTTCGGCGATGGCGTCGCGCATGGCGTGCGAGCAGTGCTTCTGTCTGCGCGGCGCGCGCCACTGCGTGCGGCCCGCCTGCCTGCCGCCCCCCCCGCACTGCGCGCCGCGTCCGGCGCCCGGCGCCTGCTGCCCTGCACGCTACTACTGCCGCGCCGCTACCGACCCCAGCCAGCCCCAACAGCATCACAGTAAACATGGTGAGTACCACTTCCTGTATATTTAAACAAAGGTGAAAGAAGACAGCCATTTCCACTACAAAACTTTGGGCTGCTTCTGAATAATTCAGGTCTGAAAATACCAATGAATGAAATTGCTCGATATGTGGAAAGAGCTGAGCAGGAGCATGTGATCGATACAACAACGAGCTGTATGATTGTCATTATTAAAATTTCGACGGCGCGGCGGCGTCTAGCGAGGACGTATAGTCTGATGCAGCCTTCATGGCAGCTCTGAACGCGCTTCGCTACGCAGTAAGAATTTCATGTGTCGTGCGTGAGTGAGGGGCACCATAAACTTTGGAGTAGTACCTACCGTAGCTGATGAGGTTCCGTCGTGTCCACAGATTGCCAGGTGGAGGGCACGTGGGTGACAGAGGGCTCGCCGGTGGGGCCGCGTGGCAACTGCTCAGCGTGTTTCTGCCTGCGCGGCGAGGTGCGCTGCCAGGCGCTGGGATGCGCGCCCGCGCTGGCCGGCTGCCGCCCGCTGCTGGCGCTCGGCGCCTGCTGCGCGCACCAGTACGTTTGCGACCACGGGGACCCACCGCGCCCGCTGACAGGTATATATACCAAACTGCTACTGTCCCACTGCAGGGCAAAGGCCTTTTCTCATGCAACATAAAGATAAGGTAATCACCACGCTTGCTCATTCCTACCAACCTGTGAGACCACGTCAAGAATAAATATTTGTAAAGAAAATTCGAAAATACACTGATTAAATACTATACATTAAATTATAACGATGAATCATTACTCACTGGATATTCTATTTGTGAGGCTTTTTCGTTTTATTTCATGTCGACTTTCCTCAACCCCACTTTATCTAGATCTCCCAGTCCACCTCCTGCTTTCCCTTTCGATACTAACAGAACTTGATCTGACATTTGTCACATAGAAGTGAATGTTGATGCTGTGACCGGTATACTTCGTAACTTGGATCCAACTAAAGATGCTGGCCCTGATAACATATCATCTAAATTTATAATTAAACTAGCTGTGCCCGCGGCTTCGCTCCCGTCAACTGACTGCCCACCCTAACCTACTTAGCTTCCTGCCTACCCTTTTTAACCGACTTCCCAAAAAGGAAGAGGTTCTATGTTCGACTTCAAGTTTGTTTTTTTTTTTTTGTGTATGTTCACCGATATCTCCGTCAATTGTGGACCGATTTTTAAAATTATTTTTTTGTTTGAAAATGTATGTTCCGAAATTGGCCCCATTTTTTTTTGGTGGAGATCTGATGAAGAGCTTTGGAGATATACAACAGAATTCTTGAATAAACAAAGACAAATCGCTCGGGATTGCTGCAATTGCATGTCTGTTTATTGTTTATACCATTTCATAACATAACATCACGCCAGTACGCTCTTAAGGGGTACGCAGATCTCTCATTTCACCGGTTAAGTTCAAGTTTCATGAAATCAATTTTGGCGTTATAGTTACCTTACTAACTTGCCTATTAGGTAGGTACAACTAAAAAGTGAAAAATAAAAAAACTTATTTGCAAAAAAATACTACCTACTTCCAAATACAAAACTACAAAGTGAAAAATAACTTTAATTTTTGAAGTCGGTGTCCATAACTCAAAAAATTGGTACCTACGAAAGGCACCGACTTCAAAAATTAAAGTTATTTTTCACTTTGTAGTTTTGTATTTGGAAGTTGGTAGTATTTTTTTGCAAAAAGGTTTTTTTATTCTCTGATTCCTATCCAATGTTTTCTCCCGCTCAGCAGCCGTATTGCGTAAGTGAATACGGCGACGCAAAGAGTTTGACCGCTATCCAATCGACCAATCACACAGACGGAAACCAAAATCGCGTCATTCATCTCGCATGTGACTGGTCGATTGGATAGCGGTCAAACTGTCTGCGTTGCCGTATTCACTTACGCAATACGGCTGCTGGGTGAAGCGGGAGTGCGTGTCAGACTTTACTGACTAAAACCCACCCATGTTCCTTCAGTTGCTTGTGCCAGGGCCCTGGTAACTCTTTTTCTAATTTATCCGCGACCCAGACAGGCATCGGTCCTAGCGGACCCCGTCAGTTTTTGCTGACAATTCTTTGAGGCGCGCGTGGAACACTGCGCGCCGTCGACTCGGGCCTGGTCCTTATTGGACGGTGAGATACCCACTACTCGCCATCCGCAAGCCCGCGCCTACGGTGGCCGGGCATCGGCTTGCGACTCCCGACGCCCAGGGCTTAGTGTTGCCAGTGGCAGATAGTCAACTATTACATGAGACATCTCAAAAAGTTACATTTGCGACAACGACACTAATATGCTCACTCGCTCGCCGGTATAGAAGATTTAGAAATACACGTGAGTGTGTGAAAATACGTCAATTTGTGTCATTTGTGTGTCACAAAATCAAGTGCGGCAAATATTTCCTTATTTTTTATTAATTCCTTAAAGTTACATTTTGAGTCGTATTACATGAGAAGGTCAGAGTAACGTAAAATGTAAATAAGTTACATTCTGGCAACGCTGCGGCAGGGCGTCTCCTGCGGTGGCTTGGGGCATGAGGGCGTCTCCCTCACGCGTTCCGACTCCTCCTTTGCGAGCATTACTGCTTCGCAGACTGCTTCGCAGACTGCTTCGCAGACTACTTCGCTTTTCTACAGATTTATTATATGTATTGATATTGATCGCTTCGCAACTCAAGATGTTATCCCCAAAGTATGGAAATTTGCTTTTATTACGCCCGTACTTAAGAAGGGGTCTAAAACAGAGTTTACTAATTATGGGCCTATATCCAAGCTGTACATTATAGCAAAAAAATTTGAGAGGATTGTCTATAAGCAGTTATATACCGCCTTTGCTTTGCTTTGCGACTTGCTAGCTCGTTCCGCTCCTTTCAGCAGGGATTTTTAAAAGGACGGTCTACCACTTGTAACTTGATTTTATTTAATGATGATTACACAGATTATAGCAAGGCATTTGATCGGATCCGTATGGTGCCGGAGTTCCGTATGGTCCCGGGTTCCGTATGGTGCCGGACGTAAATAATTTCACCATTCAATGTCTTCTCGTAGTTGTCATAAGAGGCGACTCAGGGACAAACCAGAGAACGGGCGAACGATCGCCAACCCGCCTGCCAAGCGTGGCGATTATGTCAAAATCCCCCGCCCCCCCCCCCCCCCTCAATGAATAGCACAAATAAAAAATGGCCCCTAGTACCCGGCAGCCTGCCTACTCTCGACTACGGTAGCGATCGAGGTTACGGCATGGCAAGGGGTGCTAAGAATCTCCGGACGAGATCCGGCTACCCCAACAATCACTGACGACTGGACCTAGCAACGTACAACACGCGCACACTTCGGACCGACGAGAAGATCACCGAATTCGAAGAGGAATTGAGCAGGTTGCGATGGAGTATTATATGGTTATCTGAAGTCCGAAGAGAGGGGGAGGACTCGATAATCCTCAAATCCGGTAAACTGCTACATTTCCGAGAGGGTGACTGGCAGTCCCAGGGTGGTGTCGGGTTTATCGTCCACAAGTCCCTTGTGAACAACGTAGTCTTCACCACCGAGAGTGTGTCGACCACACGGCGTACCTTATACTCAGAATATCCTCAAGATATTCGCTGAAGGTCATACAGGTCTAAGCCCCAACCTCGGCACACTCCGACGACGAGTTAGAGACCATGTATGAGGATATCTCCAGAGCCATACATGGTTTAAAAACTCACTTCACCGTTGTCATGGGGGACTTCAACACGAAACTGGGCAAACGAGACGAGGTTGAACTGCAAGTGGGGCAATTTGGAGTTGGATGACGGAACCACTGCGGTCATCTACTGGCTAGTTTTATGGAGAAGGAGGGTATCTATATGATGAAGTCCTTCTTCAAAAAGCGTGAACACAGAAAGTGGACCTGGCAGAGCCCCGATGGTGCAACAAAAAATAAGATCGACTTCATCATGTCAACCAAGAAGCAAATGTTCAATGATGTCTCTGTGATCAATTCGGTAAAAACCGGGAGCGATCACTGCATGGTAAGAGGCACATTGAACATTAATATAAAGCTAGAAAGGTCTAGACTGCCAAGCATATTAAAGACGCGATTGAGTGAAATAAAGGCACCAAGGTTTCAAGCCAGCTCACGAAACTGAATACCGACAATGGCAGGATCGTATCCGCCAAACCGGAGCTTCTGAGGGAGATCGAGACATTCTATGGGCAGTTGTACACATCAATCAGCAAGCCCGTTGCGAGTCTAGCAAACGACCCAATAGCTAGATTGATCCGACACTATACCGAAGATATTCCGGACGTCAGCCTGTACGGGATTAGGATGGCTCTGAAACAGCTTAAAAACAACTTGATGACGGAATCACGGCTGAACTCCTGAAGGCGGGTGAAAACCGGTCCTTAAGGCCCTGCAGAAGCTGTTTGATTCCGTCATACTCGAGGGCAAAACGCCACAGGCATGGTGCAGGGGTGTGGTGGTACTCTTCTTCAAGAAGGGCGACACTGCCCGGCTGAAGAACTTTAGCCCCATCTCACTTCTAAGCCATGTCTACAAGTTGTTTTCTAGAGTCATCACGAATTTTCTCGCGCACAGGTTTGACGATTTCCAGCCTCCTGAAAAAGCCGGTTCCCGAAAAGGCTTTAGCACCGTAGACCACATACATAGGCTGCGGCAGATTATTGTACGACCGAAGAGATTAACCTGCCTCTCTGTTTAGCGTTTGTGGACTAGGAGAAAGCCTTCGATTCGATCGAAACTAGAGCTGTACTGCAGTCTCTCCAACGGTATCAGAATCTACCGGCACAGGGGTGTTGGAAGTGTTTGTACAAAAACGCCACCATGTCAGTCCTTTTTCAGGATGAGACCTCGAAACCAACCCTTCTCCAGCGCGGCGTGAGACAGGGAGACGTCATTTCTCCGAAACTGTTCACCGCTGCGCTGGAGGATGTCTTCAAGGTTCTGGACTGGAGGGGGCTTGGCATCAACGTTAATGGCGAGTACATCACTCACCTTCGGTTTGCCGACGATATATTGGTCATGACTGAGACCATGGAGAGCCTCAGTAAAATGCTCGATGACCTCAGTAGAGCTTCCGAAAGAGTGCGTCTTAAAATGAACATGGACAAAACCAAGGTCATGGTGAATGCCCATATAACACCCACTCCTATCAAGATCGGAGACTCTACATAGAAGTTGTAGACGAATAATCGTCTACCTGGGACAAACGGTCTAGTTGGGTAGGTCCAACTTCGAGAAAGAGGTCAACCGTCGAATCCGACTCGGCTGGTTGGCGTTCGGGAAGTTGCGTGGTATCTTCTTGTCCAATTTACCGCAGTGTCTCAAGATAAAAGTCTATGACCAGTGTGTGTTGCCAGTGATCACATAAGGGACCGAGACGTGGTCGCTCATAGTGGGCCTTATCAGAAAGCTTAAAGTTACCCAAAGGGCAATGGAGAGGGCTATGCGCGGAATTTCCTTGCGTTATCACGTCAGAAATAATGATATCCGCAGGAGAATTAAAGTTACCGACATAGCCCAAAGAATTGCCAAACTTAAGTGGCTCGCAGAACGGATGGCCGATGGGGCCGAAAGGTTCTGGAATGGCGACCGCGAACCGGATGAGGATATTTTGGAAGGCTACCCACTAGGTGGACCGATGACCTGGTTAAGGGTGCGGGAAGGCGCTAGATGCGAGACGCACGGGATCGGTCAATGTGGCGACGCCTGGGGGAGACCTATGTCCAGCAGTGGACGTCTTTCGGCTGAAATGATGATGGTGATGATTTGATCGGATCGACCACAATACCCTGATAAGCTACATGCTAAGCTACAAGGGCATCCGTGGGGAGCTCTAGAAGTGGTTCTATTCTTACGTTGATAACAGGTTACAAGCAGTAGTACTCAATAATTATGTGTCTAGTTGGGTAAACGTGCCCAGCGGTGTGCCTCAGGGTTCGTTGCTCGGTCCTTTTTTGTTTGTAGTCTATGTGAACGACATTGATCAGTGCCTCCATTCATCCAAACTATTATGATTTGCCGATGACATGAAAATCTTTGTCACTATTTCAACTCTCGAAGATAGACTAGCACTTCAGGCTGACTTGTATCGGCTTGAGGAGTACTAATAAACGATCTCTAGCCATGCAAATGTTCGGTGATCACTTACACTAGAAAACGTGCAGTCCAAGCCACTACTTATACTTTAGCGGGCCAGATCTTGCCATGGCGCAATACTATTCGTGACTTGGGCGTCCATCAAGACAGTAAGTTAGTTTTTGACACACATGTTGGCGCAATTGTCAAAACAGCATCTAAACTGCTTGGGTTTATATTACGTGTCTCTAAGTATTTTACAGATGCTAAGAAACTACAAATAACAAGCTTTTGTAACAAGTCAGCAAGAATATGCGTCTCAGATAAGGAATCCTCATTATCATAAATACATTGACCGCATTGAAAACATCCAAAGACGTTTCATAAAATATCGGGTTCATCAAAAGATTCCATAACAGTCAACCGATTATATGGGACTCTGTAAGAAGTATCATATGCTACCACAGGTAGATCGATGTAAATTATATGGGACTCTGTAAGAAGTATCATATGCTACCACAGGTAGATCGATGTAAATTATATGGGACTCTGTAAGAAGTATCATATGCTACCACAGGTAGATCGATGTAAATTATATGGGACTCTGTAAGAAGTATCATATGCTACCACAGGTAGATCGATGTAAATTATATGGGACTCTGTAAGAAGTATCATATGCTACCACAGGTAGATCGATGTAAATTATATGGGACTCTGTAAGAAGTATCATATGCTACCACAGGTAGATCGATGTAAATTATATGGGACTCTGTAAGAAGTATCATATGCTACCACAGGTAGATCGATGTAAATTATATGGGACTCTGTAAGAAGTATCATATGCTACCACAGGTAGATCGATGTAAATTATATGGGACTCTGTAAGAAGTATCATATGCTACCACAGGTAGATCGATGTGAATTATATGGGACTCTGTAAGAAGTATCATATGCTACCACAGGTAGATCGATGTAAATTATATGGGACTCTGTAAGAAGTATCATATGCTACCACAGGTAGATCGATGTAAATTATATGGGACTCTGTAAGAAGTATCATATGCTACCACAGGTAGATCGATGTAAATTTGATGACTGTTTAGAATTCTTCTTGAAAATCCTCAATAACATATATTGGTAACCCCGAATTATTGTCTACATTTTATTTCAATGTGCCATGTACATTTTGGTTTAAACCCATACGTGTACCTCATAAGTCATACAACATCGAATTATAGGCGGAACAGTTACGGTAGAATCAACTTTTATTATTTGTAAATTTTAATTTGTGTTTGTCGTTCAAAAGTGCCGCTTATTGGCCTAGTTGAATAAATATATTTGACTTTGATTTGACTTTGAATATTTCACTCATTTTCAACTTCCGAAATTGAAGTTAGTTTTTCACTTTGTAGTGTTTTTATTTGGCAGTCTGTTGTAATTTTTCAGGTTTTTATCTGAATGGCGGTGTTAAGATTCTCCGCCGAAGAATGTAGGTTAGGTAGGTATGTAGGGCAGAGTAGGTAGGTATATAGGGTAGAATAGGTAGGTATGTAGAGTGAAGTAGGTAGGTATTTAGGGCAGGGTAGGATAGGCAGCAGACGAAAGTGAAGCCGCGGGCACGGCTAGTCAGTCATATAATTGCAAACGAAGTACATATTTATATCGCTTATTAGGCCGTTTGTTCATGACGCGACACATGACACGACAAAATGTGGTCACGATTCAGAGCACCATATATTTGTATGGAACGTTTGTTCATTGCACGACACCGCACTACACGCGAGTACGCGACACGATTTATAAACGATTTTTCGGCTATGTCGTCGATGCCGCTATGTCGTCGATGCCGCTATGTCGTCGCGACTTTTTGCGGTGACGATTTAGCGGCTGGACAAACCAAGTATGAGCTTGTTGACGATATGACACACCGCACTGCACGGCTCACGCGTGGTTCGTCACTCACCTGCTTCTAGAACAATACATGATCACTGCAGTGTCGTTGCAGAATCGTGTTTAGTGAACAAATGAACGGACGACAGAACATCTGCAGTGTGTCGTGTGTTAAAAATCGTGACCGCAAATCGTATCGTGCGGTGCGTCGAAAAAAACCGACCTTACTTTACTCTTCTCACTGCTCACACAAAAATGATTATTATAAATCTATACGTGACTATGGTTTACTTTTTTGTTTGTTTTTATTAGCAGTAA
Organism: Orthosia cruda; assembly: GCA_964057195.1. Classification (NCBI taxonomy): domain Eukaryota; kingdom Metazoa; phylum Arthropoda; class Insecta; order Lepidoptera; family Noctuidae; genus Orthosia; species Orthosia cruda. The sequence continues at coordinate 39,755,823 of OZ059837.1, forward strand.
GTCCTCCATGTACTAAAATAAATAGATCGCTGGCAAAATGCTAATATTCATAAAATATAGATGCGAAAACTACGATTCTATGCTTCCTCTGTATTATTTTGATGCTCATTCTTCTATTTCTACTCAGCCCTAAAGGCGACCGAGCTTGTATTAGACGAGGACGACGAACGAGTAGGGTACACAAACTATGGACAGACCAAAGATGTCGTGAAAAAGGAAGCGCCGGGTTGGAGAGCTAGGTAACAGTATCGAAATCTAAGGCAAATATGTAGATTTCTTTGAGAGTATTGGATCACTAACAGCTTTTATAAAAGCACTTGTATTCATGCGTCTGTAGTACTATCACTGAGCAAGATAGGATAGTGGTGACGTTTTGTAACGTTTCCGTAGATACATCACATAAAGCACAGTAACGACTAGTGGTTTATTTTTTATTTTTTTACTTTAAAACATTCAACTATACCTATATAGATCACGTGACACTGCTAATTTTAATTCTGAATTTATATTATGTACGCAAGATGGTAACAATACTCATGTAAGTATGGTTTTTATAATTTGCAGGGTTTCCGTCCCACATGATCGCGGCTCCGGCGATCTCGGCCACGTCTACTCGCCACGACGAGAGGACGCTCCACACTTCAAAGTCCGGCAAGCTAGAGAGTACGACAAACAAGATCCTTACCAGCCTGTACACTTTAAAACACACGTCTTTCGCGTCAGCCACTAAGAACCACCTCATCACCACCACTAAGGTTAAGAGGAAAACTGACGAACCCCCTGTCAACTCCAGCACAAAACCAGAACAAAATACTAACACTACGTCTAATAATACTAATATTACAATCACTCAAAAGCCGATGAGCGCCGCTAAACTGATAGCTAAACCTGAGTTCTCTCCGTTGTTTGACTCTGAGGATTCACCGGATAAAACTACAGAGCAACCTGAAGGTACAGTCAAAATTGTGATCAATGGAACTATCAACTGCACAGCGGAGCTGTCGTCAACATCCTTGCCACTGAGCATCATAAATGACACCGACAAACACTTGGAGGTGATGCCGAGAGTACCGATAGTGAACGTGGAGGCGCAGACCTACTCCCCCAACGACATCATCACGGACAGGAACGTGAACGGAGGCTTCGACGAGGACGACACCTTCACCATCAACGTGACCAGCTCGCTCATGACCAACACCAGCCACTCCACCTCGAGACCGGTGGCGACCGCTCCCAAGATACCGATACCTGTGGACCTTGCGGAAGCGCTCAACAGCTCTAAGAAGAAGAAGGGAGAATATGATTATGATTACACTGAGCCAACGTTACCGCCGTCACTGCCGAACTTAAAGTAAGTATCATTGAACACCGTGTCCGTGAAATTTCGTAGCACTTCTTTTAGGGAAGCTTACGCACTACATCGGATGTAGTGCGTAACGGATAGACCGTCATAATCTGTCAAGATTCAGAACATCTTGAACTCGGAACTGAAATCACGGACAAGGATCGCGGACACGGACGTGTAGTGCGTAACCGCCCTAAAGCTGCAGAAGTTTGTATTGAGCTCACTCTTCGAATAAGCGGTGTTAAGAATATTATGTTGGAAAAACACTTACGACAAACAAAGACAAGACGAACAAATAGGTAGCCAAGGAGTTTTACTACGTTATTTTCATCTGTTTTCAGGATCATTCCCTTCGTAGCCGCCGACGCGGTGGTCAACGATGAGCCAACTAAGGAGACTCTCACGTACCCTATCCTGGAAAGAGAAGACAAGTTCCCGGTATACTACCCCACCACCGACACCAAGGACTCCAAGTTCCCTGTCAGGCGAGACGACCCACCTACCCAGTACCCAGTGTTTGTGCTGGGTAAAGTAGAGCCAGCATACCCTATCAGTCACGAAGTGGACGTGCCTAGAGAGAGGTATCCTGAACCTAACGATCCTGGAGTCCGTGAGTACACCGTGTCGGCTTCGCTGGGCGGTCAAGGCTCTGACGTGAAGACTGTCACGCAGGTGCCTCCGACCAGCACCACGTTTGCAGTGGAGACGCCCGCTGTCAACTTGTTCTCTCCGCCAGTGGAAACTGAAGGTAATGATAAAAGTAAACAGTCCTTAATTTTTTCGCTTTTCAGTTCGGAAAATAAAGATATCGAGCCGCGGTTAGTCGTCGTTCCGTTGAACTAGTATTTTCAGCTTTAATACCTGCTTAGTGAATTACCTATAACACATGTAGTACATTATTACCTCAATGATAACACAGGCCTCTCTGTGAAAGGGAGTGGCCTTTCACAGAGAGGCCTGTGTTATAGATAGATTATAGGCTGATTCTGCTTATGTATTTAAAACATCACATACTAATAAAACTGAAAGGAATGGTTAGATTTGTAATTTACTGCTGCTTATGTATCTTAATTTAAGATCTCTATTTCAGGCGGTTTCCTCCCGAAGGGTACGGGCGTCATCGATGACTACTTCGGCGTGTACCCCAGCACCCCATCGGGCCCGGCCGTACCCCATCTCACCACCTCCATGCAGATCGATGTCATAGATATGGATGGTAAGCTTTTGACAAACAACTTCAGGGAGAAATCAACATTTTGAATTTGCAAATATTAATTATTAAATAAATTATTTAATTGGCGTCATTGGCTTTATTTAGAGTCGAGTCTGCTCGAATGAAAATGCTTTGCCGTCCATGCTCTCTCTCTCTCTCTCTCTCGTTGTGAGCGACGACCAAAAATTTTCATTTGTCTAAGGGTGTGCAATTTTAGTTTTAACGAAATTATTTGTTGCAGGTGAGTGCGTGGTGGAAGGGCAGCGCGTGGCGGGCGGGCAGAGCATCGTGCTGGGCTGCCGGCTGTGCGCGTGCGCCTGGGGGCAGCTGGCATGCGAGTCGCGCCCATGCGCGCCCGTACCGCTTCCCTGCCGCCGTCTGCCCCTCACCAACCACTCCACAGATGTCTGCTGCGGGGACGTCCACTGCACACAAGGTAAAATGGCACTCCGAACTGGATAATAATATTACTATTTGAGGTCCGGATCATCATAATCATCAACCTTTTAATGTTCCCACTACTGGGACACAGACTTCTTCTCTGTGAGAGAGGGAATGGGCCCGGGTCCAGAGCGAGTTGGTGGATATCACATGTCTTCGAATTTTTGGTTTTAGGACATGGTTTCCTCACGATGTTTTCCTTCACCGTTTTTAGAGCAGCAGTGATGAAATAATATGTACACAATTAAAGCAAAGTAAAGGTGGTATGGCGAAGTATTGTTGAGTTTCATCATCTGGAAATTCTCAGTAGAGTCCTGGAGTCCGGCTTTCTTCCTGGAATCCGGACTCCAACCCGGTTGATGGCAAAAGGCTCGCTCCCTATTACATGGAACTTGAGTGTAACTGGCGAAATGTGGGTGTACTGTAGGAGCACCTCTACCTAAACTAAAACAAAAAACTGAACTCAAGAGCGACCTATAGAGCCTACTTATAATATTTACATATTTCTTTACAGAAATAAATGCTACGTCCACCATACCATCAGCTACTCTCGCCAATGCATTTGCTGACACACACGCTATAATGAACAAAGAAAATATAACGAAAGACGAAATGCCCAATACAACGTCTGAGCCCACCGCAGTTGTTACTTTAGCTAATAAGACAGTCACAACTGACACCAAAGCAAATAATACCGACAAAGTAACGGCGAATGACACCACCACAGCACCGCAGGAAAATACTGAGTCTGTTAAAATAACCTCTACAACTGCTATTCCTACTACAACTTCCGCAAAACCGACTCCCAAACTGACGACAACCACCACCACATCTCCACCAGCTCCAGTCAAGCAAGTTGAGGATACCTCTTCTGAAGACGAAGAGGAGGAAGATGATGATGGCGAATTTTCGTTCGGCAGCGTGTTGAAGCTTCTTCTTAGTGACAGCTACGAAACAACCACTGCTCCGAGTAAGAGGCCCCCTACCAGAGCTCCGACCAGGCCACCCCCCTCAACTCCACCCACCCGCAGACCCTCTACCAGCGCACCCTCCACGAGCAGATTTGAAGAAGAGAACCTCTCTTCCTTCAAACCACTCCCGCAGCGGCCATACATCAACCCCCTAAACACAGTCAACAGAATAGACCACCTGGTTCTCGGAGAGGCCACCGCCATCAAACGAACTACTCCCCGACCAATTACGAACAAGACCACCAAGCGTCCGACATCACTAGTTTACGAGCGTCCTTCATCGCATACATATGAGCGATCGACGCCGCAGACGTACGACACGACAGAGAGAAGACCAGTGATGCAGGAGGATTCTGCTCCATTCACGCCTGTGGCGGCAGGAGGGCCCCGGCCTCCGAGTCTGGCTCCAAACCTACCAAGTATAGGCGCAGGTCTTCTGAAGTTAGCAGGCTGTAATATCTACGGGAGGATGTACAGGGTCGGGAGGATCATCACGGAGCTGTCCACGCCTTGCACGGAGTGCTGGTGCACGGAGCTAGGCGTGCAGTGTAAGCCTCTGAACTGTTGAGGATACAAGAGAACGCATTTAGTGTACAGCGTGTGATTGAGCGGTTGGTTATATAGCTCCAGGAATATACACTCATTACTGGACGTGTTCGGACTTGTGACCTAGAAATAGCCGGCATATGGGCTCCATGTTATTTACATGAAAGTAGATAATATACTGTGAGTTTTTCAAATGTAATAATAGTGAGACTGGGAAGTAATGCTCAAAGTTAAGATAGTATCCAATTGTAAAATGTAATAATATAGGTCAAATCGAAATGGTTTCAATGCCCAATAGTGACTGTTCGTATTCAGGAGCTTTAGTTAAAGTATTTATTTATATAAAATGGCCGGCAATGATCTCATACAACATAGACTATTATAGACTTGAATATTGCGTACACGGCGTAGTGAACAAATGGAGCGCCTGTGTGTTATGACTGAGCAAGTTGTATCTCCGCAAAAAATGCTAAAGGTAGAACTAAATTGTCGCCTGAATCGATGACATGGATCCAGATTGTTGTTTGGCATGGGTTATGTTTTGTGGCGAACAATATTGATTGCTCGTCATCAATCGACTGCAATCTAGTTGCATCTTAGCACACTTTGGTCGACAGGACAAGTGGTCATGCTTGTTGACACTCCATTTCTTTCTACTCCGTGTGACTTACCTTCGGCGTTAATTTGATAACGCGTCACAAACCGTAGTGCCTTAACGTTACATGATAGCCTCAATGTATTTTAAATTCGTACAGTAGATTTATATACCTAACAGTTAAATATAATTAGATAATGTCTAGTGTTAATTTAGGTAATAAATGTAATCAAACATTTGTTGTCTTTGTTTTATATTCTTCCTATTTCAGAATAACCGATGTAGAAATTAAGGCAAGGTAATTAATGAAACGACCAAATGTGCAAATTGAACTTTTATAAGATCATAAGAATCACAGCGATATAACCATAAGACACTGGACGATACTGTAGGTACAATTATACACTATAGCTTACCAAAAATTTCGCAACTTTTCCGATTGATATTATATGTATTTATTTTATATACTCTCATAATTGTCACGTTTACTTTTGAGGGACTAGATATCATAGTCGAAAAGTTCAGTATTCCAATACCTACCTAATGATTTATTTTTCAGACGACTGTCAAGCTTGTTATCAGTAGTAATGTTATCTGAAACTACGTGGGTTACAGTAGCGTCCGGCATAAAAGTCAGAGTCAGGGACTTCACCTTTGAAATTGTACATTGTTATTTTATCTCTACGTCTCCCATACATCCTTTGGGCACTGTCCACGTCCCTGTTCGCAATCTGTGAGTTTACGAACGCATTCCGACGGAATGCGATCGTCTTTTTATTTATCTCCATAGAAATGTGTGCAGTGGCGATAAGGGTCAATATGTTATGTACATTTTTAAGCTGATGACTCTGCTTCAATGTGCGTTCACCCTAACTCCTTTAGTAAGATGTAGCGTCATAATGTGCAGTGATTCTTATTGCATGATCTTCACATCGATGTACCAACCTGTATGTATGTAAGTTCGTTTTTAGACTGATACTTTGGTAGGTATCGATGTTTTTAAGGAGCACACAAAGCGAATCAACGATTTAATTGAGTCGATTGTGTGCTTATTTTCTGAGATGCATCTTATTGTGTCCTTGCGATAGGTAAGTTTCATATAAAGTACTTAGGTTACTGCAGTCATTGCATTTTGTAGTCTGCTTATAACGAATATAAGCAGGCTAAGATTATTAATAAATGATATATAAAACAAACACACAAGTTCAGTTAAATCATTTGTATTATAACTTAAGTCATTGTTGACTAGAATACAATAATCTCTTTGGTTGCAGTCCTTACAATATGGTAAGTTTCAACTATTGTAACATTATTGACTTCTTATTCTTTAAGGACAATTTGATTGCAACATTGCAAAAACAAGTCAATTAGGTGCTGATGGCTTAAAATAAATTGGTTTACTTTTTATTTTTGTGACCTGAAGATCAGTTGGGTTATCAATGTTTTTACTGTTTTCAGATAAAACAGAAGTTAATAGCATGTCATGTTTGTTAAAGTTAACTTTGTCCAGTAACCTGATATGAAGATAGTTCGTTGCTTAATTATCTACTTTAGTGCCAATGAAAGATACGCTAATGAGGAATATTAACACAAACAAAATTCTCGAAATGAAAACAACGAAATGTGAGTTTGTAAGGTTACAATAATTATGCTTATGAAAGAGTTTTGTAGGTATTACATTACAATTGCACTTGATCGCTACTAACATTAGAATATCATAATATAACCGTTGCATAAGTACAAAGCTTACAAAATATCACTAGCCGTTCATCCAACGTTTTGATGCAAAACAATCGAAATGATTTCACAGAAATCAATAACATTAATAACCACAAAAAAAAACATCGAAATATGTACAACAATCCCAAATTATTAGGCACTATCCACGTTATCCACGTTAGTCTGCTCTGAATTATGATAATCGATACATAGGTATACGCTATCAAACGTTACCCAAAGTTCCTATTCAAATGTAGTTGGGCGGAGTCACAATTTAGAATTTACGACTTATTTTACATTTACCTTAAAACATTAATTCCAGAAAACATGACTGTACATAACGCTTACTCCTAGAACGTGAAAAAGATCCATAAATCGTACAATACGGCGTCGTCTACACTGCCGACTATCTTTGTACTTTATACAGTACAAAGGTGTAAAATTCCCATCAAAAGCTATTCTAAGCCACGAATAGCGGACGGATGAGTACAAATTGCACTTTGACTGAGACCCAAGTGTTCCGGGTTCAGGGTTCAGGTCTGGTCGGCGTCTGTGTACCAGCCGTAGTAGATGGTGGCGCCCACCAGTCCGGCTACTAGGAGGGCTCCTGAGATCACGCGACACGCTATCACGTAAGCCTTCTTTTTATTTTCACCTGTAACCAAGGAAAATGAACATAAATATGACGTAAGTGAAGACAAACAAACATGGACAATATTTTAAATGGCTACTTAAATATTCATATCATTAACATTCTACACGCCTATATTTCTCGTGAGAGTAGGCAGAGGTGATATATACCAAACTTCGCCAGTTATAGTTAACTATAAATAAGTAAAAATAAACCAACAAAATCAAAACGTACCAGTGAACACAATGAAGGCGAGCGGTATGCCAACGGCTGCGCCGAGGATGTGCGCGGCCCAGGCCACGTACTCGTAGGAGGACTGCGCGTGCGCAGCGGCCGACGCGCCCACTGGGGGGGGCGCGCGCACGAGCGCCCAGCACATCTCCGACGTGCCCAGCACCAGCACGCTCAGCGGACGGAACCACCACAGGGGGATGTGGCCAAACCTAGAAATGAAAATCTTGGTTAGATATATACAATCATCTTTAGAAGGGTTGTAAAGATCAAAGATGACGTGCCGATATAATAATAAAAATGTATACTGGTTTAAAACACAAATTTAAATACAATTGTATGCCAGAAAACTGTGTCAATAGAAAATCAACAATTCAAGAAAAATACCGATAATACTTTTGCGAAACCACAAAAAATAGGAAGACCCTTTTAAAATATATTACCAAGAAAACTCACCTAAGGCACACATTAGCGATATGCGCAGTGAGCAGCGCATACACAGCTGCAGACGCGCCGACGACACGCACTCGGGGCTGCAGAGCTCCCGCGCCGAGCGCGCCAGCCGCCACTCCACCAGCCCATAGGATCACCACTCGTAGCGGTCCCTGCTCACGCTCTAGAGGCCAGCCCACCTGGGAAACATACGACAGGTTATTATACTGCACCATTTAGGGAAGTAAATTGTGATAAGAAAAAAAGAAACATTGAATTCTAAAGACTGGTACATAAGTAGTCGATCCAGCTGCTACTATTGAAGAGATTTAGGATGGAATGAAATAGAAAACGGGTTCTAGAATCACCAATATTTTAGTCCACAAGAACGGTTGCACCACTGACAATAAGATCTAATAACTAGACTGAAGATAAAAAAGAATACTTACAGCTAGAGCCACCAGAGCGTTGAGAGCCAGATGTGCATGGCTTGCGTGCACGCAGCCGTAGGTGAACAGGCGCCAGGGTTCGCGCCACCACGCGTTCGGAGACCACTCCAGCGTCGTGCGCAGGTCGTCGGATAACGATATGTGGATGACTACCTAGAAACAATAAGAATTGTTAAGTTAACATCAAGGCACATCATCGCTTACAATCAGGTGCAATAGTGGTCAAACGTAGGTCTAAGTATCAACAATAAAAATAGTAAAAAAGACGGCCTAACTCTTCTGGAGGAAGATAATGATTACTTGGGGGAGTCTAAAAGTTTTCTTGCAATATAAATAGTTTCAAGATAAAATATTCAAGTAATCATGATACTTACAAGTAATATTATCATAGAGACTATAAAGTACGGTGGTTTCAGTAAAGCTATGAGTTTGTCTTTTCTTTTCTCGAACTTGGACTTCACAAATCCTTTTTGAGTCTTCGTAATTTGAGGGTATTTGTTGTGCACTCCTAGGGTCAGGCCTGCCTGCAGGCGGGACTTATGCTTAGCTGGGGGCCCGGTGGTGGGGAGCAGGCGCCTGTTCTCTCCAGGGCTGTTGGTGTTGTCTCCAGGTCTCTCGTCCTCGTTCTCGGTCCAGGCACTGGCCGGGTGCTGGCCGTTGGGGAGAATCCTCCTGCCATGGTGCACGGGCACTTGCTCCACGTTCAGTCGCACGGTCTCGCAGTCCTCGGCATCTGGCGCCATGGTCAGCTCTGCTCATGTTCTTCCGTCAGCACGACATGACCACTCCGCGCACTCCGCTCTCTGTCGCCTGTACCGAACAAATGTAATCAGTCAGTAACGCGCTCGTGAATTTATACTAAACGAGTAGGAAAATCTATTACAGTTAATTAATTAGGAATTCCATAATAAAGGGAAGCATCCCGATTAATTGTGTTGGGATGAGAGTGATGAGACACACACACACACACACTTCGATTACGTTAAGTGATCTATTATCAGGCACCGACACGCACCGCACGTTTTGGGTTAGATAATGCACTATTTTTTCCAAGTAAAAAGTACCTATTGTTATTTTTTTAATCGCAATATTTTAAATTAATTCAGCAGAAACTTATCAATCAGAAAATACCTAAAAACTTTAGAATTTGTGGTAAAACAAGGAAAAACTAAAAAGTGTCCTCATTATTTAAAATATCAAATAAAAAAACCCATGAATACTCTAAACGATAACGAAATTTTGCTGAAAATCATGATTATTTGAAAATGATATATCTAACCTCATGAGTCCCTACGTTATTAAATCGAAGCAAAAAATTGTTAAAATGTAAACGTAAAATAACCGCATATATTTACATAGTGTGGCGATACCTTTAGATGTTTGCGGTCACTGTCGCACGTAACTTCCGACCATCATTAATAATTCGTGTTAATTCTACCTTTAGCTCACGATATACATATCAGTTATAGGAAATTTGCGTCACAACACAATAGATGATAATACTTAATTTACCTACGTCATTATATCGGGTTATTGGTGCCAAACTAGGCAAAACAGATTTCATCATCCAATTGAGTTTGTTGTTCAAATATTTTTTATTAGTCTACATTATATCCTATAGCTGGGAAAAGGCCTCTCCTTTCTCCAGTTTCTCCTTCCAAAACTCTATGACCTAGACAAACAGATATAGAGTCTGTGTCTTGGGCCTCTAAACAAGTTTAGCCCAGCAAAAAAAAATCAGAGCGATTGATTACTCAATTCTTAATATGATTTTAGTTTTTTTTATTATTATTATTTTGATAAGCTTGTGCTTGACCACTATCTCAACTGATTGTAAGCGACGATGTGGTCAAATAAAAATACACCCTGTAGATAAATACAATGTATTGGTGTTCTGGTCCTGGCAAGCTGTGATAATAAATTTGCGGCAGCGCAGTGAACTGCAACATTCTTGAGTGAAATAAAATGTAGGTAACACACGGCATCAATATGGGAAAGAATCCTTTTTAAATCACAATAAACCTGAACAGGACAAATATAAATAAAATTATATAGGTAAAGCAATAAAAGATAATATTTATATAATATCACATAATATATGCGGACAGGTTTTCCCGTTAGAAGTATAACAATTATTAATCCTGATTTTTATTAGTTATCACAATAAAATTAACCGGCAAATACAATATTTTGCAATTGTGTGGCTCGTGCGACGTACTCTCGTGAGCGAGTGCATTAGGTACCAACACGTTTGTTTATACCTATTTGTAGTTATGGCATGATAACAACATAACATAACATCAGGTCTGTATCCTCGAAGGCATAAGCCGAATAGTGTTTAGACAGAACACCTTTACTTTGTAAGTTTTGCGAGTGCATCCCACATGCTCACGCTCACATCTTCGGTCACCAGGATCATCGACACAGTCTTTTCTTTATTCTGACCTTGTTTGTAGGTTTCCGTACCCAAAGGGTAGAAACGGGACCCTTTGTGCGTTTTAATTGCGTGGCCGGTTTATTTTTATTTTTGATAGGCTCGCGTTTCACCACTATCTCGAAGAAATCTGATGTCAAGTGATGATGTGGTCTTAAACCTCTCCCTTCATGTTGGTGAACCGTGCCTAGCCTCAGGTACCTACCTACTATTATGGTTCTATAATCGTCAGATGAAATCTAAAACGGAAATGGGCTGGACATGTAGAAAGACTACAGGACCAGAGATGGAATACTAGAGTAACTTCATGTAAAGAGCCACAAGGGAAAAGAAAGAAGGATCGCCCAATATCAAGATGGAACTATTGCTGGCCCAAAATGGCTACAAGTAGCCCAAAATAGAACCAAATGGAAAGACTTGGAGGCCTTCAACAGTTTAAGGGGTTCCTGCTAAACATTAGTACTATTTAAAAAAATAATGACTTACCTATCTATTTGATATTTAAGCAGTAAATATAAGGCTTTTAATTTTATTTATTATTTATAATCGTGAGATGGTCGCTTGTTGCCATCGAAATACCCGTTTCCAGCGACTAAACGAATAACCGCTAAGATCATGGTTAACTTGATATTACCATAAGCGGTGGTTACTCTACATTTTAGTTTGGATGGTCAGTAGAGACCACTGCTTTATCCTTCCTTCCTGCATCATCTAACTCAAAAGAGTCAGTCGATAATTTTAATGTTGATCTTCTCACGCTTTTATACATACATTAGCTATTATGAAACTACTGGTAATCCCGCACATATCAAAGGAAAAACAATTCAAAGGTTTTCACTTACAAAGCTTTCCCAGGGGATAAAGATTAAACTGAATTTATATCAGCATCATTGCCGTTTTACTGTAAATTACTGTACATAGTCCGTAGCAACAACTTATGCAAATATCCCTTTTATTAAAATTCACTGACGTATGTAAAGTACTGCGTATTTCATATATTCCTCAAACAAATATTTAACGGGAACATGACGATAACATTGCAATCAGCTTTTAGCCATTGAGGTAATAATGTACTACCTTTTAACACAATTATTTAAGGAAACTGTACCTGCCGCCTGCGACAATCGAGCTTCTGAAATAGTTCGTGACGTATGGACCATATAATTGACGTACGTGACATATTGTTTGTCTTTATCAATACAGGTAAATAATTGGAATTTGCCCCGAAAAGGACAATAGCAAAAATGTATCGACCTATTTTTCTGTTTCTTCTTGTCTGTTTATTGCATGTGTGTACATTGGAAGCATGCCTAAGCAAATTTTATTTTGAGGAAAGTAGTGATATCCTTGTAGCGTAGAACTTTTCATTATTTATAATAATCCGCAGATAAAGCTCCATTATATATAGTATTACATCATCTTCCTGCCCTTATCCCATATTACTTGGGGTCGGCGCAACATCTTTTCTTCTTCCATACCGTCCTCTCCCCTGTCACGCTATCACTGACTCCGTTTTCTTTCATGTCACTCCTCACACAGTCCATCCATCTTTTTTTTGGCCTTCCTCTCCCTCTCCATCCATCCACATTCTCCTCATCACATGACTATGCCAGGACAAACGGTTTCCTTTCAACTTTTCTGTCACTGGCGCTACTTTAAAACTTCGTTTAATATACACTCATTTCTCACGTTATCCATTCTCGTCACTCCGCACATCCATTTCATAATTCACGCCTCTGCTAAATGCAATCTTATATCCATCTTTTGTACAACCCAACATTCAGATACATACAGTATGATAGGTCTAAACACGGACTTCTAGATTTTCCCCTTTAACTTAAGGGGCATCCGCGGGTCGCAAGTTGTTCCAGTGACCTGTCGCCATTTCATACATGCTGAGTTGATCCGGTGTGTTACGTCTCGGTCTACCTCACCATCCCCTTGAACAAGCGCCCCTATGTACTGGAAGTCGAAGCAATATAATATCGTACGTAAGTAGTTAAAGCTAACATAAACACCAAGATCCGCGTCCCTAAATAAAAAAAATTGGAATCACCAAGCCTATTGCCAAGTTTGGTTTTTATACATACACGTGGGACCATGTGATTAACTATCGTCAAACTTTTTTTTTTTTTTATGTACCTTGCCCTACACTAGGAACTCCTAATCGTGGGTGCGTTTGCAAACATATAAACTCGCATACACAAACACCCAGAGCCGGAACAACTATTTGTAGGTCATACAAATATTTATACCGTGCGGGAATCGAATCCGCGACGCGACACGCAGCGCAGCAGTCAATCGCTCAACCACTACGCCAACCGTGCGCCCAAAACTAATGAAGCTAATGTTGTGTGTCGATTTCATGACTGAGATGAGATGGATGTAGGAACCCACTGTACCCATAGCCCTGCGTCCAAGTCACTGGCAGCCACCAGTAGGTACATAAATATAACTATTGTCAAATTGTCCTGCTAGCGCTACACGCTGCTCAGAAACTACTTACGTGACACTTCATGGCTAGGTTATATGGTATGAACTATTAATGACTTTGGCTAATAATAACATATTGTATTGTAATACCTGTTTCTAATTGTTATTTACTAACAACCAGAATGTGTACATAAATATCCATTGCTTACCAAATACTATTTAAAACAAAGTAGGTTAAGCATAAAATATGCAGTATTGTTCAGTAGTTCAAAATAAGTTTCCTGAATTCAGAACAATGACTACAGTCGCGAATTAACTAAAACAAAATGTCATGTAAATTATTGAATTAGTAACTAACTGAAATCTAGCTATTGTTTTGTTTTCAAAATCCACTCACCACCACGTATTCAAACATTCTAATAACCACAAGTTTTTATTTTCCTGGATCACTTTCCCTCAGGAAAATGTGCTTGATAAATATTTATTTATTTATTATATACTTTCTTGTACACCACAAAAAAAAACATACAGGACAAACATTCAAATATACATGTGTACAATGGGCGGTCTTATCGCACTAGGCAAATATTTACGGTTCTAGTTCTACTCAATAATTTGAATGTTAATTTTCACATCATAACGTCTAACTAGGTATCACAGCACATCGCAGACAGCTGGGCCATAAACAATGGTGTTACTATCTTGTAATAGCAATTTATTATAATAATAACGGTACTATTGGCAGCCTAGCCGAAACACGCACTCGCCAAATTCTGCCGCGCATAATAACTAGCGACATATTGTCGTAGACAGGGCGATTTATTGACGAATGAGTTTAGCATGTGGTTTGGTTCGATTAGAAATTGTTTTATTTATAGTTTTGACATTGTTATTAGTCCTTATTTATTTAAAGTAAGGTCGCCTTGTGGTCTGCGAGCGTGGATAATGAGCGAGAATTCCCGACGGCGACGGTTTGGTTAAATTTTATCGCGAGTTTTTATCAACTAAAAAATTTCAGAGCAGTAGTTAGGTTCTTTACTCTAACTACTTATCCAAACATTCCATTGTTCCTACCTTCACTACTAGCTCGTATCGCAATGCTGTATCCGCCGTGCGCCTGAAAGACGTTCTTCAGAGTACCTACGTCCGTTCAACTCCGTTCAAGTAACTCGTCAACGAAGGACGACACAATGTCGAACATTTGCAGACATTTGTTTTGAATGGATATCCATTAATAATAACAGACGCACTTAACGCTAACTACTAACAGCTGAATGCATTGTTATAATAGCTACATCTTCCAAAAACAAAGCATTGTATCTTTACAGGCTGAGCTGAAATAGTCTTACATTTACAAGTTTGACATATTGTTCCACTGGTTACCTGCAGGTAAATCCTCGACTATAGAGTCAGTAGAGAACAACCTACATATTGACAAATAGCACGGGAGTTAAGGCTGTTGCACCTTGGACAGGTGAAAGAGATAAGGATATTGAAAAAAAACTACCTGATTTAATCTTAAGAATAAACATTAAATGTTATGTTTATTTTAATATATTTCATTATGGTCTTGTATAAATATGTCACAAAATAATATTATTATTATGGTGCATTCTAGATAAATTCACATATTTTAATAAATTATACCTAGTACTTGTTTTTTTCTTAACAGTTAACTATTTATTACCAGTCGAGTTTTTTGTTTTAATAATATTTTTTCCTTAAAATGCTTTACGTTTTTACTCAATCCATGATTTTCTAAATGACAAAACTATCACTATCTAATATTATAATAATACTGAAGATAAAATAGATTTTGAAAGAAATATTGTGCATCTTATGGGTATGTTACAGCGATCCTTATGTCAACTTTCTTCCTGTGTCAAACAATAAATGAATTTGTTCTGTACAACAAGCAGCTTAACTGCTATTACTTCCTAAGCCTATTCAGGCATCCATTATGGCTAAATGGTGTCATAATATCTACGGAACAATACCTTCACCAGGATGCTGACAGGATATTTAGCTATGATGGCTTTAATCCCTCCATCAATATTCATCGCAAGTACTTCAGACTTGTACGTAAATGTCTATCGGCTGTCTATCGCGATAGCACCTGCGCGTGCGCATGATTCGCAATATGGCGTGGCATTGAGCTTGAGGAGCTTTCAAGTGCGCGTCTACGATAGACTGTAAGTCTACAAGCTTTGACGTATTCAATTTTAATCGGACGAGATTTACAACTTGTAATACGTAGTCGAAAATTTATTAATAATCCCTCATTTTCCCTCTAGCTGGCACTGATGACTTGAAGTGACTTGAGTAAAGCATAATTCTCTCAGGTGCTGAAATCCTAATCCTTATAGGTACTGAACTTGTTATTTCCTATTCTGAAATTGTTTTTCCTAGACATTATGTTACAGTTTCGGTATTAAGTTTGATTTTGTTTGAGTCAAACAAATCTGGTAAATACCCCGTGCCACTTTCCTTATTAATCGAATAACAAAGTTTTACCAACAATTGTCAATTGTTCCAGAATAATAGGTGCTTACCTAATTTGCGTCATCCTAAAAAGATTTAGCCCGTTATGGTCAATGTACAATGGAGGAAAAACCGCAGTAGCTGCCTACGTCAAATAAATATCAATGAGGATAAAATCATAGACTCATAGATTACAGAATTAGGTCAAGTTCAGTAATTACTGTGATTTGGTAAATCAGTGTGAGTCACTTTCACAATGGTACTTCAATAATAATTGTAAGTATGTTGCAAGTGTGATGGTGGGGTAGGTGCCCAGTGCCTGTAACACAGGATGGGGTTGTGTCTTGTACTGCTGTCTGCTGTAACACGCCCCATTCATGTGCTTATTTATATAGTAGTCATTAGGATGATTATGAAGATACATAATAAAATAAAATTGACTTACTAAAATCATTTATGTATCCAAGTCTTTACGTCCCTTTTAAGGCGTCTCCTACCTATATATATACCGAACATTTCCGCCTGTCCGTCTGTCTGTCACACGTCACATCGTTTTCATATTTCAATAGTATCTGCGAGGCTATCTCGCGGATTGTCACGGCCATGCGAGGTGCATGTCACCAAGTTTGGGTATGCAGTGACAGATAAGGTAGGTACAGATATGTACTAAGATGTAATCTTATGTCTATAGGGAGATATGATCGACAGATGATGGTATGCCTTAAATAGACGGATTTGTGATGATGACTTAAAATGGGTGATGCAGTGTTATCTCATTTGAATAATTCATAAATGGGTACGTAGGTAATGTATGTACGTACCTACTGTTATGATGATTTAGGTTGTTTTTATTTTCAAACTTAAAATCTGTCGTACCTTTATTATTTTCAATAGTGAAAATAATAATTCTACATAGTTGGAAATAGTGTAGGTAGTAATTAAAACTATAGGTACTGTAAAACAGTAATAAACTTCTTCCGCTTTATATTTTTTTATTCCAACAATTGCGTAGCTGCAGCTATGTAAGTATTAACCAAGCTTTAAGTAATAAAAAAACACTTATTAATTATAAACAATATCAAACTATGCAAAATACTCACCGATAAATAAATGCGCATAAAGAAGCGCCGCCAGTGCACTAACAAAAAACAGCTGATCTATGTAAACAATACGCCGACACAACGCTGCTTGCTAACGACCATCAAACATAAGTATATTTATACTCCACAAACAAAGTCACTGGCGCGACTACACGACCACGGACAGTCGGACACTGCACAAGCACTTATTGGCACGAATGAACGAAAATATCCCTAAAATGATGACTCAAAATGTAGTGCCTATTATATGGACGAGCTCGAAAGCTGAGTGGAGAATGAGTGGGCACCTGCGCATACGCCGACCTGCTGTCCCAAAACACGCACACACACACTTCTTTGTATAAGCACAGGTAGCTTGGGCATCTGTGTGAGAATTGATAAGATTCGGGCAGACTTGCACTGCACTGCAGATTAATTTATATTTTTAGAAGGAATCTGCTTTATATCCAGAGTCCATGCGAATGAAACAAAAGCGTTGAAATAAATCTCGCGTGAACTGGAAGCAGATTTTTGTACATTTTAAATATTAGGTATCTCAATTAGCGTGGGTTTTATGATTACAAGTTGTCACCATAATTAACTCTATATATTACTATAGTGTTGCTTATCGTAAATGTAAGTACCAATACCAAGTACTCGTAGTAGAGATTTGACGGAGGCCGCACACAACTGAACGCTGAATATGATACTTCGGAAACATTGGTTGAAAGAGTTCTAGAATCTAGATGTTTTTAACCCCCGACGCAAAAGAGGGACGAAATAAGTTTGACGTATGTATTTGTATATCTGAGTGCCTGTCTGTGGCATTATAGCTCCCAAACGGATGAGACGATTTAAATTTACTTACTTTTATATTAAATATTGTTATGTATTACATAAACATTTATTTCCGTAAAAATCTTTTCAATCTGTCAATTTGCAAAGGGTAATAATGAACCAGAATATAAAATTTCTTCAATCGACGCTTATGATAATATTAAGTTTTCATAATTATTTTAAGAATATTTAACACGTGGCAAAAATCATTTCTTTCTACAACTCATTGAATCCTCGATAAGGTTCTCAGCTCACGTGCGAGGACTGGTTCAAGTTCAACTGTTCAAGATGTGCCGCATTCGGACAGGTGCGTTTCTCTGCGTGCTGCAAAAAACACGCGCACACCATCTGCTGCCGGCATTCCTGAATACGATTTTGTGAGAGGCACGCTCCCAATTGTGAGGTTGCTAGAGTGAAAGGATTTTTTTTAATATTGTCGTTTTAGGAATCGCAGTTTGTATTTTATCTGCAGTAGACTCGTGTTTGATGTGGCTACATGCAGATCAAACAAAAAAAAAAAAAGAAAAGAATGAGATGCCTCGACTAAAAGAGTTTTATGGTTACATATAGTAGTATCGGAGGAAACTATATAGTTATACATCTGCACCTATATTTCTGTACCGTTTTCTTGTTCTTGTATTATGTGTGAACATAAATTGTTAAATAAATTTAAAAATATATAATTTATGGAACGACTAGCTTCTGCCAGCGGCTTCGCCCGCGTGAATGTCGAAAATTATCCGAAGGGAACATATTCCCGGGATAAAAAGTATCATATGTATTATTCCAGACTATAATCGATGTCTGTGCCAATTTCATCCAGATCTGTTCAGTAGTTTTTGCGAGAAAGAGTAACAAACACACTTACATACTCACAAACTTTCGCCTTTATAATATTAGTAAACCCTAGTAGTAGTAGTTCCTCGTCAACGACAGCCACTCCAACAACCTTACCAACAAAGTGAGAAAAGTATTTATTTAGGAACACACAAGTAAATTGGGGAGCATACCCAGGGCAGGTCAAAGTTTCCAGTCCGAACCCGAACTCATAAGTAGCACCAACTCGCACTGAGCCTGGGTGGTGGACTACGGCCGACCCCGACGTCCCAGTACAGCAGTGAGAGGCTGATAACACAGATTAGGTACGCTATGAAAGAAAATGACGCAAAGAGGACTTCTATATAGGTGTACGTCTTCGGGGAATACTGGCGTGATGTTATGTTAGAAGAACATGTCATGTAATTTCAGGGAAACAGTGTTACGTATGCAGTATTTCTTTACCACATTTAATTGAATCATATTTCCATTACAAATTGCATTATTTAATGGCTAATTTCTCTGTGGTCACTGCAGGCGAGTCATTGAACTATCTTGTGGTTAACCTGAGCTAGGGTTACGAAGATGACTTGTGACCACAATGCACATTACAGTCATACAATTAGCTAATACCTACGTAGTAAGAAACCATTAGTGTCATTGGAAAACTGGGGATGGGTTTTCTAAAATATTAGACACAAAATGTTTTTTTCTGTTAGCAACACTGAATTAAACACGCACGGTACACACAAATAACAATTAAATGATATGAAAAGGTCAAAGTCTGTCGTTAGGGTGCGAAAATTGATCTAATTTCAGCGATATGTCAGACAGGGTTTAAAAAAAACCAGCCAAGTGCGAGCCGGACTCGCGCACGTAGGGTTCCGTACCATTATCGCAAAAAACGCCAAAAAAATCACGTTTGTTGTATGGGAGGCCCACATAAATATTTATTTAATTCTGTTTTTGGTATTTGTTGTTCTAGCAGCAACAGAAATATGCTAGCCAGCCAACATATCATCTACCAAAACCGCATCTTGAAGCATGTGGTTCATGAGATACAGTCTGGTGACAGACAGACAGACGGACCGTGGAGGTCTTGGTAATAGGGTTCCGTTTTTGCCCTTAGGGTACGGAACCCAAAAAAATCTTGCAACTTTAACGTCATTATAATCATAATCCACAACCACAACGCTTGGCAAACGGATAAGCTAGCGATCTTCAACAACAAAACAAAAATCCCAAAAAAATATGGGACCTTTCTATTGACGTAAAATTGTATGTTTGTAAGAGTAATAATCACTGGTAGGTAATCCGACTACGAAAAATCAATAGAAAACTACGTTATCAATGCGTGTAACGTTAAAGTTTAAGTTTAGGTTATCAAGGCTACTTTTTATTGTACAAATAAGCATGGAAGCAAAATCACGTATAAAAAGCTAGTGTTTTTAACATAAACGATTACCTTTCGAAGTTATTATAATATATGGAAATAGAGTGGCATTTTTGTCGAAAGTCGGCAGTAAACTTATTTTGAATTTACTTATCTATCTCTATTTTTATTGCGAATGCTTTTTAGTAGTTCGGTATGCACTTTTGCAGTTCTTCTACCTGCGTATTTTGTCTAGACAATTGAAACGGAATTTTATTGTAGGTCCCTATTGTTTGAGTGCTAAGCTAAGACACAAAGTACATAAGCGGCGGCGCGCCGCAGACAGAGAGTCCACTACGAACAAAACGCCATTTTGAACGCACACATTGACATAACGATTGTACAGGGAATAATGGGCAATATTGGACCAAGCTCAGTCGCGGCTGTCACGAGTGCTTGGTGCGGGCACAAAGTACATATGCGGCGGCGCGCCGCAGACAGAGAGTCCACTTCGAACAAAGCGCCATTTTGAACTCACACTTTGACATTACGATTTTACAGGGAATAATGGACAATATTGGACCGAGAACAGTCGCGGCTGTCACGAATGCTTTGTGCGGGAGTTTGTCACAGTGTTGCCAGTGGCAGATAGTCAAATGTTACATGAGACATCGCAAAAAGTTAAATTTTCGTGAGAAAAGTTACATTACCTTATTTTATATGGAAAACGACACTAAAATAATAAAAACTAAAATAATAAAAACTAAAATTTATAAAAAAAAAAACTGCAATTTAGTTACGGTACGGCGGAACGCGCCCACTATTCGAATTTTCGCGCGGGCGGGCCCTCTCCCGCGTCTATCACTGGTAAATCCGTTGCGTTTCGCTTAGAAAATTCAAATTACAACGAGAAACAACTATATAGGTATGTACCTACTTGGATGCATTAGCGAAAAGATTGATAAACAAAATCAAATCCAGGTTACGCCGGCCGGTAGGTACTCAGCCCACTCTAGTTCTTGTAAACGAAACCAAAGTTACTTAACAATGAGTAATAAATAGCTACACGAACTTCTTGTAGCTATGTGCAGTGCATGACACACATATATTATGCTATTTGACTTGATAATCTTGATATTTAGTTGACGATTGAAACAAAAATAAACTTACTTCAGTTGCAAATACGACTTTGTTGTTGATTTACTGATTCCCTAAATAATTACTTATAAATAAAAACTACAATAAACATAAAATTTACTAACCAAGTATTGTTAGCACAAACAAGTCGAAAACAAACCAATCAATCCATTATTGACGAAATCAATTTAATAAATAAAATTACATCCACAGATATTACAACTTTCGTATTTATTTACTCTTCTTTAGAGATATTAAAACTTTAGCAAACAAAACACGATGCTCACTCGCTCGCCGGAAGAAGCGGGATGGATGATTTAGAAATACAAGTGTGTGAGTGAGTTAGGTAGGAAAGCTTTTTTAGATACGTTTCGTTTCACGATATTTTTTGTTTGCGGACAAATATATTAATATTTTTAGTAAGACCTAAAAGTTACGTAAAAGTTACGTTTTGAGTCGTGTTACATGGAGGTTACATGAGACGGTCAAAAGTTACGTAAAATGTAACAAAAGTTACTTTCTGGCAACGCTGGTTTGTCACGTCATTCATATATAAAGTAGGTAGGTACTGTGAAGAGGTTGCATTGGCTGGGTTACCTATATTAATTGTTACAGTCCGAATATACTTTAAATTAGTTCTATATAATTTAAATTCGTTTTTACATTCATTTTAAGTTATAAAGGTCATTAAATTTTTCAAGACTAAACTTCTTCTCTAAAAGAAGAAGTTAGAAATTCAATATCTAGGAAAATAATAAATTATTTTAAGTCCGTAGACGAAATTGGAAAGGGTATGAAACTTGTCATATTAATATGGTTTAAGTCATCCAGCTAACAAATATGTTTCCTCCATTTGCAAAGCATAATTTTCTTTTTGTTTAAGTACATACATGTTTTTAGTTAGCTTCTTAAGCAGTCGGGTTATTTGATTAAAAAAAAAAAAAACACTTTTATATTTTTGTCGCGCTTGGTGCTTTTCACATTTTTATGTTTTTGGTGGGATCACTATTACACCATTGTTACGAACCTAATCATCGTCGTATGTGGAGTCTCTGTCTATCTTCTAAACCATGTAAGCATGATATGATGTTTGTTTAGACGAATAGAGGTATTTATGTTTGTAACTTAAACAACCTACTCTTTTTTAAATTCGGTTTCAATATAGTAGCAACCTTAGTGAATCTGTCAAGTTTGGCTGTCAAATTTCGAAACAGCGGGAGTGGCCCTTCTGTATACTCTCTATTTTGTGGCTAAGATAACAGCTGCTTTCTATTGTTTTCTGAACCAACGTCATTTCGCAGTAATCTTGTGATTTTTGCCTGCATAACAACCAAAATTGGTTTACCTAAACGTTTTTTAATGAGAGCTTTTGCAAAAAAATCTGCTTAGCAGTATAAATATAGTTCAAAATGCCACGTTTCATGTAAAGATTATAACTGGTAGGATTAATATCACTACAGATAATATAATACAAGCATAACATCACTTATTAGATTCAAGTTTACAACTTTGACGTTTTTATTATTTCTTATCTTTTGAAAATAGCCCTAAACACCCATACTTACATATTACATAAAATATATCTAGTAAACAGCAGATCTCTACATTCTCAAAAATAAACATGACAGGCTACTTACCGTAGTAACCTCTTCCCTAGTAACCCACAACAGTTTTACTAGGGAATACTTGACAAGATTAATTCTACAATTGTTACTATAGGACTTCTTGGTAATACAATACATTTAAATTGATCTGCTTCAACATTTAATACTACATAATAATATATCGAACGAGGAAAACTGGGGTTACGGGAATTCACACCATGGATGGTACTTTAGTATCTATTGTTATTTTGGTCCTAATTAGTCCAAGGAGAGGTACCTACTACATAATATGTAATCCTTCAATTTTGAAGTAAACAAGCATTTGTTTACAACCATAGTGCACGTGGAACAAAGAATCATCACAATAATACATAAGAAAGGCTCTGCTGCGCATTATGCAGTGCTCAATACCGGGCAAACTGCTGTTAAGTAAACAATTATGTTCTTTATACTGTGTTAGATAATACACTTTAAAAATTCCATGAGATTTGTTTATATAAACAAGCCACCGCATGCTCTCCGCTCCGCTTTGTAAAAAACTATCTAAGAAATACTGGTCCACGAAAGCTGTAGCATGACTAATAAATCAACTAAAGACGTTCCAGGCTATAGTAGAGCGATCTTCACAGGCTGGCTGGAAGCGGCTGGATGAGAGTTGCTGAGAATCCAGATTAAATGGTATGCGATTGAAGAGGTCTATTGTCCAGCAGTGTACCTACCTTCTGCTATATGCCGATGGTAATGATTACTCACGCCTTTTTCCCGTGTGGGTAAGTAGGAACTACAGAACGCCACCAGCTACGATCCTTACATAATTATTTTGTTTCGTTTACGTTAAATTTATTAAGTACTAGTGGCCCGCAGCCCATAACCATCTAGAATAATCCACCTTTGAAATGGTGACAGATCTCTCTTTATAATATTAGTTAAGGCGCTACCCCGAGCAAAACGCCGCGCTAGCCGTTTTTCGTGCAGTTTTTAGGAGCTATCTACTCGTTATTTAAAATGAAATATCTACTAATAAAAATACATTAAATTTCTACATATTATTGATTCCAAAATTGTAGAAGTCTTTTTTTTTTAAATGTAGTATATGTTTCACTAATCTCCTTCCAACAAAACCATAAAAATGAGAAATAATGATTGATAGCATGCATCTCCTCGTAAAGTGTTCAATAATACTTTTTTGTACTAACACTAATGGATAGACAATTTGATAACGAACATTTTGGTAGATTTATTTTTTTCAAAAGACCAATATGCGATTTTATAAAGAAGTTATTCTAAAATCTGGGCGTATTCACTACTGTAATTCATGCGCCACGAGTGCCGCTAGGCCAATAGGAATGCTCAAATCTCATGCTGATTTTTTGGTCAGGGTACGGCCTTAAGGCTACAATGACTAATCTCGCTAATCGATGTTCGTTCAACAATTCGCATGAGGCAATTATAGGGCAATAACACACAAGCGGTCTAGTTTCATGATTAACACAATAAAACATGATTGTACTGGGAATTCTAACACAGCACAGATATGCAGTGTTAAGGAATATTGGACTAGTAATTGCGAAACAGATTTAAAGTTAATAATTAATGAGACTTGGAAACCGGGTAACTTAGTGTGGGAACTGTGGGATCCCCTCAGACAGACAGATAGACAAGATGTTGGGGGGAAAAGGGGATGGGGTGATTGCAGATAGTAATTTGTTATCATGGGATGAATTGACTTTTGTTTTAAGTAGTGCTTTATTGTGGAGCAGTACTTTGTGGTATTCTGTTGTGAAAAGTGTATTGAAATCACTCAATGTTGTGGATAAGTGAGGATCGTCATCAAATCGTCCCAGTCGTCCTGGGTGGTCGTAATCTTTATGAGTTTATTGGAATAGAATAGAATAACATTTATTTGCATAAAAACATTGTATAGAAGATGGTACAAAATTAAATACAGAGCATACATGTTTTTGCTTTAACATTATAAGCGTGCAAATTTTTCGTGCATACAATATAGTCATTTAAATATATTGTAAAAAAACTCTTTGACACTATATAAACTATTAGTGGTTTGGTTAGCGAGTTATACAATGTACTTTTAAATAATCTGGTATTTAGAATTTTTAGATAATACATATACATAACATATACAAAAAGCTGTAAGACTTGAAAAGCATGACATCCAGCATGTGAGGGTCGCGCCCGTTTCTAGGATGTATGTACATCGTCTGCTTTAGTAAATAATGCCTGTTTCATATAAGAAAGTACACGAAATAAATACATATTAATGAAAATGGGTAGGTACTTACTAAGACTGATTGATTGATGGGTAAATGAAAACACAATTAAAAAGAGTTTCCGGTAAAGGTCGATTTTTATCAGCCGATAAGAAGAATCAATCAATCTACAATCAGTAAGCAATCGTGATGATAATCCCAATACTCAAATTTGCCTATAAACTGTATCGATTGAATGGAAGGCCAATTAGCGGGCATTTTTAATCACTAAACACAAATTAATTACATCATTTATCCTCAACTGTGATTGAGTACGTGCTTTACCTTGCATAATAATGTATCATAATGTTAGCCGTATTATCTAAACGCTAGCTTGCGGTCAGAATCTCCTGACCGCAGCGAACTATCCTGTACTAGGCTACAACTAATTACTCACGAACTATATCACTAGCCTACTATACAAGTTCCTCGAGCTAAATATAGCATTATATATAAAGACACAATGTATACATAATATTCTATACTTATATCTAAGACATGCCCACTTCCGTTGCATATCCTGTGCATTGAAGCATAATTTTAATTATAACGATGTGTTAATTTTAGCTCTACCTTTTTTCCCTGGAATTTCCTCTAGCTTGCGGTACAATGCGAGTGATTTACCTAGTTTGGTTTTAATTAATTCTTCGTATGGTTCTATTTTATCCGTGTTACCAAACGGGAACGTTTACCTAGAATTATCAATTAACACATGGGCAATTAATCAGTTAATGCAAATGATATTACTATTGCAAAAAGGCGGACTTTTAGACTTAATTACTTTTGTGAATAATTGTCTAAAAATATACGTGTACAACCTTGGGCCGTATAGTAATATATAAAGTGCCAACGCCATCATGAACCCTGTGCTCTTCGTCCTCTATAGCTACGTCTCTTTCTCACAGCGGAACCATGATAGTTTTGTCACGTCAGAGTAAGGCCCCTGTAGTTATTTTCTGAGGATTGTTTGAGTGATAATTGGAAACCTTTTCGCAGCGAGTTATTTCGATATGCCACGAGTTAGCAACTCATAAATCATAGTTACTATGTACGAGTTACGAGTATGTTAGTTGGCACAAACCGAACATTCTATTCGCAACTAGGAACTGAAATAAAAATATTTTTACAATATCACTACAATATTTTTACAGCAAGATTGTATATTGCGTAAGTGATGAGTGATGACAGATGATGATGTTTTAATACAAATTGGAGTTCGCAAAACAAACGCAAACGCACGTGGAGAATAATTCGTAGACGGCAAGGTCGCGGGAGTAACATAAATAGCGCATATTCTTAGTTGGTGCTAATTTCGGCTGTTCTCATAAAAATGCTAAACATCTCATGTTTGAATGTTTATAATACAAAGTTGAGTCATCACTAAGTGCAGAGTTTTTGCAGCTGATTTAAGAATAACGTCCTAGTCATTCCTAGTGCATGTGTTCCAAACTCGTGGCTATATATATATACACTACATCAGACTTATAACAAACGAACGGTTTTCGTACCGAACCCCAAAACAAAAAAAAAACACAGTATTAAGCTAGTATTATATTATCTGGGGTATTACTGAATCTTCTAGCCTTTCTGATAAATGTACCATTCTAGTGAAAGTTGAGGAAGTTTTTAACTTGCTTCGCAATAATTCGATTAATATATATTTCATCCAAATTTCTTGTACGATGTTCGACTTCGATTGCCCAACCTATCTGGATTCTCTTCAGGAAATCCTTAGATACTTGTATTGTACCTGAACTTTGGAAATCGGCTTTCATAACACCTATTCACAAAAAAGGAGTCATGAGTCAACCGAAATTGTAAACGACAGGCCGATATCCAAGCTCTGTATTGTGGCAAAAATCTACGAAAGGCTCATCTATAACCAGGTGTATAGTGCTCTTAGAAATTCGTTTAGTTCCTTTCAACATGGTTTTTTGAAGGGAAGGTCTCTACCGTCATCAACTTAATTCCACTCAATGAATTTATTACTGACGCCATGGATAACGGTAGGCAAGTTGATGTCGTTTATACTGATTACAGTAAAGCTTTTGATCGAATTGACCATGAGATCTTACTATCTAAGTTATATTGTATGGGAATACGAGGCGATTTACTCAGATGGTTTTCTTCTTATCTGGAGAACAGGTCCAGCAGTAGTATTAAGCAATCATATGTCTAGTTGGGTGCCTGTCCCCAATGGAGTCCCCCAGGGTTCATTGCTCAGCCCATTACTTTTCATTATCTACATAAGCGACATCAACTTTTGCTTGATTTCATCCAAACTGTTGTTTTGCTGACGATATGAAAATCTATGCCACAATATCATCATATGCGGACGTGGTTGCATTTCAGGATGATTTACGTCGTCTGGAGGTTTATTGTCATGGGAGAAAGCTTAACCTTAACCCTGCTAAATGTTCGGTTCTAACATATTTTCGAAAGCGCTCAATTATACCTTCATCGTATATCTTAGGTGATCAAGAACTACCTAGAACGAATTGCATCCGTGATCCTATACCTATACCCCCATATATCATGATTCTATGCTTACGTTTGAATTTCATGTCAATGCCATAGTCGCTAAAGCATCTAAAGCACTAGGTTTCATAATGCGGCTATCCAAGTGCTGTGGGTGTCCTCGGCCAGAAAGTGTCTGAGCCTTAGCTTTTTTAATTAGGATTTTGTGATTTTTTATTAAGATTGTTTATTAAATATGAAATGTCGATTTAGTTTAAGCTTGAATGTACTACTTTGCTTTTTCGTTTTTGGTAGTTGTGTTGTGTTGTTTACACTCTTTCTTTGCAATCCATTTTAGAAACGATGAATTTTAATTGGCTGTCAGTCTCATTTCCAATTTTAGGGTGCCGTACCCAAAGGGTAAAAGCGGGACCCTATTACTAAGACTCCACTGTCTGTCTGTCTGTCTGTATTTATTTATTTAGACTTCATGCACAAAGGTACAAAGGCGGACTTAATGCCTTAGGCATTCTCTACCAGTCAACCAAGACTCTATGTCTGTCTCTAGTCTGTATGTCCATCACCAGGCTGTATCTCGTGAACCGTGATAGCAAGACAGTTAAAATTTTCCCAGATTATGTATTTCTGTTGCCGCTATAACAACAAATACTAAAAATAGAATAAAATAAATATTTAATTGGGGCTCCCATACAACAAACGTATTTTTTCTGCCGTTTTTTGCGATAATGCTACGGAAACCCTTCATGCGCGAGTCCGATTCGCACTTGGCCGGTTTTTTTATTCTGTTTGTTATATCTGTAAGTCGTCCATAATCGATAAATAATTAAATTTCTATTCACTAGCTGTTCCCCGCGGCTTCGCTCCCGTGGACCACCCCACAGGACCCGTTTTCGGGATTAAAAAGAGCCTATATCACTCAAGAATAATGTAGCTTTTCATTGCTGAAAGATTTTTTTAAATCGGTCCAGTAGTTTCGGAGCCTATTCGGTACAAACGAACAAAAAAATCTTTCCTCTTTATAATATTGGTATAGATAATGTTTTGAAATTCATCATTGGCAGTCTTTTGATTTTGAAACTACATTTCCCAAATTACAAATCATTAACACTTCAGGGTCCGCACATTTTTTTTTATTGCAAGTAACCATTTACTATCCATTCACTAGATGTAACCACCTCACGAGCTGAAATGTTTATCATGGGCCGTTTCAGCTAATGATCATGCTGTGGTTATAGCCTACTGGCCACCTGCCCACCTAGCCAACCGGCCATGTGGCCATCTGGCCGTATGGCCGGGAGGCCGGGAGGCCGTGGCCACTCGATACTCGTTATTTATTGCATGCATTACGGCATATCAGTCGGCAGCACATTTCGCTGTTTATCAGATGTGATATATTATGTGTTGAGCGAGAATTTGGTGGGTGTGGCGAGAGCAAATATAACTGGCTATGCCTTTACGAATATGGGAAAAAAACCGCTTCCTCTTAGATTCGGCGAAGCGTAGATATTATTATGGATATTATATAATTATATGCATGATAGCCTTTTAATATACCTACATACATGTAAACAATAGACACCCACATAAAAAATGGAACATATATTTAAAATAATTTTATTATCTTGCTGAAAAAGATAACATAATAACTCCGCACGTCATTTCTGACAATTACTAAATTTTCACAAAATCCAGGCAGGAAACACGTATGCATGTGTCATGTGGTTTTTAACCCCCGACGGAAAAAGAGGGGTGTTATAAGTTTGAGGTGTGTAGCTGTGTATCTGTGTGTCTGTGTATCTGTGTATCTGTCTGTGGCATCATAGCGCCTCAACGGATGAACCGATTTTGATTTAGTTTTTTTTTGTTTCAATGGTGATTGTATCGAGAGTGTTCTTAGCTATGTTTGAATAAAATCGGTTCAGCCGTTCAAAAGTTATGCGCGTTTTACTGTTTAGATCGTGATGTTTTCGCAAGATAAATGTGACGGGGGTTTTTAAAATTTTGAAATTTTACTTGTTTTAACAGTCACTTTCGGTTTACCAGAATTTTTATGTTTAATGGAAAAATAACATTTGTCCTGTTCGATTTAGGTAAATATCAGTGTTTCGAACAAATAAATGGAACTATTTAATAACACTTTTGGTATTCGTCGTTAATAGGAGTTCACTCGCACATGCGCACGCGACCCCAATGTGGCACATATTCTATTATCTTAATCACACAAACGTAATGTAATGGAGGTGCGATCGTAAGCGAGCTGGACTAATTAATGACGTTTTTACGAGAGCTCCTTTGTACTGACAACTGCACTTAAGTCACTAGGACAACCGTCCATACTACTACGAAATAGAGGCGTTGTCAAAGACAAACTGTTATCATGGACTTGCCCCTTTGTGGTTAAACTTACCGACCTACCCGTCGTCAGGGGTGTTGAACAGTGGTGTGTTGTGCTCGTGTGCTACTTACGAGTTATGAACAATCGCCTTTTATTGCTTCGTACTAGCAGGGGGAGAGGTAGGGGTGCTACGAGAACGATATTCACTTATGTTTGACCTGCTGCGAAAATAGGGATGGGCGGTCGTATGGACACCTTCAAATGACCGACTATCCCTAGCTTCTATGTGCTTGTGTTCTTATTATACACTAATACTAATAAAGCAATTACAATGTAATTGGTTTTTTGGACTTTTTAGTTTGATCAAATCTAGTATAATTTTGAGAGAACTACTAGAATGTGTCTTTACAAGCAGTTAAAATTCGTTGGTGCTAAGTTTCTCATTAATTTAAATAAGTTTCAAAACTACGCATGTTTCTAAAAATAATCATACGTATCTATGGCATCCAAATCAGCTAGGAAGTAAACTAGAATTACCAGATATTCTACGAAAACTAGTTTTATGACATTTGCGTTAACTAGATGCTTGATAGGGACTCGTTTAGATATACGCAGTAGGTGTAACACGATTGGCTAGCGATGTGATATAATGTTTCTTTGCAGATAAACAGCTTACTCCATTATTTTAACATATTATTAACCATGCAGATTGTTAAAAAATCTGATTGGTATTCTTTTACAAATGGTTGACCAGTGTAGTGTCAGTTGATATAGTCTTGAGGCCTAGTCTGAGGCCTATTCAGGGTGTCCATCGGTTGTAGGCAATACCATTCCCTGAATTCAGTTTGAGACGGTCTTTAATAAAATCATGGACGCGCCAAAGGCGTGAAATAGGAGATCCTGTTTCTGGCAAAATTCTAAGGACGGACTCCGTATGCTTCTTGTCGATTAGATCCACACCTTTTACAGGCAGAATGTTTTATGATAATCCACTGGAGAAATACTCCATTAAATTAATGATACTGGTGTTGCCAGCAATAGTCTCTTTACATTTCGTTATGAAGCAATTCCGCGGAGTTGCGGTATCCCTATCCAAACAGGGGCGAGTTGTTGACCCGTGCGTGCGTCACCGAAGTGTTTGCTCACCCTCGAGGTGACCACGCCGTGAGCTTGGCGTGGGACACAGGTGTGGCTGTTGACACGCCGCTGGTGGAATAGGGACGTGGGTTGAGTGGGTTGGAGGAGTGTGGGAATAAATTGTAATTGAAATGAAAGAAGGCAAAGAAGAAACTGAACCACCTGCACCAAACTCGACAGGTTTGAAGCTGGTTCAAAAAGAATGAATCAACTAGTCGGTGCAGTTAATCAGAATTAGTATTGAAAATTGTTATACTTGTTTGTTTGTACGTTTGTTAATGTTTGTAAAAGGTTATCTTTTGAAGTTCTAAACCAATTACGATTATGCAGCTTTTTCGCAGGATAGGACATAGTAGCTCCACCGCGGCAACAGTTTCATATCTAAAAACGATCATATTTCGATACTCAAAATGGGGTTTTTAAACTAGGACATCCTAAAAAATATTAATGAAACCCACATCCGCTGTATAATGATTAATAAACGCTTCTACAGATTAAATTATCGTTAGAAAATTATGCAAATACGTATTTAATCTTGTCGCATTATTACTGCGTTAAGAAAAATACAGTTGTCATCATAGGGAACTGCTGTATATAGGATAAACGCAAGAACAATCAAAGAAGATGACGTTATTGACAACAGAAAGTAATATCGCCAGTAGTTGTTGAACTAGTCCTATCAGAGTCCACCTGACGAGAAAAGTGGCAAAGATGAGATGATTAGAACATATTTACCAAATCAAGAAACTCAGAGAGTAGAAGAATCATCAAAACCAAAATCAACATATTTTTATTCCAACTATAACTTATATAAGGTTTAGTTGTAGATGTAGGTGTAGGTGTTGTAGGTAATTGTAAGTGAAAATAACTTTATTTTTGGAAGTCGGTGTCTTTTGTAGGTACCAATTTTTTTGCATTATGGATACCGACTTCCAAAAATAAAGTTATTTTTCACTTTGTAGTTTTGTATTTGGAAGTCGGTAGAATAGAATAGAATAGAATAGAATAGAATATACTTTATTGTACACCATAAAAGTTATACATCCATTTTATAAGAAAAACTTAATTATACGGGGTACAAAGGCGGTCTTATCGCTGACAGCGATATCTACCAGACAACCTTTGGGTGGACTGAAAGAACTTATAATGAGAAAGGGGGTAGTCTGTGGTGTACTGTACATTAAAACATAAATATATACAAAACTATATTGTTACAATAAATACTATCCATAAACTAGTATAGTAGTAGAGTAGTAGTATTTTTTTGCAAAACAGTTTTTTTATTATCGAGATATCGGTGAACATACACAAAAAAAAAGAAAACAAAAATACATAACGGAGATATCGTTGAACATAGAACCTCCTCCTTTTTGGGAAGTCGGTTAAAATATGTATATAGATATAGGTAAATTATCTATATAGATACTTTTGAATTTTCAAACAAAAGATGAATCTAGTTGCACATTCGCAAGCGTCAGTAGGTCTCCATGGAGGAGAATGAGAAAGAAACTCCACGGACACTCTTTTTCATCAGTTTTATTGAGTATTTTTATTTTAATTACATCATTCTTGTTTGGATACATACATGTATGTGAGAACGATGTAAAAAGACGTACACGTAAAAGCGTCTAGAGCAAAATAATCGCTAGTAGTTTTTCCGCCTACCCCCATGAGGTAACGCTGTGAGTGTAAACAACTGATATTAAAAAATGTCCCGTAATCAAGTGCACTACCGCTGGTCAATGACCTCAGTTCCACGAAAGCAGCTGCTGCAAAAGCTTGCGATAAAAATGTATTTATTTTTCCTGCAGCGTGGTCACAGCAGTCTTATCAATAAACGCCTAATTACCTGTTTTAATTCGAGGTCACGACGTTAGGCGGGGTCACAGGAGGCGGGGGCCACTGGCCAGCAACACGTGGTCGGTCGTTGTGCTCCTCGGTGGGTCAGTAGGGCTCGTGACGTTGGAGGACAGGGTCTACCTTACCTATCTAGAACATTGAACTTGGTGACAAAGTATGCGGTTCTGATAAGGACGTCTGATAATGATTTAATGTTTTGATGGAATACTTAGTAAACATATTATTTATGAGCTACAATAACTTTGTCTTGAGGTTACTCGTGTCAGTCACTCTCCAATGCGTACTACTGCACGTAGTATTATATACGAGTACATACGCGAATGTTTGTGAGACTTTCACGCAAAAAATAATGAACAGACTTTGATAAAGTTTCACAGTAATATAGCTTGTACATCAGAATAACACTTATAAATTAAATATATTTGATTTTTAAAGATAGGAGAACTAGATTTGCGGTTAGAGCACTTTTTTCTTTTTTTTTTGGGTGTGCAATCATCTAATGACATCTCCCACTCTGGGTGAAACGGAAGGGCGTGTCATACTTTTACTGACTAAAACCCATCCGTATTCCTTCAGTTTCTTGTGCTGGGCGGTTATTTAGTTCATAATTTTTTGTTTATTGTGGCCGTAGCCGATAAAAGGGTTTCAACCAATTGAGAACAATGTAGGTCAATGTTAATGAACTCTATAGTAAAGTTGATTACGTTATCGTAATGACATGCTGCACTATATCCGAACTAGCATGGATTCTATTTAGACATTATCTATTCATGCTTTAGATAAGATGGTAAAGACATCTGATACAAAATTTAATGGGACGGTTTTAAAAGAATACTTAATAGAATCTGTTTTGAGGTAGCAATAGGTACCTCAAAAAAAGAACCAAAGGGCACAAGAAAAGTGTTATTTTTTTACGCATACGAACCATGCCAAAAAAAGTGAATTGGAAAAACGACTCACTAAAAAGGAGGAGGTTCTATGTTCGACTTCGAAAACTTTTTTTTTTTATGTTTGTTTACCGATATCTCCGTCATTTGTGGACCGATTTTGAAAATTCTTGTTTTGTTTGAAAGAATATGTTTTGAAATTGGTTTCATTTTAATTTGGTAAAGGTCTGATGAAGGACTTCGGAGATATACAACATAACTCTTAAATAAATGTTGGCAAATCTCTCGGGATTGCTGCAATCGCATGTCTGTTTATCGAGTATACCATTTCATAACATAACATCACGCCATTACGCTCTAAAGGGGTACGCAGATGTGTACAGTTCACCTTGGTACTCTCATTTCACCGGTTATGTTCATTCATGATATTCGGGTAATCTATTCTGGCATTATAGGTACTTTACTTAACAACTTGCCGATTAGGTAGGTACAACTAAAAAGTCAAAAATAAAAAACTTTTTACAAAAAAATACTACTGACTTCCAAATAAGAAAACTACAAAGTGAAAAATAACTTTATTTTTGGAAGTCGGTGTCCATAACGCAAAAAAATGGTACCTAACAGAGACACCGACTTCCAAAAATAAAGTTATTTTCACTTTGTAGTTTTCTTATTGGAAGTCGGTAGTATTTTTTTGTAAAAAAGTTTTTTTCCATTGTATTACCTTCATTATATAGTTATTAAGCCTTATAAATAACTGAACAATGTGGGCCAACAATCGCCTGAATTATATTATCGAGGAACAGCTTTGGAAGTGTATTATATTATTCATTAGCGTTATGGTCAGCCTAATAATGGGGGCTGGGGGAAACTTGCCTTAATGACGTTATTTATACGCCGAAGTGGTACACGCACACACAATATGGTTTTAAGGACTGCCCTTTGTAAGGCAGGGTTATTTCAACAATTGATATGGAAACCCAGATCGCAATTATTAGTAACTCTTGCCTATCGAAGAGGATGAATAGCCTTCCTACTACAACTGTACATCACCGGGATAAGAAGAAGCCTATGATATTGACAAGCTAAAAGGTTATTGAGTGCTAAAGACTACTATTTATTTCCCGACTACGGCGAAGCCAAAAAGAAGGGTTATGATTTTAGCAGTATATGTATGTATTTCTGTATGTTTATATTTAAGTATGTTCCTCCGTAGCGCCTAAACTATTCATCAGATTTTGATTAATAAGGTGTCAATCGATTCGTGGCCCGGATAACAAGCTGAACAGAAACGTGGTCGGGTTACATTTTTTATTAAACTTTTTGCTTGTTGTATCAGTGAAAGAGTTGTCGTAAGCGGATCAGAATTTTCGTAAGAAGATTCCCTCCTACAGCGAACAATTAAACCTCTTTTTAATTAACCGACTTTAAAAATTAGGAGGTTCTCAATTCGACTGTATTTTTTTAATATGTTTTTCCCCAAAAAAATTTACTAGGTGAAACGATTTTGTTGCTTCTTTTTTTATTTAAAGGCTGGTGCTACTAGTATTGTCCCATTTAAAGTTGATCAAGATCTGATTAAGCACTTCGGAGATATATAAAAAAACTCTTCAATAAATTACGACAAATCTCTCGGGATTGCTGCAATCGCATGTTTGTTTATTGTTTACACCATTTCATAACATAACATCACGCCGGCCGATATGCTCTAAAGGGGTACGCAGATGTAAACAGTTCATCCTGGTACACTCTAATTTCACCGGTTGTGTTCAAGTTTCATGATATTCGGGTAATCTATTCTGGCATACCTATATATAATATAAATATGTACCACAATTAAATAACTTCAATTTCAGAAGTCGGTGTTCAAAAACGAAGAAAAAAAGAAGAAAACAGACTTCCGAGTATTTTTCAATTTGTAATGTTTTTATTTGGAAGTCGGTTGTAATTTATTTTTGGAAAAAGTTTTATTAGATAAGTTTCTATAATGCCATAATGCCATAGCTAGGCAGAGTTATCTTCTCAAACAGAGAAGGCACAAATATGCACAAAATAAGCTAGACAGATAGATGACCAGCTGAAACGATACAGAACTAGGTAGATAGTGAATTAGTGGTGTCCTTCATGGTGGTCCCTAAATATCTGCTGCTGCCGATAACAATATAACGTTGACGTATTAAAACTAAAATAACGACAGATAATGTTATTGTTCTGCGTGACCGGCGGCGGCGGCGGCGCGGGGTTGAGGTCAGCTCTCAGCTGATACGCGCTATCACTGTTATCAGACATGCGGTAAGTGAGATGATCGTCAGTGTAAAACGTTCTGTCACCGTCCAAGGGTTATATGTAACTAGGCAGGGACATATTGGATGTTGGGAGAGTGATGGCACAAGTGAGTTGGTGACCGATGCTCTCTCATCAATCTAACTCATGGTGGTGGTTATGAGTTAGATTGATGAGAGAGAAGACATGGCGCGTTGTTGATTCAAAGTAATTTTTTGCCTAGTACAGGCAGGTACCTACTGCCTAAAATTGAAAACTTCTCGGGATTTCTTTTTTTATTACTGAGGAATGCTGAGTTTTTTTTCAGTTACAAGCAATGATTACTGGTTGCCGGAAGAGATGGGTATGCTCTATTCTTGTACGTCGATATTAACGCTACGAATTCTCTGGCATTGAGTGTGTCACATTCACAATTAGATCTGCCTCATTTGGTGGCGTCTGGAATCTCAGCAGAGCGAACATAGGAGACGAAGTTCACGAAATATATCAAGATAAGTTCCTTCCTTATCTCAGCTTCTGTTTAGCTTTGTAGTGGAACGGAAGCCTTATCTCGAGTTATCGCTACTGATATCCGTTTTTATCCTAATTACAAATCTAAATATATAATTCCTTTTGTTATCTAAAGAAACGATTTGTATGTAAATTTTATATCCTTACATAGTATAAAACAAAGTCCTATGTCTGTCCCTATGTATGCTTATATCTTTAAAACTACGCAACGGATTTTCATGCGGTTTTTTTAATAGATAGAATGATTCAAGAGGCAGATTTATATGTAAAATAATGGCATTGTCGTTAATTAAGAAGTGTTTTTTTTTCTAAATCTTAAACAAAAATTGTGTATTTATGAAATTGTATATTTGCGGGCTGATAAGATATTATTAAGGTATTTTATTGTTATTTTTTTAGGCAAATGTTTACCTACTTCATTGTTTCTAAACACTATCAGCTCCAATCCCTACAGGATAAACAATATCACCTGTTAGACTTTATTTAGTAGGGGAAAACCGATGAGAACAAACCCGAGCTTTAATAGACAATTGAACTATAATATAGTCTATTTATAACACACAATATAAATCAAATTATAATTATAGTTTACCTCAATATGTGGGCACGTTATCCTATACCCCCGAGGTCTGTGGTTTCTCCCTGAATAGAGGTGAAGATCACTCAAAACTCTAGAGTTAAACTACACTCCTTCTTCGCCTTCTTCTGTCTCGATTTTATCGTATTAGCTTCGCTTCAGGTCAGCCCTCCTTATCCTTTTTCTTCACTGTGCACGGTCTTGAGCTGCGCTGGCGTCTAATTGTAATTCTTTCAGGTATTTTTCGTTTGGTATTCTACACTAACTAATATAACTCGCGCCAACTCGTAATACGCGCTAAACACGCGCGATAAGGCGATGGGTACGTCTCGTCGACGCGATAACGAACAGCTGACTGGCGAGCCATCGCATCGCTTTGTTGTGAATGTTGTGATAACTCACTTGTGTTTATCAGTTTATAACACGCATGATTATAAGCATGGGGTCGTTTACGATGGAGGTATTGATTGAATTGAGTATTATACTATTTGCAGTAGCAGGTTTCTGCACTAGTTACTTACCCGTTTGTCATATTTGATTTGGAAAATCTTCTACATAACTACGACTGTATTTTTTAGTTTAAGTGTCTTTATAAACATTGCTAAGATTTCTCCGTACTTTTATGTGATTGACTTACTTATCTCATAATTATGTTATGTTGTTGAAATTCAGATAAACACCAGACAACCTTGACAATTTGTTATGAGAGAGCTCTTAATAGATTTGTCTTGAGAAGATTATGAAAAATACCTTCTGGTCCAAACACCACTCTGTACTATTATTTAATATTTGCTTGAATATAAACAACTGCTATCATTAAATGAAATATATACATTTTGTAGTCTTGAGTTAAACACATTTTCAGATTAGTTAATAATATTTCAGTAATATTACCGTTTTATAGTAATACTAGCTTCTGCCCGCGACATCGCCCGCGTAAAAAGTGTTTTATCATCCCAAGTGAAAACAAACTATCCTATGTCCTGCCCAGGGTCTCAAACTATCTCCATACCAAATTTCATTAAAATCAGTCCAGGCGTTTCGGAGTCTATATGGAACATCCATTCTTTCTCTTTTATAATATACTAGCTTCTGCCAACGGCTTCGCCTGCGTGTATTATACATATAAAACTTCTTCTTGAATCACTCTATCTATTAAAAAAACCGCATCAAAATCCGTTGCGTAGTTTTAAAGATCTAAGTATACATAGGGACAGATAGAATGAAGCGAAGCGATGTGGTTTATTACCCGACTGCCGAAGAAGGGTAATGTGTTTATCAGTCTATGTATATATGTAAGTATGTATGTTTGTTCCTATGTGGCATTCTAGAGAACAAACGCGTTGGCCGATTTTGATGATTCTTACGTCAATCGATTCGTCTTAACCCTGCGAGCGTCACTGGCTACATAAAAATTGGAAAAGAAAAAAGAAACAGATTTTGAGCGCCATTTTGTGGGGGAAAAATTTTTTTTTCTTCCAATCTCATCGTGTGGTATCAAAATAAAGGGTTTGAAAAGGTGATTTCAAAAATATATAACACTTATAAAAAAAAATTGTTTGTTTGTTTAAATGTACCTGATTTAAAAAAAATACTAAAAAGTTGTAAATAAAAAAAGTTAATAAAAAAAATCAAAAAACCCGATTGCTAAAAAGCGAACTAAAAAGACGTAAACAAGAAGAAAATCATGCTGTGCAGTCGGAGGATACATCTGGTTTTGGTCAGCCAGCTCGCGAATATGTATCCTCCGACTGCACAGCATGATTTTCTACTTGTTTACGTCTTTTTAGTTCGCTTTTTTGTTAAAAAGCGTTTTAATAGCGTACTTGTGGGCAGTTGCGGTTACGGTTGCGGTTGCGGGTCGTAGACTTGTAGTTCGTATTCCTAGCATTCGTAGCACTCGTTGCCTTATTAACTAGGTACTTTTTCAGTTTTCTTCGTATACTAGAAAAGTAAACAGTTAAACAGAAAATGAGCACATTAAGAATTATTTTAGATATTAGCTAGATTTAGACAAGCATCCAAGACCCTATATACTGATCAAGAAGTCTCTCTGCACCGTCCGACGTCCATATCTCGCTAACCATTCCGTTTGCTGGACTGTGGCACTAAGTGGGCAATCAGAGGGTATTACACCTGGAGCCGGCACGTGTGAACTCATAATCTAGACGCGGGTTACTGCGGGTTATCAAACGAAGATAACTGACTGGATTACTGCGCTTATCGGGTCAACTTGTGGATGGAACGGTTACGGACGCTTTTACAATGTTGCTTTTTAGTAGATAAGTATCGCACTGGCGTCGAAAGGAAAATTGCAAATCTGAATCAATTAAGTCTGTGCTACCAAAAGTAACTAGGTAAGACATACGTTTTTAGTACCTACCGTACATTGGAGACATTCTCATCTGAAGGATCATTTGAGTGCAATTCTTAAATATAATATTGAACAGCACCATCAGCACCATCAGCACGGTGCCATTGAGAGCTACTCGTACTACGAGTACCAACTATATAGACAGAAACTGTACCAAATTGTTTATAGAGCCTATCTGTCACTAGATGAAGATTATTATAACAGCGTATTAATTACTATACACTGATAGTTACGAGCAATAAATAGATGAGCTTTCGCTATACCACAGCAAACTCTGACTCTGAATCGGATTCTTTGTTCCCAAATCAATGCGTAACTAAACAACTTTATTTGATCTTAGAAGAAATTGAGCATGTAGCAATAAATCTTACGCTTTTCCTGTCCGAGCCTCCGAGGGGACGCAGAGACGGCAGGCCTAACATGATAGATGCGGCTTCACTGGCAGCAGACAGCGAAGGGATCTTCAAAGAAATACAGACAGGGGTAGGCAGGGGCCATGGTTGGCTGGCTGGGTGCCGTCGTGCATAATACATGAGTACGTGTATCTCTTTGTACTGTCTGTAAGTAGATATTGCGCTGTGAAAAGTGTCTGCATTTTTTTAAAATAAAATATGAAGTGCTTATGTGGATTTCAAAAGAAGAAAAGGCACTACGGATGAATGCGAGCACGAATTACATTTTATATTTAAATTCCATTTGTATTCTATAAGGCTTTATTAATTGTAAAACATGCGTAAAGTTTGTGTAGGCAAAACTTATAAACTAAACTATAAATATAAAACTAATAAACAGATTCTAATTAACCGAACCTTCCTTTTACCATAGCTATGTGTAAAACACATATTCTAGTCTGTACCTAGTTAATCTACAGACATGCTAAAATCATCATAAGGGATGTGATGGTACTCTTCTTCAAGAAGGGTGACAATGCCTTACTGAAGAATTATAGGCCCATCTCACTACTTAGCCATGTCTACAAACTGTTTTCAAGAGTCATCACGAATCGTCTCGCGCGCAGGTTTAACGATTTCTAGCCTCCCGGAAAATCCGGATTCCGTAAAGGCTTTAGCACCGTAGACCTATGTGTAGACATACGCTGCCGCAGGTTAAATAGAAGACCGAAGAGTAGAACCTGCCTCTCTGCTTAGCGTTCTTCATTTCCCAAACTGTTCAAAGCTGCACTGGAGATTGACTTTAAGGTTCTGGACTGGAGAGAGCTAGGCATCAACGTCAATGGCGAGTACATCACTCAACTTCGGTTTTGCCGACGATATTGTGGTCATGGCTGAAACCATGGAGGACCTCAGTACAATGTTCGATGACCTCAGTAGAGCTACCGAAAGAGTGGGTCTTAAAATGAACATGGACAAAACCAAGATAATGTCTAATGCCCATGTTGCACCCACTCCTATCAAGGTCGGAAACTCTACACTCGAAGTTGTGGATAATTATGTCTGCCTGGGACAAACGATCCAGTTGGGTAGGGCCAACTTCGAGAAAGAGGTTACCGTTGAATCCGACTCGGCTGCCCAGCGTTCGGGAAGTTGCGAGGTATCTTCTCGTCCAATTTACCATAGTGTCTCAAAACGAAAGTCTATGAGCAGTGTGTTTCCAGTTTTGACCTACGGCTCTGAGACGTGTTCACTCACAATGGGTCTCATCAGAAAGCTTACATTCAACCAAAGGGCAATGGAGAGGGCTATGCTCAGAGTACGGATACAGAGTACGGATGGCCGATGGGGCAGAAAAGTTCTGGAGTGGCAACCGCGAACCGGAAGACGTTGCGTTGGAAGGCCTCCCACTAGGTGGACCGATGATCTGGTGAAGGTCACGGGGATCCGACGTTTGGGGGAGGCCAGTGGCCAGTGGAAGCCTTTCGGCTGATATGCTAAAATTAAAATAAACAAACTATGTAATAATACAGTCTTAAATAAATTAATAAGTAGGTTTACTAAGTATTATATAAATATATTTATATTCCATAAAATAGTATTATATAAATATATATTAAGTATTATTATTAATTTATTACGTAATAAATTAATAATAATACAGAATTATAATGCCAATATACATTATCTATCCTTATTTTGATGTAAATTATTTATTATTCTATTTTCGCTTTAGGTATATTATTTGTTAGCTCGAAATAAAAACTGTTTTGTAAACATTAAAGTTAATCTATACTATATACTATTACTATATAATATTATAAAGAGGTAAAGTTTGTGAGTTTGTGAGTTTGTGACGTTGTAAGGGGTAATCTCTGGATCTACTGAACCGATTTTGAAAATTCTTGCACCGGTAGAAAGCTACATTATTCCTGAGTGTCATAGGCTATAAAATATTTTCAAAAAAAATAGAGATCCTTATGAAAATTGCAATAATGTAACCCAAGGTAGCAAAATGTTGTCTGTAAAATACATTATTTGGCGTGCGCTGAGAAAACTATTGATGATAGATACAAATTAGTAGGTAGGGTAGGTAGGAGGCAGGATAGGCAGGGTAGGCAGAATAGGCAGGGTAGGCAGAGTAGGCAGGGTAGGCAGGGTAAGCAGAGTAGGCAGGGTAAGCAGAGTAGGCAGGGTAGGCAGGGTAGGCATGGTAAGCAGGGTAGGCAGGGTAAGCAGAGTAGGCAGGGTAGGCAGGGTAGGCATGGTAAGCAGAGTAGGCAGGGTAGGCAGGGTAAGCAGAGTAGGCAGGGTAGGCAGGGTAGGCAAGATAGGCAGGGTAGGCAGGGTAGGCAGGGTAGGCAGGGTAGGCCGGATAGGCAGGGTAGGCAGGATAGGCAGGGTAGGCAGGAAAGGCAGGGTAGGCAGGAAAGGCAGGGTAGGCAGGGTAGGCCGGGTAGGCAGGGTAGGCAGGGTAGGCAGGGTAAGCAGAGCAGGCAGGGTAGGCAGGGTAGGCAGTGTAGGCAGGAAAGGCAGGAATGGCAGGGTAGGCAGGAAAGGCAGGGTAGGCAGGGTAGGCAGGGTAGGCAGGGTAGGCAGGGTAGGCAGGGTAGGCAGGGTAGGCAGGGTAGGCAGGGTAGGCAGGGTAGGCAGGGTAGGCCGGATAGGCAGGGTAGGCAGGATAGGCAGGGTAGGCAGGAAAGGCAGGGTAGGCAGGAAAGGCAGGGTAGGCAGGGTAGGCCGGGTAGGCAGGGTAGGCAGGGTAGGCAGGGTAAGCAGAGTAGGCAGGGTAGGCAGGGTAGGCAGTGTAGGCAGGAAAGGCAGGAATGGCAGGGTAGGCAGGAAAGGCAGGGTAGGCAGGGTAGGCAGGGTAGGCAGGGTAGGCAGGGTAGGCAGGGTAGGCAGGGTAGGCAGGGTAGGCAGGGTAGGCAGGGTAGGCAGGGTAGGCAGGGTAGGCCGGGTAGGCAGTGTAGGCAGGGTAGGCAGGATAGGCAGGGTAGGCAGGAATGGCAGGGTAGGCAGGATAGGTAGGGTAGGCAGGGAAGGCTGGGTAGGCAGGGTAAGCAGAGTAGGCAGGGTAGGCAGGGTAGGCAAGATAGGCAGGGTAGGCAAGATAGGCAGGGTAGGCAGGAAAGGCAGGGTAGGCAGCGTAGGCTGGGTAGGCAGGATAAGCAGGGTAGGCAGGAAAGGCAGGGTAGGCAGGATAGGTAGGGTAGGTAGGGTAGGCATGGTAAGCAGAGTAGGCAGGGTAGGCAGGGTAGGCATGGTAAGCAGAGTAGGCAGGGTAGGCAGGATAGGCAGGGTAGGCAGGGTAGGCAAGATAGGCAGGATGGGCAGGGTAGGCAGGACAGGCAGGTTAGGCAGGGCAGGCAGGGTAAGCAGAGTAGGCAGGGTAGGCAGGGTAGGCAAGATAGGCAGGAAAGGCAGGGTAGGCAGGTTAGGCCGGGTAGGCAGGGTAGGCAGGATAGGCAGGGTAGGCAGGGCAGGCAGGGTAAGCAGAGTAGGCAGGGTAGGCAGGGTAGGCCGGGTAGGCAGGGTAGGCAGGGTAAGCAGAGTAGGCAGGGTAGGCAGGGTAGGCAGGAAAGGCAGGAAAGGCAGGAAAGGCAGGAAAGGCAGGAAAGGCAGGGTAGGCAGAAAAGGCAGGGTAGGCAGGGTAGGCCGGGTAGGTAGGGTAGGCAGGAAAGGCGGGGTAGGCAGGATAGGTAGGGTAGGCAGGGTAGGCTGGGTAGGCAGGGTAAGCATGGTAGGCAGGGTAGGCAGGGTAGGCAGGATAGGCAGGATAGGCAGGATAGGCAGGATAGGCATGGTAGGCAGGGTAGGCAGGGTAGGCAGGATAGGCAGGATAGGCAGGATAGGCAGGATAGGCAGGATAAGCAGGATAGGCAGGGTAGGCAGGGTAGGCAGGGTAGGCAGGAAAGGCAGGGTAGGCAGGAAAGGCAGGGGTAGGCAGGATAGACAGGGTAGGAAGGGTAGGCAGGGTAGGCAGGGTAGGCAGGGTAGGCAGGGTAGGCAGGTTAGGCAGGGTAGGCAGGGCAGGCAGGGCAGGCAGGGTTGGCAGGGTAGCCAGGGTAGGCAGGGTAGGCAGGGTAGGCAAGGTAGGCAGGGCAGGCAGGGTTGGCAGGGTAGCCAGGGTAGGCAGGGAAGGCAGGGTAGGGGCAGGGCAGGCAGGGTAGGCATGGTAGGCAGGATAGACAAGGTAAGCAGGGTAGGCAGGGTAGCCAGGGTAGGTAGGCAGTTGACGGGAGCGAAGCCCCGAGGGTCAGCTAGTCAATACATATAATAAATCTGTAGAAAAGTCGTTATTGTACATTGAATATAAAAAATAGCCAGGGTGTTAAAGGATAACCAACAGAACCCATTTACAACATTTTTAAATGTTTTGTTTGTTTATCTGTTTGTCTGTTTATTTGTGCACGCATCACGTAAAATGTACGGAAAAAATGTAGATAACTCTTATACATAAAAATTATACATAACTTGAAGTATTACTCATCGCAATCGGTTCACTCAATCAAAAGTTCACTATCAGTGTTCAAGAAGTAAAATATCACACTTGGCTGACACTCGCACTTGGCTGGTTTATTGTTTTCGTTTCGGCAAAACTGTCTTTACTTTTTTTTCGTATAAAATCGATATTCTTCTCCCTAGAGTTAATAATATTATAAGTTGGGTAGGTAGGTAGGTTAGGTAAGACGAAGGTATGTAGGTAAGTAGGGTACGGTAGGCAGTTGACGGGAGCGAAGCCGCGGGCATAGCTAGTAGACAATAAACATCAAA
Source organism: Orthosia cruda (assembly GCA_964057195.1). Lineage (NCBI taxonomy): Eukaryota > Metazoa > Arthropoda > Insecta > Lepidoptera > Noctuidae > Orthosia > Orthosia cruda. Next base: position 39,800,465 of record OZ059837.1, read on the forward strand.
CGTAACTGTGGTTTAACTAGCGCGGATGGCATTTAACCGATGTTTAGAACCAACCCTTTCGGAAAGAGGTAATGACACTGGTACAATGTAGGGCATGGTACCAAATAAACTGTAATTTTCTTTTATTAATTTCCTACATAAGGTTAACTCAGTAAAACATGAACTTTATACTAAGCATGTTTAGTTGATACGCGAAAAGCTATTCGTTATTTAGGCACGGTTACACTATTCACACGTGTTCCACTGTTTGACGATGTACGTTAAAAATAAAAATAATATCATCTTGTCTCATCATTATAGCCCTGTATGGAAACAAAAAAGTAAAAAAATTAAATATTTCAAAGTTATGAGCGTCGAAAGTTCCATATTTCAACACTAATTTTAACGTATCTTTGGGCGGAAATAAATACCATAAGAAGAAGGAATTATAAACGACTAAGTGTATATTTTGAAAATATACACTTAGTCGTTTTTTCATGATACTCGTATCTAGACTCCCAAAGATCTGTTTATAAGATTTCGCGCTCTCGTTTTCGTCCTAAATCATCATTCATTTCGATACAAATTTGCAAAAGTGCCAATTTGTACGCGAACTAGCTTCTTACTGCTCATCACAGCATCTATCTCTTTCGCACGTGTTATCGGATGAGAAAGCATGCACTTTAACCTCGCGCACAAAATAGTTCGTGCCGTCGACTAAGGGAATCTTTAAACTAATTGAGATTTTATACTAACTTAATTAATTTTGTTTAATACCTAAATATAATCGAATGTGCGTGCTAACGCCCAGTAGTTATTTTTAAATAAGGCTGATGTAACACGGTCAAGATTTTGTGAAAATCATCATCTTCCTGCCCTTATCCCATGTTACTTGGGGTCGGCGCAACACGTTTTCTACTTCCATACCGTTCTGTCCCCTGTCACGCTATTACTGACTCCCTTTTCCTTCATATCACTCCTCACACAGTCCATCCATCTTTTCTTTGGCCTTCCTCTTCCTCACCATCCATCCACATTTATATTCATAACTCTTTTAGTAACATGCGTCTCATCACATGACCATACCAGGACAAACGGTTTCCCTTCAACTTTTCTGTCACTGGCGCCATTTTCAAACTGCCTCTAATATACTCATTTCTCACTTTATCCAATCTCGTCACGCCGCACATCCATCTCAACATTCTCATCTCTGCTACATGCAATCTCCTTTCATCCATCTTTTTCACAGCCAAACATTCTGATCCATACAGTATGACAGGTCTAATCACGGTCTTGTATATTTTACCCTTTAACTTGAGGGGCATCCGTGGATCGCAAGTTGTTCCAGTGACCTGTCGCCATTTCATCCATCCTGAGTTGATCCGGTGCGTTAAGTCTCGGTCTATTTCGCCATCACCTTGGATAAGCGACCCTAGGTACCGGAAGTCGGAGCAGATTGGTATTGGCGCTCCAGAGAGAGTTATGGTCACGGAACTGGAGAGACCGCCAAAATCGTTATACCTCCAATCTGCTCTGGACCTCAAGGCCACTCTCGGCAACCAGCACAATGTCATCGGCAAACAGCACACACCAGGGTGCCTCTTCCTGTTTGTCCGACGTCAGAGCGTCCATTATCAACAGGAAGAGGTAGGGACTGAGGGCCAACCCTTGGTCCAAACCGACCGCCACACTGAATCTGCCAGTATTGCCCACTGTAGACCTAACTTCGGTACTGCATCGACTGTACATCGCTCGGATCAACTCTACGTACTTGCCAGGCACTCCTTTCTTCTTAAGGGCCCACCACAAAACCTCACGAGGAACCCGGTCGTATGCCTTTTTAAGGTCAACGAACACCATGTGCAAGTTTTTATGTGCATCTCTGTATTTCTCGCACAACTGGCAGATTGCGAAATTATTTATTTCACTCTCTTCTCTCAGCCGCCTTAGAATAACTTTCTCCCAAACTTTCATACTATGTGACATTAGCTTTATTCCTCTATAGTTGTTGCACTCCAACACATCACCTTTGTTTTTAAAGATGGGTACTAGTGACTATTGCCCATTTTTTTTTTTTTTCTATCTATAGTCGCGCGCTTGACCACTATCTCACCTGATGGAAAGTGATGATGTGGTCGACGGTGAAGCACGCTTGCCTAGAAAAAACCCATTCACTCTTGACTTAAAGACCCCTAGATTGTAGCTATCGGGAAAGACAGACTCCGGCAGGGAATTCCACTCCTTAGCTGTACGCATAATAAAAGTGTCCCCAAAACGTTTTGTGCGTATGGGATGTCTACCATGTACCGATGACGCATCACCGTGCGTCTGGTTGTCCGATGATGGAACGGGCTGGGCGGAATTAAATCATGCAATTCCATGGCACACTCCCCGAAATGTAACCGATAAAATACCGACAAGCTGGCAACTCGGCGACGATGTTCAAGGCTCTGGAGCTTTGATTTGACCAGTGCTTCATCGCCGATGAGTCTCTTGGCCCGCTTTTCGATCGACTCTAGTGCATCTAGCTGATATTTGGCAGATCCGTCCCAGAGATGAGAACAGACCATTAATCAGGTATGGCTTCTTCCCGCAGCAACTTATTGAAGAATAAAGCTAACCTCATCTACGCGCGATACCTTCCATACTTCAACTAGTATTCCATCCGGACCAACTGCCTTTCCATTCTTCATTCCATTTACTGCTATTCTTACTTCATCCATACTAACCATTCTCACTAACCCCTCATTCACAGATTTACTTTCTAACACACCACTCCAGTCATTTTCCTCATTAATCAGTTTTTCAAAGTAGTGCTTCCACCTATCCTTAATTTTTTCATCATCAGACAGAATCATTCCAACATCATCTTTTATACATCTTATCTTACGAATATCTCTCGCCTTTTTCTCCCTAGCTCTAGCAAGCCGGTACAGGTTTTTTTGGCCTGCTGGACTATCCAGCGTGTCGTATATTTTATCGAGAGCTTTTGCTCTCGCTATTGCCACGGTTTTCTTGGCTTTTATCTTCACAGCTTCATACGCTCACACTCACAAAAAATAATTTTGGATAAAACATTTTTAGTGAAATTAGCACACAGTTTCCGCATTCAGTAAAAATATTGTATATAAAAGGAGAAATAATCCATCCATAAAAATATGTTTAGGCACTGAAATATTTATGTCAACAATATTGTGTTTTTACTTCTGTTATAGGTAATGATTGGGGAATATTTGCCTGTTTGAGCTGACTGACCAACGTCAGACCACCGCAGCTTCCATTTAAGGCACTAACCTACTTTGATAAACTTTGTTTTTCGTGTATTTGGCATATATTACAGGAAACCATTGTGAACTGGGAATCCCCTGTTACCTACAGTGATTTCTAAAATAATTGATGTTCGTTCTTTGTTAAAACCTCAGCATAGGAACCATGTCTATCTATTCTAATGGTCATCATCATCATCATATCGATGATGGCAGAATCGTATCCGCCAAACCGGAGCTTCTGAGGGAGATCGAGAGATTCTATGGGCAGTTGTACACGTCAACCAATAAACCCGTCGCGGATCTAGTGAATGACCCTAGAGCTAGATTGATCCGACACTACACCGAAGACATTCTGGACGTCAACCTGTATGAGATTAGGATGGTTCTGAAACAACTTAAGAACAACAAGGCACCGGGTGACGACGGAATTACGGCCGAACTCCTGACGGCGGGTGGAAAACCAATACTTAAGGTTACACTAGTCGAAAATTCTTCCATACAAACGTAGTCTGGCGATTACTGCACTGTTTGACGGTATACGTTTAAAATAAAATAAAATATATCAATTTGTCTCATCACTATCTAGTCCTGTATGGAAACAGAAAAGTAAAAAAATACAATATTTGAATGTTATGAGCGTCGAAAGTTCCATATTTCAACACTAATTTTAACGCATCTTTGGGCGGAAATAAATACCATAAGAAGATGGAAAATGGCAAAACGGCCTCCATACAGGGATAGATTAGTAATTCAACAATGCAAATAATTTTATTTAGAAAACACACATTTAGTAGTTTTTTCATGATATCTAGACTCCAAAAGGTCTATTCATAAAATTTCGCGCGCTTGTTTTCTTCGAGAACCAGCTTCTTACTGCTCATCACAGCATCAATCTCTTTCGCACGTTTTGTCGGATGAGACAGCATGCATTTTAACCACGCGCACTAAATAGTTCGTGCCGTTGACTAGGGGAACCTTAAGGCCCTTCAGAAGTAATTATACCTGATTCTCTGCGCTGGATAACCTATATTGATTTCATCACGTTGACTTTTTCAAATTCATATGTACTTTCTAAGTTTATCTTGGACATCACAGGCAACGGTGAAGGAAAACATCGTAAGGAAACCTGGACTTATATAGTTATAATGTAAGTCTGAAATAGCCAAGTCAGAGGCCTGTGGGGATTCCCAGAGGCGGCTTAATTAACTCTGACACCAGAGGTGGCCACACCTCACACGAAAAGAAGAAGGAGATCACGTATAGTATCTGATTTCACGTTTGTCAATTTCGGATGCACGACTAGGAGTTATCCAGCGCACAGGAGATTGTAATATGTATGTATTTCTACTGCATCCAGGTGGTGTAGTGCCTCACTGTGTTATTGTAAATGATGAGTGAGCCATCTGCTAGAATCACACTTACTTTATGTTATGCTCGCGTGTTCATACTTAACCTAACTTTGCATCTGTCAATGTGCTCGCTATGTTTGCAAACTCCTCCACTGTAAACCGCTGCGATATGCTGAGCTTTCACCTAGAATGCTTTTCACAACGTTCCTTGGGAAGGGGAAGAAGCTGGTTCATCGCATGCGGCTTGCTGCTAATTGCACCGCATTTAACATGCGCACCCTATGGCGCTTCCAGGGCTCTTCGTGCGGGCTGAGGGCAGGACGCCTTGCCCATTGCTGCACGCTGCTAGCTACCCGCATGCTACCTACGCACCTACCTACTACCTGCGGCCTACCGCGACGTGAGCCGGTGCTGACAGGCAGTCTCCACCTGTTGGAGATACGCGGGCCGTCCGGCCTACTGCTGAGCCTGTGCTGAACAGGACCCCACGTGTGCCCATGCGTCTGCCACGTGCTACCCAAGGACGGTACCCTTCCTACCTATATACTGTGTGTGATAGTGCTCAGAACAGAACGGTGACCTTATTTACCCGGGCCCTAGCTGTGGATCTTATTTACCTTCTTCTTCTTTTTTTCGTGTGAGGTGTAACCACCTCTGGTATCAGAGTTAATTAAGCCGCCGAGTTATTTACCTTAATATATGTATTAACTTGTCCAGCTGTTTCACTTATCATCTACCTAACTACCTACTTATCAGTTAGCGGCCTGCGCAGCTACCCTGCGTAGCCCCTAGCCGTTACAGTGAATGTAGAGGGCTATGCTTCAACGTCAATGGCGAGTACATCACTCACTTTCAGTTTGCAGTCGATATAGTGGTTATGGCTCGATGACCTCAGTAGAGCTACCGAAAGAGTGGGTCTTAGGATGAACATGGACAAAACCAAGGTGATGCTGAATGCCCATGTTACACCCACTCCTACCAAGGTCGGAGACTCTACACTCGAAGTTGTGGGCGACTATGTCTACCTGGTACAAACGATCCAGTTGGGTAGGGCCAACTTCGAGAAAGAGGTCAAGCGTCGAATCCGACTCGGCTGGGCAGCGCTCGGGAAGTTGCGCGATATCTACTCGTCCAACTTACCACAGTGTCTCAAGACGAAAGTCTATAACCAGTGTGTGTTGCCAGTGATGACATATGGCTCTAAGACGTGGTCGCTTACAATGTGCTTCATTAGAAAGCTTACAGTCACTCAAAGGGCAATGGAGAGGGCTATGCTCGAAGTTTCTTGCGTGATCGAATCAGAAATGCAGAGATCCCCTAGAGCCCGAAGAATTGCCAAACCTAAGTGGCAGTGGGCAGGGCAAATTGCTCGCCCAACGGATGACCGATGGGACAGAAAGGTTCTGGAGTGGCGACCGCGAACCGGAAGACGTTGCGTTGGAAGGCCTCCCACCAGATGGACCGATGACCTGGTGAAGGTTGCGGGGATCCGCTGGTTGCGAGACGCACGAGACTGGTCAATGTGGTGACTCTTAGGGGAGGCCTATGTCCAGTATTCTATTGGTATCATCTACATTTCCATACCATTTTATTCATTTCTATGTAAATAAAAAAATCAACACATAAAGCTAAAGGCCAAATTATGAAAGCTATTACTAGTGATAATGGCGGGCAGTGTTTCCACACCGACCTAGGCATGGCGTGTCTAGACAGGGCGTGCTCACCGTGACAGACTGAACAATTTACACGTCACGTCACGCTGTCAGGCGCACCTTGCGCTTGCTGGGGCTAATATTGACATCAAATTGATGTTTTCTGCCTGTCTTTAATTAAGTATCAATTCGACCGACTAGGCTAGTCTGTAAAGCTTGTTTCTGTTTGAAATATTAGGTGAAAATTACATTGGTATTATGCGGAAAACTTCTGCTTTTTGTCGATAATAATAATAGGGAATTGGAAAATTTTATCAATACCTAATTAAATTAGCTACAGTACCAAAAATACTAAGTTAGTAGGTAAGTTAGTATTGCTACCAAAAATGCGTCGTGCACAATGTTAGATTGATGCAAAACTAAATATTAGGTTTTCAGATTCCTAATTATCAGATTGCCCGATATGAAAATGATTAATGTAACCTTAGAGTAGCGTGCGTATAGCTTATTTAATAAACAGTTTTCAAGGGCTCGCCTAGTTTACCACACTATCACCCGATCGCACCATACTACACCATGTCACAACATGCTACACCATGGCACTCCACGCTACACTATGCTACGGGGGAATTAACTTAATATTTATGTCGCCAAGCGGGTGCGGGCGATTTATGGCCACCGTATGAACTATTTTAAGCTAGCCATGAATAATATAAAATATTTTTATGGAATTTTTCGAAGGGGTTAAATAAAGTACACACGCAAGTAATTAAAAACATCACTTATCATTATTAAAAGCAGTCCTAATTCTAACGATGTAAAATGTAGGTTGCAATAAAAAACTACTAACCAACGACGTAAAAGGAGACCGAAACAATAACTTACGGGCTCCTTCACATCATAAACAGCGCTAGAGCAATGAGTATCAATCACTCGGCACTGCGGGGTCGCCGCCCTGCATCAGCTCAATTAAGACCGCACTCATAAACCCCCAGGTCTCCAGTCACACTTCACAACACTTGTTATCGATAAGGAATAGTTTGACAAAACAATTGTTTGTAAATAAGGCCGGGGCGGGCGGCGCGCGCTGGGCGGGCGGCGCGCGCTGGGCGGGCGGCGCGACTGTTGGGTCAACGACCGCGTGTTGGCGCGCGTCGCCATGGTAACGCTGCAGTCTTCCTAGAACAGAGATCGTAGATGAGACGGAAGGTAGAGATTGGAGGTGATGCAGTAGGTATCAATCTGAAAATATTTTAATGACCGTCTATATGGAACTATGTATTCAAATAGCCCCAGCTATTTGAATACATAAACATACATACATATCATAAACATACATATATATCTATCTAATATGTATTGTTAATGCGAAAGTGTGTCTGTTTGTTACATTTTCACGTCTGAACCGCTTGACGGCTTTTGATGACACTTTGCACACGGATAAGTCATAGATTAGCACATAAGGATCCATTTTTACGCGGTAGTACATTCCGTTGGGACAATATAACACATAACACAGTAATTCAGAATAATTTGGTATATTTTTTGAACTTGTTTCAATCGTCCAGATTTAGACAATTATGTACAGCTGCACTCTAATTTTTAAAAGCTAGACGAAAATAAACAAGGCAGTATTATTTAGAGCATAAAGCGCACATGCGCAACATCTGAAGACAGATCCGTTAAGCGTCCTTCAGACATAGCGGAATGTTAGTTATTTGTGCGTTTGTTTACGTTCTGTCTAAGTTTAACCACAATACATTACCTAACATGAATCATGAAGAACATAGAATGAAAAGTGCAGTATTACGAGTAGGTAAACAGATTATTTTAGTTTTAATGTAACTCTATAACATGAAGTAAGATTTTGCAGGTGTTTGTGTGTGTCAATGATATTGGAACGAAAAGATCTACGATATTATAAGATCTTAAGACAGCACAACAACATCATGGGCAGAATTAAACCTTAATCCCTTTTGTAACACAGACAATGAAAGATAAATAGATAAGAAATTGATTAACCGCAATGCTCGACTCCAACTCGAATCATCAAATTGACAATAATAGCTTGTAACTATTGACATCATATTGACATTGAGGGTTTTGCCGTTGTTATGGCGATTGAGTCGAGTGGAGGTCCTCCAAACTGACTTGGAATATGGGCATAAGGTAGGTATATAACTGACAACCGAAAAAGGGAAAATTCATATATTCTTTACTACTTTTTATACCAATTTAGACTCTGCGTCTCAGAGTCTACCCAAAGCTAGGCATGAAACAGTTTGTCTTCGAATACTGCCTAGTCTGTGCGCTGCATTATGTAAGCACTGCACTCGGTCAAGGCTGAGAGGCACTTGCTCCTTGTTGCTATGTCTTTGTCTAGGTGCAACGTGTGAACGTGCTGTTATGACTCTACAGAATTATGGGCTGAGCCTGGAACAGAGTAAATGTAAACCTACGTTTCACATTAAATATTATGTCGTGCTTGAGGTCTTGGGTGAACCCACGACCAGCAATCCGGGCAAGTACCAATGTGACTTTTTCAAATGCATAATTATTTATTTTCTAAGTTTATCTTGGACATCACAGGCAACGCGTTGCCTGTGATGTCCAAAAAAAATCGTGAGGAAACATGTACTTATATAGTTAATGTAAAGTCTAAAATAGCCAAGTCAGGGGCCTGTGGGGTTCCCAGAGGTGGCTTAATTAACTCTGACACCAATGTTGGTATCGATATAATCCGTTCTAATACCAACAACTAATATCACTGGTATTTATTTTAACTCATATTTTTATCGAACGGATACTTTAAATGATTAAATTTAATATGCGAATGAATACGTTCTTGAATTTGATACAATCAGCTCAGTCAAACCTAATCCAATTAAAAGACATGGTTTCCGCGTCGGCAGATATAGGATGGATATAGGCAGGTACAGTAAGTCACAGATGACGCTTTTATTATTTATACTTAGAAGTCGGCTAAGTGTGTCGAAAGCAATGAAATCTTAGGGATTTTATAGCTGGCTAAATTGAGTTTGGTATTTAAATTTTATAAACAAATAGTCTGTAAATTATCGTGCCACCTACCCCATGGAACATGGACGTGAGAAAGGCCATAGCTGATCCATAGAAATAAAAAATATTTTTTTAAATTTTTTAACAACATAGAAAAATGCCTAACTGTGTTGTATTGAACAGTAAAACTCTCCAAATAAATGTTGGCTGAGACAATGGAAACTTTCTCCTTTTTTTTACACGTGCCTAGGTCATCAGGGAAATATAGCGAGATGAGATTTTAAGTTTTATTTTAGGTAAATTTAAGGCATTTCTTTTTTAGTGATTGAAAATTATTTGAAGTTGAAAAAATACAAGAAATTATGGTTGGGATCATAGAGTCATGGTATTCTGCGGTTTTATCTGTCCCCATGTTGAGAAAGGCAGACACACGAGCACGATGATAAATCACGTGTAATTTGCACCTGCGCAGGCAAAAATCATGGATTTCAAAAGTTCAGCAGCAATTCTCTTTCTAGAACTTTTAGGGCTGATTTATCAAATACAGATAACTTTTATCTAAAAAACAAATATGGAGATTCGACATACTAAATTGGGCATTTTTAGGCCTCAGTTAAAAGTTATCCGGCGATTGAAAAATCGGCCCTTAGGGTATTTTTAGTATCACGCGGATTGGACGCGGGTTTGACACTGATTTGCTCACGCATAAGGGATAGGCCTGCATTTGGCCCCGCATGCGTGTAAAGCCCGCGTGCATGAGCAAATCCGCTTAATACTAAAAACACTCCTACTGTACAAAACAGAACAAATAATTAAAGTACGCTACTGCGATCCAACAGTAGGTACATTTCATCAGATCGAAATTTTGATCCTCATTACCAACCAATGTTCTGTAGTCTTCGAAATAGGTTCCTGATGCTGCTGCTTCCGAAATCTGCAGTCTACGATGCCGAGTTTACACCGCCATCTGTTGGTGATAAATTCCGTTTCAATAAAGATGTTGATGTTGTTCACTATGCATTTTCTATTAAATAACAAATTATTTCATCAAGAAAATGATAAAGAATAACTGATTTACGACTTATTTTTTAATACCTATTTAAAAAAATAACTTGTTACAGTGGATGATTTTATTGCCATCTAGTATCACAGACCATAACTTAATCCACTGCGGCAAAGTCATGGTAGTTTCAGTTATTTTCACTAGGTGATGCTGGTGTACACATAAAAACGATTGACTAGCACTGCCATCTATCCACGTTTATCTGAACAAGATATAAAGCCCAAGTGGTCATATTGCAATTTCTAAAAGAGGGCGCTACTGTACACGTTGTTTTGGTTATTTTCAATTCTGAAAGTCAAGGACGCGTAGCACTCGTCGCATTTGTGAAATGACATTTTATTTATCACTTTTCTTACCCTTCGACATCAATAACTGAGGTGATGATGACAAAAAAGCTTATCTTTTTAACCGACTGCTTAGGAAGGAGGGTTAGTTTTTTACTGATCTGAAGATCAGTAAAAAACCTAACCCTTCCTTCTCTATAAGAAAAAAGTATTTCAATAACTGCATTGTTTTATGTAGTTTTATCCATTCGTTTTGTAATGATGTTTGTATGACTCATATCGATAACGGCTCCTTTTACTACATTATTATTGTGTGCCACGGACCGTAAACTTTACTCCGATTAAAACTCAATTTCGACACTTTTATTAACGTTCGCCTGAATTTCATTATGTTTATGTAACGGGAGTTGTTACGAGAACACCAATTAGTTTCCATTTCAGTCACAAGTAGCTTCACAAATTGATTGGGAAATTGAACAATGACCCTAATGTTTGATATTAATTAAACCTGATTGATTACGTAGGTAGGTATTGTTCATTAGGTACAATTTACCTAGTATAATATAGCAGGAACAATCTGGCTCTAATAGGTACAATCATTTGTGTTTGATTATAATTAACTTATTAACCATTGATTGATATAATCACTTGGCAACCATAGGTATCTACGTATTAATTAATTGTTGTAATAGTTCAATGTATATTGTATGGTATTAATTAATACTAGTAGCCATTTAATCGTAGTAGGTAATACCCATTAATCATGATCGTGGCGATGTACACGGCTAACCATAGGCTTTCTAAAATCATAGATCACCAATATTGGGAAACGGATTAGATATTGATAGCTATCCACCCCGTACCAAATCCTAGCTTGATTAGTCGCGCATTCCTAAATTATTAATAATAATTTATTAATAATCCAATAATAATTTAATAATATATAAATAATAATTGTTCGTGACGAGGCGTCCCATAGCTTATATACTAGCATAAGTAAATAAACATTTATTATTTTTCTTCTAGACCCCTATAAAAACGGGGATTCAAGTAGTGGTGTATGCGTCTCACTCGCGCACCAATTGTGTTATTTTATTTTCACTCATTATTCTGTTAGGAAACACAAACTAGGTGTTCTAACTTAATTACCCTACGTCTATGACTGAAAAACAATACATAACAACAGTAAATAGCTAGGGATAATAATATCTCACCCTGTAACGGTGAATACACACATTTTCCTCAAATAAGTGGTGATAAACCTTTTTATTTTCGATTTAGCACTTCTAGATAACCAGACTTGTTCCTAGGCCCTGTATTTAGATTAGACTCACGTAATTCTAGTATATAAACACCACTTAGTTGGGATAATGTGTTTTTATGAACCAGTATAGAGGTTTCTATGCGCTTGTCAGCGGGCTCACCGCTTTCAGACACATTTGGTGCCTGAAGGGTTATCGATATGCTTTCTGAAGCATTACCTTCGGGAACCTGTAACCGAGCTGACTAACCTGAACTGTACATGACCGCTCACTAGGTTCACTCGTTCAAACAAAATCATCAAACTGTGGGACAGCGCAATTTCTTTCTAATTCAGCCGCTTCCCGGCACCCAAAGTACCGGAAGAACTTCTGGTACACCCATCAGGGTACTACCATTCGATAGTCCATTTCTCTGTCTTCCCAACCACACTTCTGTAAGAAGCCTAGCTCTGGTGGTTGGGGAGACAAACTTCTTGCCAGGTTGCGAGGTTCCACAGTTTTCTCGCGACGTCGTCCCTTCCAGGGTGAATACTAGTTCGAGGGTTGAAGCTACACCCACCGAAGTGCTACCCTAGGGTAACCTGTCGGGATGGCTACCGGGTGGCGCTTCGTGGGTGGTGATCCCTCAGATAGCTTGAGTGCAAACTAACTTTTTACACGACTGCCGTAGGAGGGTAATGTGTTTATCAGTCGTAGTATGTTTGTATGAATGTATGTTTGTTCCTATGTGGCGTTCCAGAGACAAAACGCGTTGGCCGATTTTGATAATGGTTCGTACTTCAATCGATTCGTCTTAATCTTGCGAGCGTCACTGGCTACATTAAAATAGTAAACTAGAAAAATGGCGGCGTTTGGGCGCCATATTGTGGGGGCCCATTTCTTTTTTCATTCAATCCCGTCGTGTGGGGTAAATAAAGGGTTTTAAGAGGCAATTTCAAAAATATATAACACTTATATGTTTAAGTCTACCTAATTCGAAAAAAATGTTAACTACAAAGGATTAAATAAAAATAAAAATTGAAAAATCTATTTTTTTGTTCTTGTTTAGGTCTTTTTAGTTCGCTTTTTAAGCAGTCGGGTTTTTTGATTTTTACATTTTTTTTTAATGTAAACAACTCCCACCCGCAAAGACTTTAGTTCTCGTGATCATGGCGTTTGTAACGGTGCCGAAATATCGAGCCCTCAACCAAAATCTTAATATATATACATGGTAAATATCCCGAAACAAATATTAATTCTAGTTTGTAAGACACCTTTGTAGAAGAGAAATAAATATTTATGTTGTGTTATGTTATGCTAAAACATCAAATTCAAAATATTTCACTTAACAAATATCTTTACGAAACTTGATCGTCAACTTAAGTTTACAAAACTCCCAAGAAACTTTTTATAGGTATACTTACGAGTACCAACAGTCTGTAGAAAATGAAATTAAATCAGAATAAATTATTAAATTCTGCCTGTGACTCCAGCCAGTGACACCCACCTGATTTCTCAGAGAAGTTATTTGAAAGCCAATCAAGAACAAAGCTCTCCCTTTATTTTAACACAATTAGGAAGCCATTGAATTATAATCACTTCTGTTTTATAACGCTTGACGAATAAAGCGGCTGAAATAAGACGGGAGAAAGGAGTCACAGAGATAATGGAGTGTTAAATTAGATATTCTTCTTTAGTTTGTCTCGAGACGGCGAGAAATAGTTTTAATTAACACCTAATTGAAGTAAAAGTAGTGTGCCGTTATTTTTAACAAAAGTGTTAAGATTGATGTTACTTTCACGGTACCCGACAGTAATGTCTGCTGTCCAGCTGTTGAACTTGATGATGACTCAAAAAAAAAACAATAGATATCTTTATTATTTTTGGGATAAGAGAAAGGGACATACATGTAGATTTATTTTTAAACCACACCGTACCCTTGAAGTTTACGGAAGCAAAAAATCCAATAACTTTTTAACCTCATCTTCTCATCCCAATCCGACTTGAGAATCGAATCAAAGCCCGCAGCACCCTAACAAAAAGTTTGCAAGTCACATAATTGGCTCAGATACGTGAGCATAGCAAACCAATCCGGTTGCCACGTAACCATGGCAACCGTGCCGTCCCGGTCCCAGCGACTCGCTTTCCACGACCGGATTTGACTGAAGAGTTACAATTATGAGTGTCTCGTGCTACCTCCATCCCGGCACTCAATTGACGGCTAATTCACTAATTGTGCCGTCTGTGCCGTTTGCGCCGTAGTGCTGTGGAGCCGTCTCCGTACGAACGCACATTCATCAGCTAATGTATTCAGGACACGACTGAATACGTTTACGAACCTGAATATGATTTTGAATTAGGAACGTGTGATACGGATCAAGGTCGGTATTTTTGCACAGGGATTCTGGCAGCTGTGGTGAAATTGAGAATCCTGTATGCGTACTTTGTTTTTGCTATCTCATAAGTCGCCTTTGATTGAGTGTAGTGGTAAGGTAAACCTAGTGTAGGTACTACGTTCTGTACAATACACTACCTAGGTTTTACAACATTGTAGAGCATTTACAGTATAGCAATAGTAAATACTATTAGGTTTCGAAAGCAAAACAATGCTGCGATAATAAATGTAAAATCACTGATCATTCCGATTGAATTGTTTTCATGTTATGTCAGCTGTAATGGCCGTAGAGGCCGAAGATGAGCAGTAAGTGGATTACATTGATTCTAGGAAGGGATTCCTGGAGCAGCCCGGGACCCTCACAATCTGGCCTCGGGCGAGAGGGCAAATTTAATCAGAACCAGAACAAATAATAAGCGCCCTAAACGAATGTCACAGGCAAAAATTTGTTGTTTGCTGACTCTGACATTTGCCTAAGGCAGTTTTGCAGTAATTAAACAAGTTTGCAAATGCAAAGCACCCTCCACTGGCAGTACCATCTACTTGTGTACCGATCCCGGAACATCAAAGTCAGAAGCAATTTCAAGCAATGAATAAGAAATGACGTTAACATGGACTGACAGCTTCATTTCTTCAAGTATAATTTAGGTTAGCAGAAACACGTTTGTTTGTTCTTTTCTTCTTTACTTTTGTTTTCCTTAGTTTTTTTAATTGTGACATTTATCCATTTTCAAGACCCTTTATGCATTGCCAAGAAGACAGTAGATATCTCAGTCAAAAGTATAATGAGAGGTTCCATCCAACTAAACAAAAAATAAATATCTCAACATTTTGTAGTAGACACAAAAACTGATTGATAAAAACAATTTGCAGTCCCGCAGACATTGCCCATTCGCCGCTGTGAGTACGATGAGTGCTATCATACCGGTCCAGTCATTAGGCCCGGATCGCCGCCGCGCCGCACCGCCGGCGTACTATCGGCATACCGCGGCAATTCGCGGTCGCCACGGTCCACCCGGCGCGCACAATACGGCCCACATCGATGCGATGCTCGTTTGTTTCCATTCCATACCACCATTGTTGCTTCCTTCTACAGAAATAATTGCCCTTTCAGCTGACTCAGATGCTTATGTAATGTCGATTCACTTTTGTTTATTGTACTCGTAAAATTGATAGTGAATTGTGGGAAGCGACTGTTTTTATAAGCATTTTTTTTTCCTTAACGGGAGTAGATAATGTCCTTGGGCTCTAGACATCTCTACATTCTACGTCTGACATTCTACCGGCGATAGCGATTGTCAAAATGCCAAAATATTTGACGATCACATGACGTTTAGATAGTGCCTGTCATGTACTTTTTGACAAACGTTATCGTTGAAAAAATTTCACTTTTTATAGGCCCTCTAATGCAATTTAGATAAGCATAGAATGGATTCTTTTATATGCAAAATTGCGAAGAACGTATTACCAGCGGTCGTGGCGACATGGGAGAGTCCCTATGTCCAGCTATGGCCTGCGGTAGACCGAATTGATTGATTGATGCGGATACTGTCTGCCTGTTCTCAATTTGACGATACTTAACTAATTTATTCGTTAATACTCGTACGTCGAGTACATCGGATGATTGCCTACTTAGATCCACTTTCACATTGTTTCTTATGATTCATCAATCTGTTCGTTTGACAAATCAAACATCTTAAATTTGATCGTCTGCATGTATGTTGCTTTATTAAATTAGACAGATTATTTGAAGCAAATAGTATAGTAAGTTTGTATCAAAATAATAGAACGTTAGAGAGTTTTCTACTGCGAGTATTTTCAGCCGAATTCTCATGATAGCCGAAGCTTCACACTCGAATGGACGTGTTCACGAACACGCTCCGCTGTGTGAAGTTATCGCTATGTCATGACTCGTTTGACAGACGTGAGTATATTATTGAACGCAGATGGAAATATTCTCTGGAATATGCCGCGCCGTCTGAATAACTCATGCCTGAATTCTGTTATTTCATTCGAAGAAAAAAGGAATATGTATCATTTGGAAAGTACACGTGTTTATTTATCAAAAACCCAGCCTTAAATTTCAGATACTTGGGTACTTTTCAGTATTTGTTAACTTATTTAAGTTCGTACGAAGCATATTTAGTTAGGCTATCAAAATCAACGGGTCTGGCTTCTTGCTATCTAAAAATACAAAAGTCGCAAAACATACCTGGATTGAATTAACATGAACACCTACTTTTATTATAAATGTATTTATTATACAACTATACATATACTTTATTGTACACCACAACAAATATACAGGACAACTTTTACAAATACTACTATTTTACTCTCTCTCTATAAATGTCAGTTTCTTCGCTTTGGTAATGAAGTCAGAAGATGATCCTGCATCCAATTTTAACAAAAATACTTTGTTGCTCGACTTTGTAAGTTCCGAGTTTCTGCGTATTTGCGTACTAGTATCAGAAATCTATTTTAGAGTCGCTTTGTGAGAAATGACGGGTACGTTCGACAGTTTTAAATGGGAATTTAGCTTTGTGGTGTTTGTGGTTAAATATTATTTTTATTTTATTTTATTGTTACGGTGGGAGCGTGAGAACAGGCAATTGGATAAAATTCATAGCAGGAAATTTTTGTACAATACATTCTAAATCCATCCCTTACGTAATTCAGGTGGGATAAATTAAAGTTAAACTGGTCGAAAATACTTCCATACAAACGTAGTCTGGCGATTACTTCAATGTTTGACGATGTATGTTCAAAATAAAAATGATATCAATTTGTCTCATCAATATCTAGCCCTGTATGGAAACAGAAAAGTAAAAAAATACAATATTTGAAAGTTATGAGCGTCTTAAGTACCATATTTCAACACTAATTTTAACGCATCTGTGGGCGGAAAAAAATACCATAAAAAGAAGGAAAATTGCAAAACGGCCTCCGCACAGGGATAGATTAGTAATTCAACAATGCAAATATTTTTATTTTGAAAATATACATTTAGTAGTTTTTTCATGATATCAAAGGTCTGTTCATAAAATTTCACGCGCTCGTTTTTGTCCTAAATCATCATACATTTCGCTACAAATTTGCAAAAGTGCTAATTCATACGAGAACTAGCTTCTAACTGCCATCACAGCATCAATCTCATTCGCACGTGTTGTCGGATGAGACAGCATGCACTTTAACCACGCGCACTAAATAGTTCGTGCCGTTGACTAGGGGAACCTCATTCAAACAAATAATCGAGCACTAAGGAGTGAGTTTTAACCGACTTTCCAAAAAGGAAGAGGTTTTATTCGACTTGACTGTACCTATGTTTGTTTTTTTGTGTAAATAATTTAAATTTCGGAGGTCGCGGTGTTACTGGTTTCGTTTCTTCGGTTTTTGAAATACGGTTTTTTTTTCCTAATAAGTTTTTTTTTAAATAAATCTCATTCCACTCCTTCTTACCGTAGGTATGAATACGTAGATAAAAATAATGTTTAGAAAGTTTAATTTTTACCCCAAATTCAGCTACGCAAACTGACGCCATCAACATTAGTTACACACACGGCATACCATTGCCGTTGATTGCTCGTAGTCATTGTCAACCACAGGATTTAATAAATAATCGTCATTTCAGC
Source organism: Orthosia cruda (assembly GCA_964057195.1). Classification (NCBI taxonomy): domain Eukaryota; kingdom Metazoa; phylum Arthropoda; class Insecta; order Lepidoptera; family Noctuidae; genus Orthosia; species Orthosia cruda. The sequence goes on from OZ059837.1 coordinate 39,818,347, forward strand.
CCAAGGAGGTCCACTGCTTGACATAGGCTTCCCCAAATTAACCAGTCCTGTACTTGCCAAAAGGATCAGGGAAATGTAATGAGTAAAATTCTAAAAGTGTGGTTTAACAGCTAAAACATGCCGTAAACTTTCGTTATATTAGTTTGAAAGAGATCAATATAATATTTAATATCTCGAGGGTATGTTTATGAGGTCTCTGTTGCTGAGGACTCATTGTTTCGTTGATAAATGAAACAAACAAACGTCGACATTAGTTTCAAAATTTCCAGTGGTTAGTGTCAGACAGCGCAGTAAAACTACGAATATTAATGATTAACTTTCAAAACCACTTTGAATATTTGAACCTTGTAATAAGTGAACTGAATTCACTGGCCAAATTAGAATACGAGCGAGAGTTCTTATCATCGCGCCTGTGTGTTCTGAAAGATTTGACACTCAGACATTTCGTCAGCCATGTTTAAGTTCCATGTTTTTTTTGTCTCTAATTGTATTTGAACTTCTTCTTGTTTTCGAACTTTTTTATGGTTTTGTTTCTATTTTACTTATTACTTTCTACACAATGTATATTCTGTCATGACTTATGACTTGCCAACCAACTGGGCTCAAATCCAGACTTAAGGCTGTTGTTTTGGATCGAAGTTCCTTAAAGTGGCTTGCGGTTGGAGTTGACTCTCGAGACGTTCGGTTCCGTCCAGCGTAGTTCAGACATTATCGTCAAGCGCTGGCCGCCATACTGATGGTTTACATCATGACTTGTTACTTAAATGTGACTTTTATCTATATCAAATTAAATTCGAAGTTGAAGAAAAAGCGTGAGGTAATTCGTTCCTGACGGGAGTACACCTGATCGCACACATTTGTAAACATAGGCCTTTGACCCCAACCTCATCAGTAATCCTAATCAGGTATTATTTTACAATCTACTTTTAAAGTATAGTTTTAGTGATGTCAACAAGTCTGCTATCCCGAGGCTGTATCCATTAGCTATAATAAGTTTAACATTACAAAAAACATTGCCCGCAGCAGTACGTGGTCGCAATTGAAATAAAAATACCAACTAATTATTTCTAAATTAATGTCGATACTCGTAACATCCCACAAGGTCGTGAACAAACAAACATGTATTACAAATTGTTTCTTTGATTGACGCGAGAAAGTTCTTACGTAATTCAATGTATGCAATTCATTTAATCGCGACTTTCTAAAGCGGTTGCCTTCAATGCATACAATACAATACAAATGAAATTAGTTAGATACATACAATAGTGAATAGATAGATGTTGTTGTATTGAGACATACAGGATTAGAAAATTGATATTTAAAAGAGATATTGAGTTATGTAATAGTAACGAAATTGTTATGGGAGAGCTGATTGATTGGTTTATGTAATCGTGGCTAGGTTTAAATCGAATTTCTTTATGACTGCATTGTTGGTTAAGTGGCCGCAAGTCCTACTGCTGATGATGAGGTTCTGGGTTCGACTCCCAGTTTGAGAAAAGTGAGAAAAGTGTTATTGGGCTTTTCCACCAGGGATTCCTCACTGGCAGTTCGGACTCTGAATTTATTCCCCGATTATTGCAATAGGCTCGCCCTCATTACATGGGACTTCCATATAACTGCCGACATGTGTTAGTAGATACTATAAGTATACGTCTGCCACGGGGTCTCAGCGCTAACAAAGAAAATATGGTTCACATAAATCTCAATAGATGGCGCGATATGCACCGATCTGTTATTGAATATGAGTAAAAATATATTTTTTCTGGAATTGAACATAAAATTGTATGTTCTTGTTTAATCAACTCTCCTAAGCACAAAATTATGGAATATTAGGCTCTTAATTCACATTTCAAAGATTATTTGAACGGATCATTTAAAATTGATGCGAATAGATGGCGCGGTTTTAAAATTCTGATGCATTCCACTCGATTGTTTAAATTTGCACTGTCTCACATTTTGATGCAAAGAAACTATAAAAACGTGCAAAAAGAAAAAAATATTCCCGAACCGAGTAACCCTTTTACTTGCAAGTTGCTGCTAACACCATCTATCTATCGCCGTGGAACGGAACCGAACGCGTTTGATGGGCAAAAAAAATATCGGTTTAATCAGACGAAAAACGCTAGTTACGTCGGCACGGTTCCTTTGTATGGGATGAGGCATCTGTATGCTAGTTTTATATTATCTGTGCCTCTGCATAACCCTTCAGAGAAAACAAGCGTAATGTTATCTCTTTCTGCAGTAAAATGCATTGCCTGCGCTCGCTGTTTTTCGCCGGCACTTATACAGATGTAAAAAAGTGTTTAGATTTAATAACAAAAAGTTAATTAAAAAATTCAAAAAACCCGACTGCTTAAAAAGCGAACTAAAAAGATGTAAACAAGAAGAAAATCATGCTGTGCAGCCGGAGGATACATATTCGCGAGCTGGCTGACCAAAACCAGATGTATCCTCCGACTACACAGCATGATTTTCTTCTTGTTTACATCTTTTTAGTTCGCTTTTCAAGCAGTCAGCTTTTTTGATTTTTGAATTAACTTTTTTTATTTATAACATTTTAATTATATTTTTTTTCGAATAAGGTACATTTAAACGTATAAGTGTTATATATTTTTGAAATCACATCTGAAAACCCTTTATTTTGATACCTCACACGATGGGTATGGAAGAAAAAGGAAATTCCCCCACAAAATGGCGCCCAAAATCCGCCATTTTTTTCTTTTCCAATTTTTATGTAGCCAGTGACACTCGCAGGGTTAAGACGAATCGATTGACGTAAGAATCATCAAAATCGGCCAACGTGTTTGGTCTCTAGAACGCCACATAGGAACAAACATACATACATACTTACATACATAGACTGATAAACACATTACCCTCCTTCGGCAGTCGGGTAAAAAGAAATAAAGAAGTCTACGACTATTACCTCTATGCACGGGTCTCTAACAGGTGCTTTTACTCATAAGCCTTTTAAATCTCAAATGGCACGGTTTATGCCTTATTCTCAGAGTCGCAGCAGTACGAAGAAATCGGGTTTTATATAGAAAACCTACATTCAAATCGTAATGGATTAGAACCTTGTACAGGCAAGAGTGCTTAGTTTGTACAGTAGTCAAAGTAAAAATTCTATAAAATTAAAGTAGTTAAAAAAAATGGCTTTCATAAATTCAATAGGTATCAAGCGTATAATTTATTTCGACCTCTGTATGAAGCTTTAGCAGCTGTTTTAAAAAACTCATTTAAAATTTGGTACAGCTTTTTACTTCATCGCCACTCGATAGGTCTTCTCCAAAATACCGGATAGTATAACCGCACTGCAACATGGCCTATAGCGGCGTTAAACGATCAGTTTAATGCTGCACGTGCCTCCAGCACTAACATCGCACTGGTGTTACTACTCCACCCTCCACATGAGCGATATACAAGGATATATACAATGATCCACCTCACTCCACCTCCACTTAAGTAGTCACTCGTAAGGCATCACGTTTTAGCAGTAATTTGGTGCTTGTGTTTAGAAACCCATCTGAACGTTATAAACGCTATGTACATAATGATGAGCCGGCTCCTCATCTCACTCCACTGTCACGTAAGTAGCCCTGCGTAAGGCATCAAGTTCTGGTTATCTTAATCTCATACTTTATTCAATGGCTACCAAGTTTAAGGCCGCTACTTTAAATATTCTAACACAACAATTGATACCCTTGTATCTGTTGTTTTGTCGTTAATAAATTACTGTCGGGTATCGGAGTGTTTAGCTTCAGCTGGTTTGACTGATAGCAGATTAAACTTGGATTTGGTAACATAATTTTAATTCTTTGGTCTGTGTTAATAAAAAACTCTTATTGTAATCAGCTAATCAAACAATCTGCCCGGAATCTGGACTTGTGTCCAGGATGTCAATATGTGTTATTATAAACTCTTTGACTGGCAAAAAAAAAACATTAAGAATGAGATTTACTAAAAAAACCAAGCAAAAGCTTCAGCGAGATTGTAAAGCCCTAATTGCATTGAATAAAACAGTTTTCCTCTTACGAAATGAAAACTGCCACTCGACATCCATCGAACGAGCGTTTACGAATACTATCGAATATTGAAAGCTTGCTGAACCACCGGCGGCGGCGGCGGCGGCGCGGGCCGCTCATACGATACACCAACACCATACAATCTGCTCACAGAACAGTTTACCCATGACCCAGTATCTTTACCATTGATCGCATGAAACCAGTACACCGTGAAAGCATTCATCTGGTATTAGTTGAAACCACTTCAATCGAATCAAGAATAGTATAGCCGTTTATTTTTTGTTTAGCAATAAAGTAAATAAACAGAGTTGGATCGAATACGTTATCAGAATGTTTCTCAAGAGATTTTAATAAGAGGCAGATGTTCTGTATGTATCTGGCTGTCCTTGGGAGTTCTTACAATGTGTTTCTTATTTGGATCTTTTCAGTTAGTACGCATCGCGAAATGGGAATTTGATATTAATAATTTATTTGGGCTTTTGTACAATTTTTTTTTGCAAAAATAATAACAAAACATAGCGTAGTGTGTTACACTTTTCTGATAGACTACAGCTGTGTTTACAGTCCGTCTGTTTGAGTGCACAAACAAACAAGCTTTATTTCATAACGAAAATTCACGAGAGCATAATATTTTCATCAAAAATTTACGTTTGGCGTACATTACCTAGCGTGGAGTTTATATATTTGAAAAAAATATAAAACCAGACGGACAGCGAATTTGTTTGTTTTCATCATCGCAGAGTTGGGCGTTATGGTGGCGTTTCACTCGCGCATCTGCGTCGCCGTAAATAAATCTACAAGACTGGTTATAGTTGTGGTGGAATAGTTTTGTTACGTTTCTTTCCTTGTAGTCGCTACACGTGATCTTGATAACATTCTTATCCCTTATTTGTGACGAGGAACTGACTCTAATGTTCTTACTGCCTATTAAACCTTGTTTGGTGACGCCATATTATGATTAAAGACCGCCACGATGTAGTAGAATCAGATAAGGGTATCGCGTAGGCATTTAAAAGATCTGTTTGCTGTGGACCCATATCTATAAATGCGTCCCTAAACGTGCCTCTCGTGATAACCAGAAAGGATTAGCAACACTGATTTATTGTTTGTTATCATTATATGGAAATTGAAAACCCGTTACGTGACTAATTACTAACGGACCAAAATGCCGAGTTTTGTTACGATAGAGCCCATACCAACTAAGTTACGATTATGCTATCGTTAAACCTCTCCTGAATGAAATTGAGTATGAAATAAACCTGTAAATATTATGACGCATCCGATATTTTACACCACTTTTGACACGTGTCATCTACCTACCTACTAACGCTTTTGTAGTACATGCGTGACTAAAACCATTTTCAAGCCACTATTGTTTGAACTGAAAGAAATCAATAATTTTTTCTTCATACTTCTGAGAAAAAGTTCTCTAAATATTAGTATTTTCAGGCAATGTTTGATCTGCCCGGCTCGGCGAGTGTTTCCGCAGATTCGTGGAAAATATCCCGCGGTTTATAATGTTGACCGCACGTAAACATTCGTTCGCGATTAAAGTACTCGCCGGAGACCAGAAAAGTGCTATTTTCAGTTGAAATAAATATATTTTAATGGTACGGTTTATCCCTCTGGTTTAGAAATGAAAAGAATAATTTCAGTTTCATTTTAACTTCTTCCTTGGTTTACTTTTACGACCATCGTTAGAATTTGTGTTAGAATTGCTATTTGTAACTGAGGCCTCGTAACAACATTTTTATAGTTTAAGTTTGTAATAATCGTAATAAAAAATAAAAGGTTCTTGAAAAAGTTAGAAGTCGAGGCTAAACATATTCTTCATCATGACTTATGACTCTCTTGAGGGATGAAAATATGATTGGTACAGCTACTAGGTACTAAGAAAAAGAAACATCTTAACTAGGTATAATGAATTTATTAGCTTCTGCCAGCAGCTTCGCCCTTAATAAAAACCGGCCAAGTGCGAGTTAGACTCGACCACGAAGGGTTCCGTACCATTATCGCCAAAACGGCAAAAAATCACATTTGTTGTATGGGAGCCCCACTTAAATATTTATTTTAGTCTATTTTTAGTATTTTTTGTTAAAGTGGCAACAGAGATACTCGTACATCATCTGTGAAAGTTTCAACTATCTAGCTATCACGTTTCATGAGATACAGCCTGGTGACAGACAGAAAGACGGTTAGGTTATTTTATATAATGTCAGAATATTAGCGTCAGGTATATTTGCCTGACACGTTCTGCTGAGCTGGATTCCCATTTGGTGCAACCTTGAGACGCACACCGCACTGTGTTTTAAAGGCTATACCTACTATTTGTAGTATGTTACTAGTATCACTTTTATTGCTTTAAGTATGTTTTCCTTTTTTCTTCTTTTTTGTATTTTGGCACCTCGGTTATATGTAAGTACATGTAAATTAAAATAATTTAATTGTGATTTTGTATGTTGTGCTGTCTCTTGTGTGCAATAGATGAATGTTCTACCCGTGTGCCAAGGTTCATTCAAATCTGTTCAGCCACTAAGACGGGAAAAATACAGAGAGACACAGAGTCACTTTCTTACTTACATGAATAGTAGGTATGTATTATTAACGACCGTACACTGCTAATAAAGCCCAGTTCCACCCAAGCGTGCCATCAAGCTGGAAGACTGTAGTATTAAATTATCTGTGCCGGAAGGCAGCAGATTCCACTCATTAACCGTAGAATAAATGACCGCGCCAGATTAACTGTATCCTCATCAGTTCTTCTGTAATTGCTCAGGAAGCGCTACTTAACCTGCCGCTGCCCACGGGTGTCCCTTGTGGGAAGCTGACGAGCTTGTCGAACCTTGCAGCATAGAAATAGGCGATGTGGTAAGGTAGGGTTTGATGTCAAAATTGACACAGCGTACAGTAAGTTATACAAAACTGATACAGCGTACAGTAAGTTATACAAAACTGACACAGCGTGCAGTAAGTTAAACAACATTTTACCGTGGCATGGTAATAAACCTTAGTTACTAGGCACTAAGCTCTAACGTAACAAGTAAAATTTCAAAACCCCCGGCACATTTTTATTTCATGCTACATAATTTATCTAGTACATAGTAGATACGCTTCAATCAGCAATCTATTGAACACGTAATTATGACACGATATCTTGCGAAAACACCTCGATTCAAACAGTAAAACGCGGCTGAACCGATTGTTTGTTTGTCTGTTTGTCTGTTTGTCTGTTTGTCTGTTTGTCTGTTTGTCTGTTTGTCTGTTTGTCTGTTTGTCTGTTTGTCTGTTTGTCTGTTTGTCTGTTTGTCTGTTTGTCTGTTTGTCTGTTTGTCTGTTTGTCTGTTTGTCTGTTTGTCTGTTTGTCTGTTTGTCTGTTTGTCTGTTTGTCTGTTTGTCTGTTTGTCTGTTTGTCTGTTTGTCTATTTGTCTGTTTGTCTGTTTGTCTGTTTGTCTGTTTATAGTATTTTTTAGCACGTTTTACAGTTTTTTTGCACCAAAATGTGTTACAATGCAAATATTAACAATCGAGTGGAATGCCTCGGGAATTTAAAAATGCGCCATCTTTTGGCATCAATTATCCGTTCAATTTCAAATAATCTTCGAATTGTGAATTAAGAGCCTAATATTTCTTAATTATGTACTTAGGAGAGTTGATTAAACAAGAACTTACAATGTTTATGTTCAATTCCAGAAAATGTTAATTTTACACACAATTCTATTGAATTGTGTGTACATGTTGCGCCATCTAGTGAGATTTATTTGAACCAAATTTTCTTAGCAATGAGACCCCGTGCCTCTACGGTCCATCTGTCTCTGTTCAACAGGCTGTATATCATGAACCGTGATAGCCAGATAGATGAAATTTTCACAGATGATGTATTTTTGTTGCCGCTATAACAACAAATATTAAAAACAGAATAAAATAAATATTTGAGTCGGGCTCCCATACAACAAACGTGTTTTTATGCCGTTTTTTGCAATAATGGTACGGACTACGGAAGTCTGCGTGCGCGAGTCCTACTCGCACTTGGCAGTTTTCTTATGAAGGGGAGATAAGCTAACATTTTCATACACTAACATCGCCATTTCCCTTGCATAGGTTGAGCACATGACTACCAAATTCAGTCATTGTTTGTGGTAACCCATTTCCCCGTACATTGCTCTGTGGTGTCTAGTAACATAGCTCTAATTGGCGCTTCACCGAAACATCCGCGTGTAACCCCGCATTACGAAATATAAGACAATCAAATTATCGTGTGCAACACAGCTCTGCGGTATTTCTGGCCGCCAGGTACATTGAGATCCATTGTCGGTGCAATAAAACTGGGGCTTGCTAATTATTTCGCAATTTAGACTATAATTGCGAATGAGTCTGGATTTAGTCTTAATCACAGATTTTACAGAGCAATAGTCACAATTCACAATGAACTAATAATTTCAAATTTTTTGATTGTTTGCACTTGCCATTAGGTAGGATTAACTCATTCTCAAAGGTATTAATTAAAACAATCGGTTTTATTTTTACAAAGCAAACTGCTGTTAGTTAAGTAACGTAATTCAATATGCAATTGTGGTCACCAATTTCGAAGAATTACATGCATACAACTATAGAAATGCGATCCTTGCATGACTAACGAGTTACCACAAAGGTGTCAGTGCGTAAGTCAGGTGTGTTTACTAACACCGCCGTACGTGACAATGACAATGATTTGTGGGAACATTACCTATGTGTAATTATACTAACAAGGAAACGTGCACATTTGTCAAAACAAACGGTAGATCATGCGAAAAGCCGGCGTTTCATGTTTCGGAGCTGAACAGTGCACAAGAAACGTGTTTTGCGGAAATAAATGATGCGTGTCTCTTTAAGGTTTATGGAAGTCACTATTTGACACTGCTCGTCTCCTATGGTATCTATGTGTATATGTACCCTATTCTCAACTCAAATATTAAAATGGCCGCTTGGCTAGTTAAAAGCTAAGTGATGAGGTTTCATCAAGCGTGGTGACGCTTGATGGGACCTCATCACTTAGCTGGTGACACTGGTGACACTGGTGAGTGGAGATGGATTGGCCTCACACTCCGAAGAAAACCGATTACAAACCCAAGGACATTAAGTTTCAGGTCCCAAGTGCTAGGAATGAAAAATTGCAGTCAAATATCTTGTAGCCAAAGCATACGGCAAACGTTTTGTTTGCCAAATGCTAAAGCACATACATTCATTCTACTGATGACTTAGGTTAGGTTAAGGTTACAACGGGCTGGGGTGCAAGTTGAAAGCCTCCACGCGGCGCACCCTGGGCAACGTCGGCTCCAACTGCCCACCCGCGTTGGGTGGACAGTTGGGGCCGGCGGCTAATTTCAACATACGAGGTAAGGTCACGGTTCCAAACACAGATCATCGTCCATGATGGTCTGTGAAGGGAACCGGGCTAGAAGCGAGACGGCTAATCCGTCGCTGCGGTGGCCATCTAACGCCTACTCCCCCCTCTGCTGATAGAGGGTAGGTCGAGTGGGCGGGGAGTAGAGATGGAACCCAATCCCAAGGTCTCGCGTGCCGAGGGGATGAATGGCCGGAGGGTTCGTATCCGATCCCTAGCGCTGGGAAAGGGACCGCACCCTTAAAATGGAAGAATAACATGGATGACAGACTAAAGGCAAAAAATCCTCAGGCGGGTACCCTTGCGCAACGCGAGGGTCAGTCCCGCCCCTCTAGGGATCTCTTAGAGGGCAGCCCCATCGTATCTGAGGGGGGCACCAATAGTCTCACAGGCCGGCAGACCACCGCCGACCTACGCCAAATGAGCCACGAGCGAGAAAAGGAGCTCCAGGTGAACCCGGAGCGACTGCGCGAAGTGGACGCGCCGCTTGCCGTCGCCGACGGCAACAAGAGCCGAGGAGGCTCAAGTCCCCATGTGGACACACCTCTTGCCGTCGTCGACGGCAACAAGAGCCGAGAAGGCTCAGGTCCTACAGACAACTTGTCTGACCAGAACTCGCGCGGGTGCACCTCCAAAGTTTGGAGGAAGCGTCCGCGCAGCGGGGACTCGGGGTCGATGGGTCTCTCCTCGAGTGAGGAGAACCTGTCGGCCCCAAAAGTGTCAACGGGACGGAGAGGGCGGGGTCGCGCAGCGGCGGGTTTTGCCACCGCTCGGGTGCCGGAACGCGACGTGCGGGGTCGCTTCTTGCCCCGGCTCGACACGCCTGCCCCTACAGACCCTCCACCATTACCAGGTAGGCCCTCCACCATTGCAAGCGCAAAGGTGGTACCTGACATTGAGGTTGGACTCGCGGTGGTCTATGTGGTGGTTGCAGAGGAGTGGCATGTTGTCTGCTCGGCTATGTGTGGGCCGAGCGTCATTCCTCGCGCGCAACAAGTGTCTGAAGTTACCGGCCCAAGGCAAAGGGCCACCTGGTGGTCAGACGCGGGGTTCGTGAGTAACCCTCAAGCAAGTGAGCTCCTGTGAGCGAGCTGCATCTCCGGCACTTTCCTGGATAGAAAGAAGAGGACTACCCGTTGGATTAGTTTTCCGGCAACCCAGCTGTAGGCATTGGGTAGATGCGATGATTTGTATTCGAGAGGTGAGCGTGCTTACAGCTCCGGGACCATTCTGGAGAAATGGGAGCCAGCTTCTCTGGCGTCCTTAACGGGGATTGAATCCGCTAGCACCAACTGCGCTGGTGCTGGTGCTTGCACTAGTGCTGGCGTGCTGGGGTGCGTGTGGTGAGCGGCTTTATTGCTCCGGTACCATTCTGGACAAATGGTAGTGAGTAATCACGGTGCAACTCACATTTTCTCTTGAGTACCAGGGGCGAGTGCTCTCGGAGGCGTGACCTACCGAAGATGGTCCCAGACACCTCGTAAGGGGTTGCCTGGTATAGTGTGCCGCTTTCCATAACGTAAGGTTGGTGAAGGAGGCCACTATAGGAAAACTCAGTAGACAAATAGGGTACGTGCCCCTACAGAGTGCGTGCAGAGCGACCCTGGGCACATGAGTGCGGACCAGAGCGGTGGCTGCTAGGGCAAAATAAGGCGGAAGCAAACGCCGCAAAGCGGGCGCAGCGACGGGCTGTCGCGGCTGACGAGGTCAGCGAGTTGGCCCGACAGGCCCGAGAGCGGTGCTCGGCTCAGACGGCTGCCGGTGGCGACATGTCGGCGGTGGCGCTCAGCTGCCAAGTGACGGACGGTCTGGAGGTCGTCCTGAAGGTTGCCACCAAATCTGGCAACCTGAAGGGTACATTTACCCATGCCCTGAAGCAGGCGGTGAGCGATATACAGGAGGCGGTTGAGGTCCTCATAAGCCGCACAACCACGGACGAGACGGCGAAGCTGTGGGAGGAAAACGGCCGTCTCCGATCCGAGTTAGAGGACCTCAAGCGGCAGTTCACCGCCCGGAAGTCAGCTTCTACCGTCACAAGCCCACCGCTGGCGCCGTCGTCGGCTCCATCTCCGTCCTCATCATCGGCCCCTGCACTTGCGGATGCGGAGATCGAAAGGATCGCGCGCATCTGCATGATGCAGTGCGGGCGGATGGTGGGTGCACGTATAGAGGCGATGGAGTCGAGATTGCTTCCGGCTGAAAACCTCCGCCCACCACTCGCTGCGGACGGTCGGAGACAGGAGGGGCCGCTAAATCTGGGCAAGCAGCCCAGCCGGCAGCGGCTGAGCCGAGAAGTGCCGGGAAGAGGACCAGTAAGCCCGCGGAGGGCATTGCCGCACCCACCACCCGGTCGGCGGTTGCGACCCTGGCGACCCCGCCTGGCACCCTCACGGAGGCATGGACGACGGTGGTTAAGAGGGGCCGCCGTCGAAAGAAGAAGGCGGCGCCACCGGCACACGCTGGAGCACCCGCACCGGAAACAAGGAAGGCCGCGGCTGTAGCGATCACGCTGCAGCCCGGAGCTGTCGAAAGGGGTGTCACGTACAAGGCGGTCTTATCAGAGGCGAAGGCTAAAGTCGCGTTCCCCGACCTTGGCACACCGTCCGGCTTCCGATTGAGGTCGGCGATTACGGGGGCGCGGCTGCTCGAGGTGTCAGGTGCCTCAAGCGCCGAAAAGGCGGATCTGTTGGCCGCCAAGCTGCGGGATGTCCTCAACCCGGAGGACGTCCGGGTGTCCAGGCCGATGAAGACCGCTGAGCTGCGTGTCGACGGCTTGGACGACTCGACGACCACAGTTGAGGTCGCGGCGGCCATCGCCCGAGCCGGCGGATGTCCGTCCGAGGACATTCGGACGGGGGAGATCCGCGCCGACGCTTCCGGGCTCGGCATGATTTGGGTGCGGTGCCCGGTGGCGGCGGCGAAAAAAGTCGCTGACGGTGGACGACTGCTAGTGGGGTGGGTTGCAGCGATCGTCAAGTTGCTGCAACCCAGGGCATTGCGGTGCTATCGTTGCCTGGACATTGGGCATGTCAGGGCACGATGCACTGCTGAAACAGACCGCAGCGAGCAGTGCTATCGCTGTGGTCAGCCCGGCCACAAGGCAGCCCAGTGCTCCGCGGCACCAAACTGCAGCCTCTGTACAGCTGCAGGGAGGCCCGCTGGGCACAGAGCGGGTGGCAAGGCCTGTGGCGCACCTGCGCAGCAGAAGGGGAGAAGGAGGGCCAAGGTTGCCGGGGGCTCTTTACCCCCCCGTCAACCTGGCTGCTCTTCGGCCGACTCCCGGCCTAGGAATGGAATGGAGGGAATGGATTGGGCATAATGGCGCTCTACCATATCCTCCAGGGCAATATCAACCACTGTGCCAGAGCTCAGGATCTCTTGCTCCAGAGCATGGCAGAGTGGTCGATTCACGTGGCTGTGGTCGTCGAGCCGTATTTCGTCCCACCCAGGGATAACTGGGTTGGAGACCTCGACGGTTTGGTGGCCATCATTGGCGGGGCTCTAGTCAGCCCGTCCCGAGGACACGGCTGGGTGGCCGCCCTCGCGGACGGAGTTGGCATAGTTGGTGCGTATTTTTCGCCCAACAAGAGTCTCGCCGACTTCGAGAGATTCCTTGTCGAGTTGGGCGCCGTCGTAGGCCAACTCCACCCTCACCCTGTGCTGTTGCTAGGGGATCTCAACGGCAAGTCTTCGGCTTGGGGATCTCCGGTAACCGATGCTAGGGGTGAGGTGCTGGAAGAGTGGGCAGTCACCATTGGCTTAGTCGTCCTAAACAGGGGCTCGGTCTACACGTGCGTGCGACAGCGGGGCAGTTCAATAGTGGACGTATCGTTCGCAAGCACTGCTGTCGCAAGCCGTGTCCGTGACTGGCGTGTCGCCGTGGAGGTGGAGACGTTATCGGATCACAGATATATCCGTTTCGACGTCTCCACCCAGACCGCAGGCGGCCGCGGTGCGCCGGCCCCGCGAACGAACGGTCCGCGCTGGGCGCGCAAGCGCATCGACAGGGAACTTCTCGAGGAGGCCACCACTGTCCAGGCCTGGATCCGGGAGTCGTCAACAACCGGACCCGTCGACGTCGAACAGGAGGCGCTGTGGTTCCGCGGGGCGATGACGCAAATCAGCGACGCGTCCATGCCCCGGGTCCACGCACAGTCAGCGAGGCACCAGGTGTACTGGTGGTCCGCCGAGATCGCACAGTTGTGCGTAGCGGCCAGACGCCAGTACACCCAATACCGGAGGAGACGTCGTCGGGTCCCTGACGAAGAAGCCGCGCTGTATGAGGTGTACCGCGCGGCGACGGAGACTCTGCGGCTGGCTATCGGCGAGGCGAAGAAGCGAGCCAGGGAGGAGATGTTGGAGACTCTAGACGGGGATCCCTGGGGGCGCCCTTATCGAGCGGTTCGAGGAAAACTTCGAGCCGCCACGCCTCCACCTACGATGAGTCTCCAACCCGAGCTGCTGGAGGAGGTAGTCGCAGCCCTCTTCCCGGCGAGAGCGGAGCATATCCCGCCGCCGATGGCTTTGCCCACGGCCGCAGAGTCTACAGAGGAGGACGCCATCAGCGTCCCAGAGGTGACACAGGCAGAGATGGGGGCGGCCGTGATGCGGCTCCGGGCCAAGAACGTGGCTCCGGGGCCCGACGGAATCCACGGCCATGTGCTAGCCCTCGCACTGAAGGAGCTAGAGCCCTGGCTGAGAGGACTCTTCACAGCGTACCTTGAACGGGGCCAGTTTCCCACTCTGTGGAAATCTGGTCATCTGGTCCTGCTCAGGAAGGCGGGGCGCCCTGCGGACTCGCCGTCCGCGTATCGGCCCATAGTGCTGCTAGACGAGGTGGCCGCAGAGAGCGATGGCCGTTAGAGTCATCAGAGGGTATCGCACGATCTCGTACGAGGCGGCTTGTGCACTGGCCGGATCCCCAGCCTGGAACCTGGAGGCGAAGGTACTCGCGTCACTGTATCGGTGGCGCGAGGAAGGGCGGGCGCGGGGCGAAGGACTGATGCAGCAACATATGGAGTTGCGTCAGTCTCAGCTTCGCGAGGTCCTGGTGGCGGAATGGCGGGACAGGCTTTCACGCCCTCTTGCCGGCCTCATTACCATCGAGGCGGTCCGGCCAGTGCTCGAGCGCTGGCTCGGGAGGAGGCACGGCTCCCTGTCGTTTCGGGTGACGCAGGTGCTCTCGGGGTATGGTTGCTTGGGGAAGTACCTGTGTCGCATAAACAGGGAGCCAGACGCCCGGTGTCACCACTGCGTCGACTGCTGGGAGGACACGGCGCGGCATACGCTGGCAGAGTGTGCCGCTTGGGAGGAGCCACGCCGTGCCCTCATCTCTGAAGTAGGCAGTGACCTGTCGTTGCCGGCTGTAGTCGAGTCTATGGTCGGCAGCGAGGAGTCTTGGGACGCGGTGGTATCCTTCTGCGAAACAGTCGTCTCGCAGAAGGAAGTTGCGGAGAGGGAGAGGGAGATTTCATCCGCTAACCCGATCCGCAGGAGACGCGCCGGGCGTCGGCGGAGGGCGGACAACGCCCTCTTCCAGCCCCCCCTAAATGGGTCCAGGGCGACGGACGTCCCCAAGTCCGTCGCTCCCCAGATATCAGGACCCGAGGTGGTGGTGCGTAGTGTTCCACGCGCGCCCCTCTTAGACGTCGCGGGGGGAGTACAACACCTCACTCCCCCCCCAACCCGAGATCGTGGCCCGCAGAGGCGGGCCGGCACTAGCCGGGGAATAAATTTGCGGAAGTATCGTTGTCCCCGCGACCCCCGGTGCAGGTGTGAGACGGAACACCGGGGTGGTTTTTAGTCAGTACAAGTCTGACAGACCCCTTCGCCCTCCAGGGCGGAGGATATCCAATGAGGATTTTCCAACAAGAAAAAAAAAAAATAAGGTTTCAACGGGCTGGTATACGCAACTCCACGACCAAGCGCGTATTTTGCGTACGGAATGTTGACTGATGACTTACAACGTGAAATCTTAAGGATCATTGCCATTCACTTAACACTGCTCCATTCCATTGTGTATGTCCACACCTTGACCTGCCAGGACATTAGAACAATGGTGTTTTCATAGCGGTTCTGCTACGTGAACACAACACTTATTAAAGATGAGGAGTAGACGTCATTACCCCGGATCTGTTGTTCCGTTTGACCTCAACTGCGCTGATGGTTCCGCGAAAGTGGTCATGTCCTCTACACAATGGTTTGTATTGGATACACTTTCACGATGACTATACCATTTTCACTATATTCGGATTTATAACAATCAGGGGGAGACCCTGAAAGGATAATATTACTCAATTGCTTCAGCACGAATACAGGGTTATGTAATTTAAGGTGGCATTCATTAATAAATCCTGAGCCTAATCCTGGTGACCTGTAATACTTTTGACACCAGCTCCTCACATATTCTAGATTGTGAATATAATTATGTACCTGTTTATACATGAGGGTCTCCCCCTGATTGTTATAAATCCGAATATAGTGAAAATGGTATAGTCATCGTGAAAGTGTATCCAATACAAACCATTGTGTAGAGGACATGACCACTTTCGCGGAACCATCAGCGCAGTTAGATACCTGAAAACTTTTAACATCTGTTTTGTGAGGAGAAATGAACGATTTATTATTATTGTTCATAATAAAGAATTTTAAACAGGAAACTGTCGGAAGCTTTACCAATACTTTCCTGCTTCATCAGCGACTGAAACATGGAAATTTATGGACAAATGTCAAATATTTCTTCGGGAACTTTATTAAAATTCTGACTACAAGAGATGATTTTTTGGCAGATTTAACCAAAAATTTAGTGACTTCTGGTCTTGATATCCGTCACAAAAGTTTCGACTCGTAATGGTTTTGTAACTAAATGAAAATTTACAACTTTTAAATTAAATAGAAGTTGAGTTTTCATCCAGGGCGAAGCGAGAGTAGGTATATTTTTATGATTGTGGATTTCAAAGTTTGACCTTTGTTTTTCAACTCAAATTATTCTCAAAAGTATGCAAGCAGAGCTGCAGATATTACGAGTGTATTGTTCATTGCCTTTATTAGAATGACCTATGTCCGATAGACTTCTGACGGACTTATCATATCGTATTATGTTTAGCATCTGAAACTTAGCGTGTAAAAAGTGATCCGAGCCTTTACAGTTCCCTTTGAATATAATTTTCAGAATAGCCGTTATTTAGATTAACATCAACATTACTTAGCCTGATTGAATTCACAGTTAATTGAATTAACTTAACGGAAGTCTGAACTACGGTAATGTAACTTGATATTAGTGTAATAATTATCTACTACCTAAACGCCCTCTAAGAATTGTGTAGCTGTTATCATTTACCACGAGCTTTTCATCACGAGCTTCTCCCAAACAGTAGAGATAAATACATCAGAACTTCGAAAGTTAAAACCAAAATACTCCATTTACTTAAAATTGATATTGTTGGATTTACTAAAAAGTTCAACTATAATAGTTAGACCGCAGACGGTCAACTAAAGGTCAAATAAAATGTTCATTTATCCAAATAGTTGTTCTCAGTAATTGGTACATGACTTGAGGACTCGTAACAATGAAACCTTACCTGTGACCTGCCAAGTGCCAGTACCTTACAAGTGCCAGTACATTACAAAGTGCTATTAAAACTGCCAAGGCTTCACTTTTTTGCTGAAATTTATTTTGGTTTTCAATCATGTCGCCCTGTTACGTTACAACAAAGGATTTAATTAAAAGTAACCAGTTTGGCGATGCGGAAAGTTTTGGTCTGTATTCTAGTCCAATTGAACTATTCAATATTATGTGCTCATGAAACAGATTATACCTACAATTAATTTTTTGTAATGATTGGTGAGCTTTTCGCATGAGAACCGTGAAATAGCCAAGTTACAAAAGTGTTTTTCCCGGGAACGCGGGCTGGTGCCTGCATGGACCCCGGCTCAGAACGCGTTTGTGTCCCTCTCTAATCCTCATCCCATTATTGTCCTTGGTTATTATATATATGCTTTCCTCTCTCTATACAACGCACGGGATTGAACGAGGAACAGAAGATCACCACGGGAATCTCAGGTAAGAGTGAACAAATTGTGCCACCTTACACTACGGGTGTAAGGTGGTAGGAACCAGTATATCTCCCAATAAGGAACGGACCCCTAGCTTACCACTACTGCGGAGCTCCGTGAGCTCCTGGCTTGGGATCCGCAGACCTGTATTTAACAGTACCTACTAGGAATATAAAATAGCGAGGATATAAAACATGAACTAGATAAAATTTTAACTTCGCACGTTTCTAGTTTAACCTCGAGACGAGAAAATTAAGTTAGGTGTCGGAGAGTCTTTTTTAGTTTTTAGTATTTACTCGCAAAAGTATTTAACACAATTATTTAACTGCGTCCTTGTGTCAAGTTATAAAATAAGTTTTAAAGTAAGTTTAGTAAGAGACACAAATTATAAAGAGCAGGACTCCGGAGTACCTACCTCAAACTTTATATACGGATGCACTTTGTTCAAAACCTGTTAGTAGTATTCTACAATATCAGTAATATTCAGTAACATCTGGAATGGCGACCGCATACCGGGAAACGCAACGTTGGAAGGCCTGCCACAAGGTCAATCAGCTGAAGGCTTCGGACATCCGATGGACACGAGACGCACAGGACTAGACGAGGTCGACGCTTGAGGGAGGCTTATGTTCAGTAGCAGACATCTTTCGGCTGTAATGATGATGATGATCCAGCATATTGATGTTATCCACAGGACCTATACCTAAAATAAACATTAATTTCAGTAGTTGTGTTCGCACCGGGTGTAAATATTATTGCAGTGGTTTCCTGCGACAACTAGCTGGAGACCACTCGCTGATGTTTTGAGCGCAAACGCACGAACAAGGAAGTTGGCACTATTAATACATTACTAAATACATATATGTAAGTTTTTAGTAATGTGATATACCTGAAGATAACTGAAAAAAAACTTTTCTTGACTCCGACTTGGAAGTCGGTAATATTTTTTTGCAAAAAAGTTTTTTATTTTTCACTTTTTTGTTGTACCTACCTAATAGGCAAGTCAGTAAGGTAACTATAACGCCAGAATAGAATTCATGAAACTTGAACATAACCAGTGAAATGAGAGATCTGCGTACCCCTTAAGAGCGTACTGGCATGATGTTATGTTATGAAATGGTATAAACAATAAACAGACATGCGATTGCAGCAATCACGAGAGATTTGCCGTAATTTATTGAAGAGTTCTGTTGCATATCTTCGAAGTTCTTCATCAGATCTTCACCAAATTAAAATGGGACCAATTTCGAAACATACACTTATAAACAAAAAAAAATTGTCAAAATAGGTCCATAATTGACGGAGATATGCGGGAACATAAACAAAAAAAAAAACATAATGTCGAACATAGAACCTCCTCCTTTTTGGGAAGTCGGTTAAAAACAGGACCGTCGCCAGACCCGTGAGACCCCTCGTTGCTTGATACCATGGGGCTATTTAATCATATTCTTCTTCTTATTCGTTGTCTGCATTACTGAAGGTCGTGCCCGTCTTGGACAGCTTTCACGGAATCATTGACGGGCTTCTTTAAAAGCCATTATGTCTTTCGTTCTTCTCAGGGCAGTGGTCACCGTGAGTCCCGTAATAGCCCTGATCTGGTCAGACCATTAAATGTGTGAGAGTCCACGTGGCCTTTGCCCTTCCACTTTTCCTACAACACCTGTCACGATCCTTACATACTCCTTTTGTTCCCTTTAAGCTAAACTAGTAATAAAATGCGAACTCAATCGCTGGTTACTCTCACTAAACTATTTTACCGCAAGAGTCCATGACATTAATAACCTTGCATTTATGAACAAACACACATAACTGTCATACCTGCACACATTAAACGCATGTTACCCACACTTACTGGTACTTGCGCCTGCGCAGAGCAGGTGAAAGCCGCGTTAAAATCGGCGGCGGTGACAGCACAGAGGAATTGTTTATGGTGTTTACACATCTTGATAACGTTCACAGTTAGTTGATAACTGTACTGTTGGCACCACACTTGGGGATCATGTCGTGTGCAGGCAAAAACCTGAATAAAAAATGTATTACTATGTACTTATATTTTAATGAAAATTTGGTTTTGGCCACACATCTCCACAGCATTATTCCATATCTTGAAATAATGGCTCAGCGGCTGTGATCATATGGAATCTTGCGCTTCTAAAGATGGTGAAACCTCACAGACTATCCTAAACCCCAAAACAGCTAGACCCACGACTATATAACGCTCTAAATACACGTATGTGATTTGCGCAGGACATGAGAAGAAAACCAATCTTACCAAGGAGTATCGTGTTACTTGTTAATTCTAGTAATTAACTGGGTTGTGGAGGTCAGACAAGCAGTAGCTCCTTATAAAATTCTGGTACTTAGCTGCATGCTCTTAGACTGGATGTCGATCAATTTGGAAATAGTAGAATTCAATTTAAGTTCCAAAAAGTTCGGCAATATTTATAAAACTATATTTGTCTGGCACCAACTTTATATCTTCCAAT
Organism: Orthosia cruda; assembly: GCA_964057195.1. Taxonomy (NCBI): domain Eukaryota; kingdom Metazoa; phylum Arthropoda; class Insecta; order Lepidoptera; family Noctuidae; genus Orthosia; species Orthosia cruda. The sequence continues at coordinate 39,838,294 of OZ059837.1, forward strand.
TTTTAAATGCACTGTGTTGAAAGGTAACGTTAACTGCCGGAAGAGGAAACACTTCATTATTATAAGCGATCATTCGACAGATCGTAACTTGTGCTGTAAACAAGATCAAATACATCGGACCGGCTCATTTTATAACGGACATAACATAGAGAAAGCTATGATTGGATGGTCGCAAGCGATATGGCTTGAATTGACTCTGAACAGGAATATCAAGATTTAGTTTTGTCTGTTTGACTTCGTATATGCTAAACATACAATATGAAGTATGCCTTCATATTGTATGTTTATGCTATGGATGTGAACGCCTTATCTCAAAAATGTGTTGAATTCGCTACAACAAAGCATTTGATTTTCTTTTACCCTCAATTATATTTCGGTGAGTGTGCTCAAGAACTCCACGACCTCATCCCACCAGCCCCCTTCTACCATCGGACATCTAGACGCACTGCAAGTTACCATCCTTACCTTGTTGCCATTCCACCAATTCGCACCAAGCGCTTCCAAACATCCTTCATAATGCGCACAGCGAATGAATGGAACTCACTACCTGCGTCTGTGTTTCCGAACGCATTCAACCCGAATCTCTTCAAAGTTAGAGTAAACAGGCTCCTTCTGGGTAAGCTCACTCCATCGTCGACTCTTTCTCTGTCACCTATGACTTAGACTAGAGTCAAGAGCAAACCCAACTGAAATAAAAAAAAAAAATATATATATAATATTGGTCTGGTTTAGGACGCCCTTTTTGCCTCCTTGTACAACATTTATTATTTAAATAACTGTGTAATGAATAAATAATAAATATTATAATGTAAATCTTTTTTCTTATTGAATACATTTTTTTTACATAATGGTAGATTTATGATAGCATAAGTTTAAACCTTAGTGGTTTTTGGTTGTTATTTAATACGAATAATCCTGTACTCTTTAGTATAATTGAAAAATAAAGGAAAAAGAAAAACTATTATTAGAGTACAGTTCAGAAAGTGCCTATTATACTTGGTTCCTTCTGCTCGTAATCCGTTCAGCACTATCTGAACCTCAAGTAATTTACTTAACTATGCCTGCACTTTGTCTGCGACCAATCGACGACGATAAGGAGCACAAAGCTACAGTCTCCCCTAAGAGCTCAGCTTTTGACGTCTGGAAGAATATTGCATTTTGTATTCAATCTGTGCCGTAACCTGGCTGGATTCTCAATAAAATATGACGCAGTCGTGGCAAATTCAACATATAGAAGTATATTATGTACCTAGCCATAAAATATTTCATGTTACATGAGAGTGAACCCAAAAGCTGGTAAAATACGTGTATTTTCTGTTGGCATTTCTGTATTAACACAGAATTCAGATGTTTTAAAAATATCTTTCCAACAATATCACATACAGGAGGTAATTTCGACTGCAAAATATGCTGGATTTACACGTTTGTGTCACCTATTTATCGGCGAGCGGTACCAGGCGCGCAGACAGCGCAAGATAAATCGCGCACAATTAAGAATGAGATGTGTGTTCTCTGGACCATGATAGTTGCGCGATAGGAGGTTGTAACATCGCGAGATGTTGCTAAGCTGAATAAAGAAAATATCAATAGGTAAATTATTTTTATAGATGTAGAAACTACAACATTCTTGTATAAATGTTTTGAAAGACTGCTAAAATTAAATACACAATCTAAGATAGCAAAACTTGGCTCACTGACTAAAGCAATCCAGCAATCAGTCGTTAGAAAGCATGTTCAATGCCCTTCGTTGCTTTGTACCTACTTTTGTAGTAGGTAGGTGTTGCACCCAGAAACCCAACAGTAGGTAGTTGTAATACAAACAGAATATGTAAAAACACGCAAAGTCTGTACATTTAACGGTAACAGCAATATCGGGCAAAATTGCAGAAGTTTCAGGCAACATATATGTTATTCGGTTGCGCAACAGTCGGTACAAGTGTAAACGCTTCCCAAGTGTTCACTAGAATATTGTGGAGCAGTAACAACAGCGGCAACAGGAAGAGCTTTCATCGCACCCATGGAAACTGCGCGCGCGCACACGCGGACGTGAAACTGGAGCACGACGCGACGGCCATTCTCACCAAGTTGGTGAGAGTAGCGGGATTGGGTGATAATGGCGAATGCGCAGTTCCTTGTTCAAGTCGATCATCGTTGTGGACTCTGATTGTTTCATTTAGGGTCGAGCTTTTCTTATGGATGTAGGCTTGTCGACAAGCTTGACAAGAAGATACGCAGGAAATCGAAATATTCCTTTTTTAAGATTAAGTAAGTACTTGAGCTACTTATACTTACCTATATTTTCTAGGAAGAAGGTACGATAAAACAACGTTCTAAAAGTTCAAGCCAACTCCAACAGATATTTTTTTTTTTTTAGGTTCAATGTACGTAGATATTTGTTTTTGCAAGCACTGGAATACTTAAAATACTGAATGGTTTAACATTGTTTCAATATTAGGTAAGTACTTACACCCTAAAAGAAGTAACTAATCTCTCAAACTATAACCCAACCTTGTAACTTGACGCAACAATTCAAACACTTTAAGTAACTAATATTTATGGCGGCGGCGGCGGTCGGACAGAGTCAAAGAAAGCATTAGTTTGTTTATCACGCCATTCATCAATCTCGGCGGCGGCGGCTGTCTCAGCTATCTTATCCGAGTTAACCGCGTTATCCGCGTGTCGGATCCACTGCGCGGATACAAGTAATCACCGGCGTGGTGCCGCTCTTACCTACTTCCAACAAAGTTGAAAATTCAGGGTTTACAAGGACTATCTAGATCTAGTGATAACTTTTTATTTGGAGTCATAAACTTGTAGAACAGTGACTTCTTTATTGTATTTTGGGCACTGTTTAATAGTCTTTTCATAGAGCAGCTACAGACTATTCTATTACCTACTTGTTTTATTTCCTCACAAAGTGTTTTTTTTTGGTGTTGAAATAATCTCTGTTTCATTTATGCACGAACACAGTGTGCTACATCAAAATACACAATACGCGCGTATTTAAACCTTTTAAAGAGTGTTAAACAAATAACTCCACTGAATAAAAACGCATCATAGACTTCTTAACAAACCATCGTAAACCCCCGGTCCCACATCAAAAGCTAAGCGATAATAAATCAGTGCTACGTTTATGTGCGTCGGCAATATCTCACTTGGTCGCTGCGTAAACATATTAACTTCATTTGTCCGTCAGCGTCGGATGAAAGCGGACGGCAGGACGGGCGGGCTCCGGACAGTTTTGACGGATCTCCTGCGGCTAATAAACCTATATATTAACTCTTTCTTGTGGTTTTGTATCCCTTGTTTTATTTTAGTTTTTAATTACCTACTAAGCTTTCTTTTCAACTTCCAGCTTTATGGCTTTGAAATAAGTTTTGCTTGATGAGGATATTTTATCAGGCAATCCACTGCCTGATAAAAGAAGCCCTCCAGGGCTTCCTTAAACAAACCTATTAATGATGCTGAAATAGGCAAAGCTGAATTTTCCTCTGCCAAATCCGGAATTAGTGTGTTAATTTTAGTACCTTATTTAAACTAAACTGGAAACAGAGAAACAGTATTCTATATAACTAAATCCATCGTGAATTGAATCCTTGTTTCAAATAAAGCCCACAAATAGTCGTTTGGTAACTTCACAAGCACGACTTACTAGATTGAGGTGAGAGTTCGGCAGGATTCCCGGAACTGCATCCAATATTATTAGATAGCATGTGTCGCACGACACTCACGGATGTAATCACCTAGTTTGGGCAACTGCTGGATGTAGACACCAGTTTACCAACACGAGAATTCACGAGATATAGCTACAATTCTGTTACCTATTTTAGGTGGAAATGCTGAATTTTCCGTCCAAAATTCTTATACACGAGACTTTTTCCTCTGATTTGTCGACATATATTTTTGTAAGTAAACAGTAAAGGGTTTTCCCTATTGAATTTGGCAAAGAACCTAAAATATGTATAAATAAGTCTTCTGATTGAAAAATAATATCCTATTTGTGCAGAGACCCCCGGGCTCACTTTCAAATTAAATATGTAGGTAAACTTGTTTCCTTTGAAAAGAAAAAGGATAATACAATAAGAACGGGCTATGAAATAAAAATAATATGCATTACTATCGAAGTTGTTCGCATTTTTAGCGTTCTCCAGTTATTCCAAAGCAAATATTTACCAATGGAGGCAATACCCTGAATATAGCCTAGCCTAGATAACAAAACAGAAGAACCATCCCAGGGTCGAATGAAACATAGAAGAAGAGAATTGATACAATGTAATAAACAATTTCTATTTTTTTGCCGACTATTTCTTAGGAAAAGGAGGAGGTTCTATTTGTTTGTTTTTTTGTCACCGATTTCTTCGTCAATTGTGGACTGATTTTAGAAATTCTTCTCTACAGCAGAACTCTACAATAAATGACGGCAAACCTCTCGGGATTGCTTCAATCGCATGTCTTTTTATTGTTTATTTAATTTCATAACATAACATCAAGCCAGTGCACTCTAAAGGGGTACGCAGATGTGTACAGTTTACTTTGGTAATCTCTCATTTCACCGGTTATGTTGTGCGTAGTACATTATTACCTCAATGGTTATGTTCAAGTTGCATGACCTTACTAAAATCTCGGCTATTAAAAAAAAAGTTTTAATTTTTCACTTTTTAACCCCCGACGGAAAAAGAGGGGTATTTTATAAGTTTGACGTGTGTTGCTGTGTATCTGTGTGTCTGTCTGTGGCATCATAGCGCCTAAACGATGAACCGATTCTGATTTAGTTTTTTTTTGTTTTAAAGGAGATTTTGTCGAGAGTGTTCTTAGCTATGTTTGAATAAAATCGGTTCAGCCGTTCAAAAGTTACGGGCGTTTTACTGTAAGAATCGGGGTGTTTTCGCAAGATTTCGTGTCATAATTACGTGTTCAATAGATTGCCGATCGAAGCGTATCTACTATGTACGAGTACTAGATAAATTATGAAGCATGAAATAAAAATTTGACGGGGTTTTTAAAAATTTTTAGTTGTGGTACACAACTAAAGGTAGTGTTTTTATTTGCGAGTCGGTTTAATTTTTTGAACAAGTAAAATTTAAAAATTTAAAAAACCCCCGACACATTTATCTTGCGAAAACATCCCGAATCAAACAGTAAAACGACCATAACTTTTGAACGCTAAACCGTTTTTTTTTAAACATAGCTAAGAACACTCTCGACACAATCACCTTTCCAACAAAAAAAACTAAATCAAAAACGGTTCATCCGTTGAGGCGCTATGATGCCACAGACAGACACACAGATACACAGATACACAGATACACAGATACACAGATACACAGACACACAGATACACAGCAACACACCTCAAACTTATAACACCCCTCTTTTTCCGTCGGGGGTTAAAAATAATACGTATCAAAGACATCGACTTCCGAAAAGGAAGTTCTTTTTCACTTTGTAGTGTTTTTATTTGGAAGTCGGTTTAATTTTTTTGTAAAACTGATTTTTAAGAAAACAATACATTTAATTATGTACAAATTCTTGAACTTAAATGGGCCTTTCCTCAAAATAGTCGATTTTCCCTTTGTCTAGTTAAAAGTGAACCTTTTGTTAGTCGTTCTCGTGGTGATTGTATGAAGTTGAAGTATTTAATATCGGTCCACCAGCGCCGCGGCCGCATTGCAACCATCACGCCGATGCCCACGGGCACCAGCCAGGAATGCCACTAATTGCACATTATTGAGTGCACTTCGTTTCAGATTAATTGCTAGAGCTCTAACAATTAAAAAATAGCTTCTTGGGATTTAGATGGCTGGTCAAGGAGATATGTCGTTTTATAAATTATCGTATTAATTCTTCCAATATCACCATGTTTCTAGGCAAGAATAAGGCAGACACTCTAGGTAATGTGGCTGTTAAATTGTTTACAAACATTTTCTAACACCAATAGATTTAACAAAAAATTGTTAGGCATTGTTATATGTTTTGAGTGCTCCTACACTGATGGTTACTAACATTACTACAGTATATTATTACATTACACAATGTTTACTAACATTACCTAACATGAAAACTTTTTTCAGCAGTGTGGGAGCACCTTAACATTGTGATCAAATGTTTGTTTAGAAAATGTTTACTAACGTTTGTAAACATTTTTAACAGCGATTTGGGAGCACCAAAAGGTCATCTTCATTCTTCTCTAGTCTAGACTTCGTTTTAATTTGACTTAGACTACGTAATAGCTGTATATAGTGCATCGAGATCGATGGAGTATTTATACAAGCGCCGGTAAAGAGGTCGACCGTGTCGGTGGTCGTTACAAGGACGGTTCATTCACGATTATTAAGCGCTTAGTAAACTTGATACAGAAGGGCTAGTCGGTGGAGAGTACTGGCAAAATGCATTGAATTTTCCTTGAAGTTGCCAGGACTACCACAGTGAAATACGACTATAATTCCCTGGAATCTGCTGAAAATGAGACTAGATTCCAACTGGGAAAATGCCGAAAGTTGCCTGGAATTTATTCATTTTAGTGTCAGTGGATCCTTGGTCATTTGAAATTTTTTGGTCAGCGATGAAATAAAATTTATCATCGTTTGGTTTGAAATAAATCTTCTGTACTGTCGCCCATATTGCGACTCCAACGAGTGAATGAGACAAGTTTTTTGTTCACACGCCTGTGAAGCGTAAAAAGTGAGAGCAGTACCGAAGTGCGGTGACGGTGAGGCGCCGGACGTCGCGTCGGCGGCGGCGGTCAGTGGGTTGCGAGCCCGGACGAGTTATTTGCTGATCACTTGATGCACTCCGCTGGATTCGCTGGTTTGAGGTTTCAGGAACATTATGTTTTGATTATGCAATATTGCTATGCTGCATGCTGCAGCATGATGGAACTGCCTTCTTTTTATCATGATATTGATAACACAAACAATTACGCCAACAAATAATATAATAATAATAATTTTATTATTAATTTCTCCTTTCGCAGGCCTTTTGGAATAACTTTCTTTACAAATAAGCTTTACCCACTTTCTTGGCATATAATCTATCGCTACTTATTTAAAATATACGTTGCGATGTCATCGTCGAAAGCTGCTCTCCACCTGAGTCCTCTCTTTATCGTCATTTTCAATATGGTCTGTCCCTCAATAACCAATACATAATAGAGGTGCCTGCCTGCGAACGACGTTGACGAAGGCAGTTCCCCTGCTCCCCCGGGACTCCGGGACTGTTTAGCATTGTTAGTAGGCGAGCCTTATCCCGGGAAGCCGGGAGGCTGGGCGTCCGGGCGCGCTCATAAAGCGCAAGGGACACTCTCGAGCATCAAATTCTGCCAGCGATGGAATACATTATCTCTTCGATTTCATAGTGTCCTAGTACCTGATTGGATATTTATGTTTTCTCTAGTTTTAGTACTATTTTGAGTACGAGTACCTACCTACTACATAGTGCTTGCGTAGTTTGTAGATCCTGAACCTACATATTTTTGATAAAAGTCTTAACAAGATTTCACTCGCAATTTGAGTCCAAAGTATCTTAGAACTTAGTTACAAACAAGAAGTTAAAAGTTACATTCAGCAGGCTTCGAGCCTGATCTGAAAAATAATGTACAATATGTTTACCTACTAATAATATACATTGGTAGCAGCTATCTACATTATATATAAAGTTATATCTGAATTAAATATTGATACAAATATTGATGGATGTGTTTCAGGATCAAAAAGCGTTCACAAATTCTCTCTGACTGCTCGTAATCTGTTTATGCTGAACATGAATTTTCTACATTTCCATTGCTTCTTGAACATCAATATAAATAAACTATGTGTATCTGCGTGCACGGGTCGGCAATAAAATATGAAATAAACTATAAATCTGATATCATTAGTTTAATTTTGATATACCAAATGTTGTAGGATTGACGTGAGCGGTGCGCTTGCCAAATCCATAAAAGTATTGGTAACGGCGCGTCGTCGGTAGAATCCGGCGCTTCCCTTGATGGTGGCACCGTATCCGGCGCCGCAACCAAAGCCGACGCATTAGGCTCATATGGCGCTGAGCCGGGCTTCCGCGCCACTCCTGCGCATGACGCAAGTCGTAAGGCGCCGATTCCCTTGAGTAGCTGATTTTAAAATAAGAATCACGTCTAAACTGCAAGTCGTAATTTTTTGGAAAAATATATGTTAAATTAGACCATTTTCTTAATAATTTGATGTAAGAAAATTTTCTGTTTTATTCGTATAATATAGTGTAATTAATTTGTAAAGTTATGTCTAAAACGGACAAAAACACGACAATCGCACCAAAACCGCTGGGCGTATTTTAATGAGATCGAAACCATCTCAAAGACAATTTAATTATCTATATTTTGATCTGAGGCTTTTTTTTCAAGTGTTAGAATAATAAGGAAAGTACAAAAAACTACTAAAGGAGAATGCCCATGGACAGTACTTAAAAAAAGTTAATTGTGTCACAATCATTTCTGGACAAGAAATAAAACAAAAATATTTTAAGTATTTTAACTTCTTTTCAAAAAGATTCCTAGTGGGGTTCATTTTCTTGAATTAATAAGTATGTTTACTTCCGTTTCACAGCTCAAACATATTCCGCCATTTATGTTAGGGTTGAGGCATGTTGACATGATCTGACATCGATTAAAGAAGAAGATCGAAGAATTGTTTTTTTTTATAATCTACCTGAAACACTGAATCAATCCTTCCGGATTCACCTCTTTAATGTAAACAAACTTGTTTTGAAATTGGTGTGGTTTACTAGTTTAATGCAAACCAAGATAAAAATGAATCATGTTTTTAGAAATCGATTCTATTACCGATTTTGTAATGCCTATATTTAATTTTAGTAAAATTAAGAGATAGCATCAATTTCTGTATCAGTCTATTTATAAATATGTAAAAGAAAGGCAGCCGAGTTGCCTCGCAGTAGATTACTGTAAACAAAGCAGGATTGCTCGATTGAAAATGTATTATATTGAAAATATTTTATTCTCACACATAATCCCTACAATCTGCTTCTAATGTGTTTGTGGATAATTGATTCGTCTGCTGAATGCCAACGGCAGTGCAGTGTGGTTTCAACAGCCGATGTTTATTTAAAGCACAGTTGAAATCTGTGTTGGAACAACTGAACCAAATTATCTACGCTCATTGCAGCTTATCATTTATTGGTAGCGTCCGCCGCTCGCTTGCGTCTGCGCCCGGGTACGTCCGGATTTCAGCGACTGCATCTCCTGCATTGTTTACGAGCCGCTGCTCATCTCTGCGCCGCCGGTAATCCGTGCGGATCCGGTCGGATCTGTGCGACGCCGAGCGGATCGATGCGGACTGACGCGGATGTAACTGCGTACATTTGATTACGGACGTTATTTATCGCAGCTTTGCCGTGAGAGAATTTATATAAAAGCGCAAATTATGTGCGGCTTCTGTGCGAATCTGCTGAAGATACCAGTGTAGGTAAGTTACGACTGTAGCTGGAACTGGTAAAATCGCTAACACGTGTACATTATAATGGTTTCCACGAAAGCTATATTGCTTTATTCGCTAAACTTTGTATGTTTGTTCATATTGTACAAAGTTAAGCGAATTTAGAAACAATAAGCTTTCCATTTCTAAGTAGGTAAGTACTAAGAAATGGAGCGTTTATTGTTTGACTGACGGATTTCTGCGAAAGAAATCGATTCAAAATAATAATGCAGGTGTTATGAAATTGGACGCGATTCGTCTTTAAACGACCACTCGTTTCGATACTTACCAAGTAAAATACAATTAATAATGAGTTAGTCTACGTATGTACTTGATTGTGTCTTCAAGTTTGTATTAATAAATAGATTCCTTTTACATACCAGTGTTACATACTTTAGATATTATCAAGTAAATTCGTACTAAACATATACCTAAGTGATTGTGCGTACACTGCAACCGAATATGGCTATCATGCTGAATACTGAATAACATGCAGTGGCCAAAAACAATACTCCCTTATATTTATTTAAATATTTTATCAGCTAACAAACTAAACTGCAATTCCTCAGTAGGTAAGTAGGTCCATCGTAAACCCATTCCCACAGAGATATAGATCTAAATCTACACAGTTCCCGGCGGCCGTAACCGTCTGATTGACGACGCGTCGCCCTCGCTCGTGCTACGAGGCGTCGCACGAGGTACGAGGCGCCTCGCGTGGGCAGGGACGCGAACTTGAGACGCGAGGCACAAGGTCGGGGTCGATCAACATCGATCGTGTCGATAAGAATCTGCGTGTCGCATCACTGTTGTTTCGGGTTTATCGCGCGCGCTTTCCTGATTTCCTATGCTTATGGGAAGCTGGAAGAAAATCAGGAAGAATTCAGTGGTATTTATATTTTGTGTGTCGTTCATAACACAAAAGTTGATCATAAGGGGAGTGATTTTCGTTTGACTGTGGTGGTGGATTCGGCTGTTCGTAAAGATTTTCTTGGCTTCAGAAAAAGCTACATATTGACAGATATTTAATAATTAAATTGAAAGTATGGGTCAGTGAAAGAACATGTTAACTGGCCGCTGCTCAGCAAGTGAAATAGAAATAAAGAAAATTCCTTTCTATAATTAAAGTATTTATCTAAAACGCCTCATGTCGAATAACTCCGATTAGATCACGCTCAAAGTCACGAGCGTGAGTAATAGGTTTATTTCTATTTGCACCCACGTAGCAGTAATTACCTATCTCAAGCTAAAATACTGCTCCATATAAATCTAGATTGCCTAGTCCAAACACTTGGTAACAAATATATGTTCAGTAAGGCATATAAAATCAATTACATGATGATTTGTTTGGCCAACACGCGTGTTACCGACGACGCCTCGTAACTAACAATTAGCGTCGGCTCGCAGGCCGGAAGCGACGTGCTCTAATAAACATGAGGTCCTGGTGAGCGGTGACTGTTGACTGTTGACTGTTGACCCGGCGACCAGCGTGGGTTGTCACGGGTCACGGGCGACTGCGAGTCAAGATCAAAGGTAAGAGTTCGGAAAATGTGTACAAGCGGTGAAAGTTAGCTTTGCAGTATTAGAATTGTCCTTTGCTCGAACTAGTTGGCAAGATAGAAACTACATATTGAACATCAATAACTTGGTATTGATAGCTATTTCTGCTGTAGATCACTATTCGTTGCCTAGGTACCTAGCTAGCCCGAGTTCATACTAAGTAAATAACAACTACCTATAGCTATTATATTCTAAAAATAGTCTTCTGTACGAACACGTAATTGCTTAAAATTATGTCCGAAATGACAAAAGTGTCTATCATACAAAATGTCTCACGTCCGCCAGCAAAAACTGTCAATGATTTAGTAGTTGATACAGAAATGTGCTCAGACTGCGTATTACATGAATTTTATACAATGTTCATATTTACGGGGTTCCTGCCTGAATTTCCCGCACTGGGGCCATGTTCTTTTCTTCAATGTTATGTAGAGTATTTACGCCCCGATAGAAAGTAGGTACTTACACCAGGTGTGTTACACCAGGTGTGTTACACCAGGTGTGTTGGTGCTGTTATGCCTTCTTCTAATGCCTATTAGGATCCGTTTCGAAATAAATAAATATAAAATTCTTCTGACCAAATAAGGTTTCTTCGTAAAACATTTGCAGAACACTCATTGCTTTAGTTTTAGTGAAGCCACCTTGAAACTAATTGAAGTCTGATGTCTGCAACGATTACAGGAACACGTAAACTGTAGACTAGATACAATCAATCTTAGTTTACGCGCACTTTGTACAGTTGTGGTTACGGCCCACGGAGAGACGATTAACCAAATTGCGAGAAGATAAACTGACTATGAACTGTAATGGATGGGAAGCAGTCATCGTTAGATTGGCAACAATGATAATAACAATATTAAAATAATTAGCTACTAGTAAGTAATATTTAGTGCTGAAACTGAACACTGCCAACCAGCCAATCATTTGAAAATTTATAGAAGCCATTGAATTTTTCAACAATGAATATTATGATATCACTGTTATCATAAAACTTACCTATTACGGATAATACGAAGAATAAATTTTAGTAGCAGACTAATATCCAGGCAAATAATTCGAGACTGTTGCCGGACAGCTAATGTCACGGATTAATAACATTTTTATTTTGAAACTTAAGAGCCACCCGTATTAAGTTCGGAGACAGTATTACGATCTCTAATCCTGTGGTGATAAAGACGGGTGTTGTTTGGGTCGGTTGTATGGGAAAGTATCGGATTGTGGAAGTAATCAAGGATTATTAATCGCGTTTACGTCGAGTCGAAGGACGGCGCGTGCGACGATGTGCGAGCGCCGAGCGGTCGTTGTTAGTATTCAGCACAAATTGTTATTCAATCGTTTCTGCGATATTGGTTGTATTGAATTGGCTCAAATGGCCCGAATAACGCAGCAAGCCAAAGACGCTGTTTAAATAATAGATAGGTACATTAGAAGCTCCGTTTCTTTATCTCAATAAATTTAAAGTAGACTGAATTTTAAGTAATCAGTGTAACAAGCACCATATTTTGGTTTAATAAGATGACCACAAATACATGCTGTCTTTGACAAAGAGTGTTCCATTTTAACAAAATTCGTTATTAAAACAGTATCGTAAAGAATTGTTCGAAATATATTTCGGTTTCGGCTAAAAGATGTAATATTTAATTATATATCTATTAGCGTTCAGCGCAATTTGTCTTTGCACTTCGTTTTTGTATTTTACTCCATGTTTGTTGCTGTTGTGTTGTGCCTGTGTCGAATAAATATATTTATATTCTATTATATTCTGTTAGATATGATTTGCATTACATTGAAGGTAACATACTTACGTGAATTTGGTTTTGACTATAAATAAACCTAGTCGAAATAATATAAATAAATGTACTGACGTATGTTTACTGCCTTAACTTTGTAAGTACATATTTATGCTGTGCAGCGGTTTGCAACACTTTAGTAATTCAATTGTTTATTATAATAATATAATATACTTGGCCCACAAATAGCTTCCGTTTGTTTATACTATTCGGACTAAATCCATTGAATTCGAACTGTGCCAAGTAGTTACTTTATCGTTAACATCGGTAAATATAAGTATTTCATGGTCTGAACTAGTTTGGCTGAAACCGGCGGGTAAACAAACTAACCCTTTTGTAAATAAGTAATTAGATCACGGAACTGGATTGTGTCTGGTGGCTTTATCTCTGTGGACCACTGCGTTAAGTTGTTTAATTACTTTTGTTTCGAATAAGATGAAACAATTCACAAAGTCACTGTCTTTGATTTTGTCACCTTTTACTATTTTATGAGGTCCTCTTACATTCATTCAGTAAAAAAGTTAGATCTCTGTATTTTATGTGTTCATCATAGATCCATTAGCTAAGAAAGATTTATGGCTACCCAACTCAAAGCTAATGTACTAATTTCTGAAGTACTTAATACCTATTAAATCAGTGAATATTTCGAAGTTCAAGCTTTTCTTTTGTTGCCCGAACCCCACATATATTATTATATGTGCCCTGAAGCTACGGTCTGCTCTCTACCGTGGGTCTTTGAGAGTCAGGGGTCTCAAATGGAGAGACAATCAGGTGACGAGTCACTAGCACAGTTGAGTTTAGTTAATTGATATTATTGAGAGATTGAGAGGCTCTCACTCAGTGTTGTGTTGTGAGCCGACAAATATTAATTATGGGAAGTGAGTGCCATGGGCCCGTTTGATCTCGTTTGTTGATGAAAATCGAGGACGCTTTCTACCTAATTGAATAATTTTCTATGTATTTTGCATTTATTTTGTATTGTTCTCTTTATAGTGTTCATAATTTGTAATACGAGTTTGAAAAATGCGAATGCCTTTTAATTTTAGCATCCATAACGGTCGTCGTAAACTCGTCACCGATTTCTGAATTGATATTTTTGAGATAGGCCTTCCTACGCTTTCAACCCTACTGTAATGCGAAACTTAGACAAATATCTTTAACAAATTAATCTTAATTCATTAACCGTCGATTGTTTTGAAACCAACGGTGAATTAGCTTCATAATGTAGCGTAGTAGCGTTATGGTCTAAATCTAGATTGCAATGGCGCTAGTTCTGGCTGTAACTTTAATTATTTAGTGCCGTATTCGCAGTAACCCGGAGTACCGTGCGGCGCGAAACTATTTTAATTTCATGTGTTCATGTAAATAACAGAAAGCTAGTGCTGTTGCCGCTTCACTGCAGTTTAATAAAATAATTTGCTTCATTTATCTTTATATAGTATAATATAATAATAATAATAAGATTCAGTTTACATTACACTTCAAAAAGCCGCAATTTTGAACACCTGCAGAATAGTGAGGAAGTTCATGCAAATTGAAGAAAATGAAACAGTTCACAACACTTCTTCATTATAAAAAATCACCACACGCTACATTGACTTGGCTTGTCCCGTTGATATAGTTTAAACTAGCCAAAGAGCTAAGAAACAGTCCATGTTTACCAAAATAATAATAATATTTTTTTGTTTGTTTGTACCGAATAGGTTCCAAAACTACTAGACCGATTTCAAAAATTCTTTCACGGTTGGGAAACTACTCTATCCCCGGGTGACATAGGCTACTTTTTATCCCTGTATTCCCACGGGAACGGGAACTACGCGGGTGAAACCGCGAGGCGTCCTCTAGTATAGTATAAAAAAAAGTCGCTGTCCGCATCTATCGACGACATTTCTGTTTCTGCGCTAACTTTTTCTAAAGCTCGCAACAGAACAGAATATGATACGGTCTTCACTAATAGAAACAGTCAACGAGAAAGGTTTTAGAATATAATCAGTCCCTTCCCGTGCGACGCCTGCACGGCTCGCTAGTTCATTATCAAATACGGTCAATAATTTTGTAGGTAACATAACAAATTATAGCGTACCGAGTAACAGTACGTCAACTCGGGACGTTACACCACTTTCTTGTGGGCTAAATGAGTGCTGGCATGTATAATTTATGATTAAACGAACTTACCCTAAGTGAAGTTCTATCATAATTATACGAAGTGCCTCGTCCGAAGAGATTAGTACCTATAATTAATGATTATTATTTACATGTAGTACCGGCTACGGGAGGCTACTAAAATCACTATGTTTTAGAGACAATATTATTTTGTATTTTTTTTTTTCTTTCCCTGGCAGCTCTGTGTCGGCTGTCAACTTGTC
Organism: Orthosia cruda; assembly: GCA_964057195.1. Taxonomy (NCBI): domain Eukaryota; kingdom Metazoa; phylum Arthropoda; class Insecta; order Lepidoptera; family Noctuidae; genus Orthosia; species Orthosia cruda. The sequence continues at coordinate 39,853,468 of OZ059837.1, forward strand.
ATTTAGTTTAGAGTTATGCTTATGATGTTTTATAGATGTTTCCAGAACGCTTCTGGGTTATACCTTAGGGTTGGGAGGGTGTTACTAATCTCTTCGGACGAGGCACTTCGTATAATTATGATAGAACTTCACTTAGGGTAAGTTCGTTTAATCATTAATTATACTTTGTGCCTCGTCCTCGAGATTAGTACCTGTAATTAATGATTATTATTTACATGTAGACTTTGAGAGTTAAGTTCTGGAATTATCACATACACTATGATGAATTTGTGAAGTAAAAGCTTTCTTTCTTTAAAATTCTTAATTATATTTTTATAGACTAACCATCATGGTTGTCCATAGGTTTCACACATAGGTTCTTAATCAATTCATTCAGATATGTTCTTAATTATTTGTTTTGGCGAATTTATTATTTACTTTTTATTCTCATTGTTATAATGTTTATAGATTAACAATCTGAGTTGTCATTAGATATCAAAGGTTCATATTCGGTCATTTTCTTAATTATTATTCTTATCTTAATTATCTTTATTAACAAAATATTTTTTGCCTATTATTTATTGTCATTAAGTATTAAAGTTTTTTATAGACTAACAATCACAGTTGCTTTTAAGTAACATAGGTACTTAACCAAAATGTTTATATATATTCTTAATTATCTTTTTAACAGAATATTTGTTGCCCACTTAATATCAATATTAAGGTTTGTTTATAGAATAACAATCATAGGTGTCATTGGAAAACTAAAGTTCTTAATTAACCATTCAGTTAATATTATACATATATCTGTTTTAACAAAATACAGTTTTGCTTTTTTATTACTATTGTTAGTTTCCTTATATACTGATACTCCTTCCTTATAAGTTAAAGTTGCTGGTTGTTGTATTAGTTAGTACATGTTAGTTAAATAAGTTATCTTTAATCACAGCTAAAGATTTATTTTGCTAAATCATTTTGATCCTTTACACTAAAGGTCTTTTATAAAATTTCCAGATGTACTTGAGTTGTAACTGCAACTGCTGTTTTTAGCATCTCATAAATTGTCACACCTGGCTTTATAAGTAGCAGCGTAGCGTGTGCTGTGAGCTAAATATACGTGTACCTACATCAATACTGCTAGTCTTTAAAGTACACTTAATCCAACGACTGATAGTCTGTTTGGACATTAATGTGGTATAGTTTCTTGGTGCCTAAAATAATTCTTATATGTTTATTAATGTAGGCTACAAGGGTATCAGCTGGATATATTACTGTTCTTTGTCTGAAGTATTGATTGATTTAGTTCATATATAAGAGATTTTTTGAGGTCTGAAATTTTGATGGTTATATGCATTGATTCTATTTCTATACTTTGATTTTATTTTTGACAGTTTTTCTAGAGACAACATCTCATTTGTGTACCAAATTCCTAATGATGTTTCCCAGGTGGCATTTTATTTTTGGGCAGGTAAAAGGTAGTCTGAACACGCCCTTAAAATATTTTCAGAGTACATTAATGTTTAAGGTATTGTCAGTGATAATGCCAATTTGTGACAGTTAAGCATTTGTTATATTTTTTACTAGAATTAGAAAGTTCTGATAAGAAATTATATTAACGTTGGTGTTCAAGATGTTATTATTATATTTCTAAAAAAAATATACTAGTTAATTAAACATGTGTCAATTGTTTGAAATAGTTTTCTGATAGAGATGCTATCATAATTTCTATTGATGATGGTAGTATGCTTCGTCATAATAGACTTCACTACCTACACACTAGACTCCGACAGCCAGAGTAAGGTTGGTATGGATTTTTCCCTTGCTGTGAGATACTTTGTTATTTTCATTAGGTTTAAGTATGATCATCTCTAAATTATGAGAAGTTCCCAATCGGGCAGAGTTGGCCATGGTGACCACTATGATGCCCTTAGCCTTATCCATTATGATTTTTCGTAGATATTTTAATATGATTAAGAATGGTGGAAACGCAGAAAAGAAAATTGGTTACCAGTATACTGTAAATGGGTCCATTGTAAAGGCATTCGGGTTGTTATGTATTTGTCATATTTTTTGTTAATGTGACTTGCAAATAGGTAAATTTCAGAATTCCAAATTTATCTTTCAATTATAAATCATATGCATTTTCTTTTAGTTCCCATTCTACATCGGGATGTGACTTCTGCAATACAGTATCAACTACTATGATTTTCAGTCAACCAAGTAAGGAGCGAAAATTAAATATAATGGTTTTCACACCAATGCCGCTGGCTAAGTTGAAGAGATGAGGGTAATGAATCCCACCCATTCGATTAATGCAGCCTATATTGCTGTTGGATTGTTTATACATAAAGGTATTTCACAATTATTGAAAAGTTTACCAAATATTTAAAAAGACAAAGAATGATGCTAATAAATCCAATTAAAATTCATTTGATATTCACATTCCTTGTCTGACCACTGGCCCCTAGCAATCTCATCCCCACAGGCAGTCCCCCCCCCCCGAATGAATGGCATATGGCCACCATTCAGGGAATTATTGTAGGGATATCTATGTATTTTTCATAATTTACTTCACCTTGGAGGTTTAGGATTTTACACATTCTAGTTTTTTGGTATATACTAAAGCCATCCATATTCAATAGTAGGGCACGCTGAGAGCGGTACCTAGTCCTACAAAACATATAAATTGTCAGATTTCATAATAGATAAGTTTTTCTTATCTGTAGGTAATGTTACATGACAGTTATAAGTCTTTTATCAATAATATATATCCCAAAAATATACCAGTATTAGTGGGTGTAAGTTTGTTATTTACTAACTTGTGATTAACTTCTTAGTGTTTTCAATATTTTCAGTCAACAATTAATGGCCACAGGATCTTGGGTAATTTGTTGGCAGATTTCATGACTTTTGTGAAAATGTAAGTTGCAGTGTTTTACCCAAATGGTAGTAGACCGAACTTATACAATTTTCCAAGAGGGTATTCTAGATATTTGCTAGAATTTTTGTGATATTTTATAAGAGACTGCATCTTTAATGTATTTTATGTATGGCCATGGAACTATCATTTGATATCATTTTTAATTCTGTGCACAAGTCTTCAAGTTTGAAATGACTTACATCAATGTACTTATTAAGGCTTTATATTGTCATTGGGTTTTTGTCTTAAGAAAAACTTGAGACAAATTTTCCTTTTCAAGGCTGGCACTTAGATATTGCATCTTAGTGTTTTTGCAGCTGGGCTATCTTAAAGTGTTGTGGATACCCATGAAACACTCAATCCATGATGACATGGTCTTATCATCAGTGATAAATTACCACTATTTATAAGAATTTATAAGCAACCAGGGTACATTACTGAGTTTAGCAGCGTTGAGGTAGAGATGTAATGACCACTTAAAGGGTATTGTATGGCTGACTCAGGCTATAGACAGGCTCCCTGTTCTCCTGTCGCCCTTGTGGCGCTGGTGGAGCTTTCGAGTATTTTGCTTAGAATGTGTTGGGTTCTTTCTTGGCTTTGGGTGCTGTTGCAGCATCTGATTTAGAAGTCGCTTTACCAGCTCGATGAGTTTCAGCAAGTGTTTACCCGAACAGATATTTTTCTATCTTTGTGTTTTGAACTTGTCCTTAAGGTCCTTTTTTATTGAGCCGCAGCTAAATTTGCATCTAGTAATTGAGTCACAACTCACAATGTTGAACTTTACTTATGGTGCGAGTGGTATCCATTATTCAACTTAATAGATCTGTATCATTTTCTTTTGTATCCAGTACTTTGGATAATGTTGCTCCTAGGATGGAGATGGTGCTGAGTAGTCTTTGTTTTGCTTCTATGGCCTTGTTTATCAATAATTTGGCCATTTTGCTGTATAGCATAAGAGCCCCAAGTTTTGTCACGTTCAATGTCAGCGGTTATTTTCCCTGCGCAAAGAGCTGTAGGGGAAATACCCGCCTGTGGTCTCTATGGAAACAGGCCTCATGTTGCAAGATGTTCCAGACAGCTGGCCACTTCCTTGTGGAGTTCGGCCCCATCACCATACTCTGTGTTCAATGTTGGGTCAACCCAATGAATTTTGAGAGCGTCTGTGTGTTTCTGGCCTGGAATTGTGAGGAAGATCACTACTGTTCGTGGTTATTTTGGTATTTTCTTGGTCATATTCGACTTTAATTGTTTCCATTTCATTTGTGGCATCGTCGTCTAGGACTTTGCCTGGAATGATTACAAACCATTGTTTTACTGCCGGTTGATAACCGAGTTATAAAATCTGGTGGGTGTAGCAATTCCAAAGAATTGAACGAAACCAGTGCATTATTGAATGTTGTGAGACAGTCCAATGATCTGCTCGAGTGCATTCGTTAAATTCGTAAAAGAATTAAATTATATTTCATGATCTCGTAAGTATGCCGTGAGACAGCCCGATGGCTTGCCCGAAATGCATTATTCGTTTGAGAATTATTGAATGTTGTCAGACAGTCGGATACTCTGCTCGGATAAGGTAAAATAATTAAATTATGATGATCTCGTAAGTATGCGGTGAGACAGCCCGATGGCTTGCCCGAAATGCATTATTTGTTTGAGAATTATTTAATGTTGTGAGACAGTCCGATTTTCAGCTCGAATACAGTCGTTAGAAAAAAGAAATACATTTATTTTGATTGATAATCTCGTGAATATGCAGTGGGACGGCCCGATGGCTTGCCCGAAGTGCATTATTTGTTAGAGATGCAAGTTTAAGCCGTAGGATTGGTAAAATAGTTGTAGATATATGTACAATTAAATCAAAATATAATTTTACAGAGTTAGGTACCTTGTGGGTCTAAATATGGCGTCGACTCTTGAGACGATTTTGTTTTACTTCGTTTATGTCGAGCATGTTTTAAATTGTTTCCAGGTTTTTTCATTTTTCACCTGATTCTCTCGTATTCCTCGGTTGACAATGATGTGTCCTTTTTGGCATTTTCCAACTTTTAAAAACTGTTCTTTGTATTTAAAAGTTTAGTTAAGTGTAGAGTAGCTACGCACTAAAACCGCGAATGACAAGTTGACAGCCGACACAGAGCTGCAAGGAAAAAAAAAAAAAAAAAAAATACAAAATAATATTGTCTCTAAAACATAGTGATTTGAGTTGCCTCCCGTAGCCGGTACTACATGTAAATAATAATCATTAATTACAGGTACTAATCTCGAGGACGAGGCACAAAGTATAATGCAGTGTTTACAAGGCGTTCGCTTATAGAAAAGCTGCATAATTTTTACGCAAAATACGCGCTTGGTCGTGGAGTTGCGGAAAACAGCCCGTTTTAACCTAACCTAACCTAAAGCTGCATAATAATATATCTATTATTTATAGAGTGGTAAATCCCTACAATCAGCTATTCGCACGTAGCCACACTCGCAAAGCGTGTGCAGGGGTAATGCACAATGAGCTCCCACGGGACCTGGCGCGCGCACGCTTAGTGGGTCTTAACTTTTATTGTTTATACTATAACGCACTTAATATTCATAGAAGTATGAATAATATACATTTAAATCAGAGTTCGAAGCCTCCCCTATGCAGTTTTGCATTTTTGTTTGATGACAAGCAATGCAGCTCTATTCGATTTCGCTCCAATAGGAAACTGACTGTCACTCATAAAACTGACACTTGGGCCCATTTTCCATGTCCGTCTGAAGGAATTCCTCACGACTCAGTCGCCCGCGCCGTGACAACGGAGTGAACCCTCGATTAATGTCGATAAATAACAAGATGATACTTTCAAATCGATTGATTCGAGTAGAGGTAACTGACTGTATGGGCCTAAATGTTGCGCAAACGCTTTTATTGTTTCAAATGGATGTTGTTTAGTTCGGTCGGGACACTATCGTGTATCACTCTCAAAGCGGTTTCGTAGTCGGAAATAAGATATCGATTCCTTCAGACAGAAAACAACCTAAATGAAGTTAAGATAATTTGGAGTAAATAAACAGTTCAATTAAAAAACAAGCAAATAATTTAATGTCCTTATTAAACATCAAAGTATCGAGCAAGACTATAACTAAATACCTACTTATTGATCGAATACCTACATGATCAGATTTAATAAAGAGACAATTTGTCCAACACTAATTTATTCATTCTTCTTCTCTTCCAAATCCTGACAATCAGTTCCAAAGTCATTCCAGTACACCTTCACGACCTTGGCGACCTTGGTGAGGAACCAGGCGATCATGACCAGCACGGCGATAACATCCAGTTGGAACCGTTCCATTATGCTGAGCTGCAAGGCGGGGGAGCGAAGGTGCGGGGCGCCGTGCGTAGACATCACGTGCTCGATCCAGTACAGCAGCTCTTGTTTCGCTGGTACCAGGGGATTCTGCAGTACGAGGGCGGCTTCCTTCGCGTTGCTACGATAGCTGTGAAGACCAAAGGTATAAATTTGATAAGGAAAGTATCTGAAAATAGTTAATTAAAAAAAAACAAAACCTGACTGCTTATGAAGCGAACTAAAAAGACGTAAACAAGAATAAAATTATGTTGTGCAGTTGGAGAATATATATTCGCGAGCTGGCTGACCAGAACCATCTTCTTATTTACATCTTTTTAGTTCGCTTCTTAAGCAGTCGGGGTTTTTGATTTTTTGAATTAACTTTTTTATTTATAACTATTTAAATAACATTTTTTTTTTCGAATTAGGTACATTTAAACATGTAAGTGTTGTATATTTTTGAAACCACTTTTTAAAACCCTTTATTTTGATACCACACACCAAGTGCGGGGAAGAAAAAAAAAATTGGTCTCCACAATATGGCACCCAGAAGCCGCCATTTATAACCCCCGCCGGAAAAAGAGGGGTGTTATATGTTTGACGTGTGTTGCTGTGTATCTGTGTGTCTGTCTGTGGCAAAGACCTTATTGTATTTCTTACTACTAGACTGTGTACAAAAATTTTTTGTTTAGCTGAAATGAAATCTATTATCATACACCAAGGTTAGCTATTTCCTTATAAGCGGTAGCTAACCAAAACCGGTCCTGGCGTGAGGGTTTCCGCTGGTAGTGTGTCCTTGGCTGACCTCTTGCTAGCTCAACTAATCATTGGGTTTGGTAGAAATGGTAGAAAATTTTATATTTTTCTTTTATGTTATACCAAAACGAACAATTCATAGACTTTGACACGTATTTAAATATTTCTAGAAAATTATATAAATATTTCTACAGTTTCTATATTTAACCAATTCGTTGTATTTAAAAAAAATATTCATTATTACTGAGTAAGAGTAGTACTTTTAAATGTTTGGGCCTGGTAATACTAAATGTAGGATGGTGGTTTGCGGATTTTTTGGCGGACTTTGTTTGAGTATGGACCTGACGAAGGCTTTCGATTATGTAGATTACGCAATTTTGTTAGGCAAACTTGAAAAATACGGTATTAGGGGGAATATACTTAAACTGTTTGAATCCTATTTGGAAAATAGAAAACAATATGTAGAAATCACACAAATTTGTACAAGTGAAAGTTCCGAGAAGAAATATCGATCCAAACTTAGGACAGTAAAATACGGCGTACCTCAGGGCACCGTGCTGGGGCCTCCCCTCTTTTTGCTGTACATTAATGACCTTCCCGGACACATAAACCATCCTATGGTACTATTTGCTGACGACAGCACAGTAGTAGTTAAATGCGACGATCCTATAAATTATGAAAATGAAATAAATTTGACATTAAATACAATTATATCATGGTTTGACAAAAATAATCTTATTATTAATTTAGATAAGACTAAAATTATGCATTTTCACCAGAGATTGCCGAGTAAAATACCTGACATTAATTATTTAGGGACTCAAATAGAGTCAACTACCGTCACCAAATTCCTTGGTATCATAATAGACAAAAACTTGACCTGGAGACCCCAGACAGAAGAAATCTGTAAAAAAAAAAAAAAACGCATTTGTTCTTTACAAACTGTCAAAGACTGTCAGCATAGAATCGGTACTAATGGCATATCACGGTTATGTTGCATCAACACTTAGGTATGGCATAATGTATTGGGGTAACTCAGTCGATAGAGAACCTGTATTTAGAGCTCAAAAAAAATGTATCAGATGTATGTGTGGCCTAAATAGCACGGACAGTTGTAAACCATTCTTTAAAAGCCTAAACATTATTACCATACCATCATTGTACATCTATGAAACTAATGTATTTGTCAAAACACACATCCTGCAATACAAAATAGCTTCCAAAAGCTACTATAGAAAATTGCGTGACAAAAATAAGTTAGAGCTCGAAATAACACATGGCAGAACAGCGCTAATGAATAAAAGCACTTTTTGTATGGCCACAAAAATATTTAACAAGCTGCCTGAGACAATAAAATCATTAAATCTGGATAAATTCAAAAGTGTACTTAAGAAAATTTTAATCCATAAATGCTACTACTCAATAAAGGACTATTTGGATGACAGTTCTATAATTCCTCCTTCAGACAATAATCATTAGGTCAACATTTATCTTAAGTTATTCTTGTTTTTTACTTTTTTTTTATTTTATTTTTTTGACTTGCCTGCATTTATTGGGTATTAGGTAAATATTTTTTGAATTGACATTACACTATAAGTTTTTACTGTTGACATTCTAGATGTATTTTATTAATTTTGTACTTAATTATGAATTAATTGACATTACCTATCTATATTTTCTTTACAATTTTTTTTTTTTTTTTACTTTTATTTTTGTATTTCTTGGATTTTATTGTTGACATTCTTAAAATATTTCATTGATTTAATATTTATTTTGACATTCTTGTATTCATTTGATTAATTAACATTACCCTATTTTTTATTTTTTGCAATTTCTGAAATGTTTTATTTAATTTGGTTGTTTTGACATTGTAGTTTTTATTGAAAATTAATTAATTGTCAGGAAAATAGTAATTATATTTAACCATCCAACACTCTTCTAGTTTTTATGTAATATTGTGCAATTAATGATCAAACATTTGTACGCCTAATGGCAAAGCATAGAGAACTTACAAAATTGTAACATCCCACACACCTGTGTATCTGTAACCTATGTTTACAAATAAAGAATCTGAATCTGAATCTAAAATTCAGCGGCTGTTAATATTATTTGCAAATTGATTCCTAGTGGAATACAAATGGTGTAGTTTTATTTCTCAACTATCTACGCAACTGAACAATATGTGAAATCATAGAGATCTTTTGAGTTATATTTAGCTGCCGGTATTAAAAAGCACCGTCAGAAGACTGCAGTGTCATCTAACGCCTTTCCTTCATGAGCTTAAGAGCAGTATCAGAGAGCTTTTTGTTCCAATCTATATGATGGTCTTGAAGAATGTAACTTGAAGAGACTTGGGATTTGAGGATTATTGAGTTCTTCCCCTCTCTTCGAACTTCAGATAACCCTTTAATACTCCATCGTAAACTGCTCAATTCCTCTTCGAGCTCGGTGATATTTTCGTCGGCCCGGAGTGTGCGCGTGTTATACGTTGCCAGGTCCAATCTTCGGTATTTGTTGGGGTAGCCGGATCTCGTCCGGGATTCTTAGCACCCCTTGCCATACCGTAACCTCGACCGCTACCGTAGTCGAGGGTACAGGCTGCCGGGCAATAGGGGCTATGTTTTATTTGTGATATTCATGGGAGTGCTTTGCAGGCGGGTTGGCGATCGCAGTACGGTTGTTACAAATGCACAGAGAACGTTGCTGCCCATTCTTTGGTTTTTCTTTTAGTCGCCTCTTACGACACCCACGGGCACACATGGGATGGTGAAATTCTTTACGCCCGACTCCATACAGTTAGTGATGTAGATACCAAAAAATATAAAAACTTTTTTATTATTAACTATAAATTAGGCAGGTTTAGGTAGCGCAGTTAGGTAGCATCAACATATCGGAATAATTAAACTATCATTTTTACAATCAATTTGTCCCGTGTCCTGTTTGATCATGGTCACCTCATTAGAAAGAGACACACTACCAAAGGGGGGCTCCCTTGCCTCGCTCGCTCGGACCGGTTTCTGCGCCATAGTGCACAGTCTAGAAGTAAGAAGTATAAGGTCTTTGGTCTGTGGCATCCAGTGGCATCATAGCGTCCAAACGGGCGAACCGATTTTGATTTAGTTTTTTTTTTGTTTAAAAGGTGACTTAATCGAGACTGTTCTTAGCTATGTTTAAACACAAGTAAAATTCCAAAATTTAAAAAACCCCCTTCACATTTTTATTTCATGCTTCATAATTTATCTAGTACATAGTAGATAAGCTTCGATCGGCAATCTATTGAACACGTAATTATGACACGATATCTTGCGAAAACACCCCGATTCAAACAGTAAAACGCTCATAACTTTTGAAGAATCTCGACAAAATCACCTTTCAAAAAAAAAAGAACTAAATCAAAATCGGTTCATCCTTTTAGGCGCTATAATGCCACAGACAGACACACAGATACACAGCAACACAGCAGCACACGTCAAACTTATAAAATCCCTCTTTTTCCGTCGGGGGTTAAAAATCGGTTTAGCCGTTCAAAAGTTATGGGCGTTTTACTGTTTGAATCGGGGTGTTTTCGCAAGATATCATGTCATAATTACGTGTTCAATAGATTGCTATTTTAGATCGGTTTCAATAGATAAATTATGTAGCATGAAATAAAAATATGTCGGGAGTTTTTAAATTTTGAAATTTTACTTGTTCTATTTGCAAATTTTACTTGTTCTATTTGCAAATTTTAATGTAGCCAGTGACACTTGCAAGGTTAGGACGAATCGATTGACGTAAGAATCATCAAAAGTCTCGAGAATGCCACATAAGAACTAAACCATACATAGGTACTTTTGATATGTCAAAGAAAATATGAATCTAGTTGCACATTCGCATGCTTCAGTAGTGCTCTATGGAGAAGAACGTGCAAGAAACTTCACGGACACTCTTTTCCATAAATTTTAATTACAATTATTTGGTTACATCCAATGATATTCAAATAAACAGATATGTTATGAGCGCGCGCATTGTGAAGACTCGAATTGGTCACAGTTGTGACCTTTAGTCTTTAGTTTATGTCACGCATGGCGAAGAGCGATAGGCTTTGTTGAAACAAAAACAAAATAAAAAAATGCCATCGTGTGTATTTAGAAATCGTTCCAATTATGATACCAAATTACATAAAACACCCTTCTGTTTCATCTCATACCATATGTAAGTACGCAATACGCCTCAATTCACTAATTTATTTAATATTTTTCCCTAATATTCTGATATTTGAAGGTTAGAAAAAGATAACAACCTTGGTGGTCAGAATAATGTTTGTTCACATTCACACGCAAGTGACAAACACTAGCTGTCTCTTTTTTTATTGTTGATTTTATCAAGCCATCCCTTTCGACATGTAGTGAAATGTCAGATGAATGAAAAGTGTGTATGTGTGCTGCCACTGATGCGCGGAACACTTTTTTCAATTGTTTTGTGAGTGTATAACGTATCTGTTTATTTGAATATCATTGGTTACATCATTCTTGTTGGAAAAAAACATATGTGAAATGATGTAAAAAGACGTGCACGTAAAAGCGTGCGAGTAAAACAAGCAATTCAAAAATAAAATAAGTATTTAATTAAAAGCAGGCCGAAGCAGTTAAGTTATGACCAATCCCAACTGATGGCGCCCGTTCACGAACATGACGCATGAATTGGCACCACTCAGCTCAACCATCAAGAAGGGAACTGAATGATCCAACACATGTGCCACCACACCATCAGAGAGACATTTGAGATAGCAATGACACACTCAACTGCCATACATACATAGACTGATAAACACATTATCCTCCTTCGGCAGTCGGGTAAAAAGTGAAATGTTTGTCATGATCATGACCCAATATAATTTCCAAGCCAAACCAAATAATAATAATTCATACCGAATCGTTGTTTTCCAATTCACAACAAAGTGTGAAAACAGTTTGTTACTTGCGCTAGTTTCAGATAAGACGTACGAAGGCAGAATAAGGATCAATCATTAATCAAGTTGGAGATTTAAGGTTTAACATAATGGATGGTCTGCGGCTTCTTACTTTACTCACCACTTTCTATCAAGATTAATTATTTCTGCAAATCCACCGTCGGATTCCAAAATCTTAAAAGTTTCCAAGACTTGGAGCGTAAACATTTAAAATGTGTTGCATATTTGAAAAAAGATCTTTAAAAATATGTCAGTCTTGAAATGTTTCGAGTGACATCTAAATTGAGAATCAAACAACTTCAAATTGTCAGTTTTATTTTCCGGCCGAGTGAATTTATTTTATTTCGTGAATAAACCGGGGAATGTATAATTCACGACACTACATTACCACATATCCTCTAAATGGCCCCCATAATCCCCGACAAGATTGATGTAACGCACAAAAAGATTAATAAAATTCTCTGGAGAATTGTAAATAATAAAGTAGCTAAGTAAACAAAGAAGTGTTGATTCAGTTATCAAAAATGTCTTCTGGGAAATAAACCGACCGTGTTGCCATAAAACTTTTAGCTGCAAAATTAATTATAGAGGAAAACTTTTGAAACTGTTCACAAGACCAGCTATTTGAACATACTCATATTCTTGCGAATGGAACCATGCAGTATCTGGGTTATGGATCTGCATTTGAAATAACTGGAAGCTGACTTCAACATCAACAAAATCTAGGGATATTTTAGTTATTCGTCTAAAAAAATAAAGTTTTTGTTGTTTCTCATATAAAAGAAACTACAAAGAATTTCTTAAAGCATCCTTCCTTATATGAAAACCAACAGTATTTTTATACTTTTACAGAAAATAAAATAAAAATCGGCCAAGTGCGAGTCGGACTCACGCACGAAGGGTTCCGTACCATTATCGCAAAAAATGGCAATAAAAACACGTTTGTTGTATGGGAGCCCGACTCAAATATTTATTTTATTCTGTTTTTAGTATTTGTTGTTATAGCGGTAACAGAAATACATCATCTGTGAAAATTTCAATAGTCTAGCTATCACGGTTCATGAATACAGCCTGGTGACAGACAGACGGACCGCGGATTCTTAGTAATAGGGTCCCGTTTTTACCCTTTGGGTACGGAACCCTAAAAGTACACTGAAAAGTTCGTTAAAATATTGCCGCATGCATCATTCTTTTTCAAAATATGAATTTAGAATATAACAAGTAAAATTTAAAAAAAAACCCGACACATTTATCTTGCGAAAACACCCCGATTCAAACAGTAAAACGCCCGTAACTTTAGAACGGCTAAACCGATTTTATTCAACCATAGCTAAGAACACTCTCGACAAAATCACCTTTCAAACAAAAAAAACGAAATCAAAATCGGTTCACCCGTTTAAGCGCTACGTTGCCACAGACAGACACACATATACACAGCAGCACACGTCAAACTTATAACAGCCCTCTTTTTCCGGCGGGGGTTAAAAAATACAATGAACCAAGAACAAAGTTTTCAAATCTTTATAAAATGGCCATATTCAAGTTATGTTAATAAAAGTAAAATATCCCCAGATAGCGTTGAGGTGTGTATTTGGGCAAACGGCTAGACAGATAATGATGATATTGGTACTCACCTGTAGTTCCCAAGTATTTCCATGATGGCATCCTTGACCCGGTAGCCAATCATGCTGGATACGGGCACCCTGATGCCTCTTCCCCTGCTGGCCGCGAGGTCCACGGTGAGCAGTTGGTCTCCCTTTACCGGCATGCCGATGATGGGCACGCCATAGTACATCGCCTCCATGTATGAGAGGAAACCGCCGTGAGTGATCATCATCACGGTGTTTGGATGCTCTGGTGATTAAAGGGAATAGTTTTAAATGAGGTACATTTATGTATAAGCTATACGTTCTACTATAACAATATGTATACTAAAACGAACTGTAATTTTTGGGCCTCAGCATCAGTTCAGTTTAGCTTTGTTAGTACCTACCATTCCTACCACGGTCAGGCAGTAACTTTATTCTAATATATCACCCCGACAATCCCCGCAAAATTAGGTAGGGGTGAACTTACTTACGGTACACCCATATTCTCTCGTTAAGTACTTTTTTCCAAGTCATCAACATGTTTTTGGTAACATTTTCGCTTTGACAGCGCTTTTATTTCGTTGTCTTATGAGCAGTTTACGTATAGTTCAAGTGTAACTGTAGATACTCTATGTATCTAAAAGTGACTTTCAGTTGACTTTACATAAATGAATCTGTTCGTGATTGTTTACAGTTGTCCCCACATGTTTGTGTTGGGTTTGGCCCGTGCGTGCGTGCGTTCATCCGAATCGTTTCACTGGCATTTATTTGACTTATTCATTCATTCTCGATCACACGCTCAACAAAAACAAACATAAGCATATGCCTCATGAAAGGAAAAAAACTTTTTAACAAAAAATCAAACCGACTTCCAGAACAAAAAACTACAAAGCAAAAAATAAATTTCTTTTCCGAAGTCGGTGTCGTTTTTTGCTTTGTAGTTTTTTGTTCTGGAAGTCGGTTTGATTTTTTGTTAAAAAGTTTTTATTTTTCTTTTTTTAGTTTTGGTAGGTACCTCCAATTAACATGATTATCATTTATAGCCAAAGTACATCTCATGGCGATTCCAATAAGCCCAAACACGACTAGGATACATTGTTTTATATAAGAGTTCCAGTGCCTACCTTCCGGCTTCATCATCAGATCAGTTCGATGGTGCCATTTTCATCAGTACCATTTATTTATAAGTATTTGCTTCATTATAGTCGGTTAACTATTCGAGATATCTTATGCCCGTGACATATTTAGCATTTAGGAGTTCCAGTGGTCTTCTTCATCAGTTCCACTTCACCAAATGATACTTTCTGAGTGCAAATGATTGCATTGTTGATGAAAATACCAAAATCGCTATATGTTTGCCTATAACATTTGAGGAGTTCCCTCGATTTCTCTAAGATTCCATCATCAGATCCTGACTTGATGATTATGGGACCAACTAGGAAGTATACCCTTTCAAACAAAAGAAGAATTTTTGAAATCGGTCTAGGCGTCTTTGAGTAATCGGGGAACATAAATAAAAAAAAAATAAAAAAAGATTCCGATGAATTGAGAACCTCCTCCTTTTTTTGAAGTCGGTTAAAAAATATAAAACGTGAATCATCAAACATCTGCTATTTTAGAAAAAGTGATTACTGATTTTGTCACAATACTTCGGTATGTGCGGCATGACAGCTCTGCGTATGTACAAATCAAAATGTATTCAAATTAGTCTGAGAATCAGCACTTTTTTACGTCGACAATGACAAAAGATGTAAACGCCCGTCTTTCACCGTTACAGATTTTGTCTCTAGGATACCTACTGCACTTACGATGCTATAAAAGGCATTGCAGATGCTCAAAGGCGGCGAAGGCCGTATGCTATCAGATAGACCTGTGAGTGTTCCTACGGAGCCTCAGGCGCACAATATTGTCGTTTAAGATTTACGTTTATGATCTATTCGTCTTGTTTGCCTCTCAATAACTTCAAAAAACTTACTCAGCATAGCTAGCTGCGGCGTCTTCTCCACCAGATGCACGTTCCCCGGCACATAGTCCAGCTTCCCGCGGTACTTCCAGACCACGGTCTGCTCCAGCTGGCGGAAGGCCCTCAGGAGCTCCTGCTTCATCTCCATGGATATGTCCTCGCTGATAGAGGTGCCCAGGTTGAAATAGATCACGCCATGCTTGGCCTTGTCCAGCAGGTCTTGCAACTTCTGCACAGAGAAATAATGTGTCTTAAAATATAAGTTGTTCGTTATTTTAATCAGCAAGAATGGAAAAAAAATATATAGACGTTTGTTTACTACTGCATTTACCCACAAGTGCGAGTGCAAAGGCTAATAAATAACTCTGGTAAGTAATGATAATTTTGCTCCATTATTTCGATCGATGTCTTTAAAAAGGCAATTCTGTTCGATCACAAATACGTTAGGTACCTATACACTTATTAATTAATAACCCTTACAGTCGTGTAAAAATAAACATTGCATGTTTCTTAGTGGTTCTGGTTACGTCATGGTTCGACTAAGTGGTTTTTGCTGCAGGCAAGGTAAAAGAAATGAACGAATGTGAATACTTCATATTATACCTCAGTATAATTAATTATATACCGCATTGTTTTCAAGCACCCATACTTATGATCAAACATAATATTTTTTCTATATTGTGCGAGCACGCGAAGGTACTTACTTATACATTATTATGTAAATTAAGTTATTGTGAATATTCATGGTTTCCGTTCAGGTGAGCCTTACATAAACAACGGCTTAATGAAGCGAATGGCTTTATTTAAATTAACTGTATCTTTGAATGTTAAGTAAGATCCTGGATTTAATTCAAATAGTAGGTAATATAATAATATACGATCTTGGCAAGTATTATTATAAATCCAATAGTATTTTTATAAAACAAACGTGAGTTGTTTTGCTTTTCTATTGTTAGGTTTGATTTCATTAGAGCGCGCTGTGCTTACAAGACCAGCACACTATTCCCATACACTGCAACTCCAGAAATCCAGAATCAACTTTGGCGAGTATCAAGCAGGAGATAGAACAAAGATAGGTCAATAGGCATACGAGTTTAACCTAAATCCAACAACATGCGGAAATCCCTGCTAACCCCTTAATACACACAAGCGTGATCGATGAGACATATTTATAGGTTCAGTTGAAAATATTCCACAAAGCACACTTTAAAGTTTATATTTTACGAGAACGTTTCTATTGACTCCATCTCAAATAGAAGTTAACTCGCGTCTGGTTGAGACGCATATAAGTTTACGATGGTGTTACCGTGCTCCCCATCACCTCACTCTGCTATCAAATAGAAGTTAACTCGCGTCTGGTTGAGACGCATATAAGTTTACGATGGTGTTACCGTGCTCCCCATCACCTCACTCTGCTATCAAATAGAAGTTAACTCGCGTCTGGTTGAGACGCATATAAGTTTACGATGGTGTTACCGTGCTCCCCATCACCTCACTCTGCTATCAAATAGAAGTTAACTCGCGTCTGGTTGAGACGCATATAAGTTTACGATGGTGTTACCGTGCTCCCCATCACCTCACTCTGCTATCAAATAGAAGTTAACTCGCGTCTGGTTGAGACGCATATAAGTTTACGATGGTGTTACCGTGCTCCCCATCACCTCACTCTGCTATCAAATATAAGTTAACTCGCGTCTGGTTGAGACGCATATAAGTTAACTCGCGTCTGGTTGAGACGCATATAAGTTTACGATGGTGTTACCGTGCTCCCCATCACCTCACTCTGCTATCAAATAGAAGTTAACTCGCGTCTGGTTGAGACGCATATAAGTTTACGATGGTGTTACCGTGCTCCCCATCACCTCACTCTGCTATCAAATAGAAGTTAACTCGCGTCTGGTTGAGACGCATATAAGTTTACGATGGTGTTACCGTGCTCCCCATCACCTCACTCTGCTATCAAATAGAAGTTAACTCGCGTCTGGTTGAGACGCATATAAGTTTACGATGGTGTTACCGTGCTCCCCATCACCTCACTCTGCTATCAAATAGAAGTTAACTCGCGTCTGGTTGAGACGCATATAAGTTTACGATGGTGTTACCGTGCTCCCCATCACCTCACTCTGCTATCAAATAGAAGTTAACTCGCGTCTGGTTGAGACGCATATAAGTTTACGATGGTGTTACCGTGCTCCCCATCACCTCACTCTGCTATCAAATATAAGTTAACTCGCGTCTGGTTGAGACGCATATAAGTTTACGATGGTGTTACCGTGCTCCCCATCACCTCACTCTGCTATCAAATATAAGTTAACTCGCGTCTGGTTGAGACGCATATAAGTTTACGATGGTGTTACCGTGCTCCCCATCACCTCACTCTGCTATCAAATAGAAGTTAACTCGCGTCTGGTTGAGACGCATATAAGTTTACGATGGTGTTACCGTGCTCCCCATCACCTCACTCTGCTATCAAATAGAAGTTAACTCGCGTCTGGTTGAAACGCATATAAGTTTACGATGGTGTTACCGTGCTCCCCATCACCTCACTCTGCTATCAAATGGAAGTTCAGTAACGAAATGCGGTCACGGGCTATCTGATCCATTGAGGTTATGTCATTCTTCCTAAATAAGGAAGCTAACTACGCACGTCCTTAAGTCTAGGTTATGAACTTTGCACACGGTATGTTTTACGGATAATAATATATTATTCGTAAAACAATTTCTATGAAAAATGGTTGTCTGGTCGTTGTCGCATTTTCGCGAAGCATCAGTTTATGGAAGTTTTCTTATTCAAGCTTTTAAAGGCTCATCTGACCTACATGCACTAGTACAGGTATGGGCGGGTGCACTACACATGAAAACCGCAGTAAAAATTCAACGATCACATCGGTAAAAGCGAATCACGCATCACCGCGCTCCCGGGATTGCATTCGGATGAATAACTGCAACGTATCGACTGGATACCATTTCTATATACAACACTGTTGCAGCCGTCGAGTTCCAAATAGTAAAATGTGCAACAAAGAGTGTTATAGTCGACATTTATTGAAACATTTTGGTGAGGAATTCCAATCTCGACATGTATGCGATTGTGTCGCAACTTGGTAAAAAAATTTAATCGAAATGAACACAAATGCCTAAAACTGTTCATAAATATTATTGATCAGTATATATTCAATTCAATGCAAACTATCTAATCTCGCAAGTAGAAAGTCAAACTGAGTGACTGGGCTGAGTGCCAAAGGCTACTTTTTGTGTTAGAAAAACGCACGATTCCTGTGGGAAAGGTGTGAGCGAAGCCAGGAGAAAAAGCTTGTACGTAATGTCCATACTAACTAGTAAGTAGGTAAACGGCTACATAATATTATGGCTTCAGCTTGTCTGTCTCACCTATAGTGTGTAAACCATTCCACTCGATTGACTTACACTTGTTGCTTCGAATAACAATCAGCTTACTACTTACTTGCTATCTACCGAGTAACACAAACTTATCCATAGTTATTATAATCAACTTATCTATACGTATTTTGTATTTATACAATTCTTGAACGTATGATTTACATAAGAGTAGTACCTCACGAAAATAACCGTAGTTAAACGAGAGCAGCCAACTCACCTTTGGCAGTATTGAATCAGTTCCTTCAATATGGTGACCACCGACGTACTTGGCGTTGTGTGGCAATGGCAGCCCTTGACCCAGCAGTGGCTGCGAGTTTACCAGCAGCATGGCACCACCGCTCACCAGCTCCTCGTACAGAGGTGGCGAGCGCCCGCGCCACTGGATGGCCAGCTGGTAGATCTCGTAGTAGGCTGGAGACTCCACGTAGTGGGTTATGTAACTGTGGGAAAAAAAGATGTTCATTTTGATTTTTAACCGACTTCAAAAAAAAGGAGGAGGTTCTCAATTCGTCGGAATCTTTTTTTTATTTTTTTTGTATGTTCCCCGATTACTCACAGACGCCTGGACCGATTTCAAAAAACCTTCTTTTGTTTTGAAGGGCTTCCTAGTTGGTCCCATAGTCATCAGGTCAGGATCTGATGATTTCCTCTTCTTGACCATGCTGATGTCTGCTTTCTTGATGCGACTAAGGTACTTCTTGATAAGCTCGAGCGTTTGGAGAATTTGTGCATTCGCTTCATTTTTGGCCTCCGAAAGTACGACCATGTGTCGGAATTTCGGAAGCGGTTGAAGTGGCTACCTATTCGGCAGCGCCGAGATATCCACACTCTTTCTCTACTCTTTTCTGTTCTTCACAATCCTACCTCTCCCTCGTATCTTAAAGAACGCTTTGAGTATCTTGTTCCGAGAGGAAAGCCTTGCCGCTCCTCATCATCCCTTCTCCTTTTTTTTCCTCCCCACTCATCAAGTCGTTACGGTGGATCATTTACTGTACGTGCTGTCCGCCTCTGGAATAATCTTCCTCATTCCATACGGGATAGCCCTTCACTAGGGATATTCAGGAGAAGAATTAAGGAACATTTCCTGTCAACATGACGCAATAAATATGTATGTATTTTGGATATATGTATGTATTATGTTTATGCATTATGTGCTGTACACGTATTTGTGTAGTGTATTTAGTTAGTAAGATTTCAAATGTTTTTAATATTTGTTGTGCGCTTTTGTTAACTGTCCTAATTTTGTAAATCTCTCTTTAGCACTGAGGTTTGCTAAAGAGAGAATTATGGGTTAAGCTCGCCTGTGTAAATAAGTTTTGTTTTTGTATTTTAAATGTATATTTTGTGTACAATAAAGAATATGAATATGAATGATGGGATCCTAGAGCAATCGAGGGTACTCCTCAAATATTATAGGCATACATATAGTGATTTTGGTATTTTCATCAACAATGCAATCACTTGCACTCAGAAAGTATAATTTGGTGAAGTGGAACTGATAAAGAAGACCACAGATGGCCACTGGAACTCCTAAATGCTAAGTAGGTATGTCACGGGTATAAATATCTCGAATAGTTAACCGACTATGATGAAGCAAATACTTATAAATGAATTGTACTGATGCAAATGGTACCATTGAACTGTTCTGATGATGAAGCCGGAAGGTAGGCACTGGAACTCTGAAATAAAACAATGTATCCTAGTCGTGCTTGGGCTTATTGGAATCGTCATGAGATGTACTTTGGCCATAAATGATTATCATGTTAATTGGAGATACCTACCAAAACTAAAAAGAGAAAAATAAAAAACTGTGTCTTTTGCACCCATTTTTTTTCAGTTTTTCGACACCGACTTCGGAAAAGAAAGTTATTTTTTGCTTTGTAGTTTTTTGTTCTGGAAGTCGGTTTGATTTTTCGTTAAAAAGTTTTTTATATATGTTGATTTTATATGTTAGCTCATCAGCTGAGAATTGCAAAATTGTAGTGGCGGTGGGTACGTTGCTCGCAGAACGGATGGTCGATGGGCCGAAAACTTCTGGAGTGGCGACCTCGAACCGGAAGACGATGCGTTGGAATGCCTCCCTCTTGGTGGACCGATGTTCTGGTTAAGGCTGCGAGAATCCGATGGATGCGGGATGCACAGGACCGAGCAGTATGGCGACGCTTGGGAAGGCCTATGTCCAGCAGTGGACGTCTTTCGGATGAAATGATGATGACACGTACAACTAGTCTTATCAAGGGATGTTACCCAGTAACAGGGTTTTGGAAATTAGATAGTGTGACTGGTAGCCAACTCGAGCTCAACATCGTTTATAAATAGCAGACAACTAATAAAATATAGGGCTCTGGTAATATAGAGCGACAACAACAACGACTACATAATGATTTCAAGCCGAGCTTAACATCGTTTATAAATAGCAGAAAACTAATAAAATATAGGGCTCTGGCAATAATGAGCGACAACAACAACGACTACATAATGGACATACTACAATATAGAGTGACAACAACAACGACTATATAATGGGCATACTACAATATAGAGCGACAACAACAACGACTACATAATGGACATACTACAATATAGAGCGACAACAACAACGTCTACATAATGGACATACTACAATAAAGAGCGACAACAACGACTACATAATTGACATACTACAATATAGAGCGATAACAACAACGACTACATAATGGACATACTACAATATAGAGCGACAACAACAACGACTATATAATGGACATACTACAATATAGAGCGACAACAACAACGACTACTTATTGGACATACTACAATAAAGAGCGACAACAACAACGACTATATAATGGACATACTACAATATAGAGCGACAACAACAACGACTACATAATGGACATACTAAAATATAGAGCGACAACAAAAACGACTACATAATGGACATACTACAATAAAGAGCGACAACAACGACTACATAATTGAAATACTACAATATAGAGCGACAACAACAACGACTACATAATGGACATACTACAATATAGAGCGACAACAACAACGACTATATAATTGACACACTACAATATAGAGCGACAACAACAACGACTACATAATGGACATACTACAATATAGAGCGACAACAACAACGACTAAATAATGGATATACTACAATAAAGAGCGACAACAACGACTACATAATTGACATACTACAATATAGAGCGACAACAACAACGACTACATAATGGACATACTACAATAAAGAGCGACAACAACGACTACATAATTGACATACTACAATATAGAGCGACAACAACAACGACTACATAATGGACATACTACAATATAGAGCGACAACAACAACGACTACATAATGGACATACTACAATAAAGAGCGACACCAACGACTACATAATTGACATACTACAATATAGAGCGACAACAACAACGACTACATAATGGACATACTACAATAAAGAGCGACTACAACGACTACATAATTGACGTACTACAATATAGAGCGACAACAACAACGACTACATAATGGACATACTACAATATAGAGCGACAACAACAACGACTACATAATTGACATACTACAATATAGAGCGACAACAACAACGACTACATAATGGACATACTACAATATAGAGCGACAACAACAACGACTATATAATGGACATACTACAATAAAGAGCGACAACAACGACTACATAATTGACATACTACAATATAGAGCGACAACAACAACGACTATATAATGGATATACTACAATATAGAGCGACAACAACAACGACTACATAATGGACATACTACAATAAAGAGCGACAACAACGACTACATAATTGACATACTACAATATAGAGCGACAACAACAACGACTATATAATGGACATACTACAATAAAGAGCGACAACAACGACTACATAATTGACATACTACAATATAAAGCGACAACAACAACGACTACATAATGGACATACTACAATAAAGAGCGACAACAACGACTACATAATTGACATACTACAATATAGAGCGACAACAACAACGACTATATAATGGATATACTACAATATAGAGCGACAACAACAACGACTACATAATGGACATACTACAATAAAGAGCGACAACAACGACTACATAATTGACATACTACAATATAGAGCGACAACAACAACGACTATATAATGGACATACTACAATAAAGAGCGACAACAACGACTACATAATTGACATACTACAATATAAAGCGACAACAACAACGACTACATAATGGACATACTACAATAAAGAGCGACAACAACGACTACATAATTGACATACTACAATATAGAGCGACAACAACGACTACATAATGGACATACTACAATATAGAGCGACAACAACAACGACTACATAATGGACATACTACAATAAAGAGCGACAACAACGACTACATAATTGACATACTACAATATAGAGCGACAACAACGACTAAATAATGGACATACTACAATATAGAGCGACAACAACAACGACTACATAATGGACATACTACAGAATAAACAGACGATAACCGCAGTTCTCTTTATTAAAGTTGTGTCGTTAAGTGTCTCTCCCATTCATCAATCATCAGAAGATGCTTTTAATTTTAACAAAAAGGAAGTATGAAGTGGTCCTTCAGCTGACGATCACTTTAAGGTTTAATAAGCAGACACTCAAATCACCGACATTGCCATTCTTATTACTGCCGTCTGCATATTTAATAGCAATTTAAAATAATTTAAACGTCAAGTGTCCATGCACTTGTGACAATTACCCTTGTGGGTCAATGACTCCTGCTTGACAAGCGGTGCTTACTTTGTGCACCTTTTATTTTTCTGCCGAGATACAATCATGTGTAATCAATGCCTTGTCACTTTTACAATCAATGCCTAGTACGAATAATATCTGGTTGTTATTATGCCACTGCCAGGTAAAGGCCTCTTCATAAATACATAGTGTATTTATGAAGAGGTTGTATATGTAATGAATGAGCATTAAAGATTCAGAATACATTAGATACACAAATTTTAAATTAAAATCAGTAGTGCTGTATTTTAAAAGACGAGTGCGACTAATTTTATTATAGTTATTCAAACACGAGGCAGTTCTCTTTCCATACACTACAATGTATTCACATCTATATTCCGCGAAGGGTTTAGGCAGAGTTACCTATAGCACACCCACACACACATGCACTGCAGTTTCAAAAAAATATTTTGCTACAATATTTTATAAACCAAATACAATTTAATTTTTTTCACAATTGATATTTAAATGCATAACCATTGAAGCATTGGCGATAGAGTTCAGATGCAGTTCATAAATAGACGTCTCACTTATAATTTTAAACTAATAATAATGGGTGGTCTCATTAGCGGCATTATGTGAACATTTTTAATAATAAATTATATTAATCACGTAGGAAAATACCCATCACCGCCATTCCACAATCAGCTTCATCGTTTCTTGCCACATACCTATACATACATAAACTGACGCCTTTTTCTCATGGGGGTAGGCAGAAACTACAGAACGCCATCTCAATGAAAGCAACGTTTAAATCCTACTCAACAGCGCAGTTATTACAATGCTAGCACCAAGGTATCTGTTTTAATACTTCTATGGTATATACCCACTATACCCAGGCGGCAAGGTAGGCCTGTCTCCCGAAGCGGTATACCCTGTCCCCCACACTGGGCGGCAGGGTCGGCAGCGCCGCAGCCATGGGATCCACGAAGATCGTAGGGCTGCTGGCCTCGTGCACCAGCTGCAGGCTCATCCAGGACGCGTCCACGGAGCTGTACCATACCAGGGGACAGTCAAACACTGCAGCTAACCTGGAAGATGAAACCGGTTTAACAACGACTCATTATAAGTGAGATTAGGAGTAAATTCGGCATTCTTATCATTCTAAGCAGATCACTGCTAAACTTAGACCACTCCAATTAGTTCAAAGTAAAAATAATGATATTGTATAAAGTGAACAAAATCACATTATAACTATCATGCACTGATTATTTCACTAAACGCTACAGTCTCGAGTCTTGAGACCGGTCGGGTCATTATATTCAGATCGCTATATCGAACCTCCACTTGTGTATTGTCCCATCTCGAGCTCTCTACGAACATTACGATTCGGATTGAAAGCCTGATCGACAATATTATGACAAATCTTTTATTTGGCAGCATTGTTCGTGTAATCTCAGACTGGGATGATTGGAATTCATTCGTCGATTGTCCCGTTCTGTTGTGCGCTCGCTTCTATTATCCTATGATTAGAAAGAAAATGATTCTTGTATTGTTGCAGTTTTTAATAATATATTCGCATTCTATTTTTAATTGGACGACTCTACATGCGTCTTATTTTACAGTTCTTCTTTATACTTAGATACGTAAACTGCCATCGATCTATCTTACAAAACAATATGTTAGTTTAAGATTGATCACTGCTGAAGACCCTAAATTAAACCACGATACCTTTAATCTGCGAGCTGCATTAGACATGATGTCCAAAGGACTCCTCTGAAATCCACCTGAGTATATACTAGTGTCTACTTACGGAGCCAACAGTCCACTGTAGTACCACTCAGCGACCACGACATCGAAGTTCTCTGCGTTATCCTTTAGCAGCGCCTGCACGTCTGGATGACGAACTGCACGCTCAGCAGTCCTCGTGCCTGCCAGCAGGAACTGGTGCGACGGGAGCCGGGAGGAGGCCAGCTCGGGCAGGCTAGGAATGTTCCTGGGTCCTGGATGGAAATGGAAATCGTTGAAGAAAGTATTAAGCGTCAACGGTTATATTAGTAAGTTAGGTGATAGAAATGAGAATCATAATTGATTATGGTGAATGAATTAATAACTTGTCTATAATAAAGTAAAGTGTTAGTACCAACCCGTATCATCGTTTGCAACTGAACTGATATCTATCACACGGAGACGCTCAGTCGCCTTCACTCGCGTGAACGTCGTTATGTATGTCACCTGAAAAAGATAATAGATACTCAAGAATAAATAGCAATATATTATCTTATTTTGTTCATAAAACCTTGAGTTCTAATTAATTTACTATCTAGTAAACCCTGAATGTTAGCTATGAAAGGTAGTCAATAATCAAGAACCTGCTTGGTTATCTGGACCACCGATCATATTTTACATGCGGTGGCCCAGGCGGCGCGCGGCGGTCGAATGGTTATTGTTCAATAATATTAGGTAAATTAGAGGTAAACCACATCTAATTAGGGTGGCAGCTGACCCCAAATCAATAAGCAATAAGTAATATACATAGACAAACATCAAAACTAAAGATTTGATCGCATAAAAAAACCCATAGAACATCTAGAAACGATAATCCTTCTCAAAGATCTAATCTCTTTGGTCAATAAAAAATGGGAACGAATAAAAACGTGGACGACAAAGTCACTGCATTGCTTCATTAGTTCTATTATTTCTATGTCGGATTGCCTTCGACCTTGTGCCGCTCTGCATCTGGCTTATGAGCAATTAGTAGAGTTGGAACAGCAACGGATATAAAAGAAAAGCCTGAAGAGATCAAGGTCAGAATCAGAATACTTCTTTATGCTTCTTTCAGTGACCAATTTGTATGGATTAGCTGCTTGGTCCACATTATTTCTTAAGGTTTTCGGCAAATCTCTGTCACATGGATAATCCCGATAAAATTAGTTTATAATGACTTGAAATCATTTAAAATTTGAGTAGTTATGATTCAAAGACAGGCATATAAACCGTGTAATCACGGCAATCGTTTTGAAAGTAATTTTCTTGTAATTTTTATGGCGGATAATAGCATTCCAGATATGTTAATTATGTCCGTGATAGGACTTGTCGTACTGTATGGATGGGTATGTTGGGATGTGAAGAGGACAGATGAAAAATATGGCATGTAGGGGAGATGAGAATATTGAGTTGGATGTGTGGAGTCACCGGAATCAATAAAGTGAGAAATAAGTATATTAGAGGAAGATTGGAAGTGTCGTCAGTCAGTGATAGAAAAGTTAAATGGGAATAATTTGTCTTGATATGGGCATGTACGTGACATATATGTAATGTAAATACATGGAGAGGAAGACCAAAGAGAAGATGGATGGATTTTGTGAGGTGAGTGATGCATGACGGTTGAGAGGATGGAATAGAAGAAGACAATTTCACCGACCTCGAGTAACATAACACAAGGGCAGGAAGATGATGATGATGAAGAATTGCATACCAGAAAGAGTTTCAAAATATTCTTAAACTATTTCGTCAATGTGTGTGTATGACATACGTTGTGACCTCCATTGAGCAAAGTGCTCACGATATGATCTCCAAGCAGAGTGTGACTCCGGCTGGCGACGGGGAACACCACCAGCGCCCTCTTGCCCACACACACGTGCACCGACACACACAACAACAGCACAAAGTTAGAAAACCGCATTGCTCACACAACTGTCTCCGAGGTTCTTTGCCGTTAGTTAGTTGACGTTAGTTAATTGACGTTAGTTAATTGACGTTAGGTACTTCATTACAATGTGATTAAGTTATCAGGAATGTTATTGCGTGAGGAAGTACATTTTAGACACCGATTAACAATATATATTATTTGTAACACCATATATAACTAGTTTTTTTTTCTTTTTCCTTGTATATAATGTAGTTTCAGTGCTGTCCTGTCTGATAGTAGATAAGCACTGTCACTCACTTCGGCGCAAACATCGGTACTTCACCTATGTGTGTTATCTGATCAAGATAGTTTGTCTGTTTGTTTGTGTTGATTTGAATGCATTCGATAATATTATTATAAGTAGTATATAATTTGATAATTATGTTGATTAAATTAAAATCTCTCTTGTTATCTACGTAATTTCCAGATTAAGATAAATATTTAAATAGTTTAAATTTGTAAATATTTCTCTGATTCATGAAATTTTAAGTTTTAAAAAAATAAAGAAGTCCGCTTTACGAACAAGATCAAGCATATTGGAGTTAGAAAACATATAAAATATTTTATTTGTATAAAACATATTTTATTTTAAGTTCCTTCCATCCTTTCTGTATCGCGGCAAACCCAAGTGATAAACACAATATATGGGTCGCCTTGTAATCTATGACACGATTATTATAGCTATAACATGTCAGCTACTATCAGTGCTGATAAGCAAGATGACTGATCAATCGTGGGAGTCCCTAGCGCTTATCTGCAGCTGATAACTGATAGCGTACCAAAAGTATTCAAACCAATAAATCTTCTGTGGAGAAAATTGAGTTTCACCGATTCCCCGGGATTTGGTTGGTCATTGATCAGTGATAGGAGGGAGATTTGATGTCGGAAGACGGGGTTAATAAAAAAAAATGTTGGCAAAAAAATACTACCGACTTCCAAATAAAAAACTACAAAGTGAAAAATAACTTTATTTTTGGAAGTCGGTGTCTTTCTTAGGTTTTTTTTTTTTATTTTCTTTCCTTTCTATCTGCAATCAGCCTCTGAGCTATAATCAGATTGGTTGTTCCTTCATTTGGCAGTTCGAGATTCTTCACATCCTGCGATGCGTCATCTCGTTAAGTATCACGAACATAATTAAATTGACGCTATTCTTTTTCTTTTCAGTCTGTAGGTAGAGTCCGATGACTCTAGTAGTGCCGCAGCGAGTTCATTTCTGTGATTTTTTAAGTCTTTCCTTATAAGACTTGTATGACGTTTCCACAAACTCTTTGATAGTAGGGATTTGTAGGTACTCATGTACTACTATATTCTTCGTGAACCAAGGAGCGCAGCTCAATATTTTTAGTGATTTGTTTTGGAAGCGTTGCAGTATCTCCATGTTTGAGTGGCTTGCCGAACCCCAGAGTTCCATACCATACGTCCATATGGGTCTTAGAATGCATTTGTAGATCAGTAATTTGTTTTCCAACCTGAGTGATGACTGTCTACCCAAAAGCCAGTAGGTGTCTCCCAGTTTCCTGTTTGCCTGATCCCTTTTGGCCTTTATGTGATCGCGCCAGGTAAGTCTTCTGTCGATGTGCATACCTAGGTATTTGACCGTACCTTTCTGTGGAAGAGCATTACCATCAAGTGTCACTGTTGGGCAGTCCCCTCTTCTTAGTGCGAAGGTAATGTGGACAGACTTGGCAGCACTAGCCCTAATTCTCCACTTTTTCAGCCATGATCCAATAACGTCCAGGTGTTCTTGGAGTTTTTTGGATGCTTTGATGGGATCTTTATCGCAGGAAAGTATTGCAGTATCGTCAGCATAGGTTGCGGTAACAGTTTGCATTGAGGTGGGTAGGTCAGCAGTGTAGACAGTGTACAGGATAGGACCCAGCACTGAACCCTGGGGCACTCCAGCTTCTAAGGAGTAAAGTCATGATAGGCAGTCTTCATATTTAACCTGGAACACTCGATTCTCCAGGTAGGACTTCGGCAACAAGTACGCAGCGTGTGGTAGACAGGTTTTTAGTTTACATAGGAGGCCCCTATGCCATACTCGATCAAACGCCTGTTGTATATCAAGAAAGGCACCTGAGCAGTATTCCTTCCTTTCCAGTGACTGTCGGATTGTGTGGACCACTCTGTGCACCTGTTCTATCGTTCCATGGTGTGCCCGGAAGCCAAATTGGTATTCGGGGATTATCTTCTGCTCCTCAAGTATGGGTGTCAAACGTTGTAGTAGTATTTTCTCGAACAGTTTAGACAATATGGGGAGAAGGCTTATAGGCCTATATGAAGAAATTTCATTAGGTGGTTTGCCTGGTTTAGCTACCATATGTATAATTGAGATCTTCCAGATGCGCGGGAAATAATTTAATCTCAGCACTGCGTTGAAGAGAATAGTAAGCAGAACAATTCCTTTTCTCGGTAGATGGTTCAAGACTTCTGCTGTAATCAAATCGAAACCTGGTGCCTTCTTCTTCTTCAGGTTTTTAATAGATCTCCATATCTCTCTTGGGGTACACAGTCGTATAGGTAGTGACATTTGCTGATCGCTGTCAAGGACTTGGTCAATTTCATATTCAGGGTACATGATGTCGGGTTTATTTGGCTTGAAAGCATTTTTCAAAAATTCAGCAAAGAGCTCGGCTTTTTCTTCAGGTTTTCTCGCCCAGTTTCCATTCGGTTGTCTCAACGGAGGCATGTGGTCTTGTAGCCGTTTTAGTAACTTTGTGATTTTCCACAGGGAGTAATCATCTAGTTTATGGGGTGACAAGGTCTTCAGTTTGTCTTGAAGAGTGGTATTTTCATTTTCTTCCAACATTTTCTTTAGATTCTTTTGTGCCCTATTGAGAGCTCTTTTGTCATGTGCATTCCTGCTTGTATGCCATTGTCGTCTTAGTCTTCGTTTTGCAGCTATCATCTCGCGTATTTCTAATGTGCTGTCCTGCTGCTGACGACTGTACTTTATGTATGGAGTGGACATCCAAGCAGCCTTTTGTATCAGGTTGGTTGTAAGCCAAGCAGCAGTTTCTACATCTTCCTCTGTTTTGAGGGGCAAGTGCAGGTTGGCATTTTCCGTTATATAGTTCTGGAATGAGTCCCAGTCAGTCTTGCGATTGTACAATGTGTCTCGAGTCTCCTTCCTAATAACTGTGGTGCTCAGTGTACATATCACTGGTGTATGATCGGAATTGCCATCTAGGCTTGATTCGATTTTTGTGTATAGTTCTGACATTCCTTTCGTGATAAAAAAATCGATGAGGTCGGGTGTTTTATTGGGATCAGTTGGCCAGTGGGTTGGCTCTCCTGTTGTTACTATATTGAGAGAGTTTGAATCAATGACCCTTTTCAACTCTCTGCCTCTGGTTGTGGTCAGCCTGGAGCCCCAGGAGGTGTTTTTGGCGTTCCAGTCCCCTCCAGCAATATATCTGGTCCCGAGCGTATTAAGAAAGTCATTGAACATTTGTTCAGGAACACGATGCCGAGGCGGGGAGTACACTGCAGCAATGTTGAGTGGGCCCTGCCAGTCGTCTATTGATATTACAGTAGCCTGCAGATATGCCTGTCTAAAATTTGGGAGACTGTGTTGTTTGATGCTATCTTTTACTATAACAGCAGTGCCAGCATGTGATGTTCCGTCAGGGTGATTCGTGTAATAGATATTATATCCTTTGATGATTATGGCTTTTTCATCAGTCATATGTGTCTCCGAGATCAAAATAATGTCTATTTGATTATGTCTGATGAAAAGTTCCACTTCATGCTTGTTAGGAGGCAAGCCATTTATGTTCCATGCTGCAATACGTAGGAATTTCATTTCTTAAACTGGGCAACTAGAGTCGTTAGGAGTCCCATTAGGGTACCTATTTGCTGTATAAGGATATCTATTTTTTCTGATTGTTTGGATATTATTTGTTCTAATGAACTTTTTGGCTGAGATTCTATGTTCTCTTCTTTTTTGTTCCAGTGTGCAATGTTTCTGCAGTTTCTGGGATCAGAAGTGGGTGGGTTTGTTGTTTGTGTACTTGCAAGTCTACTTGGCGGCAATGGTGGAAAATCGTCAATTTCAAATGGGACTGTGTTATTTCTGGCATCCTTCATAATTGGCAAAGTTGCCTTCTTTTGTCTTGTCTGCACAATTTTCCTTGCACGAATCTCCTTGTACACTTGGCAGCCCTTATAGTTGGCAGGGTGGTCTCCTAGACATAAAGTGCAAGTGGCTGGTGTATTTCTATCTTTTTTTGGACAGTCTATTGTTCTATGTCCTTCTGCACATTTAACGCATCGGAAGGGGCGCATGTAGTTATTTTTAGTGTGCCCATACTGTTGACATCTAGCACATTGAGGGATTTCATTAGTTTTTCGTGGATCTTCTATCCTAACTTTTGTACTATATATAAATTCTATATGCTTAAGCTCTGGGTTATTTGGGCCAGGTTCCACATTCACGAAGAAAATATTTAGTGGCTTTTTGTTTCTTCGTGAGAGTGCACATATGATTTCACCCCTGACTTTATTTCCAGATTTCTCTATTTCCTCTATAATAGCTTCTTTGGGTTTCGTGTGGTGCAGGTTTTTGATCACGATTCTGCAGCACTTTTTGTCTTTTTGAGTGAAGGTATGGCCTATAAGTCCATTCTTTCGAATTAGGTCAATGACGTCTTTATACGCTTCACTTGTCTGCACCATGATTCTTAGGTGATCTCTATTTACTATTTTATAGTTGTAGCTGCTCCTTGGTACCGAGCTGTTCAGCAGTTCCGTCAGTTTTGAAATATCCGTAATACCATACAAGATGGTTGGTGGGGGTTTACTCGATTACTTAATATGCGCTTGGCTTTCCATAGGTTCAATAGATTCAGGTAAGTCTACTGGAAGTCCACTGTATCTATTGGAGGTATTGATAGAGCTCTGTGGGGTATGTTCTGGACTCTTATGTCCTTCCGCTGAAGGTGGGCTGCTAGAGACTTTTTTTCTTTTAGGGTTGCGTTGGGTGGGTATTCTTTGCCATGTGGGAGGATAGCTGGAGTCATCGACCTTTTCTGTAGCCATCGCTGGTGGTGGAGGCAAGTCTATCTCCTTTACGTTACTGTCTGCCATAGACTTATTCCCAAGTGAGGAAGATCTAGGTCTTTGGGTAAAGAGGCTTGGATGAAACGCTTGCTGCACAAAATTTCTTTTAATCTTTCCAGTAACATTTTCTGTCACAGGGACCTGGTCGTCCACCCCTGTGCAACTCATTGTATTACTAAAATTATCCTATTTTTTTACAATGGCAACAATTTTCCATATGTCAACCGACATTTCGACATCTGACGTTTATCTATTAGAAAATGTAGGTGGATGAAGAAATTTTTTTTATTCAAATGTCACCTTTAGATTATGATCACTGTTTTTATTAAGAATCACTGATTGTTTTGCGCTACCAATAATTGTGCACAGTAATCACTAAATAAGGTCCACTTTAATACTATTTCTAAACATAAAATCGTATTTTTAAGCACTAGATCACTATAACTTTCGCCACTTTCAGACAGTATCAATGTCTTTCTTAGGTACCAATTTTTTTGCGTTATGGACACTTCCAAAAATAAAGTTATTTTTCACATTGTAGTTTTTTATTTGGAAGTCGGTAGTATTTTTTTTTTTTCACTTTTTAGTTGTACCTACCTAATAGGCAATTTTTTTAGTAAGGTAACTATAATGCCAGAATATATTACCCGAATATCATGAAACTTGAACATAACCGGTGAAATGAGAGATCTGCGTACCCCTTAAGAGTGTACTGGCGTGATATTGTTCTATGAAATGGTATAAACAATAAACAGACATGCGATTGCAGCAATCCCGAGAGATTTGTCGTTATTTATTGAAGAGTTCTGCTGTATATCTTCGAAGTTCTTCATCAGATCTTCACCAAATTAAAATTAGGCCAATATCGAAACACATAAAGAAAGAATTTTTTAAATCGGTCCACAATTGACGGAGATATCGATGAAAAAAAAATACATACACCCACACAAGTACCTCCTCCTTTTTGGTAAGTCGGTTAAAAATAATAAAGCTACTTATAGCATCACATCACAAATTGTTTTAAAATGGTAAGTCCAAGTCTGCTAAAGTAATAAAGCCGGGGACGTAGAACTAATAATAGAGATAGGTTTGATTTTTCAAATCAACCGAAGATGTTTAGGGGCTTTATAATTGTTATGTACGTGTGTAAGTCTCCCGTAGAACCAAGTCTCCCCAGTCTCCCATACAATTTTA
Organism: Orthosia cruda; assembly: GCA_964057195.1. Lineage (NCBI taxonomy): Eukaryota > Metazoa > Arthropoda > Insecta > Lepidoptera > Noctuidae > Orthosia > Orthosia cruda. The sequence continues at coordinate 39,887,038 of OZ059837.1, forward strand.
ACAGGCTAGGCTGGCATTATATCGCGCCAGGCTTTTTGCTGCCTGTCTATTGGATCCAACATTGAAAACTGCTATTATTTTTATTGATGTTACCTAGCGCTGGCTACTTTCGTATGTCGTTCTACATAACAGGATGTAATATTGGAGCCCATACGAAATAATTACCACAATATCCGTCCGTATCAAAAAGCATTGAATGCAGACCGACATTATATATGGACGGTAAAGTAGGCCAAGGTGAGAATTTTCTTAATACAACTTCCTTAAAAAGGTGTTCTACTTGATATACGGTTAGACATCCTCTCATCCTCTTCGTCCGTTACCTTACTTGAGAGTGAACGTGTGTTGGTTTTGTGCATAAATTCTTAAGGATTGTATATGTAACTTTGGCCCATAACCGCAAAGTGAAAGTGACCAATTTTGCTCAAACATTATTAAAATCTTTTATTGTTTTTAACCGGTCGCCGCGGTGCTTGCGCACTGCAGATCTGCCTCGCTGGTTTGGCCCCGCCCACACGCAAGAGCAGGACGGTCTCCATAATTGCTCTCCCGCTTGCGCGCGCGCCTCTTTGTTGCTGTGTACTACGCGTATGCACCAAATCCCCGAGCCCATCGACGTGTGTGTGATCGATATTGGACTGCGTACAATGCCTCGCGGTTATCGCTCGCCTGCGGCTTCGCCATCTGTGAACTCCAGTGTACTGCAAGTGAAGTCTGACTCGGATATACCCGCAGCGGTGATGAATAGCCCAGTAGGTAGTGTAAACACCGCGTCGCGGTTCAAACGTCCTTGCCCAGAATTCTCGCCTGGTAGTGAACTTCAAGACCTAAAACGCGAAATACTACAAATGTTGTCTACCTGGAAAAAAGAACAAGAGGAACGCCTTACAAAATTCTCCCACGACCAAAACACCTGCCTCACTAAGTTGGTCTCCGAAATAGCGGAACTAAAATTACAGAATCTGGCTATTCAAAAATCAAACTGTGAGATAGAGAAATCTATTACATTTATCACTGAACAGTACGATGATATGATTACAAAAATTGATGTTCTGCAAAAAGAAACCCAAAAACAGAAAGACAACATAGTTAATTTGGAAATAAAGATTCAGGATATACAACAGCTTTCCCGGTCATCCTGCGTCGAGATACGCAACGTGCCTGCCGTGGAGAACGAGTCAGCGTCAGATTTAACTACGATAATCAGCAAAGTCGGTGCAGCAGTTGACATGACCATCTATAAAACCGAGCTTCGCGATGCATATCGCTTACCCGGGAAACAAGGCACCGTCAGACCTATTATTGCAGAGTTCATGAATGTTCAGCTTAAAAACAAGCTCATCACAAGTGTGCGTGACTTCAACAAAATCCACCCCAACGAGGGTCGACTGAATACCAAATGCATTGGTTTACCCGGAGATCGACGCCCAGTATATGTTGCTGAATATCTTCCCGCTAGTTCCAGAAAACTGTTCTATGAGGCAAGAGAATTTGCGAAGCAAAAAGGATACAAGTTTTGCTGGACGGCGAACGGCAACATTTTCTTGCGGCAAATTGAAGGAGCGAAACAAGTTATTGTCAGATCTGAGGAAACTCTAAGAAATCTACAATTGGACATAAACCAATGACTATATTATAGCTTGCTCCACTTATCAACTAGTCACTTATATAATTGCCTCAATGTTAGTAATACTCAACTATCAAAACGTAAGTGCTTAAGTTTGTTCATAATCTGTTTCAACATGTATCTTTTGTTTAAGTTATTATGCAAAATACACATCCCCATCATAATATGCTTTATACCAATACACCTCACAAGATACACAACTATGTACCTAAAATTACACTCGCATCTTTTTACACTAAATAAATCTCAGTACCTACTATATACAATTACAGAAACTATTTTACACACTTATTACTCATTTTATACCATAATTAAAAACCTTTATCAGTACCTTATTCACCTAGTTTTCACTAATTACCTTCAGCACAACTCACTGCGTCATATACTAACACACCAAGCAAAGTTTTCTAATGTCTAATGTTGCACAAGTTATTGATGACATCGATCACACGGCTTTTACAACTAGCCTACAACTCCAATCTATAGATGACTGTAGGCTGCACTTGGGCGACATAGGAGGTCAATACTCGGTTGTGGTCCAAAATATACGCAGTATCAAAAAGAATTTTGATAATTTCTTTGTTCTTTTGAGCCGATTGCATGTTTCGCCGGACATAATTATTATGACAGAATGTTGGCTTGACGACACGTATACCTGTTCCGAAATTAATAACTACGATTATCACTGTTCCAAAAACTACCTTAACCAAAACGATGGAATAGTCGTATATACCAAAACGTCTCTGCAAGCCTCTGTCGTGGAACCATCCTGCAAAGATACGAACTGTCTGGTTGTCAATGTCAGGGACGAACTCTCACTGATTGCCATATACAGGTCTCCATCTTTCTATAATATAAATAACTTCTGCGAATCTTTAACAAAGCTGATGGAGTCGTGTAAGGCCACCACATGTGCTATTGTAGGGGATCTGAACATTGACATCAAACCTGACTGCACGGACAGACGCGCTTCTGAGTACCTTGACTTAACCGGCCACTATGGGTACTTTCCGGGACACACTTTGCCTACACGAGGTGACAACTGCTTGGATCATGTTATGCTTAAAACTCAGAAATCAGCTACTGTTATTGTGTGTAACACAGGCATAACAGATCACGAGACGGTTATCCTAGGCATTCAAAGAGAATCAGCTAGGCCCAGAGTTGAAAAACGACACGCACGAATTGACCATATAAAATTAAAGAAAGACATTGAAAATGAGTCTTGGGACTGGCTTCTTGAGCAGACCGACGTTACTATTGCATTTCAAAAATTTGTCGAGACACTTTCTGGTAAAATTAAACAGCACACCACTAACCGTGTCTGCCGTGGCTCAATGGATATTATCAAGCCTTGGATAACTAGAAGCCTCCTGAAGTGCATTAGACGCCGTGACTTAATGCACATTAACGCAAAGAAACAAGAAAATCGCGGCAATCTTGTTATCCAACATGAATATAAGAGGTATCGAAACTACTGTAACAATATATTATCAAATCTAAAACAAGACCATGACCGTAAACTTCTAATGGAAACAAAAGGTGACTGTAAAAAGCTGTGGTACGAAATCAAGAAGATTTGCAACATAAAAAGTAAGAAAACCGGCAAATCTGAGCTTGTGACCGACAGCGACAACCCCGTTCCCACATTAAATAAGGTGAACGACTATTTCTCAACTGTTGGCAAAAACCTTGCAGCAAAATCACTCAGTCTATTAGGCTTAACTGAAACTGACTTGGCCCGTAACAATGATCAATACAGTACTATAAACACAAGCCCCAATTCCTTTTTCTTTACTCCGACTGATGAAAAAGAAATATTTTCAATTATCTCCCATCTTAAAACGGCGTCAGCGTCGGGTTATGCGGCATTAATAACACCTTTTTAAAACAATGTTCACATGTTCTGGTCGGTCCGATTGCTTTTCTGTGCAACTTAAGCCTTAGTACGGGTAAAGTACCTGATTGCATAAAGATTGCCAATATATGCCCGATATTTAAAAGTGGAGATCCAAAAATCCCTTCAAACTATCGTCCGATTTCCCTGCTGACATCTCTCTCAAAAATCCTTGAGAAAGTTGTAAACAAACGACTTCTTGCATACCTAGAACAAAACAGATTATTGTCGGACAATCAATACGGTTTTAGGGTTGGTAGGTCCACTGAGGATGCAGTAACCAACTTAGCCGATTTCATAGCCCTCAATCTAGGTCAGGGACGGGCATGTACTGGCATCTTCCTGGACCTCGCCAAGGCATTTGATACAATATCTAGGAAAATCTTGATTAAAAAAATGTCGCTTCTGGGAGTTCGTGGCACTGCCCTGGACTGGTTTACCTCATATCTCAATGATAGAACGCAAAAAGTTGTGATAGGGGAATACTCTAGTGACCCAAACTCAGTGCAATTTGGTGTGCCCCAGGGAAGCGTGCTGGGACCTACCCTATTTATTATATACATAAATGGACTATGCGCTATGAAAATCCCTCAAGCAAAAATTTTTACATATGCTGACGACACCGCAATCGTATTTCATGGGGAAACTTGGGATGACGTTAAGTTCTCGGTTGAAAGCGGGGTGAAAGCTATTTCGAACTGGCTGAAACATAATCTGTTAACCTTAAATATAGAGAAAACAAAGGCAATCAACTTTGCCGTCTCGAAACGTTCCGCCCCTAACTCGGTAACGTGTTTGCAGCTGCACTCCTGTTCTAGTCCAGAAAATTGTACTTGCCCATACATCGAACAAACAGACTCGATTAAATACCTGGGAGTCTTTGTAGATGACCGTTTGTCATGGTCCAAACATCTGACTGCATTAAGGGGTAGGGTTCGAAAGATGCTCCGTATCTTTAAGCAACTGGGTAAAATTGCAGATGACTCAGTTCTAAAGATGATATACTTCTCTCTCTGTCAATCAGTCCTTAACTATTGCATAATAGCATGGGGTGCGGCTGGTAAAACGTCGCTAATAAGGGTTGAAAGAGCTCAACGAGCTCTGCTCAAAGTTGCCTACGGAAGACCATTCCGGTACCCCACTAACACACTCTACACCGAAGTGGGAGTTCTTCGAGTCAGACAGCTTTATATCTTATCTGTCACCCTAAGATTTCACAAAACCTCCATGTGCACTTGTATTCTGTCAAGTCGAAGGGTGCAATGGGAAAAGATTCAATGCCGTAAAACAATCGGTAGAAGGTCGTACGGTTTTATGGGACCGCACATTTACGGGAAACTCAACAACCAACTCAAAATTCTACAACTTACTCAAATTAAGTGCAAAATTACGGTTACCAAATGGCTTATTACTCTGGACTATGATATGACCGAAAACATAATAAACTAAAAAAAAAATTGTGTGAGGTACTAAATACATATCTCTATTTATATATTTATTATTCTATACTTCCACATAATCATATACATTCTCAGGTATAACAATCAGACACAATATCTTAATCCATACACCCGCACAAACACACACTATCACATATACACACACACCATCACACATACATACACACCATCACAATCACATACAACATAGGTACATGCATTAAGGGTTATATACTGCTTTCTTTTAGTATTAACTTTTTTATTTTATATTCCTTTTCTTGCAAATTACAATTAGATTAGATTTAATTAAGAAATTTACTGTAACGTTTTATATTGTAAACGGAACGAAGGAGCCTGGATCTCACGACACAGGGAATCCTAGTGTGAGTTCCAGGAAGCAACGCATTTGTATGTAATTTTTAAACAATAAATTATTCTTATTCTTATTCTTATTCTTACATAACCGTTTGCTTTTTCCTGTAGATATGTCAAGATATCACTAAGGAAACCTCCAGAGAATGATTATCTGAATGTTTCTGTTGTCGGTGGTCTAAGTGGTCTGGTTGGCGTTTACGAGAATTGGTAGCGGTATTCCTCTGTTGCCAGTAAGATAAGAACTTAACACACTTGTGACCACCAAATGGTTCGACTAATTCGTCACACATAAAATAATGACGGTATAATAATTATGAGCTGATGATAAAAATGATAAGCTAGGGTATAACTCAGCCCCCCGGTGGGTCCCTGCATTGTCGAGGCGGGGGAGCTCAGTAGCCGTGCCGTGGTCACAGTGAAGCTAAGAGGAACCCGAGGAGAGGCCGCATCGCACATGAGGCGGGCCGCGATGTCATTTGGGGGGCCTCCCATACCCATACGATATCGCGGCTGAGGGTTGGAGGCCGCGGCGGGAGAGGAGTGCCGGTATTGCGGTGCGCCGCTCTCCCTACCTTCCGAAGTGTGGACGCGGTCGCCACCGTCTGATGGCGGACGCGGTGGGGCCGCAGGAGTGGAAGAGTATCGGTATAGCGTTGGCCGCTCTCCCTATTTCCTGCGGCCGAATTATGGTAGGTGGCGTGGCCATTGGCCGTGACCCGTCACAGGGCAAAAAAGGGTGCCATACACGGGTTCATCAGGCACCCATGTGCTGGTTTGGTCCCTGGGGTGGTCATAGCTTGCAATGTGTTCTGGTTATGCCGGTGATGGGGGGTACTCGTTGACGGACAGCCGCGGCGGGTTCGCGGTTAGTGCTATCGCGTGCCCGTGTTCCCGCGGCACAGGAGGACATCGTGGATTTTAGTGCGTTGGAGTCTCAGATGTCCCACACCTGCACTATCTCATGGTAGGCCGTGGCAGTGCAGTATGCATGAGCATTACCAAACGCAAAAATAAAAATAAAATGTTATAGCTCAAATAATGTCGAATATTTTGACCATTCTCACTAATCAATAGGTTATCTATCTATCTATATATATAAAAGAAGAAACTGACTGACTGACTGACTGACTGATCGATCAACGCACAGCCTAAACCGCTAGGCCTAGAAGAATGAAATTTGGCAGAAAGGTTCCTCATGTGGCGTAAGTGAGCACTAAGAAAGGATTTTTGGAAATTCCACCCAAAGGGGGTAAAAAGGGGGTTGAAAGTTTGTATGTAATTTCTACAGTTTGTAAGTTGGGCACGCGAAATTTTAGATTTACTCTCTTGGTTGATAAAAAGAATTAATGTATTTATTAGTTTTTGGATATTCGACCCCTAAGGGAGGAAAAAGGGGGTTGAAAGTTTGTATGTAATTTCTACAGTTTGAAAGTTGGACACGTGAAATTTTAGATTTAATCACTAGGTAGTTAAAAAAAACCATGTATTTATTAGTTTTTTGGCAATTCTACCCCTATGGCAATAAAATAGGGGTTCTAACGTTATATGAAATTTCTTCGGTTTGGAAGGTAAAACATCTAAAATTACGCGGTTTACGCTCCTGATTAATAAAAAAACAATGAGTTTAATTATTTCCGGAAATGCCACCCCTAACGGGGGTAAAAAGGGTGTTGAAAGTTTGTATGTAATTACTACAGTTTGTAAGATGGACACTTGAAATTTTAGATTTACGCTCTTGGTTGATAAAAAGAATTAATGTATCTATTGGTTTTTGGAAATTCGACCCGTAAGGGGGTAAAAAGGGGGTAGAAAGTTTACGTGAATTTTTTACATTTTATAAGTTGTACACGTGAAATTTTAGATTTACGCTTTTGGTTCATAAAAAGAATTAATATATTTATTGGTTTATGGAAATTCGTCCCCTAAGGGAGGAAAAAGGGGGTTGAAAGTTTGATTACATAATTTCTACAGTTTGAAAGTTGGACACGTGAAATTTTAGATTTAATCTCTAGGTAGTTAAAAAAAACCATGTATTTATTCGTTTTTTGGCAATTCTAACCCTATGGCAATAAAATAGGGGTTCTAACGTTATATGAAATTTCTTCGGTTTGGAAGGTAAAACATCTAAAATTACGCGGTTTACGCTCCTGATTAATAAAAAAACAATGACTTTAATTATTTCCGGAAATGCCACCCCTAACGGGGCTTAAAAGGGGGTTGAAAGTTTTATGTAATTTCTATAATTTCTAAGTTAGAGTTGGAATTGATAAACAGAATTCATGTAGTTATTAGGTTTTAGAAATTCTATCCCTAAGAGGAATAAAGTAGGGGGTGAAACTTTATATGAAATTTCTTCGGTTTGGAAGGTAAAATATCTAAAATAGTAGGTTTACGCTCTTCATTAATAAAAAAAGTAATGTGTCAAATACAGGTCTTCGGGTCCCAAGCCAGGAGCTCACGCCGGGGCCCATAGCGGCGTTGGGACTCCTGGACCCTTTCTGAACCTGTACCCCACGAAATCGCGGTTCGCGGCAGTGGAAAGCTAGGGATTTGCTCCTTGTTGGGAGATATACTGGTACCTATCTCACAGGTGAAAGTGGGACGACCACAAGATGTGTCAATATGACTTACCTTAGATTCCTGCGGTAGACAATATCGTGCCGTGAGGTTAGGGATAGGAGAATATATATATAATAAAGGACAATGATTCGATTTGGACCACCAACGCGTTCTGGGCCGGGGTCCGGCTTCCGTTAGACACACACGCGTTTCCCACAAAAGCGCTTCGCTGCGCGTGAAAATATACTTTAAACCACCCTCGCTGGCGCCCCACAACGCGATTAACAAATACAATGCGCGAAACACATCTCGATTAGATATGTTTCGACAAAAACCCGACTTCAGCGTGTTAACGTTACAAATTTTCTCTTTCGACTGTTAAGTGTCAGCTGTCAAAATCGTTGACAGCCCACCGCCACGGTGTTGCAAGTAAACACTGAAAATTGGGACGAAACATGAATGAGTTTATTGATTGCCGGAAATTCTACCCCTAATGTAAACTCGAAAAAGTAGCGAGCCAAACCCGCATTTATTTACGATTAATAAAACTCTAAAAAACAAAACAAAAATATCCTTATTCACATTGAAATAAGGTCGCTTTTCTTTGACAAGCAAAAGTGACCCTTATTCTCATTAGCATAAGGTCCACATTGATCACCATTGTCACAGAAACAGCTCAGAGAGACCGATAAAAGGCAAAAAAATTACGACCAACATAAATTTTAAAACCCTCATATCTCAGAAACGGTTGGAATTAGCGCATTTCTGACAAAAAAATTGCCCCCCTGCCCTCAGCTACTTCATCCAGGAGAACAAGATAGGATTTCCCCCCCCCCCCCCTTAACCGTTTACCTCCCCCCGCAAAAACATTTTTCATTCTAAAAATACCAACACGGAAATCGAAAACACGTGCAACAAACCTCCCGCCCCTCCCCCCTGCCCCTCACCACTCAGATTCCACAGAATTCAAAAACCTTATTAAAAGTCAAAGTATCACCGCCGTGCCCGTCGGAGTGGGGAGCGTGAGGTTTTTTCGAACGGAATTTCTGGATTCGGTCCCCGCGCTCAAGGCCCGCGATAGAAGCTATGCAATAGCTTAATAACCTAAGTAAATAATAAAGGATATCATTATTAGTTTTCTGAAACTACCCCTAAAAGACGATTAGAGGGGTGTTGAAGATCTTGGTTTAATAAACTTGAAATTTGGGAACATGACTTTTATACTAACCTTAATAAATAATGTGGGTTGGTAATTATTCGTTTTCCGGAACTATCCACAAAATACTATTTAAGGGGTGATCAAGATTTTTGAAGTATATCAAGATTTAGTAAGTATTACACATAGCTTCTTTTAATGATGTAGGTGAGCACTAAGGACGGAGTTTTGGAAATTCAACCTTTAAAGAGACACACACGTATTTGTATAAAAACTTTTTTATAAAAAAATATTACTGACTTCCAACTAAAAGCACTACAAAGTGAAAAATTAATTTCTTTTTCGAAGTCGGTGTCTTTGGTAGGTACCTACCAATTTTTTTCGTTATGGACACCGACTTCGAAAAAGAAAGTTATTTTTCACTTTGTAGTGTTTTTAGTTGGATGTCGGTAGTGTTTTTTGTAAAATTGATTTTTATTTTTCACTTTTGAGGTGGACCTAATAGGCAATTTGCCTTTAGTAAGATACTTAATTATTTTTTGTGTATGTTCACCGATATCTCCGTCAAACAACACTGGACAAACGGTCCAGTTCATTAGTTCTAAATCGAGGAAGAGGTCATCTTAGTGCCGTAAGCTTCTTCAAAAAACCGTTGACACACCTAAAACATCTTCTGGGGGTAATTCTGAAAAACTAATGATGGCAATTTATTATTGCCTAAGGAATAAGATTTTTAACTGACTTTCCAAAGAGGAGGCGGTTCTATGTCCTCTAAATCCTAACTTAAACTGTACATATCTACAAGTGTCTGAAGTTACCGGCCCAAGGCAAAAGGCCACCTGGTGGTCAGACGCGGGGTTCGTGAGTAACCCTCAAGCAAGTGAGCTCCTGTGAGCGAGCTGCATCTCCGGCACTTTCCTGGATAGAAAGCAGAGGACTACCCGTTGGATTAGTTTTCCGGCAACCCAGCTGTAGGCATTGGGTAGATGCGATGATTTGTATTCGAGAGGTGAGCGTGCTTACAGCTCCGGGACCATTCTGGAGAAATGGGAGCCAGCTTCTCTGGCGTCCCGAACGGGGATTGAATCCGCTAGCACCAACTGCGCTGGTGCCGGTGCTTGCACTAGTGCTGGCGTGCTGGGGTGCGTGTGGTGAGCGGCTTTATTGCTCCGGTACCATTCTGGACAAATGGTAGTGAGTAATCATGATGCGACTCACATTTTCTCTTGAGTACCAGGGGCGAGTGCTCTCGGAGGCGTGACCTACCGAAGATGGTCCCAGACACCTCGTAAGGGGTTGCCTGGTATAGTGTGCCGCCTTTTTATACCGAAAGGTGGGTAAAGGTGGCCACTATAGAAAATCTCATTAGTTTTGATCGGGTTATGTACATATCTACGATATCCCATTTATTATTGATCTAAAAATAGCTTATTTTTGATCACCTTCACTAACTGCACATAATTTAGTTGAATAAAATACGAGATCATGCGAACGAAGTCGCGGGCGGAGTGCTAGTACATTATACAACACAGTATAGGTTCAGTAGGTATATTTAGTTTCATAAATCAAGAAGCCACCTAAATGAGGGTTGAACCCTATTAAATTGAAACCCCTCATTAAATAAAAAAACATATTTGAAACAATACTTTATTAGCGAAGGTCCTAAAAAGAATGAAAAGGACGGTGGAAAGAAGCAAAACATTATAAATGCGTTTAGTAATAATTAAGCTCTTCTTAGCTCTCTGATATAAAATAAGAACAATGGTTGGGTGAAACCTAATAAAAACCAGAAGGATCGATCAGCCTACACCTACTTACTGTTACCATGAAATATGATAGCTGATACGGTTTCCCATGTTATGCCTCAAAACCATTTCCTTTTACCATAGAACCATTACAGTTAATTTGCACAGCGCGTAATATGCCGACTTGTTATAATTAACGGGTGCAATAACACTTCATCATCGTTACGAGGCTGCAAGGTCTGGTGATTTGCGTCATGCAGGGATGCTATGACCCTGGCATGTGGGTCAGGGTCCTGACCTGAGTTTGACTGAGATGTGTCAGGGTCAGAGCGTCTCGAGGGAGTGTGCCGCGTCTCGCCTCGCTGGTCGCGGAAATGAAGTCAAACATAATTGGAACATCTGCAGAATTACAATAGGAAAAATATTTGATGGTTTTTAAAGGAACGCTTTTATGAGGAATGTGTGTTCAATTTAATAGGTTTCATCAAACATCATGTGCGATTAAATATTCCAGAAATTGTAATATGAAGTGAAGCTGTTACGATTCCACGAATTAACTTTATTGCTGTCGATAAAAGCGTATCTATTAACTTTACAGCTTCTGGGAATGATCACAAAAATATTAAACGTTAAGTATAATGTTCAGTGAATTGTCTGAAACGAAGGGGAACCCAATTCGCAACGATATTAGGAAAGCGCCGCGTAAATCTAAACAGTTAACGCGGGTGGAGCATTGAGTGGTCATAGAGCTCCCGCTGAAATTCAAAAGTCATCATTCGGGGTTAGGATATCGCCTATTTCCTCCTCCAATTTTAGACCAATGCATAAAATGTTTTAAATACTGAATAAGACAGATTTATACTGTATCTATGTTTGTAGGGTTCTGTAGTCAACAAGGGACTCTTCCCGTTTCGCCATGTCCGTCTGTCCGTTCGGCCGCACCTTATCTCAGAGACTCTTAGTACTCGAAAGCTATAATTTGGCATGGATATACAAATTAATCACGTCGACAAAGTGGTAAAATAAAATACTGAAAAAAAATGTATTAGGGTACTTCCTGTACACGTAAAGTTCCACGTTTCCTCTTACTTAAAGCCAAGATGAGAGCACCGCTACACTAAATAAATCGTCTGTATCTGCGTGTCACAGTCCAAATAATCCAGTTATAATAACTAGTTAATTGGGCAGTGTCACAGCGCCAGCGCTCGCATCAAGCGCGACTGTGTCACAGCTGAGATCCTGCCACGCTCTGCCTGCCTCGCAGTTGGAGCGACTTTGATCGCCAATACCGTTAGTCTCGTGGTCGTTGATTTAACCTTGATCTTCATTGTTTTGTGGAAGCGTCTTCTTTGTTATGCTATTTGATTTTGTCATTCATTAAGTACCATTTTTATTACTTTTCTACAAGTATTAGGTAGGTATGATTTCAAGCTGAAGAGGTTCATCACGACCTATGTTTGTATTTGAGTATGTTGACCAGGCTCTTCGTGAGTTCTGTGGACATCATTTTCATATAACCAACAACGTGGGTGCTAATTCTGGACGGCGTGGCGTTAAAGGAATAAATAAAGCACTAAAGTTTAGTTACATGAAACTGTGCAAGTAGCTTGCTTATCATGGTGCCATACATAGATATAATAAACAAGTATTATTTATTAACAAGTATTATATATTATACTGTATTTTAGATTTATATGGTGCCATACTAACTTCTGATTGGTGAATGGTAATGAAAATGGCATTCAAGCTACTTGCAAACTTTTATGCAACTTACAGGTTCTTCTCTCTTCTTCTTTCATGTACATACATGTGAATTTTCGCCATTAAAACGGGCGATCAGCTCAAATAGCGAACTATAAATCTACACAACTTGTCAGACTGTGTCAGCCCCTGTATTACCTACGCAGTTCCGGTCTGAAGTAGTACATGCATGCATGATGTAGTACATTAATAACATAATTGAAAATACCTCAATCAATTTCATAATAATTACTTATTTACTAATCCTATTCAATCAATATATCATACCTATACGCAGACATAATTATACATCCAATTTGACATTTGTAATATTTTTATTAATTTTTTGATGCTATGTAATGCCTTGAAATGCTACTTGGCCCTCTTCCTCTCTCATAATTTTTGCTGTGCCCGACGGGGTCCATATTGATCTTTTACCATGTCTATACCATCTATGTAATACATATGGAATGCAATAAAGTATTGAGTATTGAATATGCATAAGCAATTACAACAAACTACAAATGGTCCAAAACAAGTATATTATATACAAATAAAGTTCTTTAATGACAATCAAAGGGGGCAGAAGCAAGTGTGTGGTTTGGTGGGCATTGCTGCTGGTGAGAGCAGTAGCAGCTATAAAGTGCCAAAAAACCCCCTCTGCTGTACTCGTGGCGGAGTACCGTAACAAGCACAGCCCAGCCAGTCCGAGTCATCCACGTCCCCATCGTTCTCCCTGGGACCTGCTGCAATTGCGCCGCCGCGCGTCTGCTACCCCGAGTTGCAGCTGAGGTAACAGATGCAGCGCGAAGGGCGAATATTCTGCGCCTAGGCTCTCTCTCTCTCTCTCGGCAGCCCCGCTATCGGATTAAGCACAATGGGCTAATGACTCACTTGCCCCACAATTTTAGATACCTGAAACCGAAACAGAAATAAACCGGACCGATTATTCAACGACGACATAGTAGCATAAAGAAGTATTGTTGTACATTGTCATCATCATGGGAGAACTAAATGCAAAGGCTGGGATGAGTTAACACGTATTATATTATCGGTGGTTAACACCAACCGCGAGCGTCGTAATATGGATACACAGGGACTTGGAGTTTGCGATCCCATTCTCCGATCATATTCATATACCCGATCACATTCCCAAGCAAGCTTTGGACTGGAATCCCCAAGGGAAAAGAAAGCGTGGCCGTCCCCGTCAAACCTGGCGTCGCACTGTGTTGGCAGAAGCGACGAGCATCGGAATGACATGGAGCGAGGTGAAGCGTGAAGCTCAAGACCGATCGCGATGGAGGACATCTGTGGACGCCCTCTGCCCCATCTAGGGGTTATAGGACATAAATTCAAAGTTAAGTCATCTGAAAATATTAATTTCGAAATTAATCAAAGACTTTCATAAAAAAAACAACTGACTGATTTTACCCTTTTCAACAATAAAATTAAGTAAATAATCAAAGTTTTACGAACAAGTATGAGTTTTATTCAAGACTTTAACCAACTTGTTTCAACTGTTTTCTTAACAATCTCTATGTTACCATGTAACACAAGAATCTTTTCTATATAAATTATAATCACCACATACTGTTAAAAGTTCATGCAAATTACTATTATGAACAAAATTCGCTTAATGTAACTGTCGTAATTGAACAAAAGACAATCAATTACAAAGGCACTCATAGTCATTACCCGTAACTGTACCGAAGCGTCGACAAAAAGCTGTCGGTCATGTCGCGCGTCGGTTGACGACGACGGCGCACGCTTGACGGCGTCGCCGGCGCATCTCCCGAACAAGAGCACTAGGTCGCCACACCGAGCCAGTCAGACCTGAGACCGACACTTGATACCTAAATGTGGCCTTAATAGCGGTTGGCGGCCTTCTGAGCGCAGATCTCGAAGATACAACGACAAATATTTGTGTGGCCTGCAAATATCAACTTTCAGCTGAAGTTTGAACAGACTACCTTTGTATTATTAAGAAACTACTGACCAAATAACTACTTTTGAAAGGAGAAGACATAAAAAGGAAAAATAGAATAACTATGAAAATCTTATTATATCTATCTATATATATACAAGTTAAATCTCAAAATTTAAAAACCCCCGACACATTTATCTTGCGAAAACACCCCGATTCAAACAGTAAAACGCCCATAACTTTTGAACGGCTGAACCGATTTTATTCAAACATAACTAAGAACCACGGACTAGTTGCCTCCGTTTTGCGGTATGGTATTATTTTTTGGGGGCAGTCTACTGATGGGGCGCTTGTATTTAGGATGCAAAAACGATGCATAAGATCAATGTGTGGTCTTAAGACCACAGATAGCTGTCTTCCTTCCTTTGAAAATATTAACATTCCCGTCTTTATAAACACATCAACACGGTCTAGGGATATTTTCAAAAAAGCGAATTACCATCAATGTGTTAATTATTTATATGACATGTATATATTTAAAAGATACGTTATTTAATATTCTACCATTTTTTAATAATGGTTAAGGTACTTCGATTAAAATTTCAGGATTTTATGGAAAAAAATTGAAGCATAGACGGAAACCGTATATGAATTAACTTTTAATTTATGAGTAAAAACTGAAAAAAATAGAAAAATCATTTAATTTGTGTTTATAAACTTAAAGTTAGTAGTCTGAGAAAGCGCCCATGATGTTCATAACACATCGGCAACGATTCGGCATGCTCAGAACAAGGTTGTCAATGTCTTGCTGCGGAATATTGTCCCATGTCCTTCTGAGGTGCGCAAAAAGTTGATCTTCTGTAGCCAGATTTTCAGGAACTTCCTTCAGAGCTCTTCTTTGCAGCATATCCCACGCATGCTCAATGGGATTTAGATCTGGCGATTGAGCAGGCCAGTCTAAGGCCCTAACATTGTGTGTATGTAACCAAGCTGCTACCGTTCTCGCCGTGTGTGCCCGGGCATTGTCGTGCATGAGCAGGAAATCTTGCCCCATTTGTGTTCTGTGGGGCAAGATTACGGGCCCCAGCACCTGTTGGACGTATCGTTCTGCCGTCATATTGCCCCGCACCCAAACGAGATCCGTCCGTCCTCAAAGACGAATTCCTGCCCAAACCATAATTGTTCCTCCTTGGTATGGGTGAACTTCCTGAGGGTTCTGAAGACGGCTCCATCGTCCAGGAACTCGCCAAACACGCGTCCTTCGTGAATCTGGATGGAAGCCGAACCTGGATTCATCCGTGAACAGCACATTGGACCATTGCTCACGGCCCCAGTCCACGTGGTTCCGAACCCATTCTAATCGTCGTCCACGATTGCCTCTCCGTAAAGGTGGGACCCGGAGTGGTCTACGAGAGCGTAGATTGCTTTCATGCAGTCGCCTTCTTACAGTTTGGTCACTCACAAGCACTTGGTGTTCCACTCGCAGCCTTTGGACTAATTGAGTCGCCGTTGCATTTGGTTGAGCTCGCGCAGTAATTTGCAAAAATCGGTCTTGCCTGGGGGTAGTGATGCGACTTGGCCCCCGGTGCCGCTCCGCTACTTTACCTGTGGCACGATAGCGTGTCCACAATCTTGAAATTACATTTTGGTGGGTCCCTATGGCCTCAGCAACATTACGCTGAACAGACCCAGCTTCCAGCATTCCCACAGCTCGTAACATCTCCGCCCGGGTCAAATGTTGGCGTTGCATGGCTACAATACCTCAATTTTAACTTTATCTTTCGTTTAAAAATGAAAAAAAACTGTAACTAAACGTAATTCGTATTGTTTTCTAAATTTCGCACAAATGAAAATTCGCTCTCCTACACATCAAGACATTTTTATGCCACTGAAACAAAAGAATTTTCAAAATTTTTAATTTGGAATTAGTGTGAGATAAATTACAAACAAATCGGTGTATAAAAGATTCCAATGCGGCCAGTACTTTTCGAGTTATTTAATTGAGTATGAAATATCCCTAGACCGTGTTGATGTGTGTATATATTGGAAACGGCTTTATTTGTGAAAAATAATCCACATCTATTTAAAAAATTGTCGGCAGTCAGAAGCAATCCAATACGAACTCAATATGTGAATCAATTGTGTCAAGTTAAATGTAAAACCGCACTTATGCAAAAAAGTTTTTTTGGCAATGCCCCGCGCATTTATAACAAAGTCCCTAATTTTATTAAAACTATGAGTGTATTCAAATTTAAAAGGGCACTATTGGAAATATTAATTGAAAAAAGTTATTACACAATTGACGACTTCCTTAATGATGAATCACTGATTGCTTGACATGCTAGTTATACCATTTGACATTTTTATTTTATTTGTATTGTAACCTTGATGACATTAATGTAATAGTGTGACATTTTACAACAACTCAAACGATTGACATTAATTTGTATTATTTAATTCTCATTGATATTTAAAATTATAGTTCAATATTTTAATTTGTATAAATTAAATAATATGTTTTGCATGCCCATGTGACGGTAGAGCATGGAGGACTATACTATATAATAAAACATCTATGTACTAAATACCCATGTTTGCAAACCAATAAATGATTTGATTTGATTTGAACAGTCTAGACAAAATCACCTTTCAAAGAAAAAAAACTGAATCAAATTCGGTTCATCCGTTTAGGCGCTATGATGCCACAGGCAGACACACAGATACACAGCAACACACGTCAAACTTATAACACCCCTCTTTTTCCGGCGGGGGTTAAAGAAACCGGTCAAGTGCGAGTCGAACTCGTGCGCCGAGGGTTCCGTACCTACCCATACCGGCAAAGATACAGATAAAGATGGACATAAGATGGATATTGCGAACCTTTTGAGAAATCAGTTTGTTTGATGCTTAGCCCCTTTGTGGCAAGGTGGGCACACGTTTAGAGGTAAGTCCCCTGGACATGACGGGCTCAGTAGCTCATC
The DNA here is from genome assembly GCA_964057195.1 of Orthosia cruda. Lineage (NCBI taxonomy): Eukaryota > Metazoa > Arthropoda > Insecta > Lepidoptera > Noctuidae > Orthosia > Orthosia cruda. The sequence continues at coordinate 39,904,481 of OZ059837.1, forward strand.
GTTTGCAATACGCCGGTCCTCACTTACCGAGGGTTTTGGCACTGCTGTACAATAGATGTATTGGTCATTCATACTTGCCCTCTGACCTAATGAGGACGATTGTGGTTCCCATTGTTCAAATCAAAATAAAATCAAATAATGGTCTGCTTGATACACAGCTAAACGAACATCTTGTGCTGCACGACAATCAGTTCGGGTTTCGGCCAGGATTTTCTACAGAGAGGGCAGGAGGGATGACCTCCCCTGCCCTCTTCAATTTCTATATGAATGCCCTGATTGAGGCGCTTAGCAGTCAACATGTCGGTTGGCATATTGACGGTGTATGTGTCAATAATAAGCTTTAAAGGACAATACTGACATTGAAAATGGATCGGAACGGCGGGCTCTTTCCGTTCGTGCGAATATGATAGCTCGCAGGTTTGCATGTTGTATTGCAGAAGTAAAGAGTCTTTAGAGCGGTCTGTGCCACTTTCTACACTTGCAGCCTGTGGGAGAAGTACTCGCGGGCCTCGTATGGAGCCCTTAGCGATAATGCACAAGCGCGCAACATCAATGGTGGCCCGAGTTATGGACAGCCCTGACAGGGTTCTGAAAATGATTGTTGATAGAGTGGACTGTCCGTATATAGTTCACTGCTGTCAGTTACATGTGTCACCGTATCGTGTTGTTTCCTAATACTTAGTTTTAATGCACTTTGTTACTAACCCTATATGAGTCTTAGCTCGAAATAAAGTTTTTAATAGTACATTATGGTAGAAGTGTGTAATGTTGGTGATTACCGCTGAGGCGCCATTGAGACCCGAGCCGTTTTTTTTTTTTTTTTTTTATTCAATATTCTACCGCGGACATGTGGCAGTCCGCGCTCTTTTTTATTGTGTTTATATTTTGTATGTTATTTTTTTTTTTCATAATGATTACAATTGTTGGACTCCTACGTCGGACATTATTTTAAGGCTTACTTAACTAACTTAAATTTACGTGAGTTCATCCCTCACTAAATACTATATATATATATATATATTACTTATATTACACTGGCATTACAATTTTATGTTTCTATTTACTACTTATCTTTATGTTATTAACTATTTTGTTTACTTATTTCTATTGATACACTGCTTATGTTATTACTATATCTATTGGTACACTTTGTGGGAAGATGCATGGCAGTGCGAGCAGACCAGCCCCGGCCGACGGTTCCGGTTATAGAACCCCGTCGTTAGGACGTTAAGGTGAGTATGACTGACTCGCTGCACCATGCAGCTTCACATGTATATATATAGTTTTTTTTTTTTTGCTTTGACAGGGTGATGGTTTGGGTATGTGTTTGGGTTAGAGTTTTTGGATGGGACTTGTTAGGTGGTGTTTTGGCTGCTGACCAGGGACTTCGCTAGCGTGAGCAAGGCCTCTATGACGACTACGTCTCGATGCTGCATGGCCGTCTTAAGATTGTAGTTGACGACCGTTTTAGTCGGCGCATCCATCGCCCTCTTAGCAAGGCGGCCTGCGGCGTCATCGGCGTCGTCGGTGTAATAGACGCAACTGACTGTATGTCTGGACACCGCCACTACCGTGTGGGAGATGCTGTCGTGGACCTGAAGCCTCCTGGACTTGGTGTTGATGATGATAACGCTGTCGTAGGTCGACCTCTGAGCCTCATGTATGGTTAGCAGGCGCGCCTCACCGGACCCATATCCCTGGCTTGCAAGAGAGTCTTTCTCCCCCTGCGTATGAACCAGGAACAGGGTGTTTTGGGCAGTACCCGGTATTTGCGCCCCTGTAAAACCTTTCACCTTCAGGGAGTGGACCCGCGACAGCGACGACTTGGAGGAGTATATACCGGGGTATATCTCACTCAGTGCAAACGCCACGTCCATTGGATTGCGGTGTGTGCAGAGAAACTCCTGGGTGATGCCAGCCACCAGGTCTGGACGGGTATACCTAAGCTCGAAAAGATTCTTCCTGTACAAAAATGGAAGCTGGTTAACGTCGCCGACGAGGACAAGCTCGCTCGCTCCAGACAACTTTACTGCCATGACTATGGCCCCAAAGTGGTTCATAAGAGCCTCGTCTACCGTAAGACGGTAGCATTTGTCTTGGCTCTCGAAACCGTTTGCTAGGATTGAGGCCATAGTGCGCACTTTGGTCTTAGCTCGGTCTGCTAAGTGGCGCGCAAGCTTTTCTCTAAGATCTTTGGCAGCTTCTGTTGTCGTGGTGGCTATCACGCCCCTGTCCTCTTCGAAGTGCTTTACCAGCCAGGTTGTCTTACCGCAACCCGGAACTCCGTTAATCCACCTGATATTGGGTACCGCCCAACTTTCCTGTGATGCCGGGATACCGGAGGTCCCCGAAATGGAGTGTGCCATTTCCAGAATCTTATCGTCCGGCATGATTTTGGTACATTTGGCGGTAACCACTATCGGGTCGTCATTTGGCACACTGAACTTGAGTTTGCCTGAGCGCTCCGTCTCCTCCTTGTCCAGGACCACAAAGCCACTCCTCGCGCTGTAGGCTGCCATATATGACCCCGTCATTTCCCCTTTGATGACTTGGGATGTGACGTTGTCGTACACCGCTGCCCCTGCTTCCTCGAGCAGTACCCTTAACAGACCCTCTGTGTCTCTCTGGAAGGTCTGCAGGATCTTCCTGCATGTCGTAAGATTGACCTCTCTAGTCGCTTTTACGATTGCTACGTACTCGAGGAACGCGCTCTTTACGTGGTCCGTGGTACCCGACTTTACTGCGAGGGTCGGCGGGCTGACTTGCCCTTTGTCGGCTCGTGTTGGCTTAGGCTTTTGCTGGGTTGATTCCTTTGGTGTTTTTCTGAAGAACCTCTCCAGTGCTGTCTCCTGCTTGTGAGATGGTGATGCGTAGCTGGTGCTTGGGAGCAGTGCACTGAGGAAAGTGCCAAACGCTTTCAGGCGACTCCTCGACCGGGCCCGGTCCTCTGGGTTTATGGTGTTACACTGCACCTTTGCGACTTTTTCGGCTGCTGCCTTCTGCTGGGCCCTCTCCAATCCGCTTTGAGTGGTGGGGCTTGTTTTGGGGCTCATTGCGCTGGCTATTGGTTGTCTGGGGGCTTTGAGGAAACTCATGGTTTCCCCTCTGTCCTCGTAGACAACAACCTCATGATGTTCTGAGGCCTTTAAACAGCCAAAGCGGTCTGCGACGTCTCCTCTCTCTCCTCCCGCCACCATTGCGTCCACACTTATGGTTCGGGCCGCGGCTGACGCGTAGTCTCCTGCCTCCCTGATCTTCTGAAGCAATGAGCTTGCCTGAGCAAATGGAGCAACCTCTCCCCACTCGAGTAATGCGATTGTTTTCCCTTTAAATCGCATTAGACGGCATCGGTGAGTGGCCACTTCCATTTGAGGTAGTGCAGCATACTTGCTGCCTGTTATGCTCGTTTTGGTGGTGCTTCCGTTAATCAGTGCGGCAAGGCCCGGTGAAAGGTCTATTCGGGCCGCAGCTTGACTTGAGCCTATGCAGAAGCCTATGCCTAACTTCTCCTGTTCCCTGTTCATGAACAGAGCGACGCCTCGCAGTCTGATGCCAGGGACTCCGTCTTCTCCGCTTGCCAGGAATTTTGTGGTAGTCATGCTAGGGGCTGGTTGTAGGCTGGCTGTTGCTGCTACCGCTGCTGCTACCGTTGGTAATGGCCGTTGGTTAGATTGTGTGTGTGTAATTTGTGTATCAGTCAGTGGTGTACTTGTTGTTGTTTGTGTAGTTGTGGTTGTTGTTTGTGTGGTTGTGGTTGTTTGTGTTCGATTGTGTGGTCGACTTCGCAAGGTTACGTCCGTTTTGTTGGCCTTTGCTGCGATTGTGGCGACTTTGCTCGCGAATGCCAAGAATGGAATCCTAGTAGCCGGTCTCCCCATGATGGTGTGGAGTGTGGACTGGCTAAGCTGGGTTTCGAATTTTACCTCGAGCTCCATTCTGTCTTGGCTGAACCTTGGGCATTCGAACAGCAGATGCTAGACTGTCTCTTCACAACTCGGGTCACACACGCACGAGGGACTATCTTTGAGATGGAAGCGGTGGAGATACGCCGAGAATCCGCCGTGTCCTGTAAGGACTTGTACGTGGACCGGTGTGAGCACTGCGTCTCTGAGTGTCCTGTCTCGCCGCTAGAACGTCTGGAAAGAACGCTTTCGTGACCGATCCTGTACTCGAAAACTCGTACCGCGCTTGCCACTTCCTTATAGTCCCCTCCCGAATCTTCTTCCTCACGAACGAAACGGGGACCTTGCTGTATTCTGATGTGAGTTTTGTTAGGGCTGCCTCCTTGGCCAGCTCATCCGCCCTCTCATTCCCGGCAGTTCCCACATGGGCCTTGAGCCAAAAGAGCCTCACTTCTCTGCCCTCCTCTCTGATTTCACGGACGCTTCTCTTGATTTGGAGTGCCAGGTGGTGAGTGACAGACGGTCTCCTCAGCAGGTCAAGTGACGATCTCGAGTCACTTAAGATGCTTACGGAGGCCGCCTTGGATTCTCTTGCCATCCTGACAGCTCTGAAGAGAGCGTACATTTCCGATTGGAAGACTGTGTTGTGAGGCTCCAAGCCAAAGGTGCTGAACCTTGACTCCGTCCCGTTTTCCCACCAAGTTAGAGCAGCTCCGACTTTCCCCTCTATCTTGCTGCCATCGGTGTATATTTGGGGGCCGATTACTTGGTGGGTTGCCAGGGTTTCGGGAGTCAAATTCTCTAGGCATTCATACTCGGTTGTCGTGAGTTGCGCCGGGTGGGGGTTTTTGGAGTGGTGCACGTTGCACTCCAGCACGCGGCCCAGCGGTATAAACTCTTGGGAATGTCCCTTTTTGATCTTGAAAAGGGTTGCCGCCTAGATTACCCGGAGGTCTAGGGGGAGTTGGCCTGACAGGATAAGTGCCGATGTCAGAGACACCGTGATGTATGCTTTGCAGATTTTCTGCGCGAAGCCCCTCTGCAGTGAGTCAAACTTTTTTCTTGTCATCAGTTTCTCAGCTGCGGGGGCCCACGCACTCGCTGCATACATCACGATGGGCTCTATCACCGACACGTATATTGTCCTGATTATTTCTCTGTTCAGACCCCAAGTCACCCTCGCCGCACATGCCAACTGCTTATAGATGTCTGCGGCCTTTCTACAGGTCGCAGACACGTGCGCATTGAAGGTGAGTTTGGAGTCTATCGTGAGACCCAACAGTTTCACTTCCTCAACCAGGTTTAGCCGCGTGCCCGACATATGAAGTACCGGAACGTCGTACTTTCGCTTCCTCGTTAACACCATCGCATTAGTCTTGTGCGCGGCGAAACGTAGCTTATTTTGGACGCCCCATTCCGATACTTTGGCTAGCGTGCTGTTGGCTGATTGCTGCAGGGGACCGGCTGTGAAGTCAGAGAAAACCAGGACAACGTCGTCCGCGAAGGCTTGGCAGTATACCCCCATACTAGCCATTTTGTGTAGGAGTGGATCTAGGATAAGGTTCCAAAACGTCGGTCTGGCAATTGAACCCTGGACGCATCCTTTCGTGGTTCACTTCTCGCTAGTCGCTCTGGCGTAGTTGACCCTGACGTTTCGGTCTTCCAGGTATGAGGCGACGAGAGTGTAGATATTTGCTGGACAACTCTTGGCTACCATCTGCTTCTTGAGTGCGGGCCACCACGCGTTGTCAAAGGCTCCCTCTATGTCAAGTGATATCAAAAGCACGATCTTTTTGGCTTTGATTTCGGCTCGTAAAGTCGTAAGTGGCCCACTAGAGCATAGAGGGCGTCCTCAGTTGTGTTGGGAGGAAGTGCCACTGTAGTCGGCCCACTAGAAGTTTCTCGACGATTTTTCCTAGGACCGAGAGCAGACCTATAGGCCTGTACGACTTAGGGCTCGTGTAGTCGTCCTTTCCTGGCTTGCGGAGAATGCACACATGGGCAACCTTCCACTGCTTCGGGAAGTGTGACAGCGACAGACACTTGTTTGCTATCGCTAAGAACACCTCCCTATCGCAGTTTATTGCCGCTATGCAGATGTCTGCTGTTAATCCGTCGGGACCCGGGGGGCTTTTTTCGGATTTTGGTTCTGGAGAACCATTTCCAGCTCCGCGGTCGTGAAGGGCGGATCGTCTGCAGACAGACCTTGGGGGTTTTTCTCCTCCGCTAGCCTCCTTTAACGCAGTGTGGTAGGGTTGTTCGGCATCTGGTGAGTCGTCGGGGTAGAAGGTTTTTGCCAGAAGATCCGCAGATTGCTCTGGACTGAGCGTCTCGCCTGCGTTGTTTCTCAGAGTGCGTCCTCCTTTCTTCTGGCTGTCTTCCTTATTACCCTGTAGATACCGTACACATGCTCTCTCGGTCCTGCTTCGTGCAGAACTCCTTCCAGTTGGCTGTAGCTGCTTCCGTTGCTGCTGTCGTGTAAGTTTGTTTGGCCAGCACGTACTCTTGGATGGTGAAGTGTCTCCGGCTTGCGGCTGCGTTCCGGATCCTTCTCTTCTTCGTTATGGCGTCTATTTTGAGACGGTCTAGAGAAGGACTCCACCATGGGGGTTTGGCGTTGTGTTTGGGCGACCCGAGTTTTGGAATCGCTTCCTCGCATGAGCGGTGGATGTTCTGAGTATAATTTGAAATGATTGTCTCCAGATCTTCTGGGTTCGATGCGTTCGAGACTCTGACTTGGGTGATGTCACTGTCTGCTAGGCTAGTCTTGAAGTGGGTGTTGAAGTCGGACCACTTGGCCTTCTTGGTGTTGTAGATGCGCGTCGAAATCGGCCGTAAGGGTTCCAGGGTCTTTTCTAGGCGCATCGAGAAGGTTATAGCGTTGTGGTCTGAAGTTGTTAGACTTCTTTCTACCTGCCACTCCTCGACCTTACCTAGCAGCGACGAACTGCAAGCTGTCACGTCAACGATGCTTGTGCACCACCTGTCATTTCTGTATGTCTCGAACGTTGGTGTTTGGCCCGTATTTAGGATGTGGAGATCCCGCTCATTGAGGAAAGAACTGTACGCCGCCCCGCGATGGTTTTCGGAAACACTTCCCCACCAATGGCTCCAGGCGTTCACGTCTCCTCCCACCACGATGTTGTTTGTGTTCAATTTGTGTGTCTTGTATTGTGTTTCGGATAGGTAAGGTTCGATGTCCTGGTCACCCTCAAAATAGACCGACAGTACTCCAAATAATAATTCCAAAGCTGAGCTGACCCGCCTTTAGCAAGACAGCAGCAACGTTCTCGGTCACAAGCTGGGGGTCTTGGATAACCTCCAGGTTGTTACCGAAAACAACAATCGCTGCCTTAACTGGCTTTTTGCGCTTGAGGCTGCACTGGATGACTTGTGTGCCGGGTTTTTGTTTCATCACACCTGTTCTTTCTACGTAGGGCTCTTGAACAAGTACTACTGAAATTCCCCTTGCCTGGTCCGCCATGTGGAGTTCTTCTGTGGCCAGCTTGGAGCGGTGAAGATTTGCTTGGATGAACCGCAATCTTGCTGTCGGTCTTGAGGCGATTTCGGGGGTGACTGGTTGGTTTGTTGGTGTGCTTTCGTTGCCCTTAGCAATAGGATACGCGCGATCTGGCTATGCCGTCCCACTTTTGGCGTTCCTGGCAGTCTTCGCTGAACGCTGTATGTGCCAGGTTGCTGCCCGTCCCGTGTGCTACCTTGCAGTTTGCACATGTAGGCTGTTTGCCGTCCGCTCGAGTGAGGCAGTCCCTGATATTGTGCGGTCCACTGCAGTAGCCGCAGACTTCTTGTGCAGCCCTGCATATGGACTTATTGTGTCCATATGCAAGGCACTTTGTGCACTGTACTAGTGGGGACTAGTCCTCAATCGAGCATCGCTTGATGCCCACATGGACTTTTTGGACAGAAGTGTAGGATTTCCAGAGCTCCGGGGAGAGCTCCAGAACGGGGTGGCACTCGTGGGGGTTTCTCGCGCACTTCCTGTAGCGCATCTTAATGGTCCGCCCCTCCACAGCGACGTTTTGCAGAAGGTGTTGGTTCTGCGCTTTAAGGAGATCTACGATCTCCCCGTCGCTGTAGCTGGACAGCACACCCTTGATGCAGACTAAGGGATTTTGTGGTTTCGGCTCCTGGACCTTGAGCTCTGAGTTCGACTGGACCTGGTCTTTAATCTTCTTCAAGTCCATCTTACTGGCGCACCTTAAGACCACTTTCTGGTTGCGCGCCTTCCGTACGGTGTCGACCCGGGCTCCGGTTGACTTAAGGTCCAGAGCGGTCCTGATACTCTCGATCACGTTATCCCCAGTGTGCCGGGGGTTCGTCGACGAGACGATCAGGGTGTGGTTGGGTTGTGTGGGTGGTTTGGGGGGCTTTGGTGTACTGGCGACCTGGGCAAAGGTTTTGGGGCCCTGTTGTTGTGTTTGCGGTTTATCCACTTTGCCCGAGCCGTTAGGCGAGGGTCTTAAGAGAGCCGAGGTCGGTAATCATCAATACACATGTGTATCATACGACGTTTTTCAACACACTTGTGAAGAAAATAAAATTATAAAATCATTTTCATCAGGGAAAACGAGTTGTGATTTTTTTTTGCAATGGCGGGAATAATTAATCAGTTTTCCTATGCGCGCGCATCTAACAATGGTGATCGGCCATAGACTAAAAGAATGAGGTTTATTTTTTTGACTAATCGCTGATAGCGATTTAGACACGTACAAAATGAGGCATTTCAAATTTTCTTTATTACAGAGAAAAACAAAAGTTATATTTGAGTGAAAGTTTTATTTATTAAACACGTACAAGTTGAAATTATCTATTTAAATACGAAGTTGCATGAAATAATTGAACAAGCACTAGGTACATTAATTTATTTTCAACACACTTGCTCATAAAGTGGCTCTAATTTCACCGCAATTAGGCACATAATGACACCTGTTATCAAACTGTGACTTTTTCATTACTATTATTCACAAGTGAGATAAAGAGTTTTTTTTTTTTAATTTATTGGTTGAGTTGCTTTGTTCTTAAAAAAGTTTCGATACAAAAAAGATCGTGCTCAATAGTACAAATGCAACACATTTCGTGCAACTTCGTATATAATAATTTCAACTTAATAGATAATTTCAACTTGTACGTGTTTAATAAATAAAACTTTCACTTATATATAACTTTTGTTTTTGTCTGTAATAAAGAAAACTTGGAATTCCCCATTTTGTACGTGGCTAAAACGCTATCCGCGAAAAGCCAAAAAAAAAAAGAAACTTCATTCTTTTTAGTCTATGGCCGATCGCCATTGCTAGATGCGCGCGCATAGGAAAACTGATTAATTTTGCCCGCCATTGCGAAAAATTTTTCACAGCTCGTTTTCACTGTTGGAAATTATTTTTTAGTATTATTTTCTTCACAAGTATGTTGAAAAACGTCGTATGATACACGTGTGTATTGATGATTACCGTCCTCGGCTCTCTTAAGACCCTCGCCTGACGGCTCGGGTCTCAATGGCGCCTCAGCGATAATCACCAACGTTACACACTTGTACCATAATGTACTATTGTACTATTGAGCACGATCTTTTTTGTATCGAAACTTTTATAAGAACAAAGCAACTCAACCAATAAATAAAAAAAAAACTCTATAACTCACTTGTGAATAATAGTAATCAAAAAGTCACAGTTTGATTACAGGTGTCATTATGTGCCTAATTGCGGTGAAACTAGAGCCACTTTATGAGCAAGTGTGTTGAAAAAAGGTTTTTTAATTTTTCCCTTTTTAGTTGTGGCATATAATGGACCAGTTATATAGGCTCGGTACCAATAATGCCCAAAGTGAAGCCAGAATAGATTAACCCAATAACATGAATCTTAAACAAAACCGGTGGAATAAGAGTATAAGAGTAGTAGATTACCAACCAAGGTGAACTGTTCACCTGCGTACCCCTTTAGAGCGTACTAGTGTGATGTTATGTTATGAAATGGTGTAAACAATAAACAGAAATGCGATTGCAGCTATCCCCAATGATTAAAACACACCAATGATTTGTCGTCATTTATTGAAGAGTTCTGATGTATATCTCCGAAGTTCTTCATCAATTCTTGATGAAAATGAAATGGGACCACATGACAAGTCGGTGTTCCTGTTTTCGTTTTTGACACCGACTTCCGAAATTGAAGTTGTTTTTTAGTTTGTAGTGTTTTTATTTGGAAGTCGCTTGTATTTTTACCTGACTGCCGAATAAGGGTAATGTGTTTATCAGTCTATGTATGTATGTTTGTTCCTATGTGGCGTTTTAGATACCAAACGCGTTGGCCGATTTGGTTGATTCTTTCGTCAATCGATTCGTCTTAACCCTGCGAGTGTCACTGGCTTTTTAACCGACTTCCCAAAAAGGAGGAGGTTTATATGTTCGACATTATGTATGTTTTTTGTGTATGTTCACCGATATCTCCGTCAATTGTGGACCGATTTAAAAAATACTTTTTTGTTTAAAAAAGTATGTTCCGAAATTGGTTCCATTTAATTTGGTGAAGATCTGATGAAGAACTTCGGAGATATACAACAGAACTCTTCAATAAATAACGGTAAATCTCTCGGGATTGCTGCAATCGCATGTCTGTTTATTGTTTATACCATTTTATAACATAACATCACGCCAGTGCGCTCTTAAGGGGTACGCAGATCTCTCATTTCACCGGTTATGTTCAAGTTTCATGAAATCTATTCTGGTAGTATAGTTACTATACTAACTTGCCTATTACGTAGGTACAACTAAAAAGTGAAAAATAAAAAATCTTTTTTGCAAAGAAATACTACCGACTTCCAAATACATAACTACAAAGTGAAAAATAACTTAATTTTTTGAAGTCGGTGTCCAAACGCAAAAAAATTGGTACCTACGAAAGACACCGACTTCCAAAAATGGGAAGTCGGTAGTATTTTTTTGTAAAAATGTTTCTTTTTTATTCATTTTTTTATTGTAGTGCATAATGGGCAAGTTCTGTAGTAAAGTTCCTATAATGCCCAAAGTGATGCCAGAATAGATAACCCGAATAACATGAAACTTGTACATAACCGGTGGAATAAGAGTGTATCAGGGTGAACGGTACGCATCTGCGTATCACTTTAGAGCATACTGGCGTGATGTTATGTTATAAAATGGTGGAATCAATAAGAAGACATGCGATTGCAGCAATCCCGAGAGATTTACCGTCATTTATTGAAGGGTTATGTTGTTTATCTCAGAAGTTCTTCAACAAAAACGTTTATACTATTTCAAACAAAAACGTTTTCAAAATCGGTCCACAATTGACGGAGCAATCGGTAAACATATACAAAAACAAGTAAAATTTAAAAATTTATAAAAACCCCTCGCACCAACGCATTATAAAGTGATTTCACTGCTGCCATGTTAGTAAAGTCACGGGTTTCTCGCATGACAAACCCCAGATTCTTGAAAGCCTTTTTACACACTTGCACGACGTGAGCTCTAAATGATAGATCCTCAGAAAATGTGACCCCAAGATCTCGCACCGACCCCACCCGCGGAATGACGTGACCGCCCATAATATATTTGTGACGTCGGGGTACCACGGCCCGCGTGAAGGACATTATATTACACTTTGTCACATTGAAGTGTAACTTGTTTACTACACTCCACGCTACCACCCGATCGATGTCACGCTGAAGCTTTTTACAGTGCGAATCGTTGCTTATCCGCATTATGTCTACCTGGGACAAACAGTCCAGTTGGGTAGGCCCAATTTCGAGAAAGAGGTCAACCGTCGAATCCGACTCGGCTTCGGGAAGTTGCGTGGTATCTTCTCGTCCAATTTACCGCAGTGTCTCAAGACAAAAGTCTATGACCAGTGTGTGTTGCAAGTGATTACCTATGGAACAGAGACGTGGTCGCTCACAATGGGCCTTATCAGAAAGCTCAAAGGCAAAAGCAATGGAGAGGGCTATGCTCGGCATTTCCTTGCGTGATCACGTCAGAAATGATTATACGCAGGAGAACCAAAGTTACCGACATAGCCCGAAGAATTGCCAAACTTAAGTGGCAGTGGGCAGGGCACATTGCTCGCAGAACGGATGGCCGTTGGGGCCGAAAAGTTCTGGAATGGCGACCGCGAACCGGAAGACGATACGTTGGAAGGCCTCCCATTAGGTGGACTGATGACCTGGTTAAGGTTGCGGGAAGGCACTGGATGCGAGACGCACGGGATCGGTCAATGTGGCGACGCTTGGGGGAGGCCTATGTCCAGCAGTGGACGTCTTTCGGCTGAAATGATGAATGATGATGATGATGATAGCCTATGACACTCAGGAATAATGTAGCTTTCTACTGGTGAAAGAATTTTCAAAATCAGTTCAGTAGATCCAGAGATTACCCCTTACAACGTCACAAACTTTACATCTTTATTATATTATTAGTAGTATAGATATAGTAGACACGCTTCAATCGGCAATCTATTCAATACGTAATTATGACACGATATCTTGCGAAAACACCCCGATTCAAACAGTAAAATGCCCATAACTTTTGAACGGCTCAAGCGATTTTATTTAAATATAGCTAAGAACACTCTTGATTAAGTCACCCTTTAAACAAAAAAAACTAAATTAAAATCGGTTCACCCGTTTGGACGCTATGATGCCACAGGCAGAAACACAGATACACAGGTTAAAAAAAACACACATACCTACAGTCGAACATAGAATCTCCTCCTTTTTGGCAAATCAGTTAAAACTAAAGTCCCCCGCCGCGTCTGTACGCGATAAACACAAACACTCGGAACGGATTTTCATAGAAAGAGTGAGAAACGAGGAAGGTTTTGAGTATAATTGTCACGGGAGAAGCCGGGGCGGCTCGCTAGTAAAACATTAAATACTAGAGACTCGGGCTCAGACATGCCCCATATTAGGTAATTAATTTATCACAGCTACTAGATTGAGTACAGGAACTAATTCACCTACTTACCATGTTACACTCTATACCTACTCGAAGTATTTACTCAGTACTAATACTTCATTGTCAAACTCTGTGTCTCACAAGAATTTGCTCTTCGCAAAGATATTAATTTGCTTGTCTTGACTACAGAATGTACTCTGGTTAATTTTCTTGATTCCGTCGCAGATGCGTAAGTTAGCTCTTGAGTTGTGAGGTTTCTCCAGTTTAATGAGAGTAAGTAAAGAGCCACCTCACATGACTAATGAGCATCAATTAGGTTGAAATTGTTGTTTGTTTTAAGTTCTCTCTGTACTTTGTCGAAATAAGTTGTGATCCACGTTTCGGTTCTAGGACCAGTTTCTTAAAAAAATATGGTTTTGTGGATATTATTGTGTCTCTGACAGACACAACTCTGACTTTATTTTAACCAACTACAAAATAAGGAGGAGTTTATTTAATTTTCTCAAAAATGGAATGTAATGTTGCCTTAACGTCTCTAAAGAGTATCCAGAAAGTAAACTCTACCGGAGACTTAATCACAACTGTCCAGTAAGAAGCGAGATCTAAATTTGGAATCTCCTACTGTCCAGTAAGTAAGTATGTAATTTACTTACTGGACAGTTGGTCATCCTCTTAAGATCTGCTTAGAAAAAAAACATTGTAACAGACACAGATTAGAGTTTAGCCATTATAACATGGTTATAGGGGGGAGGCTCCAAATATATATCTATCTCTCTTTTTGGTATGATATTTTATGAGATAGATATATTTTTGGAGCCTTAAACAGCCATTTTATAGTCTGTGACACTTAACGCGAGGCAGAAAAAGTATGCACGTTGTGGGATTTTATGTTTGTATTTAGTCATTTCAGTTTATAAATCATGTTGGATTAAAACTTTCCATTCTAAAATTAACATGGACTTTCAAAAAATTTTTAAGCTATTGCATAGCTTCTATCGCAGGCCTTGAGCGCGGGGACCGAATCCAGAAATTCCGTAACGAAAAAACCTCACGCTCCAATGGTGATCAATGTGGACCTTATGCTAATGAGAATAAGGGTCACTTTTGCTTGTCAAAGAAAAGCGAACTTATTTCAATGTGAATAAGGGTATTTTTTTGTTTTGTTTTTAATAAGGTTTTTGAATTCTGTGGAATCTGAGGTGTGGCTTGAAGGCCGTGCATCGTCTAACGTCGTTTCAGTTCGGCAGTCTTCGACTCCAGTCTGGCGAAACTCCTATACAAAATAACGATGTATGAAACGGACGTCCTTTTTAATGGCGGCTATAATCTGATATAATTACGAAGAACAATGAGAGCTCTGGGATTATATAGGCCTTGACTCTTCAACAAATAGACGGATTACATCGACCGCCATTTTGACTGTCAGTCACTAGATTCCCTCTGGTCAGGCGTTTGACAGTTAGTTTGTTATGGTTTTCTAAAGTTATTCTAAAGTTATATTTTTGCGTTTATATTGATTATAAGTGTATTAATAATCATTTTGTTGGAAGAAATTTGTTGTCATGAATGCCGCGCAGAGAAAGTATATATGATATTATATCTATATAAATGTACATCGCGCGAAATTCGATAATCACTTCTCAATATTGTTATTTTTTTATAAATGAATAATTTTGTTTTGGTGTGTCATTACACTATTTATACCTAATTATTTATACAAATGCTATGCAATAGCTTTACCGCGGCAGTCCCCGAGTGCCACACGTCTTTTTTTTGTTTTTTTTTACTGATACATTAATGTAATGTAAAATTAGAACAATGTTCAAAACTAAACGAAAACTTTTTAGTAAAAAAAAACAACGTCTGGTGGGATTTCACATTCAATTGCAACAATTGTGTTTTAATTTACCGCGTAATCACATACATACATTTACATAGATAATCCCAAAAAATTTGTTCAAGCGAATCTGATACGGCAATAGATGGCACTCCTCCTGATTTAAAAGCTGAGGCCGAATTAGCAAAACAAATATAAATCGATCACAATTATCTATCAGTAATTGCCCTAATATGAATGTCACCTTCAATATTAATTAAACGAATTTGTTGTTAAACTTTCTTAAATTTTTGAGAAAAGCATTATACAAGCCTCAACCAGTAAGAAAGCCATCCTGGCCTCGTATATAACCGGACCTCACCTGCGGTTCGGTCCGGTTAACTCATACTTGGCCAGGAAGTCTTACTTACTGGATTCTGCAGTAATGTACTAATAATGAACCGTTTTGAGTTCATATTCGTCAATCCTGGCCTAAACCCGTATGTTAACGCATCTGGTCTGTCTCTCATGTTTGGTAGCCTTAATATGTATTTGTATCTCTTTGCATATACTAGACATTCAGAATAAAGCCTCGAGCTTACTGCACAGACTCAAAGTCTTCCGCATTCACAAATCAGTCTATCTGCGGTTTCTCAACTAGAATGAACAACAGACTTTATGGCATGCACCCGCAGTCCACAGCATTTCAATAAGGACATGAGTAGTTTGTCGCACGACACGCACGTCATCGCACGGTGACCGCTTAATGTGCCGTCCGAATATAGCCGAGCGTGCCCGATCGGGCCCGAAGAACGCGAATACGCGGGTATTTACGGAGCACTCGGATTTATAGTGCAATGTGCTCGGAACAGCCCAAACATGACAGATTGTGATGTACAGCTGCAACTGGACTGGACTGATGAGAAGTTTACACTACCAGCATTAGTGTAGAATTAAGGGTTCGTTGTGTTCTTTAGTATATCGTAAATTATATAGCAACTGGGCTAGACTGCCCAAAGATTGGTCGATTAACTATAAGGACTATCGAACTGTGTGTGTCCCTATTTCCCTGCATCCGACAGAATAAAGACAAACTTAAAGTAATTAGGACTTCGGGTAGTTGTGAAATCAACAATCGTATCTTTATCGTTACTACGAAACTACTACGTCCATTCATTAGTGTTACGATAATACGATAACAGTCACGATATGTAAGTCAGTGTATCGTCATCAAGGGCAGCGCACGCGGCCGCGGTCACGCGATCCGCACGCGAATGTCTGCGAGTTGCGCTTGCGTGCTAGTGACCACCACGCCAGCGCAACTCGCTTGTAGCGTTAGTAATGCATCTGCCCAACGGTTGTAGCCAGACTGTCATATGTGTTCAAATCGCGCCGAAAACTCTGCTTGCGCGATGCTGGATTTTGTGTGACGTTAGGTTATGAGTTCGTATGTGGTGGCATAGATGCCGCTACAGTCTCGCCGCCCCCCTTTCCCCGCCGTGCCAGCGTTACGTTGCCGCGCGGCGCCGTCCCTCGACGACACGTCACGTCAATCATATTCGTCGCGCGCACATAGTAGTATTTTATTCATACGCTGCGATTACAGAGAATTACACAAATTCAGGCAAAGAAAGAGTGGTTTATATACTTTATATTTAATGTCGAGCGCTTTCAAACGAGGTTTATTCGAATGCGGAATGAACTCGGTTACAGACTTTAAATAGAATACAATTTAAAATAAGAACTTAAAGCTTTTTGTTTGTATTATAAACCTGAAATCTACCTGTTCGACACAAAAGTAATTAAAACCCACGCTTTTGAATACCTAGCTCTCCTCACCGTGCACCGAACTAAATCGATTTCGTGGTACCTATTTGTTTTATTTCCAGAGTGCAAATGAGAAAAGTTCGCGCCTCCCTCCATCAATCGTACCAGGTGATGAGGATGCCCATGCATTGGCCGTTTGCTAAATAAATCTAGACAAGTGAAAAATTTCAGCTATCAATGTGTGTCGGTATATTTCAGTGGAATTTATCTTCTACACGGATACGGACTTTAGGGTTCCCTTCGTTACGTACGAGCTTAGTGGCTGGACATGGCCAAAAGCTGTCAAACTTCGCATGACACAGAATTTTTCTGGTCATTTTTTCTGTATTTATTTCCTATTATTCAAAGGAAATATTAAAGGTGTGTCTACGGGAGCTCCTCAGTGAAAGCCACTTATTTATTTGTAGGTAGTTTTACGTCTTTTTGATGGCGGAGGTGAAGTGCGAATGTTTTATGGCCGCCATAGAGGTAAATCGTTTCGTTCAGACTGACAGTTAATTGCTCCGAAGGCGTCTAGGGGAGCCGCCGTGATTGCTGGCTTTGTGCGAAACATCTGGCAGCACTAAATCTATTAACTTTCTACAATATTTATATTTAGAGCCAAGTGTGTAGCTCAGACTATAACTGAAACTATGCTCAGTATTTTGTGAAAAAAATCCGTTATATTGAGAGCTTATGCGTAAGTCCTGAGCACCAGGATAGAGATTATCTGACCCTTGTGTGTGCGTTATTGTATTCTTCTTAGCGTGTCGATGGCAAATATAAAAATTGTAATATTGAAATTCTATTGTACTTTATTGTATCTTTTTTATTGTATGAAAATAAGTATATATCTATTATAAATTTAACAAATTAATAGTTGTTTTAATTGCTATACGACGGTAGACAGGTAAAGCGATTGTAAACGATTAGAAAGTGAGACAGACGTGTTGTCTCGCCAGTTACATACAAACACCAAACATTTCTCACGTGTTAGCTCACAGCCAACATTATATTGACAAGTTAATCGCGACTTGATCCACCCCGGGGGTGTTTAGCAAGTATCGGTACTAATGTGCACCCCGAGGGGGTCGAGCGCTTGTATCGTTGAGTGCGAATGGTTTCCGGTACTTAGAGCTCTGTGGCGGCTGTCGTGATGACTTATGTTCTGTGTCAGGTTTCTACTGTGTTTCCTGGTTTTATTATGACTGTTCGCAATAGCATGGAGGTGGTACCAATGTTTTAGTAAATTATAGCACTTTGCTTCTTACGTTACATATTCAAAAGTAATGTTTAACATTGTTTCTATTTTGCAGTAGGCTGTTGTATTCAAAGCAACCATATTTCCTCTATTTCTCTTTGGATTGTCAACAACGTTCAACATGGTACCATTGAGATGAGATATGAACTCGGCACAACAAACAAACTACTGTAATTGACAATAAACTGCAAGAAATACGACGCGTTCATTCCCATTCACCAGAGACACACGGAAGCTCATCAAATCTCTTCATAAGCGGATTATTTCCAACAAGGAACAAAGTTATACGCGTGAATACTAACAAGTAACAACGTAGTACGGCTGCATTATAATCTAAGCGTAGACAACTCGAAGAGAAATAACGATAGTCCCACTCCAGTAAACCAGGCAAAGTACCACACATTTTTGCACAGCTATACCTATGGGAGTGCCGAGGTATTGATGGGAGAATTAAAACATGAAATGGCGTAGGAAAAAGTAGTTTAAACTCGTCTCTAAAGCTTCAACCTTTTGAAAGTACAAATTGCCCGAGTATATAATAATAAATTGTTTATTAGCATACATTTTTTTTTACAAAAAACAGTGAAACCCTGACCCCTGAGCTAGATAACAGCACCTGTGTTTCAGGGGCCAGAAAATAAGATTCTGAGTTAGTAGAGAGTAGATCTTGTCTACCTTTATCTGTATAGTGACGCATATGACCATATCGCCAGCTGTGGCTGCTGGCGAGAGTCCAGGAGTTCAACAGGTGATTCAATAACTCCAGTAGTTTCCCAGAGGTATATTGCTAACAGTCATATTCACACTCGATGAAAAAATAGTAACATCAGTAATTCTGTGTGTAGGTACTGTAACAGGTGGTGTTATTAAAAGTTTGAAACGTAGTAATTCTTAGTAGTTGTGTTACCGATACAACTGATCCTGTTGTAGGTTTGTAATGAATTCTGGAGACTAGGTAACGCTAACCTAAACATTAATTGCTTTCAGTGATCAGATATCACTTCAAAAGGCAATGTGTCTTTCAGAGAGTATGATACAAATTAAATTGTTCTCCAATGTACGTTAGGTGGTATGAGCTTGATCAAATTTCTTAATAAAAAAGAAGAAAAATCCTCAAAATTCTTCAGTTGAAAATTAAGCAACGGTACTAACGGTGGTTGGTGTTTATGGTTTTCTCAGTAACTTGTATTCGCAGATTTACTCGCAAAACGAATTAAGATGAAAGAGATAATATGTAACCGCGAGATGTTCTGTCTTCAACTATTTCTTTAGAATGCTCGTGTTACAGCTCTGCGATTGCCTTGTTTTCCTGGTAAGAATCACAAAATTACGTTTTCGTGGTAACCTGAACAATGTACGTTATACCGTGGAATGGGCTGCATTGCGCCGGCGCACTTCGGCCGACGATGGGTTTGTGGAACCCGCAGTTCATGGCAATATACTGTGGCGGGTATAAATACCGTCCTGCATAACTGTACAATTATTACTTAGTATTACAATATAACAACCATAATGTAACGGAAGCAGAACAAATAAACACAATGATCTACTTATGTTTTAGCAAGTTACACTACATTTCCAGTTTCGAGGAATTCCAATATATAATACTGTGGGTGTAGTAGTCTTTTTTGAAAATTATTCAATGTCTCACATACGCAGAATATGTTGGACGTAGGACAAGGTTCAGCTAAAACAATATAAATTATAATTCAAACATTCTGAAAAATATTACAGAAAAAGAACAAATGCTTCCCTTTTCTGCTCAAGAAGCAAAGAAAAACCGCGAATCGGACTCGTACTTAACGAGTCGGATTCGCGCACGAAGGGTTCCGTACCATTATTGCAAAAAACGGCAAAAAAATCACGTGTGTTCCATGTGAGCCCCACTTAAATATTAATTTCATTCTGTTTTTAGTATTTGTTGTTATAGCGGCAAGTGAAATACATCATCTGTGAAAATTTCAATTACCTAGCTATCACGGTTCATGAGATACAGCCTGGTGACGGAGTCATAGTAATAGGGTCCCGTTTTTACCCTCTGGGTACGGAACCCTAAAAACGCTTTAGTTATGGCTCAGATTGTGATATCGGCCGCGTTTTACTAACTCCGCTGGAAGTTCACTAATAAACTAAGTTTCAGACATGACACCAACAATTTAACGGTAGGTGACTAACTTCGTATTGTGTATTTTATCAAAATAATAATTCAGTCAGTCAGCATCAACCAAGCAAAATTAAAATAATACTCATTTATTTAAAACCGTCTAGAGAAATTCAGCACTTTATAAAACGAATAATACAAAAGAGAGCCCGCAGAGGCCCGCAGAGGCCCGCAGAGGCCCGCAGAGGACCGCAGAGGACCGCAGAGGCCCGCTGGCCCACTGTTCATCAGAAATAATTGTTTCGAAATACAATGATCACAGCTTTTCTAACACAATTTATTTACGATTTTCTTAGCAGTACAAATAGACTCTTTATCTAGATTTTGTAATAGTTTCTTAGGCAACCATGTTTAGAACTCAATCTCTTCTCTTACTCTATTAATCTATACCAACACTTGTATACATCGATTCAAACTTAGTGAAGTCTGTGAAATTAGCTTTTAGCTGCGCAGTAACCCACCGCACAGCCCGTTATCCACGCACTGCGACTCGCTTCATGTTTCGGGCTGCCATTAGCTTTGGATCAACCTATAGGAACACGTTGTTTACATAGTTTTCGACAGTTAGTTAAAAAAACCATCAGTTTCAGAGTGACGTAGCGTCATCCATATTGTAGCCAAGCTGAGCTGTTTCCACGAAATTGGTGGAAAACTTGATCTAACCCATAAGAAATTATATTTTTTCCGGGATATAGACGCCTTTCAGCGATAGACGTTGAACGCGTATCGTAAAGTTTACTAATCAGTAAAAGTAATTTCATAATAGGACCAGCAGCCTTATTGCGTAAGTGAATTCGACAAGGCAATGGGTTTGACCCCATGAAAGAGTATGACAAATACTATTTAAATAATTAGGTATTGACAAAACTTAATGGACTCTTTCGAAAAGAGTATCTTCACCAGTGAAAGCGTTCAATAATTTTTGGCAATAGGTACCTAATTATTTAAAGAGAATTTGTCATACCCTGCACTTAGGCTCCTTAGGCCTCACTTACGCAATTAGGCCGCAGTACTCCAGAGATTACCTTAATATATATTCAAAACAAGTTTACTTCCTTAAAATATTATATTAATGAAAATCTTTTTTCAAGAAGCTTTCTGATCTTGTGGAAGCAATCGTGCCAACACTAATGCTAAAATAGGTACAGCTAATGCGTCCTATTGTTTCTGAAATCTTACTCATGACTGCCCGTCATGAATAAGATTTCAGAAACATAATCCAAAAAGTACTTAAGAAAATTATTTCTTTGGAAGATAAGGTTTCTTCACAGAAGTATGAATCCTAGTATATGATATAGTAGTACCTAGCAACAGGTAGCAGGGACTAATCTAGACATCTAATGAAATCGCCGAGACGTTAATAGGTAAATTAATACTGCAAAGCTAATCCTCACTCAATACTCAGGCGATTAATATTTACGACAAGATTAACGTCTGCCGTGCGGTGCATGTGAAGATCTGCTAAGAGGCTGTAAATATTAACGCCTACATAGTACGTGGGCTCAGGTAATTACCTGGGTGTCTTTGGAGATAAATACTGTAGGTTACGTACCTGTGGGACATTATAACCATTTATTATTATTATATGGAAGAGAAATATAATAGCAGGAATATACTTCTCTGCAGCAGCGGTGTTTGGCTCAAATTATTGTTCATACTTTAAATACGTGATTAAAATGCTTTCAGAAAAATCTTCAATAAGTATGAGTATAATATAATACCTAATTGAAATAAAGACAATCTCCACAAGGCTGTACTGTACTTTATGTAGTGTCAGTCTTTATTCAAAGTAATTGCCTGCCCTTTTTAGGGTTCCGTACCTCGAAAGGTAAAAAAGGGAACCCTTATAAGATCACTCTCTTCTCCGTCTGTCCGTCTGTCTGTCCGTGTGTCACCACAGATTTCCTCAGGAACGGTTGGACCTAGCAAGTTGAACCAGATACTGAGGTCTATAGTCCCTATTAGGTGTGTAAGAATCATGGCAAGTTCCTGAGTCAACACGATAAAAAGATATGAAGCACAAACAAAGGAAAAAAATAATGTAAATTTTGGTACTTACAAGTTTTCGTGAAAATCTAAATTTGCCCCTATTTATCGTGTTGACTCAGGACCTTGATTGTTATACTCTGAACTACCACAAGTTAGCAACTCAACCATTACAGCACACACACACACACACACTTAAAACTTAGCCACCAATAAAACGATACCAATTTTATTATACCGGTATAATGGGTAGGTATCACTAGGAACCCTCGTCTCGCACTTATTTATTTGGAGACGCTTCACTATGTTTCTTCCTCATATTATTCAAAACACATTCATCTGTTACAAGTAACTATCCCTCACATTATAATGTAACCCATCCTCGCAGTAATCGTATATGAACCGCTAATGTTCGCCGCTCGTGAGAACAAGCCACGTTAACAAGCTCTCAGAATAAGTAACACTGCACAGATGTGCACTGCTGCAACAGCCACTTAAGCCAGGCAGGTCAGCGGGCACGAGTAGTGCAGTAGGAATGAGCTGGTATATAACTAGGATGAGAAGCGATGTCTGCTAAAGTAGTGTACTTAACGAGAATGTAGATACCTTTTAAAGAGTAGGTAACTTCAGTGTAGTGCGACGGTGTTCCATTGGGATCGGGAATCATTTATATATGATCGACCAATAGTAAATCAGATCAAGGCGATGCGATCGGATAAGACTACTCAACTTGCTTGTTTTAAACATCCCTGTCAAGTTTTTCAGTCATCTTCAGCTATGCTGAAAATTTTAAAAACTGGCAAAACTGATAAAAATGTTGAGACAAAGTTATCTGGATGGAAAATCAGATTACTCCTAAATCCTGCTGGGTATCCGATCTTCAAGGTCAGTGAAGTGTGTGAAAGTGAAGTAGTGATTCATCTGAAGTGCAGACATACTTACGACATGTTTCATGTTCCACTCAATAAAAAGTTTTCAGATGCTTTTAATACTTAAAAAGTTATTCAAGTTCACTTTGTAAAATTTTGTTTCTTTTGATGTGAATGAGAAATGGGAGTCAGTGATCGCGTGACGGGGGACAGGACGGTATGCAAGAAGAAAACATGTTGCGCCGACCACAAGTAACATGGGACAAGGCCAGGAAGATCATGATGATGATCTGAACGAGAATTCTACATTGAAGTAAACACTTTAGAGACATAAAATACTGGAGTAATTGCTTACCTACTTGTTATCTTAACCAGTTGGCACCTTTTTAACCGACTTACCAAAAAGGAGGAGGTTCTATGTTCGAATTGGAATATGTTTTTTTTTTATATATATATTTTCACCGATATCTCCATCAATTGTGGACCGATTTTGAAAATACTCTATGTATATGTTCCGAAATTGGTCCCATTTTAATTTGGTGAAGATCTGATAAAGAACTTCGAAGATATACAGCAGAACTCTTCAATAAATAACGGCAAATCACTTGGGATTGCTGCAATCGCATGTCTGTTTATTGTTTATACCATTTCATAGCGCAACATCACGCCAGTATGCTCTTAAGGGGTACGCAGATCTCTCAATTCACCGGTTATGTTGAAGTTTCATGATATTCGGGTAATATTTTCTAGCATTATAGTTACCTTACTAAAAAACTTGCCTATTAGATAGGTAAAACTAAAAAGTGAAATATAAAAAAAACTTTTTTGCAAAACAATACCACCGACTTCCATATAAAAAACTACAAAGTGAAAAATAACTTTATTTTTGGAAGTCGGTGTCCATAACGCAAGAAAATGGTACCAACGAAAGATACCGACTTCCAAAAATAAAGTTATTTTTCACTTTGTAGTTTTTAGGGTTCCGTACCTCATAAGTAGTAGTAAAGGTTTTACTTACCATATAAATCTTGTCGTTATTTTATGATATTACTAGCACTCTGCCCGCGACTTCGTTCGCGTGATTTCGTTTATGCTATAAATGATATTCTTATATGCAGTTAGTGAAGGCGACCAAAAATTAGCTATTATTAAAACAATAAAAAATGGGTATCGTAGATATACAGGGTTTATTGGATTGGGACGATTCGTTATTTGACTTAAAGAATAATAAATTTTAGGTTACCGCCACAAAGTAAAATCCTCCCCTAAAAACTTATCAACCCCTTTTTGCCCCCTTGGGGGTCGAGTTTTGAAAAACCTAAATATGCTATTCACTCTTTTCTTCTCTTTTTTATTTATCGTTTATGTTAGTCAGAGAGAGCGCAGTGAGATTCCTCAAAAAAAACTTTAAAACCCCTAACCCTATCTGCGAGAAAGTTTTAAAAATATTTATGTAAATTTTGAGTATCAACCTTATCCCCAAGGAATTTGATTTTACATACAAACTAATTTTTACCCTTTTCAGCTCCTTAAAGGTTGAATGGCCGCAAAATTGCGCCTTGGTGCTCCCCTAGAACCCCACGTCAAAAACGAAACCCTGTCCAGTAAGATTCTTAGCTTGAGTTAGTTTCGAAAAACTTATAATGACAACCTTTATTGCATCCTTATGTTGGTATTTGCGCCAAGTTTTAATTTTTTTTTTTTTAAGAAATAAGATTCTTCAAAAAAACTTTAACACCCCCATAACCGTATTTTGGGAGTAGATAAGTAAAACTAATAATGACAACCTTTATTGTTTATTTAGGTTGGTATTTATGTCAAGTTTCATGTTTATTTACCCAAGAAATCAGATTCTTCCATACAAACTTCAACACCCCCAAAATCATCATTTGGGCATAGTTTCGAAAAATTAATAAAGACAACCTTTATTGTTTACTTAGGATGGTATTTATGTCAACTTTCAAATGTATTAACCCAATAAATAAGATTCTTCAAAAACTCTGTAATACCCCCTAAATCGTCTTTTGAGGATAGTTGCAAAAAACTAATAACGAAACCTTTATTGTTTATTGAGGTTGGTGTTTATGTCAAGTTTCATGCTTATTAACCGAAGATATAAGATTCTGAAAAACAATTAACATCCCCTAAATCATCTTTTGGGGGTAGTTTCGAAAAACTAAAAATGAAAGCCTTTATTGTTTATGTCAAGTTTCATGTTTATTAACTGAAGTAATAAGATTCTTCAAAAAAGATTTAACACCCCTTAATCGAATAATGACAACCTTTATTGTTTATTTAGGTTGGTATTTATGTCAAGTTTCATGTTCATTTACCCAAAAAATCAGATTCTTCCATACAAACTTCAACACCCCCTAAATCGACTTTGGGGGTTGTTTCAACCTCTATTGTTTATTGAGGTTGGTGTTTATGTCAAGTTTCATGCTAATTAACCGAAGACATAAGATTCTGCAAGAAAAATATCATCCCGTAAATCATCTTTTGGGGGTAGTTTCAAATAATAACAATAACAACCTTTATTATTCATATAAGTTAGTATTTGTAGCAAACATCAAGTTTATTGACCCAAGAAATCAGATTTTCCATACAAACTTCAACACCCCCTAAATCGACTTTGGGGGTTGTTTCAAAAGACTAATAATGATAACCTTTATTGTTTATTGAGGTTAGTATTTATGTCAAGTTTCTTGTTTATTAACCCAAGATATAAGATTCTTAAGAAAAAGTAACATCCCCTAAATCATGCTTTGGGGGTAGTTTCGAAAACTAACAATGAAATTCTTTATTGTTTATTTAGTTTGGTATTTATGTCAAGTTGCATGTTTATTGACCCAAGAAATCAGATTTTTTCATACAAACTTCAACACCCCCTAAATCATTAATTGGGGGTAGTTTCGAAATACTAATAATGTCAATCTTTATCATTTACAAATAATAATATTTTAACTAAGTTTCAAGAATTTTGGGCGAAGCAATTAGATTTTTCATACAAACTTTCAACCCCCTTTTTACCCCCTTGGGGGTGGAATTTCCAAAAATCCTTTCTTAGTGCACACTTACGTCACTTGAGGAACCTTTCTGCCAAATTTTATGCTTTTAGGCGTAGCAGTTTTGGCTGTGCGTTGATTGATCAGTCAGTCAGTCAGTGAGTCAGTCAGTCACCTTTCGCTTTTATAGATATAGATAGACTAGCTGACCCACGGGGCTTCGCTCCCGTCAACTGGCTACTTACCCTGGCTATCCTGCCTACCATGCCTTCCCTGCCTACCCTGCCTGCCCTGCCCCTACCCTGTTTACCCTGCCTGCTCTGCCCCTACCCTGGCTACCCTGCCTACCCAGCCTACCCTGCCTACCCTACCTACCCTGCCTACCCTACCTACCCTGCCTACCCTGTACCTACCCTGGCTACCCTGCCTACCCTGACTTTTCTGCCTATCCTGCCTACCCTGCCTACCCTGCCTTTCCTGCCTACCCTGCCTATCCTGCCTACCCTGCCTACCCTGCCTTTCCTGCCTACCCTGCCTATCTTGCCTACCCTGCCTAACCTGCCTTTCCTGCCTACCCTGCCTGCCCTGCCTACCCTACCTATCCTGCCTTTCCTGCCTACCCTGCCTATCCTGCCTACCCTGCCTACCCTGCCTACCCTGCCTACCCTGCCTACCCTGCCTACCCTGCCTTTCCTGCCTACCTTGCCTATCTTGCCTACTCTGCCTATTCTGCTTACACTGCCTACCCCACCTATCCTGCCTACCCTGCCTTTCCTGCCTACCCTGCCTATCCTGCCTACCCTGCCTTTCCTGCCTTCCCTGCTTTTCCTGCCTACCCTGCCGTTCCTGCCTACCCTGCCTACCCTGCCTTTCCTGCCTACCCTGCCTTTCCTGCCTACCCTGCCTATCTTGCCGACCGTGTCTACCCTGCCTACTCTGCTTACCCTGCCTACCCTGCCTGCCCTGCCTACCCTGCCAACCCTGCCTACCCGGCCTACCCCGCCTACCCTGCCTTTCCTGCCTACCCTGCCTATCCTGCCTACCCTGCCTACCCTGCCTACCCTGCCTACCCTGCCTACCCTGTCGTTCCTGCCTACCCTGCCCATCTTGCCTACTCTGCTTACCCTGCCTATCCTGCCTACCCTGCCTAACCTGCCTTTCCTGCCTACCCTGCCTATCCTGCCTACCCTGCCTACCCTGCCTATCCTGCCTACCCTGCCTACCCTGCCTACCCTGCCTACTCTGCTTACCATGCCTACCCTGCCTACCCTGCCTACCCTGCCTACCCTGGCTACCCTGCCTACCCTGCCTTTTCTGCTTACTCTGCGTACTCTGCTTACCCTGCCTACCCTGCCTACTCTGCCTACCCTGCCTAACTTGCCTAACCTGCCTATCCTACCTACCCTACCTACCCTACCTACTAATTTGTATCTATCATCAATAGTTTTCTCGCACGCCAAATAATGTATTTTACAGACAACATTTTGCTACCTTGGGTTACATTATTGCAATTTTCATAAGGATCTCTATTTTTTTTTTGAAAATATTTTATAGCCTATGACACTCAGGAATAATGTAGCTTTCTACCGGTGCAAGAATTTTCAAAATCGGTTCAGTAGATCCAGAGATTACCCCTTACAACGTCACAAACTCACAAACTCACAAACTCACAAACTCACAAACTCACAAACTCACAAACTCACAAACTCACAAACTCACAAACTCACAAACTCACAAACTCACAAACTCACAAACTCACAAACTCACAAACTCACAAACTCACAAACTCACAAACTCACAAACTCACAAACTCACAAACTCACAAACTCACAAACCCACAAACTCACAAACTCACAAACTCACAATATCATAAACTCACAAACTCACAAACTTTACCTCTTTATAATATTAGTATAGATTATGTTCTTAGCTATCACTTTATTTACTTTTCATCTTATCACTTTTTGCATAGTTTGTTTTGTTTTACTAATGTAATACGTAGTTGCCGCTTAAGCTCTGTAATTTCGAGTATTTATAATAACTTTACAGTGTTTACCCTCATTTTTTTTTATGCCTCGTATGTCAATCAGAGTAATTATTATTGTTCAACTATCGTCAATTCGTAATGTTACCTGAATTTAATCGGATACGTTCATGATTGTTTGGCAAGGTGCGTTCCGAGTACCATTATTATTGCATATTTTATATCACTTTCTATTTTATGTAAACTTTCATCGTTACCTTTTTACTGCCTCCAATGTTATTTTTATGTAGTGTTTGTTCTATTATAAATTATGATGTTAGCTGGCGGGTAGTGCAGAGATGCAAGCGCCAGCCTTTCGTTTTTGTTTGTGTGACTTGTGTGTAATTTTGGTATATATTTTATTTATATATTTACTTTCATATGATGTTATCTGAAAACGAATCTTTTTATTCTGCCAACGCATCAACTGCCTCTTCTTCTGATGTTAGCTTAAACTCTCTTTCGGACACCCTTGGCGATCTTTTGCGTCAAAGGTTCAGCCAAAATCCTGTTTAACGTTTGCCACATTAACGCTCAAAGCATTCCGAGCCACCATAGCGAATTGTACGATACTTTTTCCAATAACAATGTTCACGCCGTCCTGATTTCTGAGTCCTGGCTCAAACCTGAACTTTTATCTACCACCTACTCTCTTCCTGGTTTTGTTCTTCTTCGGAATGATCGGATTGGTAAGAGAGGGGGTGGTGTAGCAATTTACCTTCGCGGTGATCTTCCATTTAAAATTCTTACCAATTCAGTTTCAAATGATTCTGCCGAGTTTCTTTTTATAGAGGTTTGTGTCAAAGGAGGTAAAACCGTTTTAGGTGTTGTTTACTGCCCCCCTTCCCTTGATTATTTCACCGAATTCGAATCGGTACTTGAATCTTTGGGTTCAGAGTATGCACATCACATCATCATGGGTGATTTTAACACCAACCTCCTTGCTCACAATTCCCCTCGGTCCCGTAAACTCCTGCATATTGTCGAGTCAGCTAGTCTTCACGTATTGCCTCTCCAACCCACTCATCATAATACAATCGGCGATGATACCTGGCTCGACATTATCCTCACCTCTAATCCTTCCCTAGTTTCCTCACATGGTCAACATGATGCCCCTGGCTTTTCCCATCACGACCTTATTTACCTGTCCTATGTCCTTAAACCTCCAAAGCCTAAACCAACGTTCCAGTACAGGCGTGCCTTTGCACGTATGGATGTGAGCAACTACAAAAAGATGCTTCGAATATTGACTGGACACTCCTACATGAAGCTGCGACAGTGGATGACAAAGTTTGTGTGTTCAACAGTGCTGTGACCAAACTGTATGATAATCATGCTCCTATCAGGAGAGTCAAGTTGAAGCGTCCACCTGCTCCATGGATGAATAGGGGAATCCGGATGGCAATATGCGACGGAGGGACCGCGCGTTTCGGGTATTCAAAAAAGATCGCTCGGAGGACAATTGGTCCTTGTTCAAGTCAGCTAGGAATCGGTGTAATCAGATGATACGCAACTCTAAACGCCGCCACATTCTAAATAATATTTCTTCTTCTTCTTCTGCCGATATCTGGAAATTCCTTGGGACCCTAGGTATCGGCAAATCGCAGCATTCAGACCTTCCTAACACAATTGACTTGGACGATCTAAACCAGTTTTTCTCTACTGTGCCTATGATAGACAGTCTAACCAAACGTCAAACTATCGACTACCTTGCTGGTCTGACGCGTCCTAATATTGCCCCCTTTGTCTTCACCCCAGTCCCAGACCAGACCCAGACCCAGACCCAGTGGAGATCAAAAAGATAATCCTATCCATTAAAGCCAAAGCTGTGGGCTGCGATAACATGAGTTGTCATATGATCGTGGCGGCTTTGGATCAACTTCTTCCTGTAATCTCCCACATTGTTAACTTCTCTCTTTACTCCGGTGTATTCCCTTCCTTGTGGCGTAATGCTCATGTTCGAGCCCTGCCTAAGATTCCCAATCCCAATGTTTCTGGTCACTTTCGCCCAATTTCTATCCTTCCTTTCCTGTCCAAAGTGCTCGAGGCCTGTGTTCATAAACAACTGTCCTACTTTATTTACCACAACTCCCTCATCAGCCCGTTTCAATCCGGTTTCAGGCCCGGGCACAGTACCGTGTCAGCTCTACTTAAAGGGACTGACGATATAAGGCGGGGAATGGAAGACACTAAAGTTACTATTTTAGTGTTAATCGACTTCTCCAACGCCTTTAATACTGTCAATCACGATATCCTTTTGTCTATCCTTTCTTATCGTAAGGTCTCTCACGAGGTGCTGGAATGGTTTTCCTTTTATCTTCGGGGGCGTCAGCAATCAGTTCGTACTGGAGACTTGACTTCTGGGTGGTGTGACCTTGCAGCTGGCGTCCCTCAAGGCGGTATCTTATCTCCTCTTCTGTTCTCAATTTTCATAAATCTTATAACCACCGAGCTTCAGTGTACGTATCATCTCTACGCTGACGATTTACAGCTCTACTGTCAGGCGCGTGTTGACAACTTATCGGAAGCGATCGAGGGGCTAAACCGGGAATTAATTATGATTAAAGGCTGGTCGGACCGATTCGGTGTGGTGGTTAACCTTGCAAAATGTCAGGCTATCATACTTGGGAGCCCCTATAGCTTGAGAAAGCTCGATAGCTTAACTGTTCCACCCATAACCTTCGACAACGTACCAATTCCGTTTAGCTCCGAGGTTAAGGATCTTGGTCTGCTCATCGACACTTGCCTTGACTGGCGCAAACAGGTTACGAGTGTCAGCCAAAAGGTCACCGGAACGTTGCCATGGAAGGCCATGCTTGTACAGTCCATAATCTTTCCCATTATTGACTATGGTGATGTGTGCTATTATGACCTGAATGCAGATCTACTCAATAAACTTGACCGCCTTCTAAATAACTGCATTCGATTTGTCTTCAACCTCCGTAAGTATGATCATGTATCCACTCATCGATCACTTTTAAAATGGTTACCCATTCGTCAGCGTAGAGCGCTGAGGGCCTTGACTACCCTGTTTTCTTTTATTGATAAACCCACTTCTCCTTCTTATCTGACTTCTCATGTTCAATTCCTTTGCTCTTCTCACAGTAAAAATCTTCGCTCCACCAATAATCGTCTTCTACAATGTCCTTCTCACCGCTCAGGTTTATCCACTCGTCCTTCTTTGTCCAGGCTATCTCTCTTTGGAATGCGCTCCCTCAGAATGTCAGGATGGCAAACAGTCGGTTCTCTTTCAAATTTAAGGCACGTGAGCACATTCGCAAGAAGTTTGCAGAATCATCACAGAATTGATTTGTTGGTTTCGGTTTCTCTATAGCATTGTTTTTGTATGTATGTATCTAAGTATATATTTGTATATATTTTTGATATATGTTTTTTTTTCTCAATTTATCCCTTAATTTAGTTGCACCTGCCTTATTTTATCTCTGCACCACCCTAAGGTCGACTGGTAGAAAATGCCTAAGGCATTAAGTCCGCCTTTGTACTTGTGCCTAAAGTTTTAATAAATAAATAAATTATTGACACAGACACCGTCAATATGACAAGCGAAATGTTGACTGCTAAGCGCCTCAATCAGGGCATTCATATAAATTGAAGAGGGCAGGGGAGGTCAATACCCCCTGTCTCACTCCACACTCCAATTGATAAGGCTCCAACAGCACATCCGCCCACCGGACTCTGTTGATCTGGCTTCCATACCAATGCCTGAAGATACTGAGCCCATCATGTCCAGGGGACTTACCTCTAGACGTAGACCTGATGACCCTGGCAACATGTTTGGCACTGAAACGTGTGCCCACCTTGCCACAACGGGGCTCAGCATCCAGCATCTCACAAGAGCTCCCTAGCGATGACTTTAAAACAAACCAATTTCTAAAAAGCTGTGCAATATCCTTCACATCACTCACACCATTTACAGTAACAGGCAGGCCTGGCCGAATGCTCAATTTATTAGCGCTCTTCCAGAAACCGCGAAAATCACGCTTTGAATGCTTAGAGGCAATTATGTCCATCTTTATCTGTATCTTCGTCTGTATAATGGGTAGGTACGGAACCCTCGGCGCACGAGTTTGACTCGCATTTGCCCGGTTTTTTTTATATGGAAGTCGGTGGTATTTTATTGGAAAAAAGTTTTTTTATTAATTTCCCCTGACCACAACAGACAGACACTCACCGAGCACATGACAGTAGGAGCTACTTTCATCAAGTAAGTCCTGTGTGGTTGAGCTACTCGTACTAGGGTAACACAGAGTGTGACACAAAGCATTTCTAATTAGGAAATGTGTCACTGCGCTAGTGCGCTCCTTTAAACAACCAGTTCAATTAGAGCTGCTTGTCATCATCACTTATTCAATTTCTGTCCATTATCTAATAATATCATCTGTAGTCGCTGAAGATCACGACTTATTGACTTGTTCTCATAAAATAACACAATATCATCCCTGCATTCCCCGAGGGGCTAGGCAGAGGTGCACCACATTGACTAGTTCTCGCATAAAAACGTGCATTTTAGATATAATTGCGGCAATATGTTATGTAGAATAATTTCTGATATCCCCCAAGTCATTTGTAAATTACAAATATGCAGTGACCAAGATTCAATATTATTTACCTCCAGTTTCCCAGCTCAAAATTATCGGATAATGAATGTGACAAATTGCCAAACACGCGTTATCTGCTATGATTGGTTGAATGAATTTTCAACAGCCAATCACAGCAGATATTTTTGCTGGGACTCTGATAATTTTGAGCTGGGAAACTGGGGGTTAGGGAGTGGATGAGACTTTTTTTACATTTTTGTTATAGCTGCAGCTTTATTGGGTAACTGAACTCGGCAAGCGAAAGGATTTCATTATATTTATGAATCGACCAATCGGGGCCCACGGTTGGCGCAGTGGTTGAGCGATTGACTGCTGCGCTGCGTGTCGCGTGTTCGATTCCTGCACGAAACAAATATTTGTATGACCTACAGATAGTTGTTTCGTTTATATGTTTGTAAACGTACCCACGATACAGGAAGAAATTCCTGGTGGGGTGGGGCAACGTTTTTTTTAGAAAAGGAAAGAATCACGTGTTAGATGAATGACGCAATGTGGATTGCCATCTATATGATTGATCCATTGATGGAGTCAAATCATTTGCCTTGCCGAAATCACTTACGCAATAAGGCTGTGGATTATCATACGACGATAAGATAAACATCATAGGATAAGTAAATGAGCTGTTTGTTTTTAATTAGTTGATGAAGGAAATTGTTTGTGCAGAAACTTTCACGTCCGGTATCTGTAGCATCCCTTCCGTGTCTGTTTACATTCATCTTACCTCATCACGAAGTATACATTATGTAAGGTAGCAGCAGGTAGCAACAAAGTATACATTCAATTGATTTCGTTTCGGGTCGGTGTAATGTTTGGAAGCCATTACAACTTACAAGTTGTTATTTGTTTGAATGTTTCGATATCCGCCGCGAGCTACTCGCGGAATTATATCTGATGGAATCTATAGTTGTTGTTAACAGCAAAGGAAAACTCCGAAATTATCCTTCAAAGTTTTGAAGGAAAATTCGGCGGATATTTTGTTTTTATTTATTAGTACTGACAAGCGTGACCTCGGGTTATGAACGATTTAACTAGGTAATTTCTATAACGATTTAATAATGTGTTGAGACTTTGAGACGGACTCCAAAACCAACTTCTTGCAGACGAATAGATTGTTGGGGCTCTTCCTTTTTAAACAAGTAGGTACTTACAGGTAAGTACTGATACGCCGCTGTAAAACAATTATTTACTAAGACGCCATAATTCATTGCACTTACCGCAGAAGAGCTGGCTAACTGCGTTAGCATAAACTGATAAATTATCATAATTACGAGAGAATAAATAATTCCCGCTAATAGCTCATCAGCATGACACGCGTGCCAGCGGCGCTTGCGTTCCGCGCATATCAACGAGACAGCCGCCAGCGCGCGCGCAGCATCCCAACACAACGCGCTTTCTCACAACAACACCATATACGTAAACACACTTCAAATACATTAACGGGTAACTAATAACGTTGATAGATAGCTTGTATGTAAAAGGGGCAATGTATGCCAGTGATATAGCGCGGTGTACTTGAGGCGTCACATCACATTACCAAATGCGGTCATGCTTGCGTTGTGTGCACAAGCAGTCGCCAGTGGCAAATATTCCTCGTCACGTGACGATCCGGGTCCACATCCTTCTCCATGTAGAGCGACCTTTATTATTTCGTCACATAACACGTATTGCACAAGCAAATGGAAAGAAAGCAGAGGCGGAAAGGAGATAATGATTTAAGGATACGTCACCTACTTAAAGCCGGCGTAAATGAATCTAGAACGCGCAAGAATTTCTCAAAAGACAAATGCCTAAGTATGCTGTTTACACACAAGTTTTGTCCCCTTTCTAAAGTCGCAGCCAAAGTCAACGTTGAAGAGTTCCACACGATATTATGTTGATGTTCGAGCTTTAGCCCGCACTTGTGAAGTTGTGACTAAGAAAACAGCTTAGTGAAACTGTGCACAGAGCTGGATCAGTATAGCGTAGCCCTACACTTAACATTATTCATATAGGAACCTACCTATTTAGTAAATTAATCTGCAGATTCCATCAAGGACAGTCTTACCGAATGGTAATCCAGAAACTGCGTTATGGAGCTCAGATAGGCATTTGATCTTTGTAAAATAGGTACTGGTATCAATTGCTCCGGTTAGACTAAAAGCTGACCCCAAAATAGTTGGGACAAGGTTAATACGTTCAACAATACGAACTAGGGAGGGGTAAATGTATTATTGCTTTAAACCGGGGACACATAGTATCTCTTAGCTAGTTACTAAGAAATCCTTGATAGAAAAACCAAATGAACACTTTTTGAGGAACTACACGGTAAACACGGTTTCGTGCTATTTCGGTCCAGCATTTCAGTTATTTTCTCATCGACAACACTGTTCCGCGTAATTCGGCTGTAAACAGCAGTCGTATTAACACAATCACATTTTGATTGACTTCGACTAATACAAAGCTACCATATTTTTGTTTTCTTAGTAACGCGAAGACGTCTTTAGCTCTGACACATCCCATTTCTCCGAAGACCACAAATATCGACCAATTTCTAGAGGTAAATGTAACCCATAGCCATAAACCGATCACTATTCTGGAACTATACTGGAATCTGACTAAGAGGAAACCCCGATTGTATGTACAAAGTACAAACTCTGACGTCAAAGGAATAATCGATGAGAAGTTGAGAACTCGATGAATGATGAAAGTTATAATAATAAGTGACGTGTGAAACAGTTTAGATATAAATCAACTGTTGACTGAATTGTTTAGGTATATTTGTTTATAAAGCATGCAAATATCTAGGGGTTCGGCAGTGGCCCCAAAACGTCAAGAAAACAAAGGCACAGCCGTACTATCATCTTCTAGACGCCATTCAAGACATTTTCGACCTTCTGTAACTTCGTTGTGGATAAAGCTAGAAGCCTGACATTAGAAGAACATAACAACGACGACCTATTATGTAAAACCAAGTCGGTAAATGTGTTTGTTTAAATGTGTTTGTTTGTTACCTACTTATTCAGGTACCTACCTACTGAATAAATTATCCGATTTTTAGCGGTAGAAGTACTGCACCATTTACACAGTTCTCGTGATCATGGCGCTTGTAACGGTTCCGAAATATCGAGCTCAAAATCAAAATGGTAAATATCCCGAAACAAATAGTAATTCTGATTGTGACTATGCCAGCTTAAAAACTTATATTTATCAAGTCAATATTGATCAATATAATGGAGAGTAATGGATATTATAATTTATTCCAAATCTTAAACGCATGTTTTAAATAAATATTTATAGGCGGAAAACATTGAGAAAGATGGTGGGTAGGTAATAATATCTAAATACACAATGTCAGCAATCATAAAGCACGGCTGCCACTCGGATCTATTCTGTAATCTATTGATTTAGCTAAGTTTTTCACAATATGAAAGCCAGTAAGATTGAGTGCACTACGCCATTAAACAAGCTTATTCTTCAATATCTTATGAACAAGGAAGTGCGTAAACATGCCTACTTTCCATTCTGCGATTCAATTTATATCTCGCATATATAATATAGTGACCAGGAAATCAGTTAAGTAGTCGTATCAACACCGGCAATAAGATATCCAGTATAAAGAGCTAATTAACGGGCGGAAGCTGCCGTCCGATGCTATCAAGCACCGTTAGGCTATCAACTGGGGTAGGCAGAGTACCAGCCGGGATAATTAGCTCATAGCCGATGCGGGAGATTACGTGTTTACTTATAGGTTAGTACTTGCCCAGAACTTATAATTAACTTGCTCTTGCCCCAGGCTTTGATTTGAGATAGCAATTCTATCTCGACTTTTCATCGATGTAATAAAGTGTGGCACTTCTCGGATTTTTATAGAAAGCCTACGAGTTTCCAAACAAACACTTAAGTAATTACTTTTCCGTGAAAAAACTTGTACTAAATGGAAGAAAAAGTTCAGGACGAAAGTTTTATCATCTCATAAAACAACTTTCTTGTCAGGTAGATATTCGTGGAACACGATATTTATGTATTAACGACGTCTAGCTATTACAGCCTCCTCCACACGGCTCGACGTAAATGGCAGGTCTAATACAATAACGGCAGGTCTCCGGTGGATCCTGTATTTACGACCGGCCGTACAGGTACTCCACTAAACATGGGCTTTGATGGAGACCACTTCCAGGAAGGTGGTTGGAGCTGAGTTAAGTACACGCTTTGAACACAGGGAAATGAAGTTTTTATTTTAGTACCTACTGCAACGTCCGTATAAAGCTGAAAATTGATAGCCTGCCACAATTGATACCACTGCATTTGGTGTTGTTGTTTTGCTTATTGATGTTGGTATTACCGTTTAACAGGCATAGACTTGTCTATGTTGTAACTTACGAAATACAAAAGCTTTTAGAGCTGAAGTTCTCCCTTTCGAAAGTTTTCCGTTCGCCGCTGGCGTATAGGATATCATCCTCTCTAAAATCTTCACAACAAGTCCTATATTTAGGTCTAGACTATTTAGGACTGGATCATTATGCAGTCACCAACACGAATCGCACAGAATCTAATTACGCTCTACCGGTAAATTTCAACGAGGGATGGCTTTTTCATAAACAACGTCAATTGCTGGATGAAACAAACTTCACCACCACCTCCCCAACGCCCTAGCGTGAGTGTACCCAAAATGGTTTAAACATAACGTTTCTGTTAGTTTGTCCCATCGAACCCCATTGAACTTTGTCAATGTTTAAAAAAAATATCTTTAGTTTCTCCACACTAATTTTCTGTAAAATAAAAAGAACACTGTTGAATCAATCATTTAAGTACTCCTTTAGAGATTAGCGCTACCAACTGCAATCAAATGAACTTAGAACCACCGAGTCTGAATCATCTCTGCGTTTAATTTTCGTTTTTTTTAATTAGAACTTCAACAAGTGTAGCTAACATAAGTGAACATCGAATTCCGCGATACAGTCGAGTGAAACATGTGTTCCGATCCCAGAGCACACAACCAGAGTTCTTAGGTATTTTCTGTTCTAACCGTAGCAAATTCCTCAACAGCCCAGCTTGATCCCTAGTGCTGGATTGATTTCATACATCACCGGCCAAAGTAATAAACAACACTTATAAATATAAAGTAAATAAGATAAAAAAGATGTGAAGAAAAATCGGAAACACTGGTACATGATGTTAACATTATCGTCTGTGCAAAAACAGATGTAAATCCAAGCCAGTTTCTCGTAAGAGGTGTACGTTGCAATCAATCGCCATTAATTGCTCCAGACCGGTCGGTGCAGGCTCTGGTCTGGTCCGGTCCGATGGTGTCCGTTCCCACAACGTAACGGTACTGGTCCATTTGCGTTCATACACGGAATATGTGACGATGTCCCCCTTTATAGGGTTCCGTAAGAGATCGATATGGACGAGTAATCGTCCATACAGCCTATGTTCCTCTGTTAAACGCGATAAGCAAGTTTGCTTGATAAAAGTACCTAATAAAATCTTTTACCAATTCAGGAGAGCCGAGATAATTAATCAAATCAACATCCCTTTGCGATTGTGCTCTAAAACATTGAACAAAGTAACTAATTGCTATCACATAATTACATTAAATAACTTCACATAATTCAGTTATCCATCCCTACATGATTACAATCATTTCAGCCAAAAACAATGACTACCCGCTGTGCCACCATTTTGAAACAATTAAAAGTGAACAATGTATGAAGGTGTACCAGTTTATAATGTCAGGCGTGTTCCTCAGAATATGAGGTTTTTATATCTCCGTAAACCGTGGGATGGAGGGATTTAATGTCGCGTTACGTTCTTCATTATATCTCGGCTTTATGGCCAGATAATCTTAGAATAACGTCTCGAGAACATAATACTTTATGGATGAGTAATTTGGTGAGACATGTCTTTTGATTTCATCTATTAATCCTTAAATAAAACATACTACAATTTGATATTAAACTTTATGTATCTCTCTCGCCGTTACTGCGTATAAAATCTGTAATGATACGGACGGAACCTTATCATAACTATCTTTCGTCCTTGATCGTATTTTTCCTAATCATAGCATATTCTAAGAGGTGCGTGTTTTTTTGCGTGAGTGCGAGACTGGTCGACTCGCTGGTTGATGCGGGCCGTTTAACTAGTTTTTTGCTCGCTTACCTGAAGGTCCGGGGTTCAATCCCCCGGCCGGGAATGCTGTTCTTCGTTAGAGATAATGACTTGGCAATACGGGTTCCTAATGTAACGGTTTTTTTCTTGGGCTTATAAGTACTAGTAAGTAGAAACCGCGAGTTCACGTCGTGTAGCTCTCGTATATTGAGAGGGCTAAAGATCAAAGCTTACGGTATGTTAACCTATACCAAGCCATACCAGGCCTATTGTCTGTCAGTTATATGCTAACTACCACGTTAGTCCTGCGAGTTATGCCACTTTGAACAAATATACTGATAGATTAGTTTGGCAACCAAAACCAATAGTAATTATACACCAAATTAGTTAAACAACTTTTTACAAAAAAATAACATTAATTCTATGGGTACAATGGCGGTCTTATCGCTGACAGCGATATGGATATGTGGACCAAAATAGTTGCGATACATAAAACTAACTTGTTTATACTACCTCAGCTAAACCCATGATAAATGTTTGATTCTCAATCAAACTATTAGCTATGGTACTTATCTCGATTCGCTTAACATTAAAATAAATATAAAATGTATTTCAAGAGAGGTTACATATCCACTCAAACATAATAAAATTCTTACCGTTCAAATATTTGATATGAAAATGTAAAAAGTTTTAAAACGAAATCGTTTTAAACATAAATAAATTCGAATGGAAATCAATGAGTAATTGAGCTCAATTCTGGTAAGGGTAGCTATTAGGTCAGGCACCAATTATGTTGTAAACACACAGATACATGAATTCTGAGAACAAAAACCATTTGATTTAATCCAGTACACGTTTATACATTACTTTTTATCCAAAAATGTAGGAAGGGAGGGCTTTTCCTCCGTACTTATATTGAATCAGAGCTTTCTCGCTTTCACTTCTTCCAAGCAGGAGCATCAACTACAACTTTAAAATTAAATAACCCGAATCAAGTGACGGTTCTTTTCGCTGAGTGCTGTCTAGCCGACCACTTACCGGACGTAGTAGTGTTACTGCCTCACTATTCGCGAGTGGAGCCGTGGGCCACAGCTAGTGTTACTGAAGTTGGTTTAAGGTCCAGTTGTCACGAGCTTATTGTACTATTACTTTGCAACAAGCTGACACGCTT
Source organism: Orthosia cruda (assembly GCA_964057195.1). Classification (NCBI taxonomy): domain Eukaryota; kingdom Metazoa; phylum Arthropoda; class Insecta; order Lepidoptera; family Noctuidae; genus Orthosia; species Orthosia cruda. The sequence goes on from OZ059837.1 coordinate 39,944,107, forward strand.
AACCAACTTTGGTAATAAAGGCAATACAGCTTATTTCAAAGCATAAGACTGCTATACTTGCGACTGCACAGGTTTACTTCATAGATATAAGAGTCCTACAGCCGAATTGCGTCAGTGAATTCGGCAAAGGAAACAGTTTGGAATTATCACAAAAACGACTTTACGTATTGCATATTACACTCTGAAAAGGAAAGGAGATGAATATTTGACGTAGAATTGATTGTACAGAATAATAGTTTTTTCAGTTTTAAGGAACCATTATACATTTTTCATTAAAAGCATTGGCAGACCATAAGTAGTAAGTAAAAAATAATAATATGATGTCCTAATTATTTGGAAGTAAATCATCAGGAGGATGATCGTACTTTTTCCAAATTAGTTTCGCAATACCGAAAAAGTTGAAAGAAATGATTCTAACTCTTTGAAGGTTCCAAACTGTTTCCTTTGCCGAATTCACTGACGCAATTCGGCTGCTGTAGACTTTTATATCTGAGCCGCGGCCTAGTGATAGTGTTACAGAAACTTGGCGGACGATCGCTTGCCAAGTTGTGCTTTACACGGCTTCACTTCATTACGTGCAGGAAACAGACGCGCGGGGGCACGCAGGGCTCCTTCTCTCCTTTATTTTAATGCTTAACTTAATGACGTGTTTGAACAAACCACTAGAAAGAAGAGGAATGAAAATACAAACTTTTTCAATGCCATGGCCACGGTCAATGCCAATGTTGGTTATAACAATCTGGCGGTGATTGCAGGCTTTATTTTTCTCACCAAGCCTTAGCCATTACGTTTCATTAAAAAAGTTCGTCAGGATACGTAGAGTTCAGCCATTAGTTTATTCATACAGAAAAGTTCCCAGCAACACTTGTTCTTCTAGACTTCAACCTGATCCGTCAGCATTCCGAGACCTCACTAAACCAACCTGTCCAGTCAGCCCGGCACAATTAATTGCGCGAGCTAATCGCCCTAACGACTTGCAAACAATCCAAGATGGCGCATTGGCGCCGGATGAACAACCAGCTTTTTTGACAACCGCGCGTAATGGCCGGATGGGAAAGTAACACGAAATAAACAATATCTGTTGACATCGTGAGAACAAGTGAAGAGTGAAGTGTATCTGCTCACCTTGTGAATATTCATTAACATTCCAGCACGTCTTTACACAGTTAATGTAACTGGATACATTTAATTGAAGTTAGTACATTTATAGGTGTGTAAAATTTCAAAATTTAAAAGTCCCCCCCCGACACATATATCTTGCGGCAACATCCCGATTCAAACAGTAAAACGCCCATAACTTTTGAACGGCTGAACCGTTTTTATTCAAACATTGCTAAAAACACTCTCGACACAATCACCTTTCAAACAAAAAAAAACTAAATTAAAATCGGTTCATCCGTTGAGGCGCTTTGATGCCACAGACAGACACACAGATACACAGCAACACACGTCAAACTTTTAACACCCCGTTTTCCGTCGGGGGTTAATGAAACCAAGTGTTACCCACATTGTGTTATGAATGTAATATTATGGACTAAGGTGTCTGAAAATAAATGGATTATTATTATTTTTATTATTATTGTAGCTTTTTGTGTCAGAAAATATAACTTCTTACTAACCTTTGTGACTATTAGGGTTCCGTACCCAACAGGTATAAACCCTATTACTTAGACTCCATTGTCCGTCTGTCTGTCACCAGGCTGTTTCTCATGAACCGTGGCAGCTAGACAGTTGAAATTTTCACGGGTGATGTTTTTCTATTTCCGCTATAACAATACAAAAAACCGAATAAAATAAATATTTAAGTGAGGTTCCCATACAACAAACGTGATTTTTTTGACGTTTTTTACGATAATGGTACGAAACCCTTCGTGTGCGAGTCTGACTCGCACTTGGTCGGTATTTCTAATTGATGTCTAAAATTAGAATTGGAAGACGAGCATTGGAAATACCAAATGATATAACTTTTTTATAAATTCTCGGCTGTATTCAACTCATCAAAAAACATAAACTATAAACACATCGATGTCGTAGGAGACATCGATTCTTTTTATTTGGGATACGAGAAGTCACCATGCTCTAAATGAACTAGTTTTCATGTATTAGTGTTTGGTCCATTTTCCCCGAAGCGATTGTTTATTCATGGGACCGTCTTGCGCCGCCGGCCCCGGATGTAATTCGGCGAGAAGGCCAGGGTTCGGTGCCGTGCCGCGCACGCCAGACGCGCTCGCCGGTTTCGCGCAATTTGTCAGATACTCCTTAGTATTCAGCTCCAATCTGCCGTACCCTCCGTATCACCTATTTGAACACAATTTACCTTAAATAACATACCAGATAGTATGATTACATTGTACGAACCTTTGTGTAAATTATTTCATCACCTCTATTTCAAAACGATGAAGGAAAACATCGTGAGGAAACCGGCATGTCCTAGAACCAAAAAATCGAAACATGTGACATCCACCAACCCGCACTGAGCCCGCGTGGTGGATTACGGCCCGTTCCCTGCTCTCACTGAGAGGCTTGTGTCCCAGCAATGGGAACCTTAAAAGGCTGTTGATGTTGATTGTAAGTTCTGCTCTTAATCCAGAGTAAATAAACACATTACTTTATATTCAGCTTGATTGCCGTATTTATCCGAATAAAATGTCCAAAGAATGTCGCTACTTGCTGCAATCACTTCAATGGAACAGGTCCAGCCAGCCGCGGCCGGCTCGCTCCGGGGCGAGGAATTTGTCTCCATTTACGCACCGCACGACATTAATAACCGCAATCACGCGCGCAGCGACAATATCACAGACTTAAGATACCACACAATGTACTCGTAGCAACTTGTTAAAGGTCCGATGGTAAGAAAGTTGCCGAGCTCCGGCTTTCTCATTTACATACAAGGGAAAACCACATCAATTGAAGCAGTCGTTGAGCAGTTTACAACAAAATCTCTTCACAATTCGCGCAGATTTAAACAGATAGTTTCTATTAGAATTATGATCGTAAAAGTGTCGCGCTCCCAACAAACGTGCCGCTGACATTCATTAAATGGCACGTCGCTTGATTTATGAACGCTAATAAGTTACGGAATGCGACAAATATTCCGACAAGTCTGAAATGGAATTTATAAAATAATTCGTAACGTCAAAACGTGCAATTGAGCGGACAGGCGGCGCCGCGGGTCGCGGTACTAAGACAGATGGCGCGGGGCGACAACGCGACTAATGGCCGCCGCGCTAAAAGCAGACGCCACTGAAATACGTGGATGTGACAGTGAATAGCCCTTCGATATATCAGTGGCAAGGTCTATGTGGGGCGTGGGCGCACAACACCATGGAACTCTATACGATACTCTCGTATGGTGGGTGTACGTTTTGCAACACAAATAAGGATGAGTCACCGAAATTCGATATCATTGACCTCAATAAAATTGCAAAACGGCAGCCGAATAAGAATAAACATGCGTCGTATAAGGATGTGCGCGGAATCCGTTGTGTCGCGTCGCCCCAACTGCGGAGGCACTGTTAAACACTGCGACCTTGCCACTTGCACCATACTTGTGTGTTTTGCATCAACCATTTCTCAAGTATTGGAGGAAGTTTTCGGTGACTCATGCATGTGTTGTTATCGCCTCCTTTCTCTGCGTTTCCCACGTCGCGCGTCGCGTCGCCGTCGCCGTCACTTGCCCGGCGGAATTAGCAAGCGTCTGTTGTGACACGTATGAATATTAATCAGCCGCTTGATACCGTAATCCTATTGCATCACAGGTTTAACGAAATCAAATCTAAATTTTTCAACAATATCTGTCCATTAGAGTGTAAGTTACGATAGAGGAAACAGATATTTTTATGTCACACAGATATAGTTATCGAAACTATAATAAAAATATCCGGCGACTTGATCTTGAAATTCTAAATTGACTGTGACGGAATTGACGCTGTAGAAGAAATATTAAAAATAAATACAGACAGAGTAGGTATCTTTATTTTTCTTTCCGTCGGAGGTCAGTTTTCTCAGATTTAAAGCTTTTGTTTTTCTCAAAAATACGATGGTAGTTCACGGCTTTGTTGTCTTTTGTAATTTCGTTGAGGCCCATGTTTACTTGCAGTGCATAAAACATTTTGTAGAAAGCTTTTAATAGGACACTTTGTTCGTTTAAATAAACTTTTGAAAATTGATTTTGCTATACATATTATTACGACTGTTACGAGGCGATAAATATCGCGGCGAGTGCGTCAATGTGTCAACGGCGACGCGTATGTGCGTCTACGACGTCGGATACTGTCAGTCTGTGCGCTGTGACAAGACAGAGACGCGCGACGCCGCCGCCGCCGCGCCGGTGCCAATACTCGGCGGATTACACTGTCAATACTGTGGCCTTTATCGGGGTGGTCAGTCCAACTGATCATTTATTACATTTTGAACTTAGTGAGCTGGACCGTACGTGTCATTCATGCTCGTCTCTGTTCGAAAAGAGGCCTGGCAAATGAATATTGAAGCGGTTTCTAAACAAATCCAAGGTTGTTACTTTCAATGGCTACTTAGACCCAGATGGTGTAAAAACGCCGCCACTTAGAGCCACAATAACAAATCACTTCCTCGTGGCTAGTTATCTCGCAGACACTAATGATCTGTTATTTGGTCGGTCGCTGGAAAATATCCGACAATCGACAAACACGTCTCAAGGAGATAAATAACAGAACACAGTGAATCTGTACACCTGTGGATTATCGAACCATCACACTTTGTTTAACACACGATTTCTCTCTATTTTACCAACAACGTAAATATGTCAATTGAGAGAATACTGTGAAAACTCTATCGTCCTGCCAGAATAATTATCTGATGCAGACTTGAAGGGAAAAACATCATATCTTCATTCCTTTCCACCTCTAATTTATAGACTAGTATTGCTCTTTATTCGAGTATCCATGACTCAAAAAATGGTCGATCACCGCTGCTACTCGTACACCTCATGTAAGATGGCACAACATCGACCCACGAACACACAGACTCAGCGCGCGGCCACTCGAAATCATACTTATATCAATCGCTCTAATATTATCAAGCTGATGAAGAGTAGCAAGACAAATACAAGTACGTATGTACTTCAAAAGACAAATACAAGTACGTATGTAGTTCAAAAGACAAATACAAGTACGTATGTAGTTCAAAAGACAAATACAAGTACGTATGTAGTTCAAAAGAAACTTAACATGTTCAGAAAATATTCGGCAACTCAGCATCTGCATCGTGTACATATGTTTATATGTTTCTTCATTGATCTGAATTTGAATATAAAGCGAATTGTATGTAAGTGCTTATTGCAATGATACCAACGACAAATCAACATCTGGGAGTTTTGGGAAACATCGCCGTTTTCCTGAAACACTGTAGAGAAATATTATCAAAACATTTTAACTGTAGCATAAGCGATGAAACACTATTTTGTAAATACGTACCAAACATTATTCGGATATTGAAAGCGGATACCGGCAGAGAGATGAGATGCTAATGCTACTTAAAAAGACTAGAGGAATAAAAACTTTTTCGCATAAGAAATAACCGACTTCAAAAACTACTACTTTACAAAAAAAAACGTTTTTTTCGAAAAAAATATTATTGCTCTCGTTTTAGTTTTGGTTCACCATCACTACAAATTGAGCAAGTTTCATAATAAGGTACCTAAACGATTGACAGAATACCCATAATAACTCAATTTACACATTCGTGCTGTTTGTCGCTAAAGAGTTCGGTTGTATATCTTGAAAAAGGATTTTGATGAAACTAAGCACTAAGTTGAGAGATACTTAATCCTTTCCAATTTGAAAAAAATAATGTTTATGATCCGATAACTAGTTGCGGAGATTATTTTATTATTATTTTTCAAAATAAAAACATTGCCCTACATGTATCGTAGGTGCGTTTACAAACATGTAAACTCACTTATACAAGACACTCAGTACCGGAACAACTATCTGCAGGCCATACAAATATTTGTGCCTTGCGGGAATCGAACCAGCGAAACGCAGCGCAACAGCTGATCGCTCAACCACTACGTCAACCGTGTAGTCGAAAAGAGTTTCGGAGAAATGCATGGACAAAGAACATACACATACTGGAATTATGCGGACGACGTTATGGGGTATCCATTTGTTGTATACCTAAACCTTCTTCAGAATGTAACAAATACTTTTCTGATAACGCCATCAAAGATATATAAAATCGTGGAAAACCATACATACATATAAACATACGGGTCAAACTGAGAACCTCCTTATTTTTTTGAAGTCGGTTATAAAGTAGACCCACCAAGAATCAGAAAGACACTATATTACATAATAATATGACATTCGCATTGTTTAAGAGATAGCTTTGCAATCTCAGTCTAGCAGCTATTCGTCCGATGACCCGGTCGTCGGTCGTCGGTCGACTTTTCACCAAAAATCTGTTTTTAAAATGCATTTTTTACACAAAGTAGATAAACATCGTTGTCTTTGATCAGTTCAGATTAATGGCAGATAAAATTAATTCTCTCGAAAATAATGTTCAAAGAGCTGCTAAAAGTGTATTTAAAGTAAACTGTTTCAGCGGTTACAAGTACGTCGTAATTCATGCTGGATGCTGGGCCTCTCATCTCAACTAGTGCAGTGAGTGGCCTGGACTCTGTCTCAAATGAGATGTACTGGCTAACTGTGTCAAATGTATTTATAATATACTTCATGAAACAGTGATGTAGTGTCGGATCAGCGGGAAAGGGGTCAATACCCAATATATATTCCAGCCATACATACAGAGATGTTCACAATCGCGCATCTTTTAGCGCGCGCGCCGGTCGGGGGGAGGGGGTAGGATGCGGCGCCAACCTGTGACGCATGCGCACAAGTGCCACCACGCACTACATAACTGAACTACTTGTGCTGTTATTTTTCAATGTAATTATTGAGAACGGAAACACTGACCATAACTCAATATCAATTGGAATTGAATCATTCGCACGCTCAGATCAAATAAAAAGTCAAGATGGAACATTGCAAACAACAAAGTGAAGCCGGTTCAAACTAAGCCTTGCCGTACAAATACACAATTATACGCACTCACGTACAACGAAATAAGGCCTTAGCTTGTCCTTCGAGCTTACAGATCAAATAATAAAGCTCAACTGACAATCTAAAGGGTAGTTTCGTTATACGTGTGCGCGTATAATTGTGTATTTATACGGCAAGGCTTAGTTTGAACCGGCTTCACTTTGTTGTTTGCAACGTTCCATCTTGACTTTTTATTTGATCTGAGTTCGTACTACGTAATATTAGTTCTCAACTGTTTGTACAAACAACATTGACGCCTAGTTCTGTTATTTCCGTTCCGTTTCTATGTAAACTGTCGTGTATTTATAGTTATTACACCAATATATAAATCAACAAGCGGTGAAATCGTATAATTAGAAACGCTAAACTCATTCCTCACATGTTGTGTGCGGCGGACACTTTGACACGATAATTAACGAACGTTTTGACGGATATTGTCTAAAAGAACAAAACTGTCCGCTGATGAACGATGTGAAAGTTTATAATTGTTCAAATACTCTGTAATTTTACGCCATCAATTCTCATCGTTTTAGTTACCTGCGTCTTTTATATTTAAAACTTATTTATTGTTAATTCTGAAGTCCCTGAGAGCCATCTCATGGCACAAAGGCGCTGGCACAAAACCGCGGAAGTCGCAGCACTCGAGCGGCTCTGAATGGCCCTCAGTCCCTCCGGTGCAGAGGTGATGCTGCGCACCGCACGTGGGTCGCTGACCTCACTGGTACTCTCACAGGCACACCGGTGCATTGATGCAATAGGCGAGTTCAGCGATCAACGATACCGTGCGTTTGATTAGATCGTGGAGATTAGTGCAATGCTCACAGTATGTGTACTGGTGTAGTGATCACGACGCCTGAGTGGACGCAACGCTACGCGATTTAACAAAGATGACTAACATTGACTCACAAAAGTAGTGCTTAGCTACATACTTAAAGTACCTATCATTTATATGCGGATCGGAATTTTTCCGTAAGCACCAAAACAGCATCATGAGATCATTCTTGCCGACCTGTCATCATTCATAATCATAACCCTACCTACCTGCCTACTCTCCAACTGTCAATATGAGCAATCTCGAAACGAGGCAGGGTTTGTACAGCAACAGGCACCAGTCTGTGCATCTCAGTGTAAACCTACCTTTCTGTTTCCGTCTGCTACCTCCAAGTTTGTATGGTTCCAGACTGCATGGCGTTGATCAATGGACGAGTAGACACTAATTAATTAGCTTTCTACCTGGCGGGGAGCCGGCACCGGCGCGCACGCACCGTATGAATACGTTCGCACAAAGTCCCGGAAGTGTACCGATCTGAGAAGAGCGCCCGCTGCGTCGGGTTGCAGCGCATAGGTAATGCGCTTGCGATATCCGCTGTCTTCGCCCGCCTGCTCCCGTCGAGCCAGCCGAGCGGTCAGCGACCTGGCTGGCCGACTCACATGGACTTGATACTTGAGGTGTAAGCCGATACGTAAACATACAACCTTGTAAGGCCAGTATCAAATTAAAGAGGTCAAACACTTAGAGCTAGTCTGTGGTTCTTTTATAATTGGTCAACGACCTTTCTTGGTAACTATTAAATTCAATCAACCATTTAGCCAACAGTTCATCTTTGTAATAAAAACTTCAAAGACACTTCGCCAGGACCTCTTAATTGGCACCCTCTCGTTTTTCGAATGAAGCGGTCAATCAAACGAGGTCAGCGGAACCATCGAGCCAAAAATTCATTGTTTTAAAACGATGCCAATAAAACGATATCACTTTTCTTTGGGTTACTTTTTGACTGACGTCACAGCGGTTTATGGTCTATTGTTCGCCGACCTATTGAATTCCTGACAGGTCTCGATAACAAAACTGTCTGGGGGTAACAATGGGAGTGATTTAATGACTATTACGAGGTAATAACATAACATAAGACGGTATTGAATAATGTTTGAAATAAACATCGATCATCGGTCCTCGCTAAATGGATGTTATATTAAACGTGGCTCCGGCAGACACCAGCGCCATAACTAAAGCAAATTGACAGGCAAATGAATGAGCCATGTTATGATCGTGTATCTTGCTTCCTCATACAAATGAATGAGCCATGTTATGATCGTGTATCTTGCTTCCTCATACAAATGAATGAGCCATGTTATGATCGTGTATCTTGCTTCCTCATACAAATGAATGAGCCATGTTATGATCGTGAATCTTGCTTCCTCATACAAATGAATGAGCCATGTTATGATCGTGTATCTTGCTTCCTCATACAAATGAATGAGCCATGTTATGATCGTGTATCTTGCTTCCTCATACAAATGAATGAGCCATGTTATGATCGTGTATCTTGCTTCCTCATACAAATGAATGAGCCATGTTATGATCGTGTATCTTGCTTCCTCATACAAATGAATGAGCCATGTTATGATCGTGTATCTTGCTTCCTCATACAAATGAATGAGCCATGTTATGATCGTGTATCTTGCTTCCTCATACAAATGAATGAGCCATGTTATGATCGTGTATCTTGCTTCCTCATACAAAGGGCTGCTATCGATAGTTCCTGCATAACATAAGCGAAGTTGAGTCTGACTCTCTCTGAGATTAAGTATCTTGGATGTCTCTTATTCTCGCAAAAACTAGAAAGTGCATCTTTCTAGTTTTGTCAATGTTCACTAACTGGCTCTTTTACAAACGCCTGACTTAGTCTGGACCTCTTGGAGTAACGACTGCCGGTTCTTGAAATACCAAGCATACAAAACAGTTAATCATGGATCGCGGCTATATATGGTCAATGTGAGTGCAGTCTACTTGCTGAGCGTTCCAGTGCGCCGGCGAACTGGCCTGCGCCCGCGCAGCCTTGCAAGCACTTCCACGTTCATTTGCAAGCACTATCGATGCAAATGGAGTGCATCGCGCGTAATGATACGCTTCACCGGTCCGGATGGTTCACTACACGTGTAATGCATAGGCAATTATTTAGATTTTCGTATGATCTTGTTATTTGCAAGAAATGTATTAGTTCCGCATGAACAACGTGGGCCCGAAGCACACAATATGTGACTGATGATATAAATTGATGTTAGATATGTATAGAGCCCTTATGACACTGCCAGAGTTGGCATCGCCCTGATTCGATTCCTACAGCTGCACTATTAGGAAAGGCCCCACAAAAGCCAAGAAGACTCTTAGCATCGGAACTAGCGTAGAATCCAAAATGAAGGCAAATTGTAGTCAATAGAGTTCTTCCTCTCCCTGTCTACAAGAAAATGAAACCGTCTATCAGCTCACATATTCGCGTGGTCATCGATAGCTGCGTAACTGCGAAGTATTGTGCCAATTCTCACATCTGACTCATTAGGCCACTCAGAGCTCTGCTGTGTTGAGACAAAGAAACGGATAAATCACTTAACAGTCGGCCTCCGAGTGACCTCTGGCCGTCTTCTAGTATTAAAATAATTAGCTGCTAGTTAGCCATGCTGACTATCTGACCTGAATATGTCAAAGTCGCATAGCATACCGATATAAGATTGCAGACCACTGTTGATTCAGTCATGTGCATAACTCGTAAATATAATATGCTGAATAAGGAGATTGCCTATAAATCCTTCCGTAATTAACAACCGATCAACTCGACCTACCGCAGTCCTCTACTAGACGTTGGCATCTAATCCTTCAGCATCCAGTTTGTTCCTGTTTGTTTTTCGCTGCCCAGTTTGATGTGTCTTCCGGATCGTCGGCATATCTAGCGAAGTGTCTCGTACAATATTTTCCAGTTTCTCGAATGAAGTTTTCACCATTGAACATCTTCACCACCAAACAATTGAATCGTTGATGATTATTCAGTAAGATTTTGGTATTTAGATGAAGGGTTCAGCATCAAATGGTTACCCCCTTTTCTAAAATGTTTACATACTCATGAGATACCCAGTTAATGACACAGCTCGACAGTTTTCCATAACTCATACCAACATACGCAGCAACAAGTATTCCAAACATATTAATATCTGTGGAGTTGTCAATGTAAATGCTGTCGGAAGTGGTTTTGTCGCGCGCTCATAACTCTGCTCTGATCCTCATCGCTCATCGCAAGTCGCGACCAAAGAGTACGAGAAAGACGCACAGAGTCAATATTGTGGATCTGTCTGATTTATGGTCCGGCGAGGCGGAAGCCTGGCGCGTCTGTCCGCGTCTGGAGACACTGGACAAGCGAAAATGATAAACTGGTGATGGAGACCACTGTTGTCAAGATTTTGGTTTTATTTTGCTGTGTGGTCTCTATGCCTAGCATCAAGCATGGGATAAGTAAGCAACGCCAACGTTAGCTCTGTGGATGCTGCATGAAGACGAATACATGAATTAATATTTCAGACACTGCAACCACTCCGTTAAAGACTTAAGATTATAATAAAGGCCTGTCCGCCTTAATACAACATTATGATTTATGAAGGTTCCGACATGGTTCCGATGCACATAATTTCTCGGAACATTCTCATGCTTACAAAGCAGTCACAATGTGATCCGTTTAATTTCCCTTATCGTCACAAACGTACGTGACTTGTCTCGATTGTACACGCTCAATATTATCATAACATGTCGAATTAGAATCTGCCACATATCACACATCTTGCCCGATATGCACACAGATCATGTTCTGGTTATTTACCGACGCATGCGGCCTAGTTTCCGTCGTAGGTAAGTACATTATGTACTAGGCCAGGCGATCTTTCATAATCGCTGAGTCATCGGCACATAAACGCCGGTCGCTCACAAATCGGCCGAGTCTTATCCGAACGAGGGTACAGTCATGATTATACATGTTTTATGAACCCCAAGACTTAGCACTGACCGATTTATAAGATTTATGTATGCCAAAACTGTTTTCTAAAGATATGAATTATTTTTAGGATCTTTTTATACGCAATCATGGCATATTTGTGAGTTATTTATAGTAAGTTTTGTGCCGCTGTGGCAATTTGTTTCCATTTATGTGAAAACAAGCGAGAATTGCAGCTCGTGTGCAGTGTCGGTGTCGTTTTCATTTAATGTAAAACTCTGACCTAGTTATGTATTCTTTCGTAGATAATAAGAAAATAGTGGTGCTATCAGCGTTTTAAAATAAACACTTATGACACTAGCTAGAGTCTGTCCCTGCCCAAGATCTTGGGTAAGTGTGAACAAGGATACACTCCTGAAGATAGTGCTTTTATTTACATAGTAAAATGGACACAGTAACATAGCACCCGGGGCACTGCCCGCGATGACCACCACTTATAAAATAAACATATTTCGTGAACAAAGACAAATAAAGGTTTACGATCACTCAATATTCCCTCTTTTACGTCGTCGTCGTCCGCCGTATCCGTATCGTTACTTTTTACCGTTTCCATCTACATATTATTTACACTTGACACTGGACACTTGTTTTGTGAATAGCCGCTATAAATAAATACAAACATAATATCTATCTGATGCCGTTTGTTTAATGCTTAGAAGATATCGTTTATCTACACTCACAACGTAATGTTCCAAATATGAATTCAAAAAATGTTGTATAAACACGTACTTTATACTCGTGGATAGGTAAAATTTAAAAAAAACCACTTAGGTATTAAAACACTCGCGTAATATTATTATCACACTGGGCTTCACCTCGTGTGATAAACCTACGCTCGTTTTTTTAATAACCCCTATTATATGACTGGTGCATAATAGTAGTTTATGAAACTGTTGCATAATGAGGGGTATTAAAACATGAGTGTGTGTTTAAAAACCGAGCCGTAGGCGAGGTTTTTAATAGCTTTCACACGAATGTTTTAATACCTAGTTATGTGCAGTTTCATACACTACTTTATCTACACTCATAAATTGGGATTGAACCTACTAAATACCTCTTTTTGCATTTTCCATGCCATGAAATCGTGATAGCATTTGTCATATACTTTTCTCGACTTTGCTGGTAATAAATTAAGAGTAATTTCCTTCGCCGCATCTAAAATATCGGGCGGAGTCAAATTTTCTTCACATTCACTGATATCAGACATTTCACACACAATAATTTAAATAACTCATGAAATTCAGTACAGCAAAACTTGCAAAACGTATGACTGGCGCCAAAACCCAGCACATCACCGCATTAACCGCGCATGCGCTAAGGCTTAGCACGCACTGCGATCTTTATTCGCGCGATTTTTTTCCTCCCATTCTGCGACCTATGTAATTGTATGAATTTGTTCGCATCGGTAACGAAATCGTGCGGAAATAATTCTGCAAGAAATCCGTGTTTTGCCACAGAATCCACCGCACCACGGCGCGAATTTTATTCGCCCGAATATTTTGAGCTCTATGAACAGGTAGAAGGAAACAAAATTCGCGCGAATAAAAATCAGAGTGCGTGCTATGTCTAAAGCGGGCATTGTCATAGACAATTTAAAATTGGAATCAAATCTTTTTATAATAGGTACTATAAAATGGCATTACAAAAAAAATATTGATGGAAACTCCTTAGTGATTAACTTCTTGGATTTGTCCTGTATCGTAATAGAAAAAAAATTCATTTTATAGCATTATTTTGTTAGAGAAATAGTGTTATAATAAGATTCTATTTTTAAATTTCGGTATTGTGTTTATAAAGTATGCCAATATAAACTCGTTTTGAATTTTATAATTCGAATATTACGATATGAGAGTAGATAAACTACTATTGTATGTCATAACTGAGTAACAAGCTTCAGAGAAAGCTTTCATCAAAAGCTATTTAGATGTTTTGTTACGTTACAGACACGGTAGGCACTGCAGTATTTAGATGTTTTGTTACGTTACAGACACGGTAGGCACTGCAGTATTTAGATGTTTTGTTACGTTACAGACACGGTAGGCACTGCAGTATTTAGATGTTTTGTTACGTTACAGACACGGTAGGCACTGCAGTATTTAGATGTTTTGTTACGTTACAGACACGGTAGGCACTGCAGTATTTAGATGTTTTGTTACGTTACAGACACGGTAGGCACTGCAGTATTTAGATGTTTTGTTACGTTACAGACACGGTAGGCACTGCAGTATTTAGATGTTTTGTTACGTTACAGACACGGTAGGCACTGCAGTATTTAGATGTTTTGTTACGTTACAGACACGGTAGGCACTGCAGTATTTAGATGTTTTGTTACGTTACAGACACGGTAGGCACTGCAGTATTTAGATGTTTTGTTACGTTACAGACACGGTAGGCACTGCAGTATTTAGATGTTTTGTTACGTTACAGACACGGTAGGCACTGCAGTATTTAGATGTTTTGTTACGTTACAGACACGGTAGGCACTGCAGTATTTAGATGTTTTGTTACGTTACAGACACGGTAGGCACTGCAGTATTTAGATGTTTTGTTACGTTACAGACACGGTAGGCACTGCAGTATTTAGATGTTTTGTTACGTTACAGACACGGTAGGCACTGCAGTATTTAGATGTTTTGTTACGTTACAGACACGGTAGGCACTGCAGTATTTAGATGTTTTGTTACGTTACAGACACGGTAGGCACTGCAGTATTTAGATGTTTTGTTACGTTACAGACACGGTAGGCACTGCAGTATTTAGATGTTTTGTTACGTTACAGACACGGTAGGCACTGCAGTATTTAGATGTTTTGTTACGTTACAGACACGGTAGGCACTGCAGTATTTAGATGTTTTGTTACGTTACAGACACGGTAGGCACTGCAGTATTTAGATGTTTTGTTACGTTACAGACACGGTAGGCACTGCAGTATTTAGATGTTTTGTTACGTTACAGACACGGTAGGCACTGCAGTATTTAGATGTTTTGTTACGTTACAGACACGGTAGGCACTGCAGTATTTAGGATATTGTCTTTTCACTCCCTTTAGTCGGCGTAATTACTACTAGTTAACGCCAAGACACAACATTGTCGTTTAAACACTTACTAATTGGGGATCTCATTTATACACGTGTTAGCTTACAAGAAACGCTTTATTAAAGACTAATTCTCCCTCGCTGAAAAGTATTTTATTACTCCGAGGGAACGTACTCCTGGGATTAAAAAATATCGCATGTCCTTCTACAAGGTACTTACAGTCTATCTTTCTAACAAAATTCGTTATTGTTCAGCGGTTTATGAGTGTAAACATAACTGACAAACAGACAGATGGACATAGTTATTTGCGCATTTATAATATAAGTATTAATATGGATTTATATTATGAGCATTTCTTTACTCTGATTGTTTCGAGCAGTTATTCCTAATGTACATTTCTGTCATAATCAATCTGCTACAGACTACAAATCACATCGTTGTTGCCAGCCTCGATACATCTGTACTAACAATACAGTCGCGGAGCTGCGCGCGCACACGTACACGTAATGACCGCTAGTACTCGCACTACGACTAATGACCCTTTGTACTAGCACCACTCGCCCGTATGGAACACTGGATCACCGTCCATCGTGCTCGGAGCGAGGCGTCAGGCGAGTCATTGACATGAAGGCTCATCGTAAATGGTGTGGCGAATACTATAGTTTCACACCATGAGAGGTAAGGACTTGATGTGCTAATAGTGTGATTTAGTCGTCATTATAAGATGCGCAATTATTGTTTAGATATCTCTGAGGTCTTTAAACTTCTCTTGAAAAAGCTCGATTATGATAATAGCGAATACTGAGATAAAAATCGTCAGGCAGCAACAAGGTGCTCTCTTGAAAACATACCTTTTTTGCAACAGCTCCATTATTCCAAAAGGATTGATGGTTGTATTTAGAAGATAAAAGTATACAAGTGCCGTTCATAATATCCTCCTATTCTCAAGTTTTTGGTCGGCCTTATGCTAACGAGATGCGGAATAATATTCGCATAAGAAGTGATGCCTCAGCCTGGCTGAGAGGAGTTCACTGCTCACAACTTTTTTTTAAAGAAGTTGTGTTTTATTTATTATACGTATTCTTTATGAATATGTTTCCCTGTGGCAAACAACACAAAGATTCAGTTACCTCCTCACAGGCAAAGTCACGGGTATGTAAACAGCTAATGTCCGAATTGTTAAAAAGAGATCTATAACATCACAGTATTCATCAATTGGTCGTCCCTTTTCGGCATTCCCTATAAGCTTTCTCGTCCCATACATTACATTACAAGACCCTTGTATCTTACGTATTCTATAGACAGCACAACAACAACACAACACAGTTGTTCCGCATCGATCTGCTATTCCACGCAGCCGCTAATCCATCATGACAATGTTGGGCCTGTCTAGGAAATCATCATGAACATAATAAGGAACTCGCACGGTCTCATGTACTATGCTAAGCGAGCGCCGGCTCCTGGGAACGAGTCGTCACGTCCCGTCCGTACAATAGCTATACGTACGAGCGTCCATACGTAGCGTATAGGTTCGAATGCTCAAACGTAGGGACGTCCATCAACTGTCAGGCGTTCAGTGTTCCGCAGCGACCCGAGGGTGAGCAGAATGTAAAGTAATCGAGACACATTATTTATTGACAGGGATAACATGAATTGTTTTCCTCAATAGTTTGTTAGGAAAGATTTAAAATAAGTATGGTTTTCCGCATGCTTGTGTGAGTGTCCCGTTTCGAGTGTTTGTAGGTAGTTTCCGTATTGTTCGTCCATATTTATACTATGTTATTGTTTCCGTCAAAGTTAATGCTCCGAGTGAAAATAAGACTTCTTTCTCATAGGTATTTTAAGATAGATCTCCTTCTCATTCCGAAAGAACAATGGCGAAATCTTAGCTGACTTCAATTTGAGCGTCTGAAAGTGAGATAAATGTACGAAAGAAATTCCATTAATTGTCTACGTTTTTACCTAACTAGTTAGTAAAGTTTAACCCTAACAAAACCATTATAAATGAATGTTATTTGCTTTCATTAGCTTTTTGTTGCCATTTTATACTTATTCTGCCAAGTGACAAGTAGAAGTAACTGTAGTAGGTAAGTATAATATCATTATTGTATTTGTTATTATAATTAAACGGAGTAAGGGAATTAACAATACAGTTTATGTCTAAATGTAGGTGTTCCTTGCAGGTAGGTAAGAATACTGCCATGTAGTAAAAATAAATGAAATTCTTTCAATCAATGATAGTCAAAATAACTAGTACCCAAGTCTAAAAAGTTCATTGTTGACGACGACATTTTGATACAGGTCAAAGTCGCTTAGTATAAATAAATGTACTCTTTCCAAAGATTATATTTTACATTTCATGCTGAAATAACTAGGTTAGGGAAATACTAATGCGATATAGCCCTTTTACTTCCTCGAAATTGAATAACGATACATTACCTATTAAACACATAAATAGTTACCTTACAGACATATCCTACAAAAGTTCATGACTGAATATCTATTATTCTTGGCATTCTCGAACAAAAATTCTTGGACACACTAATTCAGAAGATGACCCTGAGTTAAACCAGATATTTTTCATTTAAAGACGTAGGCATTTAATCTCAGCTAAAACAGTGTATGGGCTTCTTCCAATGTCCTTTAATAACCGTAGAGTCACATTTATAAGCGCTATAAAGTATCTACACAAAAAAAATAATAATATCTAAGGAAATATTTCAATCTTTGTTTATATAGCAATTTTCAGCTTATTAAATTTCTATACTTGTGAAAGTCTATTAAATTTTTTATTACTGGCCTAGAACGTTTAAATGTTGGCACCTACCTACTCGTCCAATTTATTAGCACACTAATACGAAAACCTACATTGACTTTTTTGGTTTATTAGAATTTAAAAATTGAAATATACTGTAAAATTATAACACAGCTTTACAAACAGAAATTAATAGTTAAAAAATTACATGTTGAAAATATGAGGCCGACTTGCACTTGGCTGGTTTTATTTACCTACATATCAACGAAAACAATTTTACTGCTGTAAGTGTAAGTGTCTCCAAGATAATATTGTTGAACTATTTTTTTTTCTTCTGTAACTGTTCTGTACAAACTATAAGTAAGATTTCAAAGACTAAGGCTTTATTTAATTATTCGAGGAGAAGAAAAGGCTTTGTCATAGAACTTAGGGCCATTACACAGCTCTCCTAAAATCGGATAAATCGGCACAAAACTCAATCTAGTCTCAGTCAAAGGCTCGTCAGGCTTTGTGCCGGATATATTCCTGGTACCGGAGCCACTGCACCATCAAGCCAACATGTTCGCTACTGTGTCCACAAGGACGATGTCCCGTCTGGTGGGCACCCTCCCCTGCCGGCCTGTCGGCTGTGACGTCACGGATCAGCAGCTCATTGACTATTCAATGGTATTCAATCAAGCATCTTATGCATGAGTGGGCGAAATGGAAGGACATGCAAAAGGTCTACTTTGGGATTTAAATAGCAATCAGTATAATGAATGTGTCTACCAAGGCTTCATGTGACCAAATCCACAGCTGTGAATAATTATTGACTTAATCACCGTATTTGCTAAACACAACAGTAATCGGCATTCGGCATACAATAACAGAGACCAACGGCACCCCTTACCTTTTACAAACGAATAACTTTTATGTTTTATGACAGAAATCTTCATTCATACAATGGCCGCAAATCTGGCAGAAAACTGCAAGAACCGAATCATTGCAAAAGATTTCGATTCGCTTGAAGTGTTGTCATATGAAGTTCACCTTCTGCACCTGACTCCTTTATGGTAAACAATGCGTGTTTATCTGTGTGTGCGTCCATGACTACAATCTCGCTGATGGCGCCCGACGCCGCCGCCGCCGCCGCCGCCACCGCCGCCGCCGCCGCCACCGCCGCCGCCGCCACCGCCGCCACCGCCGCCACCGCCGCCGTCGCCAGCCGATAACTGCATAATGACATGTTTCCCTGGTACTCCCAATAGAGATGCAGCCGCCAGGATCGGTTGTCGATAATACAAAATATTTCTAGCGCGAAAACAATCGTTGACAGACCACAATTAATATTAATAGGTTTACATTATTTGTGCGTAATTCGCCCACGACTAAAAGTTTCTCCTTCGATATCGTGGGCGGTGTTATGTAGACTAGGCAGACCTTTGTCTCCGTCGCGATTAGGAATCAGTATTGTGTGAACAGGACCGTAGGAGGTTGATACCCAGTTTTTAATTTTAATATATTATTATCTTGCAACATACATATACCATACAAGCAAACATAATAAAAACTTACCAATACCATCGACCCTATAAATTTATTTTTCTTCTTCTTCAAATGTGTTTGCCAACCTATCATTCAGTTTACAGAGGTGACACATTATAAAAGTAAATACCGTCACCCGTCACATGCGATTCATTTCAATAAATTAAACATTGGATTTGGATATTCGAAGACATAATACGAGTGTGTCATCCACCAACCCACTCTTTGCTTGGGTGTTGTATTATGAACCGCTCCTTCCCATTGAAAAGCGTACCCCGGTGCCTGTGTCCCAGCTGTGGGAATGTTATAGGTTGATTATGCTAAGCATTTGTTTGTAATTCGAAACTTTTACAAATATCGATTGATTATCCATTTGTATGTATAGTCAGAAGTGAACGGTTATTCATGAGTCGGTAGAGTGGCGCTAATCGGTGCATCTCTAGCGGTTAGTATGCACCTCACTAGTGGCTGCGCGCTGCGTGACAGTGCGCGCCGTAGTTCCGAGCTCGCCACATGAACACGACGCACAACTTTATGCTTTAAGCGCTGCTTAATGAGAGGAATCTGTTATTCATATCAGTCGTCCGGAGTGCATTCAAACATAAAACATAATAAACGACGTTCTTCCACATTAAAATTCAATGCTGTGTGCACGCAGATACAGATAGCACTACTTAAGATAAAATGGCGTCAGTTAGTGCGTGATTTAAGCAGTAATCTGGCTAGCCAGTAGACAAGTGCTCGCCAATCGGCTGGAGCACTTTAACTAAATTATTCGTTAAATAGATTAATGTAATAAATAAACTTTTAGGAGACAATAGAAACTGCTTTATTAACTTACGTCGCCGAACTAATTTGCTTTTGGTGCTCGAGCCAAGTTGATTGCTTACTGGATTAGTTTTCTGAAGCTTTTACACAGGACTTATAAGTTCAAAGAACGACGAGGAATGGAAACATTAAAAACACAACATTGTAAAATATGTCAGCTTTGTCGAACTCCCTCAGTTGTGGTCTGGGTCTTAATGACTTTCCAAGGAAATAAACAAGTTGTGTTGTAAGAGAGCAGGTACGGGTATGAGGTAAATAAGGTATCCACGTGTATGCGCTTATGTAACGCAAATAGTTTCATAAATAAGTGAGCTTGTACCTCTACCTACCTGCTGGAAGATATTCAATTTGTTTCTTGTTGATATTTTCTCACTCAGATTTACGTGAAAGCATCATTCAGCACAGTATACTTATCGCGATACGAGTATGTATATTTACATACAGATAAATATTTACATACAGTTTCACACGTTAGCAGCTTAGACGGAAAATTCGACGCATGTGATTGGGAGAATGTCCTAAAAAAATATCGGGTGTCCTCAGACGCCAGTGATGCAATGTAAGTGTTACCTGTGTTACTGCTTATCCTGTTAGAGCTAGGTAGTTACAATACGTGAGTAGTATTAACACAGACGTTGTAGAATCGGTTGAATATAACCAATATAGTATTGGCCAGCTATTATTCGTAATCCCCAGTGGCTTTCACCGCTGAAGCTACTTGCGACTTACATAATATCCCACCAATATAATAAGTCCACTTAATTAACACCGGTATCGAGGTGCTAAATACATAATCTCCTTACTTTGCTACAGATTATAGCGTAGTCGATAGCTATCGAATATTAAAAATCTCAATCTCAAAAATACCTAAACAAATTCTTATTTTTTACTTCCGTGTTCGATCTTGTCTCAGATGGAAAGTAACTTTAAAATCATAATTATGTGAGCAGTTAAGTTGTAAGAAACAAGAATAGTCGGATCTAGACACCCGCAAGATTTTAAGGACTAAAACGCACTGCCTGGGTGGCTTGCTTAGAGCCTAGCGAAGCGCCTATAATTATAAAACTAGCTTTATAAACGTAATAAAGGCCTTTATAAACCTACTGAAGTACTTACAGAAATAAACGTTAAATTTGTTTGTAGCTCCGGGCTTATAATACTTTTTCCAACAATAGCATACTTAAAAAGGTCTCGTTAACCTTTCTTTGCCCACTCGTACCTACATATAACACCGACATCTGAAAAAATGCGGTGGCAGGACCGGCAGGTATTCCATTAAAGTATTTCAGGCAGCCCAGGTCGCACTCAGTCAATTGGAAAAAAAATATCGTCCCGTAGTGTCGCGGCAATATCGCGCACCGGCAACAATATCATTATTTCATGACGTTTGGCGTCTGAAAGCCATCACGTAAATTTTAAGTTTAAGTATCGTTTATATGTTTATTTATTCGTAGCTTTTTAGGTTCAATCTTTGATTAATTTTAAAGCAGTTTTTGTAATTGTTGCTTTCTTAAATTATTGTGCGCAATTTTTTTAAACGCGAACTCAATCTTCGCATCTTATTTATCAAAGCCGGCCCTTTCTTAAGTCTCTCTTCCGCTAAAAGTTTTATAAACAATGCTCGTACGTACTCACAAGCCGATGACCATCTCGTAATAGTGATCAAGTATTCACATCACCCCTCCCCCCCTCCCCGCCGGAACAGAGCCACGGAGGGGGGATGACCAAAATATCACAATCGATAGTTCTGCCACCAGCTTTTTAAAGTATTCATAATCACAACACTACTTAATTGAATAGAACTGTGAATTGCATTAACTGTAACGGTTGAACAGATTGAAAAGCTTACCAAGTTTAATTCTCGCAGCGTCTAGTTTTCACAGTACTTTAATCATAAAGCATACTAAACTGATGGGACTAACTGGCCTGAATGACTTACTGCCAATCATAAAAGTGATTTCACTTTAAAACCTTCAATTCCCAAAAAAAACAAATACTATATTAATATTTGTTTTTTTTTGGTTTTAAAGTTATAATCTATTTTATATTTAGTGCTTCCTATGTTTGTAACTTATTTAATTTTAAAATTGCACCAAGTGCAACCCCATGTCGTGTCCAGGCTATCTCTCTCCATTCTGGGTTGCCTGGAAGAGATCGCAGAACGCGATAAGGCCGCCTGTTGTATGTTTGTTGTTATTTTAAGGTTTCCGTGTGTTATGTTTTTATCTTGGTGTACAATAAAGTATATAATAAATAAATAATAAATAAATAATCTATTATTTTAAAACTAACTTGGTCACGCATAGCTGAGCAGGACCAGATTTACCCACAAGCTAATCAGGCTATAGACGGGGGCGCGAGGACCGAGCGGGCGCCAAGCTACCCGCGTAAAATACTAAAGTACGTATTACATTCTAAGTTGTCCCACACGGTTCTTCAAACGTCTTTGCTTCCTATCTATTAGTTCAATTAATTTACCGCTTCTGAGGTACGTTAGACTCATTCGCAGTCACGCAGTAGCGTACTCGCCCTTAGGCCAAGAGAGACTTGGCGGGAGACAGCGATGGGTGGCGCAATCCAGCCCTGTCAGCCTAGCATATTTTTTGAGACAAGCTACTAGGCCCTTCCAGCCCGCCACCCCGTCTTCTTGTCTGCCAAAAGCCTTCGCACGCTCGTACAATTTCGTTCATCAAGATTTTTTACTTGAGTCGACACAGTAACTCCTGTGAGTACCAATACAAATAGCTACATTCATTTAGATGAATATAAGGAAAAATGAACCTGTCCGAGGCGAGGTGCTAAAATTTTCGAGGTCGCTTCGCTTGCTTTTACATCCTTAGTTCTTGTTCTTGACACATGCTACAGTCAACTTCTATATACCTCGGTATAAATGGTAAATAAAAATCTTAAAATATTCAGTGCTAATAACAATCCTTTCCGAGGGGCGGTCAGAACTCTAAACCAGGCCCTGTAGCTGAGGTGGTACCATCTTGTGTGCAGACCGCCAATTATGTAACAAGTTTGAGAAGCTACCTCAGCCATGCGAACTAAGCTAAACTAAACCAAGCTTAATTATACAACGACATTAACTTTGAACAGTCCTTACGATACGAAACTGTTTAACAAATATCACACGAAGTAAGTTCTCGTCTCGTGACGTGACCACAGCTCCGCCTCCGTGGTCGACTCACAAATGCCTGGGTGCCGCGCAGGCGCATTCCTCAACAGATTAACTTAGTATGAGGCCGATGTGATCTGCTTGTAGATCTTAAGTAATCTGAGCCTCGTCTCACTTCGAGTTCAGGTTAAGCTTATTTTAAGCTCATTCGGTTGAACTTTCTTGTCATATTATATAAGTTAATGGAGGGCAGACAGTCAAATATTGTGTTTCATCGAGCTCTTATTTGATCTGCATAAAACATTATAATGTTCATCAAGAAGGTATTCATAAAGTAACGAGTTGGTTTTTTATCAAAAAGCATTTACATAATAATTATACCTAGCTACTAAGAAATGAATAGGCAATTTAGTAAGTTACAATAATAATAATGCAGTCGGTGGCCCTTTATCTAATCGTCAATGTCGTGATATAATATTTGACTAAACACAAAAGATATTCAAAAGCAATGTAAACAGTGTAGAGCAAACAGTGTAATGCCAAGCATATCTAATTTTATCTCAATTTCGCAGAAACATTGAATATTATCTATTTCAAGTTGTCGATATGTTATATTTCCGAGAAACTTGGTAGTTACGTCGACCATGTCCACGTCCATGGCCCCACTCCCCCAGGCGCGTAGAGATCAGTTCGACGGACGCTGTTATCTAATGAGTATAGTTTAGTTACACACTTTGACCGTTATTGCCATAATAATAGTTCCATAAGCAGCTATGTTTGGTACACAATGGCATGTTTACTTAAAGATATCTACTTTGTAATGAAGACTGCCGAAATGAAGTCAGCTTTTCTGAAACTCGATAGCACGGAGGCTATCGAGGGCGCTGGACCGGGGCGGGGGACTGCGCGTTGTCTACTAACATGTACAAATATTGCGAAAAGCTCGAGACAAAAGAGAAATTATAAACGACTAGCTTCTGCCCGCGGCTTCCCCCGCGTGAGAAGGGGTTGATTATCCTAAGAGAACATTATACCGGGATGAAAAGTAGCCTAAGAGCTAGCTATTCCAGAATATAATCTATCTCTGTGCCAAGTGATACTCAATCAACATCCATCCTAAGTTTCACATTTATAATATTAGTAGGACTCAATATACCGCGAATGTTGCCTCCCTGTGTCAACTAGCAGCAAGCAAGCAGCAAGCAGCCAGGCAACACTCGTGTCACCTCAATACTAAGTACCGCCAGATGAAACCGAACTACTTTTAGTACGGAACTCGAGAAACAGCTTCATGAGCTTTCGTTGAGAAACGTTTATTCGAACTTTGATGAATGTCGTTAACGAGCCGACGATCTAGTCAAATAGAAATTTTATAAAAAATAACTTTGTTTTATGAGTTCTCGTTCAATCAATCAAGCGTTAACTTGACGTTTTATTAGATTAAGTTCTAAAACGCCATCTTTAACTAAAACAAGTTTCATTAATTGTTTTCATCGGTTCACCGATTTCATGCTTTGAGTCTGAAACATTGGTTTTTCATATTTTATCGAAATTTTATAGGTTTGCAGCTGTATGTGCGCCTTGTTGCCACCGCTTTGCCCAGGTAATACCGCCAGAACAATTTTAGAACTTGATTATACAAAAGTGCTGTAAAAGAAGTCTTCTTTGAAATCTCACTTTGATCGCAGATTCATCTTTCATGTGTTTATTCTATCGCGATATAATCTAATACTCGATAATTAGTTAATATTCGTCAGCTTGGGCGAGAAGCTGACAGGATGACACGAGTTTTTTTATTTATGACAGTCTGCAATATCAAAGTACAAGAAGCAGCATCCTACAGCTAGTCTTACCTCGCAGGTTTGCAACTTGTACCACTCAATCCCTTATACATATTATTATATAGTTTGTATCATAATGTGCACACAATGTGTACATACAATCATACAATGCTTCCTATATGCTGTGGTCAAAAGTCGTGGCGATGCTACAAAGCATTACTTGGGTTTTATAATATGGTGTTAATAAGTTGAGATTGAGACTTCATCTCAATAGAGGGTTGGGCAGTATTTGAATTGCTTTTAATTCAAATACGTAATTGAAATACAAATACGTATTTGGTATAAAATAGGTGATTCAATTACTTTAAAAAAATATCATGTGTATTTCAAATACCTGATACCGTTAGGGTATTTTGTAGTTAGTATACCAAATACTTATGGCTTCAAAATAAGTTTGAACATAAATACATTTAGCGATCTTATTAATGGGTGCGTTCTGCAGAAATAGAGCTCGAAATCTTTCGTAGGCAAAATGGCAATGTCAAATTGTCAATTAGCTTGTCATTTTACAAACGGTTATTTTCACGAAACTTCTGTGTATTAATTAGGTTTATATTAGTATGAATGTCTCGATGGATGATCGACTGAATTTTATAATTTGTATTTTAAATAAAATACATAGATAAAAATACTGTAGGTATATTGTATTTTATATTTGAAATACACGACTTACAAATATTTTGGTATTTCGTATTTTAAATCCACGCGAGATAGTTAGTATTATGTAATTTGTATTTACATTAAAGCAAATCATGTATTTGCCCAGCTCTGTCAATTGTATATTTATGTGAAGAAATAAAAGGAGTAATTCTTGCACTAGACTAACTTGGAATTGAAATAACCTCATGTACTTCTTATGTTCTAGTTATAATAACACTGGGTACTAAGTACGGTTATCTGGGATAAAAGGAGAGCACCCAAACTTTAGTTACCTTCTTAGAGCTCAGAGCCAGTTCTACGAAATTACGAGTACCTTCCTGGATGTTTCATAACTATAACTAAATAATTTAGCCATAACAGAGTGAATTTCCGTGTACCGTATGGTGACGGACGTAAAGAATTTCACCATCCCATATCTTCCCGGTGCTGAAGGTCATACAGGTCTACGCCCCGACCTCGGCACACCCCGACGACGAGGTAGAGACCATGTATGAGGATATCTCTAGAGCCATGCATGGTTCTAAAACTTACTTCACCGTTGTTATGGGGGACTTCAACGCGAAACTGGGCAAACGAGACGAGGATGAGCTGCAAGTGGGGCAATTTGGAGTTGGACAACGGAACCACCGGAGTCACCTACTGGCCAGTTTTATGGAGAAGGAGGGCCTCTACATGATGAACTCCATCTTCAGAAAGCGTGAGCACAGGAAGTGGACCTGGCAAAGCCCCGATGGTGCAACTAAAAACGAGATCGACTTCATCATGTCAACCAAGAAGCAAATGTTCAATGATGTCTCTGTGATCAACTCGGTGAAAACCGGGAGCGATCACCGCTTGGTAAGAGGCACATTGAACATTAATATCAAGCTTGAAAGGTCTCGACTGATGAAGTCCACGCTCCGCCCAGCACAAATCCAGGTCCAAAACCCCGAAACCTTTCAACTCGAACTCCAGAATCGTTTCGAGTGCCTAGGGAGCTCCGTGGACGAATACAGCGATGGGTTCGTGGAAGCTGTCCATACGGTCGGGTCTAAGTTTTTCAAGACCCGCCGTACAGATAGGAACAGAAAGCTCTCTGGTCCTACTATCAAGCTCATGAAGGAGAGGCGTGATATGATTCTGCAGTCTTCAGACGATGCGTTGAAATACCGGCAGCTAAATAGACGGATCTCAAAGTCCTTGAAAAGCGATCTCCGCCGCTTTAATACCGAAAGTATTAAAGACGCGATTGAGCGGAATAAGGGCTCCAAGGTCTTTGCAAGAGATCTGTCTATTGGGCAAAGCCAGCTCACGAAACTGAAGACCGATGATGGCAGGATCGTATCCGCCAAACCGGAGCTTCTGAGGGAAATCGAGAGATTCTATGGGCAGTTGTACACGTCAACAAGTAAACCCGTCGCAAATCTAGCCAATGATCCTAGAGCTAGATTGACCCGACACTATACCGAAGACATTCCGGACCTCAGCCAGTATGAGATTAGGATGGCTCTGAAACAGCTTAAGAACAACAAGGCGCCGGGTGATGGCGGAATCACGGCCGAACTCCTGAAGGCGGGTGGGAAACCGGTCCTTCAGGCCCTTCAGAAGCTGTTTGATTCCGTCATACTCGAGGGGAGGACGCCACAGGCATGGTGCAGGGGTGTGGTGGTACTCTTCTTCAAGAAGGGTGACAATGCCTTACTGAAGAACTATAGGCCCATCTCACTTCTTAGCCATGTCTACAAGCTGTTTTCAAGAGTCATCACGAATCGTCTCGCGCGCAGGTTTGACGATTTCCAGCCTCCCGAACAAGCCGGATTCCGTAAAGGCTTCAGCACCGTAGACCACATACATACGCTGCGGCAGGTTATATAGAAAACCGAAGAGTACAACCTGCCTCTCTGTTTAGCGTTTGTGGACTACGAGAAAGCCTTCGATTCGATCGAGACTTGGGCTGTACTGCAGTCTCTCCAACGGTGCCAAATTGACTACCGGTACATCGAGGTGTTGAAGTGTTTATACAAAAACGCCACCATGTCAGTTCGACTTCAGGATCAGACCTCGGAACCCGTACATTTGCAGCGAGGTGTGAGACAGGGAGATGTCATATCTCCGAAGCTTTTCACCGCTGCACTGGAGGACGTCTTCAAGGTTCTGGACTGGAGAGGGCTAGGCATCAACGTCAATGGCGAGTACATCACTCACCTTCGGTTTGCCGACGATATAGTTGTTATGGCTGAGACCATGGAGGACCTCAGTATAATGCTTGATAACCTCAGTAGAGCTTCCGAAAGAGTGGGTTTTAGGATGAACATGGACAAAACCAAAGTGATGATGAATGCCCATGTTACACCCACTCCTACGACAGTCGGAGACTATACACTCGAAGTTGTGGGCGACTATATCTACCTGGGACAAACGATCCAGTTGGGTAGGGCCAACTTCCAGAAAGAGGTCAACCGTCGAATTCGACTCGGCTGGGCAGCGTTCGGGAAGTTGCGCGGTATCTTCTCGTCTAACTTACCACAGTGTCTCAAGACGAAAGTCTATGACCAGTGTGTGTTGCCAGTGATGACTTATGGCTCTGAGACGTGGTCGCTTACAATGGGCCTCATCAGAAAGCTTACAGTCACCCAAAGGGAAATGGAGAGGGCTATGCTCGGAGTTTCCTTGCGTGATCGAATCAGAAATGTAGAGATCCGCAAGAGAACCAGGGTTACCGACATAGCCCGGCGAATTGTCAAAATTAAGTGGCAGTGGGCAGGGCACATTGCTCGCAGAACGGATGGCCGATGGGGCAGAAAGGTTCTGGAGTGGCGATCGCGAACCGGAAGACGTTGCGTTGGAAGGCCTCCCACCAGGTGGACCGACGACCTGGTGAAGGTTGCAGGGATACGTTGGTTGCGAGACGCACGGGACCGGTCAAAGTGGCGACGCTTGGGGGAGGCCTATGTCCAGCAGTGGACGTCTTTCGGCTGATATAATGATGATGATGAGTGAATTTCGGAAATTATACTTATCTAAACGTCCCGGATAAGCTATTTTACGAGCTTCGCGAAACTTCATATTATTCGTATCATTTTCCAAGTTTTCCTCTGTAGCGGGTGTGTCTGTCGCGTAGCGGTACAAAGTATCCGATGTGTAAATTAAGAACAGGGTTCATTAGAGATACGAAAATTGAAATGTTTATGAAAACATGGCTCAGATTTAATTCCAGTTTCACGAATAGCATGTTTTATGAAAATATTTTTGTTAACATTCGTCTGTGAATCTGTGGAGTAAACAAAATGGGACCGTTGCGCGTTGCTAATTAACTCAATTTTCAAACAAAATCTAGTGGAAACATGTTACAAATGAACAACGTTATCTAGTCTGTCATAACTCTGCTTTGTTAACATCGTTGGATATTTCCATTATATTATTGTACTATTGTTTGTGGTCTTCGATTTCGAGATTCAATAAAATGTTTATTTCAGTATTACTTCATTCACAGTACCAACAACATTAACAAAGAATAAGACTACCGTACTGTACCGTAATTATACATGGTTATTGTTTGTATAAGGTGCATACTCACAAGTATCTATAATTACTAAAAAAAATCAGTTACAGAAAAATGTGACCCCTCCGTGGCTTATCTACTGACTATCTTAATAATTATGGCACATTATATTTTTCTGCGGAAGCTTCAGTGTGTCTTTATAACGGGTACTGGGTACAATTTCATAGTGTTGAGCACATTGAACAAGGCTGTGCTTGGCAGCTCGACTGTGTCGCAGTCGCAGCGCAGCTCGACTGTGTCGCAGTCGCAGCGCAGCGCGACAATCGCAGCAATCATCGCTTTATTGTCTCTGCGCGTGCACACCCTAAGGCCTTTGCCACACTAGACGGAAATTCCGTCGCCGAACTTCCGCGGCGGAACGCCAATACATTGTTATTGCATATAAAATACAAATAGCGGGCACACTACGCGGAAGATCGGTCGTTCCGTCGCGGACGATCGGTCGCTCGGAGCGGACCGCTCACTCGCCGCGTCTGCTCGGTCGTCCGCGCACCGATCTTCCGTCAGCGTAAGATCGGCAACGTCGCATTACAGGTATTTGTATGCATCGCGCCACATTCAGCGGATAACTCGCAGTGACGACGCACGCACAGGATGTTTGACACTGAACGATTTATTATCGAAGTGCAAAATAGAGTTTGCCTTTGGGACTCTAGAGAAAAGCCGGATAGAACTGCAAAGAAACGAGCATGGGAAGAGATTGCGAAAATATTGTACGACAATTGGGATAGTGAAATAGAAACAAAACAGCGAGAACTTGGTGAGTTTATCACTTTATTATTTTTATATACCTAGGTATATCTAATTATAAGTACTCGTATGCATGTAGGTACTAATTGAAACTATCATTCATATAAACCTACTTATCAATGATTATATCAGTCACCTTACCTAAATGAAGTTGTGTTGCCACTCTAGTTTACCTTCTTCCATAAAATATTTTTTAAATAAATCTCTCGTATGTATGGCATTAGAGGGTCTAGATGTATTACAGTTTGGTAATGTAGGTAGATCAGAAGTTAACAATTCGTCGTTGTAGTTCAAACCGTCTCGTCTCCGTACAAAGTTATGAAGAACACATGTTGTTTTTACTATCTCTGTAGCAAAATCCGGGTTAACAAGTATGGCCGTATGAAGAACTCTCCACTTGTTGCTCAATATGCCGAAAGTACATTCCACATAACGCCTTGCACGAGATAGGCGGTAGTTAAATGTACGTTTTTCTATGTCTAATGTTTTATTGGGGTAGGGTCGCATAACATGTTTATGTAAAGCGAAAGCCTCGTCAGCTACCAGTACAAATGGTAGTGCTGGGCCGGTAGTACCGGGGAGTATTTTATCCTCGGGTAGGTCTAACATGTCATGGTAAAGTTTCTGTCCGAAATTTGAACTTCTAAATACATTACTATCAGCTTCTTTTCCAAAAGATCCAACATCGATAGAAATATTATGATATTGAAAAAAACTTTTTATAGTTAAAATAGTTAGATCCGCTGTTGTCAGGATTAATTATTCTTATATGTTTACCATCCACAGCTCCTAAACAGTTTGGAAAATTTGCGTATTTATAGAATTCTTCTGCCACTTTTAAAAAGGATTCCTTATTTGGCTCGGGCATTTCAAGTGATTGCAGTACTTTCCAAATTACTTCACAAGTTTCTTTTATTATTTCTGCAACAGTCGATCGTCCCACCAAAAAATCGTGAGATAAACTTTTAAAATTCATTCCGGTAGACAAATACCTGAAACAAAAAAAACGTTCAGCATCATCACGTTTTCCCGCCAGTGGCTCCCCCAATCTAAAATAATTAATAAAACATTTATAAACGAACTTATGAAAAATTTGCTTCGGTCAATCCCTCAAGACTACATTTAACAATGTTTCGCATCGATTCACATAATTTACTAGTGATGCCAACTCTCACCTTCGGCGTATAAACAGAAAAGTGGCACCTTTGCCTTCAAAATTCGAAGTTAAGAGTTCGCATCGCTAATACACTAAGTGAAAACATAGTTAAATGTAGTTTTGAGAGGGTCCACGAAGCGGATTTTCCATATGTGGTATAGATAAATTATAGTAATTGTAGTTATAATTAATTATTTTCTATTGGGGGCGCCACTATTGGAGCTATATCACCCTAAGCTAAGTTATTTCGACATTTTGTTGATACTTATATTATTTAATTTTACAGTGGATGAACTTCAAAAGAAATGGAAGCACTTAAGAGATTATTACGTAAAAGAAAAAAAACAAGATAATACAAGAAGTGGAAGTGCAGCACCTAAGAAACGTAAAAACTCGTACATTGAATTGCTGCGATTCTTGGATGTGGTGAAAGAGTCTCGGGTCTCATCGGGGAATATAAGCGCTCCGGCAGGTGATAATGACCAAAATGAAAATTCTTGTGATGAAATATCAACTAATACAAACACTCAACCAAGAAATGCAAACGCACAAGAAACTGTAACTGAGAATTTTATTCCACCTCAAACTGAAGAAGTTTCAGGGACCTCCCAAATGAAAAAAAAACCTAAAATGACAGTCTTTCAACAGAGTTTAATTACAGCAATGAATAAAAAGCAACAATCACCTAAAGCAGCCGAAGAAGATGCCGACACGAAATTTTTACTTTCTTTACTTCCTCAAATTAAGAGCCTAAATGAAAGACAAAACTGTGAGTTCAGAATCGAAGTGATGAATTTGATTTATAAAATCAAATATCGTAACTCATATAACATGTCACATAATCAAACGTATTCTTACAACCATCCTGGCTATAGTACATACGAACAATCACCTACAACATATAGTATACCTACAGGAGATGTGTCTCCGCCGGTGTACCAAGGATATACTACGAATACAAGCAGTGCAAGCTCCTATTCGACCATACAGTCACCCGATTGTATTGAAACTCAAGTACGTCCAATTCAATCAGCTGAAACTGAAACAGCACACTCAATTGAGGAAATAGACGAAATATTTCAGAATAGGTCCACTTAATTGAGATAATAGAGGAAATGTTGCAGCAATTTAATTCAATAAAAAATTAAAAGTTGAAATTTTATTCAATAAAAAATTTGTTTCATTTAATATACTTACTTAATATTTATCTTACCTTAATGTAACGGTCAGCCTTTCTTCGGGAGGTATAGCTGTTCTAAGTTTTGTATTTTGCTTGGTAATGTAGTCCTTAGTTAAATTCAGCAATACATCAAATGATTTTATGGACATACGATAATATTCGAATGCTTTGTCTGGATTAAGTCTTAGTTGCATATACAGGGTATGAAATTGCCCAATTTCTAGTCGAAGAGTATTTAAGGGATGAACCCAATATTTACGCTTTCTTCTTCTTTCTTCTTCTAATGCCTCATAAATAGCTATCACTTCTATCGGATCCATCACGAATTCACGACCACACCGTATAAGCGCAGGCAGCCGACTGATGATCTGCCACTGAATATTCAGTGTGGCTGGTACCGTATAGAACGGATTGACCGCCGCGGAAGTTCGGCGACGGAATTTCCGTCTAGTGTGGCAAAGGCCTAAGCGTTTCGGAGCGCCGTTACACAGACTAGCGGGATCGCGCCCGTCTGTGCACCACTGCACACGGCACAACACTATCACTGTACCAAGCAGGCTATACATTGCCGAGATTATCCTTAAACTGGCCAACAATCTCCCACACATCCAGCAATGGAACGTCATGAAACCAATAATGTAGGCTTTGGGTCTCACTGGTAAGTAATTGCACTTAACATAAACATGATACATAGCTATTACAGGTACCATTAAAGGTTCTCTACAAGTACGGTATCGGTAACGGTGCGATAGTCGACCGACTCGAGAGCTGTGATTACAGGAACGATCACAAACCAACGAATAAAAGAGAGCTGCTAATGTATGTGTTTGTACGTATGTGTTACAGCAGTAATGATATGTTACACGCGACGTTCGGCGGGACCGCCAGCAGTATTACTTACCTAGCATTTTTAACTTTACGAAGAGAGCGAAACGCGTAATTATTCCGAAATATAATAAGTAACATTACCACCAAGGCACCCGGCACCCGGCACCGCCCTGCGCCGTATCGAGGACACACTACAGTCTTATTTATTTTTAACTCGATAGTATGAAATTGGCCGATCGCTTCTGGCTATGTTCTTAGTACATGTTGCGAACATATCGTATGACAGCACTCCGTTAAATAATTTTCTGCTGAACTGATAAATTCAATAAATGTCATCGATGAAATTTATTTGCATTTTTTTTCAGAGAATTTATAAAAATATTCTCGTAATAATCCTATCAGCCTGAAAATGTAAACTGTTAAGAGCTACTGAATATTTGAGTAACCTAGTCTGTGTTAAGTACTGCTTGGCATAGTTTAAACCATGGCGGGTCTATCAGGAATTCACTTATCACACGATGTATGTTGACTTAGCGTAAAACAAAATGTTCTATCGTTTATCGAAAGATTACGTTTGCGCAGTTCTAGTTCTACTTTTGGAAGCTGCATTCAGCCGCATTCGGTTTGGAGCTTTCAACGAAAATACGTATGTAAAACGTAATCATTTGGCAAGTTCGCAGTACCAGTAGTGCATAATATAATATTATATCTGTAGACAACAGCTGTACGGACAACCTCAGTGCATTCGTTTTGTGCTCACTATTCGTTGTTCCTTGTGCCGAGACCTGTTTGAAGCGCGGCAGACGAGCGCAGCGGCAAATTAGCGCCGAGCTACCTGCTACAGCGAGCCACTGCCGGCAGAAATACTTTCTCATTTAGATTGAGAAATAATATCATGTCGTACTGTCTCTTTATACTAAGAACTACAGATATGAATACATCACATGGATGTGTCGCGTCAGCGGTCAGATGATTGACAGACACTACGTGGAGCACGTTATTATCTTTGCTTTAATTAAGAATCGATTACGGCTGGCTATTACAGACATACTTATGATAATTGTGGTCCGAAGTGGATAAGGCAGTATTAGGTAGGTACATTCGATAATGACATAGGTACTAGAAATATCCAGACTTCAGACAGGACGCTTATAAAATAATGCAGCCTGGAGTGTGGACTCGTGCCCGGTTGATGACAATACGCTCGCCCTCTATTATATGGGACAAGAAACATAACTGGCGAAATGTAGACACAGGCGTAAAGTTACTTATAATATTCAACTGTTTACCTAGGTACTGTTGTTGATAGATACAACAGTTTTAGATGTGAAACAACAGTCACAACACAACTGTTAGTTAGACTAGAACTGGGCTGGTTGGTTCACAATAAAGTTGGAATCAGCTCTGCAGCGCTTCCGCCTGGCCCGAACACTGCCGAACTTTGCCAAGCTCTCCCGACTGCCGCAACTTCGTCCTGCTAACAACATGTTTTGATATCAACACAACTCTGCACTATACTATGTAATGTCTCTATACCTACAAACTTTTGGTCCTTATCAATATAGAAACTAGTGATCCCCTATATAATAGTAAGTATGTACAAAGATGGCTTTGATCCTAAATAAAGTACATAACAAAAGTTTGAGGCATCAAAAGCGTAAGAATAAGGTCTGTGAGTCCGTCACATCAAACGATATATCGTAGTCTACTTTACTCTCTGTGGACCACAATACTGACAACTATTGAAACCTAACAAATACACTAAAATACGTGTACATTCTTCAATCCCCGCAAAGTCTATATCTGATTTCAAAGGAAGTCGTAGAATAGGTATATTTGTCTTGAAAAGGTTTCATTACAATGGGATGAAAGCAGAAAGCGTCCGTTACTAGGAAAATGGTGATTGGAATCGGAAGTGATCGGAAGCAAGCCACACGGTCCGGAAAAACCATCAATAATAATTAATAACGCTCATAAAATTAATAGCGTTATTTTTTGCGCCGTATGCCAATCTCATGTTACATTGCAACGTTCAACAGCGGTTTACTTTCTATCCTCCTCATTTGAGAACGAACTCTACGCTCGTAGAGACACGGTGTGTTTTGCCATGCAGGTGCTATATTAAAAGTAATCGCTTGTACCTACTTGCAGTGGCTCAATGGTTGTGTGTCGGTATGTGAGCGACCTTGACGGGCCGCACCATGCCCGGAACGAATCCGTTTCGGAACGATCTTACCAGTAAGATGCGTTGAAACATACCTACTTGTTCCGAAGCCAGTTTAAAAATAACTTATTTTCCTACATATTTAAAACATCTCTCTATTGCCAGGAAAACTGTAGATTTTTATATTTTCCTTTCAGAATTTATTTCCGCCCCCATTCGCACAAAAAACTGCTCTCACGATGAGTGCGAACTATTTGTGACAAGGAAAAGTTCTCGGAAGGATTTCTAATAGATTTTCCATTTTAAATGAGTTTCCGGCGTCGACGTCGGAGTCAAAGCTATACCTACCTAATGCACTTTCTGAGAGCCACCTCGTTTTATTGTTAGGTACGAAGAATGGAACTCAACCAAAGATCTTGTAGGTACAGCTTTCACTTTGAGACTGAGCTCAGGTAAGCTAGTTCTGAACTTGTGGGCTGAATTATTTTTTTTAAAGATGTATCGTAAGATCAGATTTAAATCTACTGTGTGATATGTCAGTCTAAAAGTTGTCTGTTAAATATATGATCGATAGGACCGTGTACCCTGCCTGATTTATTAATGGTTTTACAAATAAGCTTTGCTACTATAATAGTACATTATGGTACAAGTGTGTAACGTTGGTGATTACCGCTGAGGCGCCATTGAGACCCGAGCCGTTAGGTGAGGGTCTTAAGAGAGCCGAGGACGGTAATCATCAATACACACGTGTATCATACGACGTTTTTCAACACACTTGAGAAGAAAATAATACTAAAAAATCATTTCCAACAGTGAAAACGAGTTGTGAAGTTTTTTTCGCAATGGCGGGCAAAATTAATCAGTTTTCCTATGCGCGCGCATCTAAGAATTACATTTTTACTCTAGCGATCGGCCACAGACTAAAAATAATGAGTTTTCTTTTTTTTGGCTTTTCGCGGATAGCGTTTTAGCCAGGTACAAAATGGGGAATTTCAAGTTTTCTTTATTACAGACAAAAACATAAGTTATATTTGAGTGAAAGTTTTATTTATTAAACACGTACAAGTTGAAATTATCTATTTAAATACGAAGTTGCATGAAATGTGTTGCATTTGTACTATTGAGCACGATTTTTTTTGTATCGAATCTTTTTTTAAGAACAAAGCAACTCAACCAATAAATTAAAAAAAAAAACTATAACTCACTTGTGAATAATAGCAATGAAAAAGTCACAGTTTGATAACAGGTGTCATTATGTGCCTAATTGCGGTGAAATTAGAGCCACTTTATGAGCAAGTGTGTTGAAAACTATATTATTCTAATCTATCTGAAACAAACTTCGCTCACACATTATTTACAGCCGCAGCACTAAACCTAAGTACACTCTTACATGACACATTAATCTCTCCTTGTAATGAGCATTACAAGGAACATTAGGTACTCATATGAGTGCGTTCATTCAACTGGTGAGCCCCGCTATCGCTATCGCTATCGCTAATGCGTCGTCTGTCTCCGTCAAATGATTCAATTGTAATGTTTCAACTAAATGATTTGCTCACAAGTCGCAGCAGATTATCTGCGTTATGACTCAAAGCTTGAATATATTATGTAAATGTACAATTTGTGCGAAACGACAAGATTTACGTATTTCATGTTTACATATCGATGTCCTTTATAGAAATAAGGCGGACACAGGAAACTGAAAGCATTGTGACGAAGATAGCTCAACGCAAAGTGGGCAAACAAAAGGGAAAGGGATCGTTCACTGAATTTATTTATTTAAGCGTCCTGTGTACGATTGACTTACTAACTGGATTAAAGGTGCTTCTTTTCGAATTTGTTTTAAAATATAAATATTTTTTAAGACTCAACTATCAAACTTTGGTCAATGTAATCATTATTATGAGAGCGTCCCAAGATTCTTCAGAAAGACATTTAATGTTAGTGGGTATTCTTAATACCTACCTACGAGACTGCGAAGCATAATTAAGTGAACAATTAGCTAAGTTCCATTTAATAGTATATTCATTATGACGTCATAACAAACAACCGCCCAAGACCGCCGCGTGTCTAACTACCGCCTAATGTACGAACTTTGGGAAGTTCTCATTATAATTGTGACAATCCAACGACCTGGGATTTATGAATTATTTACCATTCGTAGTTAATACGTTTTAGCCAAGAAGTTATTACAGCCACTGAAATATTTAAGCCGTCGTCGTCGCTTCGTAAAACTTCAGACATTAGATATTGCAATACAATGAAAATCTCTTTTACTTGATCTTTTTTGTTAGTTCTTTACTGAAAGACGTGACATTTTCACGTTTCCACGTATGAAGAAAACCAAATTAAGATCAAATGACTATACCTACATAAGGTAACCTTGCTTATCCTAAGCGAAGTTTATTAAATGTACACCATTTGTGACCTTCAATAATATTTAAGCTTTTCCTAGAACTTAGCGTTTTATAGTGTTCTGATAAGTATTGGCCGTCTCAAAGTCAAAGTATTTATTATAATAACGCTACTAACAACACTTTTGTACTTTTGATCAGCCTGGCAGTTAGTTTGAAAGCTGCAAGTACTACTTAAGTACGATTAGTAGGAGTCATAGACAGTTCAATCGCT
Organism: Orthosia cruda; assembly: GCA_964057195.1. Classification (NCBI taxonomy): domain Eukaryota; kingdom Metazoa; phylum Arthropoda; class Insecta; order Lepidoptera; family Noctuidae; genus Orthosia; species Orthosia cruda. Next base: position 39,982,009 of record OZ059837.1, read on the forward strand.
ACGTTTAACAGTCTATAGGTATTGTAAAAGATGACTGATAAATTCAGGTGATGGTCTAGCAGAATTAATCAACCCTTTTTGTATCCTGTAGCAAAACTCTCCAAATATTTAGCAACAAAGTTATTTGCGTGCTTCCGCACTGTCCATGCGGAAGCGTTCAATTAGTCGCTGTTTCCGCGTCATACAGTCGCAGGCTCCGGTCGCGCGACTAAAGCGACATGTGGGCGCACTCGCGTCCTGCGGTCCTGCCTACGCCACTTAGCGAGTTAGGAGCTATATCGGACATATCATCCGCGCTCGTTCAGGCTTCACCCGCGCGGGTATAACCTTTTTATCGGCAATTCAAAATTCAAACAACCCTGAAATATTGCTCGTATTTTAAATTAGAGGTACCTCTATGGATAATTGTTACAAATAAACACCCCGAATAAAATGCATAAATTATTTGTGATGTGGAATATAGTTTTGGCACTCAACGAATCCATTAGAACTTGATTAGTGCTCGAATGCTCCACGGTAAAATTCTGTGGCTGTGGCTGAGACAGGCAGCAGCTATTAGCCGCGCTGCTTAAGATAAATCATTGATGGATGACAATATTTTTAATTAATGGATTACCTCTTACCGAATTCCGACATTTCAAATTTATCTATCACATTGAGCCTTCTCAGAGAAAAGCCTCATCGTAAAGCTCTCTCTAAGACAAATACGTCAGATATTAATAATAAGCAAAGTTAATAAAGTATACAAGTACACAGGATCAAGCTTCGTGTTATTTTTCATTTTCGTGTGAATTCATCGCGTTGTTTTCCATCGACGCTCTCGGAAAATATATAGTATCTATGGCATTCTACGAAACTCTTCCAATACCGGATAAGATGGAAATCCGATGAAATCCCCGCGAAAACGAACCTGCGTCCCACCGGCATCTACTTACACAATGCTATATATAATCTGGAGCAGACGCAGAGACCCGCAGCCCCGCAGCCCCGCACAGCTACCGAATAAGGTTTTTGTGCATATATCGTTATAAATATTCTTACTTGTAGCTCATTTGATATTAAAAAAACTATTTTCCAAAAAAAATCTACCGACTTCCAAATAAGAAAACTACTAATTGAAAAATAACTTTATTTTTGGAAGTCGGTGTCTCTGGTAGGTACCATTTTTTTGCGTTATGGACACCGATTATCAAAAATAAAGTTTGTAGTTTTCTTATTTGGAAGTCGGTAGTATTTTTTTTTTAAAGTTTTTTTGTTTTTCTCTTTTTAGAAGGTAGGTACCTATTATGCCAGAATAGATTACCCGAATATCATGAAACTGAACATAACCGGTGAAATGAGAGTGTACCAAGGTGAACTGTACACATCTGCGTACCCCTTTAGAGTGTAATGGCGTGATGTTATGTTATGACATGGTATAAACAATAAACAGACATGCGATTGCAGCAATCCCGAGAGATTTGCCGTCATTTATTGAAGAGTTCTGTTGTATATCTTCGAAGTCCTTCATCAGATCTTCACCAAATTAAAATGGGACCAATTTCAATTTAAGTGAATTTTTAAAATCGGTCCGCAAATGACGGAGATATCGGTGAACATACATAAAAAAATTACATACACGAAGTCGAACATAGAACCTCCTCCTTTTTGGTAAGTCGGTTAAAAATAAACTTTAAAGAGTTTTGAGACTGAAACACAACAACACTTATGTATTGTATTTTGATTGTAATGATGACCAACAATTAACTTTTCAACACACTTGCTCATAAAGTGGCTCTAATTTCACTGCAATTAGGGATATAATGAGACCTGTTATCAAACTGTGACTTTTTCATTACTATTATTCACAAGTGAGATAAAGAGATTTTTTTTAAATTTTTTTGTTGTGTTGCTTTGTTCTTAAAAAAGTTTCGATACGAAAAAGATCGTGCTCAATAGTACAAATGCAACACATTTCATGCAACTTCGTATTTAAATAGATAATTTCAACTTGTACTTGTTTAATAAATAATACTTTCACTTAAATATAACTTTTGTTTTTGTCTGTAATAAAGAAAACTTGAAAATCCCCATTTTGTACGTGGCTAAAACGCTATCCGCGAAAAGCCAAAAAAAGATAACTCATTATTTTTAGTCTATGGCCGACCGCCATTGTTAGATGCGCGCGCATAGGAAAACTGATTAAATTTGCCCGCCATTGCGAAAAAAATTTCACAACTCGTTTTCACTGTTGGAAATGATTTTTTTGTATTATTTTCTTCACAAGTGTGTTGAAAAACGTCGTATGATACACGTGTGTATTGATGATTACCGTCCTCGGCTCTCTTAAGACCCTCACCTAACGGCTCGGGTCTCAATGGAGCCTCAGCGGTAATCACCAACTTTTCACACTTGTACCATAATGTACTATTAATTGCTTTGTGGGTGAATTGGTAAAATGTTCCATTAATATGACGGTAAACAAGTTAACTGCAATAAGATACCGCAATCAGAGTGTAGTTGTTACTCAGTACGGCGACATTTTCATAAATTACGAAACTTTAAGTTATCAAATGTCAGGGTGCTAGTCCGAGCCGGTGCACGGTGCTCGGTGCCATTTGAAAACTTATAGTTAGGAGATAGAAAGAACAAACATTTCTTATAAAGTAAGTTATATCTGATGCAAACATAATAATTGTAGCAGTAACTTAGACTTTTATCTTCGGTTGCTATTATGTTGAAAGGTTGAAGGGTGAAGACTTCTTTAAAGCCCTCCTAAGTAATCACAGTTTTTATGAGAAGGGACGGTCACGGGTGAAATGAGACCTCCAGGACTTTGATCTCGCGGATATAATACTGTCCAAATGTTAACATAATCCCAACGCTCTAAAACTGTTTGACGCGTCACTGAATTCTAAGCAAGCAAAGAACTTCTCCGTTCGAATAGTTTACTTTTATGCAAAATGCAAATATCGGGTTTTCATAAGAAAACGACAAGCATTGTCCTTCCAGGGACTTAAGATCATTAGAAATAATAAAGCACGGTCGTGTTGGGGCGCTCGAGAAAGGTCGATATGCTTGAAAAAGTTCAGGGGCGATCGGAAAGTCGCTTATTAAGGTCAAACAAAGATGCAGCCTTCTCTAAATGTTTTTATTTAAAAGCAGTAGATACGTTTATTTATAGTCCTGTAGTAATATTGTTTTCATGAGTAGTTTGAACAGTCGGTGGCATAATTATTTCCCATTACGGTCTGTGACGAATATACAGTCTCAAGGATCTGAGATTGCCAGAGCAGATTATTTTTTGTTATTATTTTTATAAATTATGTCAATATTTTAGCTTCTGCCATGTCTCCGTACAACACAATATAACATTTATGATCTTAACATAAACAAGTGCGTGGGTTCGAGTCTCGGGACGTGGTTTATTGTGTCATAAACTATCATAAACTGTCGTGATTGTGCGCTTTACGGTATGCCACTAAGGATGGCAACTTCGCACTAAGATATAACGTAACGGGGATAGCTCCCTCGAGGGTGATAAAACTTGCTTACTTATTGGCGAGGAACCGTCCAGATTCGGCCACCCACTCACATAATTATATGATGGCCAATCTCTCCAGAACTTACGAAATAATATGTACCAACTCAGAAAAATAGCTTCTCGGACAGATCCATCACAATAAATCGGAGGCTTATGCCCATATAAAGTCAATGTACTCCCACAAAAACGATTTTAAGACTACAAAATAATTAAACTGGCAGGTAAATCAGTGACCGTCGGTGACAGCGCTGGCTTAGCGGATAATCCAGGGGGATCCAGGTGTTATCATCATCTCCCAGCGCGTGTCGCCCTCGCGCCTGTCTGTGTCTGTCTTTCGCTATCGCTACACATACACCGCTGCCGACACATCACACCAGCCACCCAGAAGCACAACTAACATGTTATAGGATAGCATAAAACAAAAGATATAAAGAAGTGCATAGAACAAAGTGACGAAAGAAGCAATAAACTAGTAGTGCCATAACTTATTACTGCGCTCGCTGCCATAAAACAAGAATATGTTGCACAATGCTGCAAGAAGTATAAGAGGATGAAAATGATGAGCAAAATGTTATGTTGAGTTTCCGGTAAAGTTCAAAATCACTATCAATCGGGCAGACGATACAACGGTAACGGTAACAAGACCGCAGTACAAATGTGAAAATGAGCTTGAGCTTACGCAACGCTTCTTTTAGAGCTTTGTAGCAGGAACACGTCATGTTAACTGCGGTTAGAGCACAGAATAAATAATAGTGGACGGGTTACCATTTCTAAAATTGAAAATTCCTGATAAAAGCCGGACTTTAAAAAAAATGCCGGACATTTTGCAGTATCTGACTTTATTTTTTTTGAATGGTTTGGATGTAAAGCTGTTTGCTGAAATAACTGCTGTAAATTCGTTTTTATCGTAACATAACGATGAGTGTTTGACATACAAGCGAAAACTACGTCCTACCTACACCTTATACACCTAATGTCGCAGTTATTGTTACATGGACATGTCCGGACATTACGTAACAATAACTGCGGTTGATTGGAACTGTTACCATATTCCAGTTACAAATATCGGACGATACATAAAGCGAGCAATATTTCATGAGGCTACCATCTGCGCGCGTCACTCTGATACATACAACTGTTGATATCAGTTTACGTGTTAAACATGTGTGTTGAACCCCCATTTAACTGATTCCAAAGAAATCATAATTTGGTACGAAGCTATTAGTTTCATTATACTTTGTGCCTCGTCCTCGAGATTAGTACCTGTAATTAATGATTATTATTTACATGTAGTACCGGCTACGGGAGCTACTCAAATCACTATGTTTTAGAGACAATTTTTTTTTTTTTTTTTATTTTTTTATTTTTTCCTTTCCCTGGCAGCTCTGTGTCGGCTGTCAACTTGTCATTCGCGGTTTTAGTGCGTGCTACTCGACACATAACTAAACTTTTAAATACAAAGAACAGTTTTTAAAAGTTGGAAAATGCCAAAAAAGGACACATCATTGTCAACCGAGGAATACGAGAGAATCAGGTGAAAAATGAAAAACCTGGAAACAATTTAAAACATGCTCGACATAAACGAAGTAAAACAAAATCGTCTCAAAGAGTCGACGCCATATTTAGACCCACAAGGTACCTAACTCTGTAAAATTATATTTAGATTTAGTTGTACATATATCTACAACTATTTTACCAATCCTACGGCTTAAACTTGCATCTCTAACAAATAATGCACTTCGGGCAAGCCATCGGGCCGTCCCACTGCATATTCACGAGATTATCAATCAAAAGAAATGTATTTCTTTTTTCTAACTGACTGTATTCGAGCTGAAAATCGGACTGTCTCACAACATTAAATAATTCTCAAACAAATAATGCATTTCGGGCAAGCCATCGGGCTGTCTCACCGCATACTTACGAGATCATCATAATTTAATTATTTTACCTTATCCGAGCAGAATATCCGACTGTCTGACAACATTCAATAATTCTCAAACGAATAATGCAATTCGGGCAAGCCATCGGGCTGTCCCACCGCATACTTACGAGATCATGAAAGATAATTTAATTCTTTTACCTAACGAATGCAATCGAGCAGAACATTGGACTGTCTCACAACATTCAATAATTCACTGGTTTCGTTCAATTCTTTGGAATTGCTACACCCACCAGATTTTATAACTCGGTTATCAACCGGCAGTAAAACAATGGTTTGTAATCATTCCAGGCAAAGTCCTAGACGACGATGCCACAAATGAAATGGAAACAATTAAAGTCGAATATGACCAAGAAAATACCAAAATAACCACAAACAGTAGTGATCTTCCTCACAATTCCAGGCCAGAAACACACAGATGCTCTCAAAATTTATTGGGTTGACCCAACATTGAACACAGAGTATGGTGATGGGGCCGAACTCCACAAGGAAGTGGCCAGCTGTCTGGAACATCTTGTAACATGAGGCCTGTTTCCATAGAAACCACAGGCGGGTATTTCTCCTACAGCTCTATGCGCAGGGAAAATAACCGCTGACATTGAACGTGACAAAACTTGGAGCTCTTATGCTATACAGCAAAATGGCCAAATTATTGATAAACAAGGCCATAGAAGCACCATCTCCATCCTAGGAGCAACATTATCCAAAGTACTGGATACAAAAGAAAATGATACAGATCTATTAAGTTGAATAATGGATACCACTCGCACCTTATGTGAAGTTCAACATTGTGAGTTGTGACTCAATTACTAGATGCAAATTTAGCTGCGGCTTAATAAAAAAGGACCTTAAGGACAAGTTCAAAACACAAAGATAGAAAAATATATGTTCGGGTAAACACTTGCTGAAACTCATTGAGCCGGTAAAGCGGCTTCTAAATCAGGTGCTGCAACAGCACCCAAAGCCAAGAAAGAACCCAACACATTCTAAGCAAAATACTCGAAAGCTCCACCAGCGCCACAAGGACGACAGGAGAACAGGGAGCCTGTCTATAGCCTGAGTCAGCCGTACAATACCCTTTAAGTGGTCATTACATCTCAACCTCGACGCCGCTAAACTCAGTAAGGTACCCTGGTTGCTTATAAATTCTTATAAATAGTGGTAATTTATCACTGATGATAAGACCATGTTATCATGGATTGAGGGTTTCATGGGTATCCACAACACTTTAAGATAGCCCAGCTGCAAAAACAATATAAGATGCAATATCTAAGTGCCAGCCTTGAAAAGGAAAATTTGTCTCAAGTTTTTCTTAAGACAAAAACCCAATGGCAATAAAGCCTTAATAAGTACATTGATGTAAGTCGTTTCAAATTTGAAGACTTTTGCACAGAATTAAAAATGATATCAAATGATAGTTCCATGGCCATACATAAAATACATTAAAGATGCAGTCTCTTATAAAATATCACAAAAATTCTAGCAAATATCTAGAATACCCTCTTGGAAATTGTATAAGTTCGGTCTACTACCATTTGGGTAAAACACTGCAACTTACATTTTCACAAAAGTCATGAAATCTGCCAACAAATTCCCAAGATCCTGTGGCCATTAATTGTTGACTGAAAATATTGAAAACACTAAGAAGTTAATCACAAGTTAGTAAATAACAAACTTACACCCACTAATACTGGTATATTTTTGGGATATATATTATTGATAAAAGACTTATAACTGTCATGTAACATTACCTACAGATAAGAAAAACTTATCTATTATGAAATCTGACAATTTATATGTTTTGTAGGACTAGGTACTTACTGCTCTCAGCGTGCCCTACTATTGAATATGGATGGCTTTATATATACCAAAAAACTAGAATGTGTAAAATCCTAAACCTCCAAGGTGAAGTAAATTATGAAAAATACATAGATATCCCTACAATAATTCCCTGAATGGTGGCCATATGCCATTCATTCGGGGGGGGGGGGGCTGACTGTGGGGATGAGATTGCTAGGGGCCAGTGGTCAGACAAGGAATATGAATATCAAATGAATTTTAACTGGATTTATTAGCATCATTCTTCGTCTTTCTAAATATTTGGTAAACTTTTCAATAATTGTGAAATACCCTTATGTATAAACAACCCAACAGCAATATAGTATATAATATTAATCAAATGGGTGGAGTTCATACCCTCATCTCTTCAACTTAGCCAGCGGCATTGGTGTGAAAACCATTATATTTAATTTTCGCTCCTTACATTAGGTTGACTGAAAATCATAGTAGTTGATACTGTATTGCAGAAGTCACATCCTGATGTAGAATGGGAACTAAAAGAAAATGCATATGATTAATAATTGAAAGATAAATTTGGAATTCTGAAATTTACCTATTTGCAAGTCACATTAACAAAAAATATGACCAACCCGAATGCCTTTACAATGGACCCATTTACAGTATACTGGTAACCAATTTTCTTTTCTGCGTTTCCACCATTCTCAATCATATTAAAATATCTACGAAAAATCATAATGGATAAGGCTAAGGGCATCATAGTGGTCACTATGGCCAACTCTGGCCGATTGGGAACTTCTCATAATTTAGAGATGATCATACTTAAACCTAATGAAAATAATAAAGTATCTTACAGCAAGGGAAAAATCTATAGCAACCTTACTCTGGCTGTCAGAGTCTAGTGTGTAGGTAGTGAAGTCTATTATGACGAAGCATACTACCATCATCAATAGAAATTATGATAGCATCTCTATCAGAAAACTTTTTCAAACAATTGACACATGTTTAATTAACTGGTATAATTTTTTTTAGAAATATAATAATAACATCTTGAACACCAACGGTAATATAATTTCTTAACAGAACTTTCTAATTCTAGTAAAAAATATAACAAATGCTTAACTGTCACAAATTGGCATTATCACTGACAATACCTTAAACATTAATGTACTCTGAAAATATTTTAAGGGCGTGTTCAGACTACCTTTTACCTATGCCACCTGGGAAACATCCCAGATTCTGGAAGTATTAGGAATTTGGTACACAAATGAGATGTTGTCTCTAGAACAACTGTCAAAAATAACCTGCCCAAAAATACAATGCCACCTGGGAAACATCCCAGATTCTGGAAGTATTAGGAATTTGGTACACAAATGAGATGTTATCTCTAGAACAACTGTCAAAAATAAAATCAAAGTATAGAAATAGAATCAATGCATATAACCATCAAAATTTCAGACCTCAAAAAATCTCTTATATATGAACTAAATCAATCAATACTTCAGACAAAGAACAGTAATATATCCAGCTGAAACCCTTGTAGCCTACATTAATAAACATATAAGAATTATTTTAGGCACCAAGAAACTATACCACATTAATGTCCAAACAGACTATCAGTCGTTGGATTAAGTGTACTTTAAAGACTAGCAGTATTGATGTAGGTACACGTATATTTAGCTCACAGCACACGCCACGCTGCTACTTCTAAAGCCAGGTGTGACAATTTATGAGATACTAAAAACAGCAGGCTGGAGTTACAACTCAAGTACATCTGGAAATTTTATAAAAGACCTTTAGTGTAAAGGATCAAAATGATTTAGCAAAATAAATCTTTAGCTGTGATTAAAGATATCTTATTTAACTAACATGTACTAACTAATACAACAAGCAGCAACTTTAACTTATAAGGAAGGAGTATCAGTATATAAGGAAACTAACAATAGTAATAAAAAAGCAAAACTGTATTTTGTTAAAACAGCTATATGTATAATATTAACTGAATGGTTAATTAAGAACTTTAGTTTTCCAATGACACCTATGATTGTTATTCTATAAACAAACCTTAATATTGATATTAAGTGGGCAACAAATATTCTGTTAAAAAGATAATTAAGAATATATATAAACATTTTGGTTAAGTACCTATGTTACTTAAAAGCAACTGTGATTGTTAGTCTATAAAAAACTTTAATACTTAATGACAATAAATAATAGGCAAAAAATATTTTGTTAATAAAGATAATTAAGATAAGAATAATAATTAAGAAAATGACCGAATATGAACCTTTGATATCTAATGATAACTCAGATTGTTAATCTATAAACATTATAACAATGAGAATAAAAAAGTAAATAATAAATTTGCCAAAACAAATAATGAAGAACATATCTGAATGAACTGATTAAGAACCTATGTGTGAAACCTATGGACAACCATGATGGTTAGTCTATAAAAATATAATTAAGAATTTTAAAGAAAGAAAGCTTTTTCTTCACAAGTTCATCATAGTGTAGGTATGTGATAATTCCAGAACTTAACTCTCAAAGTCTACATGTAAATAATAATCATTAATTACAGGTACTAATCTCGAGGACGAGGCACAAAGTATAATTTATGATTAAACGAACTTACCCTAAGTGAAGTTCTATCATAATTATACGAAGTGCCTCGTCCGAAGAGATTAGTAACACCCTCCCAACCCTAAGTTATAACCCAGAAGCGTTCTGGAAATATCTTTAAAACATCATGCATAACTCTAAACTAAATGACAAGTTGACAGCCGACACAGAGCTGCCAGGGAAAGGAAAAAAAAAAAAAAAAAAAAAAAAAAAATAATATTGTCTCTAAAACATAGTGATTTGAGTAGCTCCCGTAGCCGGTACTACATGTAAATAATAATCATTAATTACAGGTACTAATCTCTTCGGACGAGGCACTTCGTATAATTATGATAGAACTTCACTTAGGGTAAGTTCGTTTAATCATAAATTATCCCGGGTAGCCGTGTGCGACTGTGCGTGCCCCGTGACATTGTTTACGTTGACGAGACGAGCGACCCGACACCCAAAGAGCTACCTACCGGTGCGCGCTACGCACAAAAACAATGTTCAGAGCACCGACATCAACATAAAACCAAACGGAACATGAGCAGCGCATGATTTGTGCGTTTTATTAACGTTTCTCGAACGAACTGTCAAGGCCGACCTACATCATCATAAAATACATATATGAAAATCATGATTATGAATGTTGGACCACTCCAGTGCGTTCACATCAAGTTTCTTATTTTTTTAATATCCACAGTGCGTCACACTTTAAATATAGTTTTAAAACCGAGTGGTAATTTTCAGCCACAGTCAGAAATAAATGGGAGGCAAACAGCATCCATCCTCACATCCCCCAAGAACTGTTCGATTGATAGTATGTAACGTGTTTATTGATGTACTGTTCGTCTACGCTCAGTCGTAACTAATTCTTCTCGAGCGCCTTCGCAACAGTGATGCATTCATGAGCAGTTTGTTTACAAACGAGGTTACGGACCTACGTAAGTACGTGTAAATGTGCAGTGCAACATGGATGATTTTATTTGATACGCTCATATTGGCGGCGCGTCGTGCGAGCCTTTGCAAGATATCTCTGTTCTCAGTTGAATGCACTTTTAGTTGCAGCGTCTCAAATAGAGTTTATTTTATTTTCTGCAACACCCGAGCTGCGAGTACCAGGCGACCAGGGTTTAGTTTACGTTTCGTTGCGCTTTTGCTGCATGGTTTGAGAAGAACTGTAAAGGAAAACGGTATTTTTATGAACACGCTTTTATTAGCTTGTTATGTATGTATCTATATAACGGAACCTATGAACGTGGATTTTTTCACTCCCTTCAAAACATCGGATTAATTTGAAACTTGGTACGCTTGTCAAGGACCGATGACAACGCAATAATTGAAATAGTTTGTCTCATCATACTGTCAGATATTTGTATACCAGTAGAAAAAGTTAAAATGCACTATAAAAAAAGATACAACATGGCAAACCAAAGGCATCATAATTTCTAGTAAAAATAAACGGAAAATGTAACTACAAACAAAAAGGTGTACGTCTCAAGAACATAAAATTTAATATGTTCGCTGTTGTAAAATATTAAAGCGTGTAATAAAACAAACAAGAAAATTTTTTAATGCGAAATTCATCACCCACAGTTGCAACAAAACTAAGGCCACATGGGCATTAATTAAACGACAAACCCAAACTACAAATGTTCTTCAACCCACAATAGACTACATTCTACACAATAACGATGTAATAAAATCGCCTGTAAAATTAGCTAGTATTTTTAACAATTTCTACATTAACCAAAATCTCAACACTTCTACAGCAGACAATAACAATTACAAATCACAATTAATCTCTAACTCAAGCAGTATTTTCTTTTACCCAGTAGACAGAAGCGAAATAATAAATATAGTTCTAAAATTAAAAAATAAAACTAGTTGCGGACACGATACCCATTCGAGTTATCAAAGAAAGTATCCCATTTATTGTTGATCTACTGGTTCATATACTAAATCTTATGTTAGAAAGGGGTAAATTTCCCGACACCCTAAAGATAGCTCTCATAAAGCCATTATATAAGAAAGGATCACGGCACGACATTAATAACTATAGGCCAATTGCACTGTTGCCAAGTTTCTCGAAGATATTTGAAAAGGTTATTTATGCTAGAATCACAGATGTTTTAAATGTAAATAATATTTTAAATGTCAACCAATTTGGATTCCAAAAAAATAAAACTAAATCTTTGGAAATATATAAATTATTCAATACCATTTGGGATAAAATCAATGATAAAAAACAATGTGCTGCTCTTTTCATTGATATGTCAAAAGCATTTGACTGTGTAAAGTATGACATTTTGCTTGATAAATTGGAAGGTATAGGAATAAGAGGTATTTCACTTAAATTAATTGAGAATTATTTAAGTAATAGAATGCAGGGCACTGTTATTGGAGTATATAATGAATGTACAAAAATGGTGGAGGTGGTGAAATCTAAATTAGAATCTGTAATACTAGGCGTACCGCAAGGCAGTATATTGGGACCCCCCTTTTTCTTATTGTATATTAACGAGATTCCAAATATAATTGAACATCTTTGCGTAATGTATGCTGATGACGTAACTATATTTATTTCAAATGAATATTGTAATGATATTATTTACGAAAGTGAAATAAATAGAACATTAATAACTGTAACTGACTGGTTGCAGTCAATAAATTTAAAAGTCAATATCTCAAAAACTAGATTGATCCAATTTAGAAATTATAAAAGTAAACATACTAAACTGAATGTAACCATGTCTGATACAGCGGTTGAAGAAGTAAAAGACACAAATTTCTTGGGAGTCACAATAGATCAACATTTGAACTGGAAGGTACATATTGAAAAGATTAATAAAAAAATATTTAGTGCCTGCTACGCATTGTCAGTTCTGGCGGAAACTACAAATCCAAGTATTACTAGAAATGCTTATTTTGGAAATGTGTACCCACTGTTAACTTATGGTGTCATATATTGGGGGAACTCGACAAACATACAATCCACATTTATTCTTCAGAAGAAATGTCTTAAGACAATATATAACATGTATAGTACGGAATCATTAAGAGATGTCTTCAGAACGGAGGGTTTTCTGACACAGACTGGTATTTATATACTGGAATTATGTTTATTTGTTAGAAATAATATGCAATATTTTAATTTCAAATCAAATTCAAAAAGAAACATTCGGAAACAATATAAATATGACATTAATTTACCGTCTATTAACAATATGATGTATTATAAAAGTACCTATGTTACTGCTATTCGTGTAAACAATAAGTTACCGAAGAAATTAAATGGAAATATGTTTAAAAATAAATTGAAAAAAATGTTAATTGATAATGTATTTTATAATCTGCATGAGTTTTTTGATAAAAATTAATATTTGTAAGTTACTAATTTCTAAATACTTTTGCATATCCGACTTAGGTAGACTGTTGAAACTAAAAATGTAATGTTTATTAACAAGAACTTAATGTACACAGTTATGCAATAAATATATCTTTATCTTTATTCTTACCAGGATCTTCAGGATTAGCGATTAAATTAAAAAGTAAAAGAAAAAATAATAGTTTAAAAAAAGAACAAAAAACACGCTTTAATAGAAAACCAAACTGAAAAGAAGAAAAATATTCTATAAATTTAAATTAATAATAGTGTGATAAACAAAAATATTTTTATTGTAAAAAAGCGTGGGATGCTTGATGGCAGTTGTTATAATATTTTATTGACATTTATTGGTAAAAGTAGTAATTTTGAAAATATCTTAAAAAGCACCCCACACTTTTAAAAATAAAATATTTTGTTTTGTTAATCACACTATTCTTAATTTAACTTAAAACATATTTTCTACTTTTTAACAGACTTCCCAAAAAGGAGGAGGTTATCAATTCGACTGTATTTTTTTTTTATGTGTTTCCTCAGAACTTTTTACAAGGTGAACCGATTTTGATGATTATTTTTTTTATTTATCGGTCTCAAAAAACGAAGAAACAAAAACAAGAACACCGACTGCCGAAATTGAAGTTAATTTTGACTTTGTAGATTTTTTATTTGGAAGTAGGTTGATTCTTTTTTTGTAAACAGTTTTTTTAATTTGCTTTTCTATTAAAGCGTGTTTTTTTAACTATTTTATATAATAGTAGTGTGTAAAATTTGCAGATTTCGTTGTAACCACAGCGTTGTTCAGCTCTGCGGCTAACTGCTCGCTAGTGTGGTCTGGACCAGACGAACTTTTTGTATAAACACAGAACATTTTATGTGCGCTGAGTCTTGAGGTTAAACAGAGAAACATTTCTAAATAAATGTAAGAAATATTTACAAAATTCCAGCAAAACCGCTCTTGTGTTCTGTAATTTGAAGTTTTTGAAGCAATTCTCTTTACACCGACGATGTTTGTCTGAACTTTCAATTAGTTTTAGAATAACTTTGCTATTTTTGTTATAGTTTACCTGTTAACTATTTTGGGTTAGAGGTACGTGGCTACGTGCTCAAGGAGTTGTTATTACACTGGTTCAGTAAATATCGTAGTCCCACACATATCTCAGTATTCATAGCTCTCATCTGCCCACACTAGCCACCTCTGAGCGAGTCGCACAGACAGACGAGCGCAACTCCTGACGTAACAGATTGCTCACCATTCGTCTGCCATCGCCTTCGTCGCGGCATTCAAACGCCGGCGCCGTAACCTTTAAACCCCATTAGACCATGACACCATACAACATAAACAGAAGGTCTGGTACCAATAAAACAACACGCAATAACAAAGCGACAAATTTTTACAATAGTTCATGCAAACAACCCATGAAATTAAACTCATTGGAGCGATCAGAATATTACAACGGAACATTTTGTTGTTTTATTAATATTGAATGCGTCTGTTTGGTGATATCTATAAGAAAGTTAGTTTAGTACCTATGCCGTGGTGTCTCATCCCGTACAAAGTAACTGTCTCGGCGTACTGTACTGATTATTGCTTGTACATCGATCGCGTTCGGTTCCGTTCCACGGATATAGATGGTGATCTATCTATCGCCGTGGTACGGAACCGAACGCGATCGATTTACAAAAAAATATCGGTATAATCAGATGGAAAACGCTAGTTACGTCAGCACGGATTCTTTGTATGGGACGAGGCATCTGTATGCTAGTATTATAGTATCTATGGCTATGCTTTTATCGTTGGTTGACACAAAGTATGCTTCAGCTACTTTATCGATTTAATAGTATTAAAATACCACTGCATTGATGACATAGGAATTGTAAAGCTAATTCAAAGAAATAACGCCATGAGCTAAGTAACTACGTTCTATTTCATGAAGTAGGTCCTGTCGTGACTCCGTGACCGTGACCCTGTGCACCTTCTGATCCGCCTGCCGGCTGGTGACACGGATGCAACACTAACGGATCTGTCAATACCGTTCCGAGTTCCACTTATCTGTTTCAACTCGTGAGTGATGCTGCGTCTGTCGGAGGAGGAGTTAGGTAACAGCGGCTTTCTATATCGTAACGTTGGCTAACAGTTCTACGTATTACACGAGAGTCGTTGAGGAGAACATTAATGAACCGCTCATATGCAGTGCGAGGTGCTAATTGATGAAGTAATCGTGGCCAGATGTGCCAATCAACACTTTTGAATGCGCTGATATTCATTAGATATTCAGGGGATGGTTTTTATAAGGTTTTGTCCTAGCCAGTTTGACGTCGATAGATGTGCAATATAGTAATATTACTCACCAAAGTTTTTCCATAAAACATTGTCAATAACACAACACACGCTCGCGTCAATTATTATGTCGTTACTCCTATCTGAAGAACGCCGTCAAGGCTGACGACTGTACAGCCTCGAGCAGTCTCACTGGGTGGTCCGTTTGTTTATCACCTCACTATTTAATTTCACAGTTAATGGTAAAGCTAACCGCAGCAGCACGTGCACCGTTATCTGTGGCCGAGACTCCGAAAGCTTCACACCAGAGGCGAAGTATTAAATAGAACATTATATTGTATATTCTCTTATCCAAAAGTCCACAGAATATTATTATTATCCATTAGTAAAGCAGATAAATAAGCAGATTTCGGAATCCCCAGGCATTTAATGGCGCTCCACATTTTGGCAACAGCTGTAACACACTTGCAAAATCATGCTTATAACTCAAAGCAATCGCCACAAGAAGTCATGACAGTAAGCAGTTCGCCAGTGGAACATAAACAAGGATACACGACCGACAAGGAGCTGATAGTATCGTCTAAATATAGCACGGTAAGGACTCGCCACTGACATCAAGCGCCGCGCCGCGCCGATAAGCCGCTCCTACAGTCCTACCGCGACAATCAGCTGCTAAAGATACTTCTCTAGCGAACACTTTAAAGTGCTGCTTCCGCTCTGCATTATTAACGACGTTGATACGTCCTACAATTATCACATTAATGAAGAGTTCGACTGGCATAAATAATGCGCAACAAGTGTCTCGATTGCCAACGAACGAGGAGGTTAAGCAGATCAAGTGCGGGCGAAAACAAAGATCTCTTAAGTTGAACAACAGACGATTATTAATTCATCTTCTGACGTTATCAATGACTAGCCAGACGGTGCAATGCTACTAATTCTGCTAAACAGTGACAAACAGCTTTTGTGACAACAGTGACAATAAGCTGTTCATTTTCAAAGATCAAGTGTTATCTGACACTGCTTAATATAGCGCTATCATTGTTTTACCTACCTATCTTTATGACTTGAACATTGAACAACGCCACGTACAGGGCAACCAGTACGTAACAATGTACCGGTCCGCGACACGAAAACAAGAAGTATCTCTATATGTTTAAGCTAAAACTAAGCTGTGATGAGCTTTTACGCTACCATCAGCGAGTCCGTTTGAACGCAGTGGTTTCGCTCACACGTTATGACGCGTCACCAGTGTGCCCGTGCGGGCCACTGACACTGACGGGGTGGCGATGGCGGGTCACCGGTGTCGGGCGCATGTATGTGGCTCATGAGAAGCGACGCCTACTTCCCCGTCACAACACGCCGCCATTGTCTGCCACGCATTGTTCGAGGCGGTCTGAACAGTTCCTCTGGGTACGTTTACCGCTGTATTAGTATAATAATCAGTATCGGATTACATGTAAAGTATTAAATAACATAGGCCGCGTGTTTCCAAGCATTTGTTTGTTAACCGCGAAACCAATAATTCTCGGCAAGATATTAATGTTCAGAGGGCCAAAAAATCTATAATCACGACTGATGTGGTGATCCCTGCCTTTCCGAAACATTTTTACTTAGGCAGTATCTTTATCAATCATTTATTTCGGAGCAGGATCCATAACTTGTTAGTAATACAAGTTGTGACTATGTTACTTACATAATTTAATAAGGTTTATGAGTTTAAAGTTTCAAAAATTAAAACTGCAATGTGATGAGCTTTCACGCTACCATCAGCAAGTCCGTTTGTATATGACTAAAATAATCCGTCCGGATAACGAACCTAAACTTTCTCTCCCAATCTTGCGTGTTATGAACTAGTCCTATATTATTAGTCCTATATTGAGCATATATTTATGTGAACACACAACTGTTGCTCAATAGCTCACGTCGTAAGTATTTCCATTATTTGTGGCAAAACAAAACAGTTCTGTGCCAAAAGTGCCACTGTCTGCCAGATGTCTGCAGCACGTTCTGACGAATCTGACGGACAGACAGACAGAACGGGGTTATGCGGGCTTGTACGAGTATCTGATTTCACTGAAAATGCAATAATATTTATCAATTTCTTAGAACTACATATATATAATCCTGTCTTCACAAACACAATTAGGTATTATCTACCAGTTGCATACGCTTATCAGGTCGTGCTATCAAGACTGCGCATGCGCACAAACGCTTTATCTCCAGCTATATTAAGAACAGCGACTTGCTGATAAACGACTCCTTTTAAAGTGGCGAGTAGCCACGACACGACACGACACGAGCGGCCAGCGCAGCGGTCAGCGTAGCGGTCAGCGACGCGAGGCGCGAAGAGTATCATTATACAACACACAACAATGATAATTGCGACTCACGAGCGTCGCGCAATCACTGACAATCATCGCTAATGACCGCTGCGATACAACACTACAACACTGAAGGCAGGTTCATTTGACAAAAAAAATCTTCATTATCGTAATCATCAGCCTGTTTATTTCCACTGGCAGACGTGGTAAGGCTGGGATGAACATGAAATTATTTATCTTCAACAAAGGATACAAAGGACAAATACAACAGAAATCAAAGTCGCGAAAATTAACATTAAATAAAATAAAAGCATGGTTCAAGAATTACCATTGCGGTAGGCTGTAGTATGCTAATCTTAATGTAATCTAGGCTTGCCCATTCAGCCGCTGCAGCGATTCAAGATGATATAAATAACCTACAGCCGAGCCTGCGCCTCATTCCGCAATGTTCGCTCAGTATGCAGGGCCAGGCCCCGGGCCGCTGGGCCCAGCGATGTTTATGTAACCACCGCACCTCGTACATTATACACCGCGCCATTTCCAAATTACAATATGTGCTAATGGCAGCCACATTCCTAAAGTGCGACACCTTGTCATATATTATGTTTGTGTGATTTGTGATGTAATGCCATGTATAGTCTTGTGTAATCATAGGACCAAGCGTATGTTTGGGAATCATTTTTCACCAAAATTTGTCTAGGAATAGTTTGGTGACCAAAACAACCAAAAACGATTTGCTAGTGCAACTTGGCTAGTCCACGCTTTCAACCGCAATTCATATCAATAAGGATCATCTACTGCGCTAATCTCCGTCAGTTGCATGAGCCACTTATTTGTGGCAGAACGATTAGAGTGATGGTATTCTGAACGCGCTCATTGGCACATTCCCGCGCCGGAATCTCCGATTAGATGGACTATTAACTACTAACGAATAACGATGTTTACAAACGGATCGCCATGCTGTATGACAGTCGCGATCAACGCACCGACAGACTCGCAGGACGATCGCTCCATATATTACAGCGTTATAGCGGGCCGGAGATAGAAGCTGTCTCGTATTTTAGATAAAGTCTCTCAAATCATAGTGAGCATGCCGGCGCCGCCTGCGCAGCCGCGGCGCCCGGTCCTGCCAGTAGGTACGATGTAGGCGAGGGCGACGGTTTTGTCAAGCATAGTTTATATTTTGGATGTAGAACTCTCCAAGCGTGTAATAACGGAGGCCTGTACTTTCCCAGCGATACTTTCACATAAAATATACATAAATACACGAGTCGGGTGCACTCTGTGGTATGAAAGTAATGTAAGATGTTTCGGGAACACGACTGCTAACACGCAGTTGCACAGTGTGTTGTTTAGTAGCATGTTGACAGCGTAGCGTCTGCATTCCTTATTGGTGTAAATATAACTTCTCCATATTATAATAAGTACTTAGTAGTAGGTACTACATTGCTTGCATGGTGGCTGTGCACTCGGAGCATGTGGGATGCGGCTCGGGGCGACGCGCGGCGCACTTTCTCCTGCATTCCGCCCGAGCTCGCATCTCGGCGCGACCTCCACGTACATACCAAAGATAAGTGGTTTGTTTACCAACGACTACGAAAAGCTGCGATCATTAGCGAGCGATCTAGCTGCGTGATATGAATCATCAAAATAAAGGCATTACGGCGAGTCGCCACAGTGCGTCGCCCGCATGCCAACTGGGACAGCGAGCTCACACCTCACGGACGTCGTCACATGTCTCAACACGTACTCGTATTTCCCGCGCCATCTGCTTGCCCGATTTGGAAAACAATCAAGTGGGTATTGATATGAGCCACCATGAAAATGTATTAGATGGTAAGATATCATTAGTTAGCAGCGGGGACTCGTCGCAGACTAACAACAACGTTCACTAGTAACATTTCTGCGTCAGAAACTCAGTGAAAGCTGCACTCAACGTTGATTGTATAGAATGTCCGGGAACCGGTCCTAGGGCTTATAAGAATAAGCACTAACCATGCAGTGGACCGCGGATAGCTGCGGGGAAAGCGGCCGCTGAAGTAAACACAGAGAAAGTCCCCTTTCTGCGGACAGTTAGCAGTTCGCACACTATTCACATGTACCGACGAGTAATTACTGTGACACACTTGAGGAGACCCGGCCTCACCCGGCCACCAACGAATTTATGACACGCTCGATAAGTGCTGACATACTTACAAAATATTGCACAATAGAAAGAAATGTGAGAAATTAGACATGATCGGCTCGCTTCACGCTATTGTTCTACAATGTCTATCTAAGCGTGAACACGGTGGTGCTTACTGAAGGTCGAACACTCGAACATTACAAACGAGTACAGTTGATAACGCAAGTGGCTGCTTTTAATATGAGGTCAAGTTCGCCACACTACGTGATGGTACAGTGGCGGACAGTGGGCGACAACGGTGGACAGTGGTTGCCACTGCTCCACTACGTCAACTATAAATTGCGATGTCTGATAGCAAAACATTATGAAACGGATATTCATGTGACATATTTCTTGGTAAGGCAGATGAATTACACGTTGCTGAATGAAATAGGATTCTACAAGTACTACTTTTCAAAAAGTCAATCGTCAAAAGTCTTACTTTTTTTCTTTTTCTGTTTTACTTTTTTAAAGACCCTTTCTGGTACATTTCTGTTATATAACACATAAACTTTACAAGTAACAGTGTCGAAAATCATTAATTACCGAAACTTAATACCTAATGGTATCAGTTAGTGTTGCGCAACAGTCGCGCCACCGCGCACAGCCGCCGACCGTCGCCTATAACAATAACAATTTAATTGAATTGCCACGACAATCATATATGCCTATTGATTGCCGTCCGTCAACGTCTAGCACTCGCACTCGCGTGACCTACACTATAGTTATTACGACTACTAACTTTCCTATTCTAAAATAGGTTTCAATAAAGTGATCTTGTTCACGTTTTCTATTTTTAACAAGTTGCTAGTTGACCTGCAGCCTAATTGCGTAACTTTTTTACGCAATTAGGCTAATCATAACAATCAAAATCAATAACCATATATTATGTTTATAAAACCATCTACTCGACAGAGTAAAACACGCAATGAAAAGTTGTGGATTTCTAAAATATAAGGGTGAGCGTGTGCTTTGAACTTTCAATAATGTTACGTAATTCTCTTCTGGGGTTTAGTTCTACTAATTAGTACCGTCTCTACTAAAATAGTGTCAGTGTAAGTCAACAGCTCCTAATACGCGTGTTATAAGAACAAACACTCGCAGCGTGCTACCGGCGCGCGGCGCAGGCGAGGTACATACGGCACAGAGCCACAGAGTACAACACAGAGCGGTGAGCAGTAACTTGTTGTGCGCGACCTTGCGTCCTTTGACGTCGCGGTTCAAGGACGCATGTCGTCACCCCCCAGCCCAGCCTCGTTAGCATGCACCACTGGGCCCAGACGAACCAGCGGAATTGCAGAAGATCAACTGAGAGATTACGATCAGGACACCCACTTTTAATTTTCCAATAATGCGGGCGATAGGGCGAGAAAGCTATTGAAGTTTTAACTTTCATGTTTAGCAACTTTTTCCTGATCTTCCAAATTCTCGACTTGTAATAATGGTGGTCGAAAGTTCAGTGGGTTAACCTTGGGTTAACCTTCTGTAATTTTCTGCTATGTAACGAAAGTCGGAAGGCCGGCTGCCAAGTGCCAAGAGCTTGCACCAACAAAGGGAAACGACTGTTCGACAACAGGCGATTACCGCAGACGTTGGCATCGGTTATCTGGTTTACGATGTGATAGCAAGCGCCCTCCCTTCCCATGGCTATGGCGAGTACCATGTGAGAGTTCACTGGAGTGGCACTTGAGCCGCGAGTGAATAGTTCACAGTTCAGGAACCATGTCAAGAGCATCATCAACTAAGAAAAGAGTGCCACATTCCATAGCTAACGGTTTGACCCAATCAAATGATATTGTGTTCATAATCCTTTCAATTTTCATTCAAGAATCAACAGGAAATGACTTCGCTGGTCCTCGTTTTTACCTGTGTCCGGGTAATGTTGCCGAGAAACTTCGGCTAGATAATGAGATTTCTTAACTTTTTGTAAGGTATCAATGTCAAAGTCCAATCATTTATTTCAATTAGTCTATTTAAAGAACTCGATAAACTTGAGCTTGGCTTCAAGGTGGCTTGGCTTTTGCATAAGGTTCATATTCGGTTTGCGCTAATATGACCATGTTTCCGATTTCCGTTTGAAGCTCAAGTGGTTGCCAATTCGCCTTCGCCGGAATGCTCATATTCTTTCTCTTCTGTATAATGTGCTCTTTACTCCTTCCACTCCTTTTTACCTCAAGGATCGTTTTCAGTTTATCTGCGATTCCCACACGAAATCACTTAGGTCATCGGATAACTTGCGACTTAAAATGCCAATGCATTCCACTGCTTTCTTGGATAAATCTTTTACCGTCCAAGCTGCTCGACTGTGGAATGCATTGCCCGACCCAATAAAACGCGCCCAGTCGTTGCCTGTATTTAAAAGACTCGTAAAAGAACATTACCTTTCACTGTGATTGTCGTTAGTCAACATTTACTTTCATTGCCTATACATATTGGAGTATGTATGTATTTGTGTATTTATGATGATCTGATTGTAAATATAAAGTAAATATTCGTAATGTTATGTGTTACACCAATGTCAACCCCATTTCATGTCCAGGCTATCACTGTCCATTCCAGGTTGCCTGGAAGAGATCGCGGTATGCGATAAGGCCGCCCTTTGTTTGTATTTTAGTTTTAAGTTTCCTTTTCTTTAATTTAATTTGGTGTATATACAATAAAGCATATATAAATAAAGGCACTTCCTTTTGAATGTCACGAATAAGTCTGGAACGCACTCATACTAATCCATTGATCATGCAGCTGTCAAGTCAGTCTTACCATACCGTTTGCTTATTCGTCAAAGGATAGGTAGACATGTTGATTTCAAGGACAACAGAACTGATTGCAAGAAACTGACAGAAAGTTATTTATTGTAGGGCACTATGGGTGCCACACACGAGTGTCCACCACCTCCACGACCCATTCGACACGCTCTGCTGAACATCTGACAAACGTGTATGTAGCCCGCCTATATTTGCTGCTATTTACGAAAAGAATGGTACATCTTATAAAAATGAGAGTTTTTTTTGTTTTACGTTTATAAATAAACCTTGATAGAATGTGACTTGAATGAGTACTTATAAATAAAAACATAAATGCCAGTACAATATTGATTATTCAAATTCCTCGCTTATAAATGTAAATGTTTGTATTTGCATGAGTTTACGATGGAGTCACAGTGACGCCACGTTGCTTCCGCGGTGAGCTCAGAAAATTCTGCATTCATACATTCATGGCTGTGCAACTAATGTCTAATACTAGGTTTTATGTCTCTCATTATATGCATTCACATATCAACAACAACACATGCACTAAAGATTGCCAAAATAAGTATAAAGCCCATAAATGCACATCACAATTGACAATTTCTCACCAATGCGTGTCTAGTGGCGGCTACTATAGCTGGAGGTGTACCGGGCGTATCCTTGACCTCGCTGGGCTGAGAGCTAGCGGCCGCAATCAGGCACGTGAGCTAGTGTTTGGCAAACAGACTCGGTCTATAGCACAGTCGCAAAGTCGACACCGGTCACTTTGACTTATGACTAGCTTACAGAGCAAGCTCTAAGCAAGCTTGACCAACTGCGCGAACACTGAGCACGCAGGCTTAATTACCGACGGGCTTTCAAGTTGCTCTATATAGCCTAGAATAATAGCTGTCCAATGTTCATAAAGTTGCGACAACTGTCAAACAAAGTTGTCGGTCTAGCTGTAGCGAGGTTAGCTCACAGTAACAGTGGGTCAGTGAACTTGGCGTCCTCTCACAGGCGACCTTGTGCGCGCATTCCGCACGTTTCATTCAAATGAATAATCTAACCAGTCCAGTAAGCCTTGTTTTTTCATTCATCCGGTAAATAAGAATAGATTACTAATTGACTCAGAAAGTTTATAGTCTACATTCACTTCGCTTCGCGGAATTTGTCAAGTCATTAAATAATTTCTCGATTAGCCTCGTCACGCTTAGTTAATTATCATGAATCGATACAAGAAAGTATATACTTTCGCAAGCATTTCGACACAATATTATGCAATCGGTGCCAATACAGTTTTTGCGAATTCTGCCAAATGTCGTGTCTTGAAAGATTACCCAGTTATATTTAAGATGAATAATGTTAGTATTGTTAGTGATCGTACGTGCCTTCAGTCTTTTCCATTTGCAAAACGAGTTGACTTATTCAAGATCAGAAAATAGATTCCGAAATTGTCACCAATCCGTACCCTGCTGAAGCCTGAAATATATTCCATATCCGGCCGGTTATGTTAGGTAGTTGTCTTACTTCACAGATATTTTTACACCACCAATCATCGCTACGAGCAATCACAACATCTTGCGTGCACAAGTTCTGCTCGGGCTCGGGGGTGCCAAAGGGAATGTTTTGATTGCCGCGACTAATAGCCCCTTCTTCTTGGGGGGAGTCCCTAATGTAATTGGTGGTGTACGAAGGCGTCGGACGTCGCGCGTCGCGCGTCATTGCGGTTACCTTCGGCTCAGATACGGATTCTTCGAATCTTTCTTACACAGGAGATGATAGAAGCTTGTCCAGATGTAGCAATGGAATAGCGGCATCAAAACAATAATGTTTATTTAAAACAATTAAAGTACATATTTAAATTTTGATTGCACTTAATTTTTAAATTATTGTTAAGTATCTCGTATCCCCATCATCATCATCAACCCTTTTTTTAATGTTCTCTCTGCTGGGGCACACATGCCTCCTCTCTGTGAGAGCTATAATATAATAAAGATAATTAAATTATAATATAATAAAACTAGCAATACACCACTCCACTGGTACTCTCCAAAAATTCGTCGTTCTGCAGTGTTACCTTCCTACCCTAGTAATTAATAAAGTTGTTGGCAAGGACAGCGTCTCCTCAGTCCTCACGGGATTAGCAGCTCGTAGCCCGGAGCTGTGATACCATGCGAGACGTACTCGAGTTGTTGGCATGTTGCCACTTTGCCACTATCACGGGCAGCCGATTATATTCAGAGCCTTAAAAATCGTCACCAGTTAACATTGCTTTGGGTATACAATACAGGTAGTACCTACTACGGTACCTTCTAGGGCATGACTATCGGAATCTCGTAATATCGGAATCGCGGAAGGAAATTACCGATATTTCAAATCCGATACTGAGTGATCCAATTTCGGAATCTCGGAATTAAAAAAAACCTTGTTTTCGCTCCTTATGAAGCGTTAAGCGAGAAAACGTGGTTAAACCCGTTGACTACGGTGATTAGCAGTGTTCGGAAAATCTTTTTACTAATTGGGCGCTATTTACATATGCATTTCATGAAAAAATAATATTTGCCTTGATGAATTCCGTATTTACAGTCCCGAGATGGCTAAAAATGAATACAAGTAAATACACAGTTTCATACAACCCGTTGTTACAATTATATTTTCATTGATTAATGCTTTGGTTACAAGAATCCACTGGATTTGAGACGCACGAGATCGGCTAATGTGACGACACTTGGGGGAGGTTTATGTTCAGAAGTGGACGTCTCTCGGTTAAAATGACGATGACAGTGATGATGATGATGAATGCTAAGATAGTTTTTCATACTTTTGAGAGGATTGTTTCGGAACGAGTAAACTTTATTTAAAGTTTACAATTATGTTACTGACTTGGCAACCTCAATAAATTATAGCTTAATATTTTTCAGTCTTCTGCTTGTATTGAATACATACAATTTATTACAAATTTAAATTACAAATATCCGATCACTAATCTGTGGATAAAACTACTTTCACTACTTGACTACATTATCTCTCATTATCATCATCATTTCAGCCAAAAGACGTCCACTGCTGAACATAAGCCTCCATCAGCAGGCGTCGCCACATTGACCGATACTTATACTGGATTTATAAATCATTATTACTCGGGACTACTTTCAGATTGATCGATAAACATTTATTTACTGGATTTTTAAGCATTATCCTTTTTCAGGAAGACCTGACTTATATTCTTTCTTGGGAACAAATGTCCAGTTTAGGTAAATAAGCGCCCGATTAGAGAGAAGTCATTAGAGAGAGACACAGTAGAAAAGCCTAATATGTTGCGGCATAAATGTGTTTTTTTATTGTATTCAATCCAACCTCATACCGAATTTGCGAAATTAAGACATTTAACGAAAGTGCTCAATTACGATATTAATATCGGAATTCCGATATTGGGATCTAATATCAGAAATCAATATCGGAATTCAAAAACTTTCGATATTACATGCCCTAGTACCTTCCTCTATTACGTCGCCGACAAGAATCAGACGTGCGTGACGGTTTCTTATTATGATGTAAGTAGGTAAGCCTAGAGGACATTGTCGGATACAGAAGAGACAAATCCCTTGCGAATAGAATCGTAAGGCTATTTAATACCTTCCCTACGAGTAAAGTAATGTGTGAGAATACCCGTAGCTTCCGTGGCCTTGGCAAGATTTACAGACTGCTTGGATACTTGGTAGTGGAGCATGGATATGACTTTCCCTGTACGCAATAAATTCTCCGCACACAGTGTTACGTCACGCCCTGTACTTGTGAGCTACGGCACTAAACTATAGCAGTTACACGTAACAATACATTCACGGTCATCGCGCGCTGGAATGTTAAACACAGTTACATTACTTATTTAGCATAGTGATACTCTCTTTTAAAAAATCATGCAATACCTAAATTGAAACCTGAATAAGGTCGCAAATTTCGTACCGAAAGAAAGTAAAAAAATACAAGCGGCAATTTACAGGTTTACTTCTTTAAGTAACTTTCTCTTATACGGCAGGTATACACGTACAATCACTTATGTATGAATGAGATCGATGTGCAATTCGGAACGCGAGCCCATCTGAGCTGCTACAACGATCTCCTGACAAACTAAAGCACGACAGATACCTCTCCGATCAAGCTAGGTCACTGGAAAAACACAGCGATACGCTAAATGATCAGCACGCAACTCATATGTAACATTCCTCGCAATAATTTAAACTGTGACTACACTACACTACTACTATACCGCAGTACATCTGGAGTGCGGCGCCAATGAAGCTATAACATTTTTTTCATCACACTTGCACGTAAAAAGTATCTAAACATACAGATTAACTTGGCCGTAATATCCCATATAAAACCCTCGGGCTTTCTTTTTGTCATAAAACCCTAGGGCGGTAAGTAATATTTTTTTAATTTATGGCACAGCACACAGGTCATGCAAGTTCAAGTAAGGAGTTTACACGCAATTGAAAAATTGTCTTAAAATGTTATCTAAACAGGAATTTCTTTGCAATCTCGCTAAAAGTTACTTAAATACTCAACTAATGTTCTTAATAATCGATTTTAATAGTTATAGTATGAAAACGTCGAAATTATTTAATTCTTTTTACACTCCGTCATGGCTGTAAACCTACGTAAGTATTTGCCCTTAAAGTTTCTGAACGAAACACTGTATAATCTGTGGTGTGAGCAAAAATTCGCCTACCGCTTAAAAAAAAGTTCACGTATTTCGTAATAACAGCTGTGCTGACTTGTGTATTAAAGCTATAATTCATGATTATTACTCGCAAATGTGATGAAAAACATTGTGTGTATCACGGGCGGTACCCGAATTACGAAACTCGACTCAAAAAGCCCTCAGTCTTCGACTTCGGGCTTCTACTAGAGCCTCGATCGTAATTCCTTACATACCGCCCTTAATACACAATGTACTATACTTACACTCTTCTTAAAGCACGAATGATATGGAAAAATCACTCGTAATTTTACGCAATAATACATATTGCAGAGTTATTTGTTAACGACTTTACCCAACCTCCTGGTGACACAAGTCTATGAACGCTTTTACCTGAACCTTCGGGTCCATTCCGCGGTTTCTTAATAGAATTCTCGGGACAAAGGATTTTAATAAAATGGCGACATAGTTCCAAACGCCACAATGTCAGTAAGTACGCTGTACCCGAGGAATTTGTGGCGCACTATAGACGTGACTGCGGTCAGTTAAATTACAATAGATTTCAATTTAACATCCAGATTATGCTAATCCTGAGTAAACCTGAAATAATCTCGAATAGTAAAAGTCGACTAGTAGTAAATACGAGTAGGTTCATGGTGTCGTGATTGTAATCGCTCCTGCTGAGAGTCTATACTGACTTAATGTGGTTCGTAACTGTAACAAGTCTAGTTGAGTAGTGTAACAGGTTCATTAATGTTCTCGCAGTAATTCATGTCGCTTCCGAACGATCCCGAACGTTTCCGAAGCAATTGTTTACCAGTGCGCGCACGTTCGGCTACTACTACTACTTGCATATACCACACGCGCCGCCACTTACATACTTTGTGATATAGCTTAGGTACATAACCCACTAAGTAATCTGCCAAGTGACTCAATTATTCATGAATTCATTTGGATAAATTCTATTTTAAACGAAGGTACGGACCATTGAGTAATAAATGGCTTTTAGATTGTCAATCGTTTATTCTTTTGCATGTTATTCATGAACATTTTATATTGCAATTAAATCTTCTTCTTTCGTGTCAGTTAACTCAAACTATAGTCTCAACCATTCAGATTTTGTCCGACCGGTATTTAGCTACTCGGACAGCTCTGTCATTCACCACGTTCAAATCCTGGAAGGTGCAGTTGGTCGAGCATGAAGGGCAGACAAGGAGGTGCGCATATCCTGCGAAGGAGCTCCACACTGGCACTGAGTTTTGGATGGGTCTATGATATTCCATTTGGCCAGGTAGTTTCTACAGCGGCCAGCCATTATTTTATTTTTTTTGGGTTGGAAATCATCAAATTACTTCTCCCGCTCTGGGTGAAGCGGAAGGGCGTGTCAGACTTTAACTGACTAAAACCCACCCATGTTCCTTCAGTTGCTTGTGTCAGGGCTGCGGTAACTCTCTTTCAAATTTATCCGCGACCCAGACCTAGCGGGCCCCGTCAGTTTTTGCTGACATCTCTATGAGGCGCGCGTGGAACACTACGCGCCGTCGACTCGGGCCTGGTCCTTATCAGACGGCGAGCTAACAGCGGCCAGCCTCGGCCCGCAATATTTTTGGGGAATTCCAGATTGCAATTTATATATTGCATAATCATTTCAATTTAACATAAAATAAATTACATATTCAGTAATACTTTACGTATTCAGCAAAACTTTGTTCAACAACTTAACGTAACGTTAACAAAGTCCACATGTCTGCAAAAAATAAACTATTTGCACAATTACTATTTACACTACGGCTGTATGTTTTAATGCATACTGTGCAGACTAACTAACCTTTACAGCTGACTGTGTCAAGTAATATATGTGCAGGCTATGTGAGCGTCTAATGACAACGGCGGCGGCGGGGTCAACGTACTCTGCTGTAACTAATTAAAATATCAACTAATGTTTATGATCAAATTAACATAATAAAATCGTTATTTTAATGTTGTTCTCATGATTAGTGTCTTCCGCTAATCATAAAAATCATTATGTTTCATTGATCGTACTATCCACATAGAGACAATGTTGAGATTTTTTTAATTGGAAACTAGTGGACGCCTCGCGTTATCACCCGCGTAGTTTCCGCTCCCGTAGGAATACAGGGATAAAAAGCCTATGTCACCTGGGGATTGTGTAGCTTCCCAATGGTGTAAGATTTTTTTAAATCGGTCCAGTTGTTTTTAAGTTTATTCGTTACAAACAAAAATATAAAAATACAAATCTTTCCTCTTTATAATATTAAGTATAGATAGTATAGAAGATATTGTTTCACTTCAGAACTCAATAAGATAGATATCTTTACCGTGATATCGCTATCATCACTGTAAAGTGTTTATTGCCAACCACAATGTTTTATAGAGATATCGCCGACGGACGGCGAGCCGTTACGCCACGATATGTCTATTCCACAGCTACACTACGCTGCAGCTACACTCCGCTACGCCACCGTCGTATCGCGTATTCGCGTGCTACTATATGGACGCCAGGTTACCGCTATACCACAGCTACGGTACGCTGTTGCTACGAAGTTGCTATGCTGGTGCTACACTACTACTATGCTTTGCTAGGAAGTTGCTACACCACTGACGCACTACGAAAGCTCTACGCTACGGTTACGCCACAGAAACGGTACGCTTTCGCTACACCACTGCTACGACGAGTTTATATCAACCGTCTGTCTGCAGTATACCGCAGGCCATTTGCAGATCTGCTCACTATTTCGTCTGCAAATAATTTACTTGCGTTTGTTTGTATCACGGAATGGCTTACACTATACACCTCAATATTTGGATAACAGCTACTTCTCCTCTAGTCACTTCGCGTAAACTTCTCCTGGCAGTCTCAACATTTCGTTCTACATAAACCACTCGGTAAATCTCGGCCTAAACGCGCGCATCATTCAATCTGACTAACAACAAGCGATAAATCCTAACTAAAAGTTCCCCTCGGTTCATCAGCACAAAGGTTTAGCCATACACATAGACAGCTGACCAGCGCAGTTCGTGGCTCCGAGTCGTACTCGCAGGGCAGGCAGCCGAGCGGCGGAGATAACTAACGGCCTCGCATTCCGCGATAGTCTATACTACGTGTAGATCGTATAGTACAGTCCGTCCGTACATACGGCGCTAGGCTTCCTACAATAAATCTAGCAGATAACGCCGGCGAGATCACTATCTACACTATACGATGTTGTTAGAAATACCTAGCTTAGCCGCTTACTTCAATATTAGCCGGGGTCTTATCGTACGGCGGTACGGCTTATGCCATGATACAGTATGGTAACAAATCTATCGTGAAGAGAGTTTTAAACTACCTTTATTTAAAACATACTAACTCTTGAATCAAAAATAGTTCATTTTAAATAAATATCATACGATAATTGTAACCGCTCCATCTTGTTCCCGGCTCTGACGTTGACTTGCAGCTCAACTGAAGTTTGGCGATAGCTGAAAAAATTTACATAACACATTTTGTGAAGTGACGTACACAGCGCGCGATGAGAGAGTGACGGAGGAAAGCATTCATCACGATATCAATCACTGGGAATAATAATATTAATAGTTTTTGATAGATCCATTAAGACTTAATAAGTCATCCTGGAGCATTTAATTGTCGTTTTGGCACAGACGGAGGCACAGGTGGCGGGCAGGTCGCACAGACGCGGCGCGGCGCGGCAACAGCCGGGATTAATACGCGCCACGGCGAGATTGATGGCCGAAGGTGTCCGAACTCACAGAGATTAATAGTCTCTATATCAGTTTTATCCATTTGCGAACCAATTATCCTTTAGCCAAATGTTACAACCTAAATTCATTATTATTTATTCCTATAAAGTTACGTTGCCAGGCTGAAAACTCTTTTCTGCCCCAGTCAGCGCCTTGGTTGTGTATGCGTTTGGTGATAGCTCCGTCCTGAATTCCTTATCCCGCCTGCCATACGCCACGGTCGGCAGATTGTAAAATTTTGAGTAATAAAACCTGGAAGTTTAATTAATAAACGAAAGGTCACGTCAAACTTTCACTAAAGAATCGCGGACATTTTTGTAGGTATACAGTCATACTGAATTACGGGGACCCTTGTCTAAAAGCTTTTTAGTATTTTGGGAAGCTCTTACGTAGTGTTCTTGTAAGTTAGAAGCGGTCAATTTGGTTTTATTCTAGGCTAGCTCCGTGCCCAGAATGTCCAGTTCCTCTCTGCCACGTCTGCAGTCACATAATGTTTGAGTAAACTGACTTGTACTATGCCATGGCGTCGCCGCGCGCACATATACGGTGATACATATTTAT
Organism: Orthosia cruda; assembly: GCA_964057195.1. Taxonomy (NCBI): domain Eukaryota; kingdom Metazoa; phylum Arthropoda; class Insecta; order Lepidoptera; family Noctuidae; genus Orthosia; species Orthosia cruda. The sequence continues at coordinate 40,013,774 of OZ059837.1, forward strand.
TTGATAAACTTTAGCTGAAACTTTAGGTTACAGCGACAGATTTTAAAACGGCTTGCAAAAACATCAATCAATTTATTTTTCAACACACTTGCTCATAAAGTGGCTCTAATTTCACCGCAATTAGGCACATAATGACACCTGTTACCAAACTGTGCCTTTTCATTACTATTATTCACAAGTGAGTTATAGAGTTTTTTATTTTTATTTATTGGTTGAGTTGCTTGGTTCTTAAAAAAGTTTCGATACAAAAAAGATCGTGCTTAATAGTACAAATGCAACACATTTCATGCAACTTCGTATTTAAATAGATAATTTCAACTTGTACGTGTTTAATAAATAAAACTTTCACTCAAATGTAACTTTTGTTTGTCTGAAAAAAAGAAAACTTGATATTCCCCATTTTGTACGTGGCTAAAACACTATCCGCGAAAAGCCAAAAAAAAGAAAACTCATTATTTTTAGTCTATGGCCGATCGCCATTGTTAGATGCGCGCGCATAGGAAAACTGATTAATATTGCCCGCTATTGCGAAATAAAAATCACAACTCGTTTTCACTGTTGGAAATGACTTTTTTGTATTATTTTCTTCACAAGTGTGTTGAAAAACGTCGTATGATACACGTGTGTATTGATGATTACCGTCCTCGGCTCTCTTAAGACCCTCACCTGACGGCTCGGGTCTTAATGGCGCCTCAGCGGTAATCACCAACATTACACACTTGTACCATAATGTACTATTACGTAGTCAGGTAATAACACGATTAGTTTTTCTTCTCTAGAGAAAACTTATTTACTCAAAAAAAAGCTTTCTCTTTATAGAAAAATTTCGGTGAGAACCCCTTCAAAAGAATAACGCTTGTTCTTCAGCTCAACCAATCTGCACGAGGCACGTCACTTAGGCTTAGCACGCACTGCGATTTTTATTCGCGCGAATTTTTTTCCGCGCGTTCTGTGGCCTATGGAGTTGTATAAAGCTGCACGCACTGCGGAAAAAAAATCGCGCTCAAATAGTACTAAAAAATTACACGCTGTGCGTGCTATGCCTTAGAATATCTTGCAGAACGTTAAAACGCATGGCTCTATGCAAACGAGAGTTGAACGCAGGACTCGCGTGCTAACGGCGCGTGCCTGCTGGCTGCACCTCAATACCACACGTCAACTTCCTCCCAGGCTGGCAGCTGGCGGGAATGTGGGGCATTCCTACTGGGATTTCAACCGCGGCTAAATGTGCCGAGCAAGAAATACCCCGCCGTGGACGTGATCACTTACTTGCTTATACTATATTTGTTTTTGAACTCAAACTTATGCGGCTTTTGTTTACGTTTACGTACCTAAAAGATTCCAATCTCAAAAAAGTGATAATGAAGTTAATATTGGCCTGTTGGATACGTTTGGCGCGAGGCATCCTCCCTAGCAGGCGTGATTCGCGCCTGACTGATAGCCACATTGAGAGGCGACGCCATTAGCCCGGGTTGATTGAGTTGAGTGCGACACTTGCGAGGGAGGACAGAAGACTTGCAGCGGATACCTGGTCAACTAAACAATAATAAACTGCAACTAGACCATACTAATATTGAAAATTCATTCATTTCTACATGGTTTAACTTTGTCAATGCACACTTTGTGTCTCCATTAGATAAGCAATATTTTATTAGTCTTCAGTAGTGCATCGCAAAAGCTGGGGCTTTAGGTTGTCACATTTGTGAAGATTTTGACTGAGCTCTCAGGAGGATTGGCTCATCTGCTCTACCAGTGACATCGTCAGTGTGCCTACATATGCAACGAGACTGTTCTATTGTCTGCTCGCAGGCTCTCAGTGCAAGGGAGGTTTGCACGAGGCTTACCGGCCTCTCGCACATTTTGAGCGCCATTTACCGCGGGGCGACACTGTTAATGCACCGCATTGTTCGAGCACCAGGCTACGGGTGAGCGGCATGGGACTTTTGCCTCATTAACGCTAGCTTCAATGATGAATGGCTTGTTTGAAAGAGAATGTTTGCGAGCTCAATAAATACACTTAAGGATACCTAGTGTGCTTACCTAACTGAAAGCTTGGACTTTCGTCTTTGGGTAACATGATCAAAAACGTTAGTGCTTTATGAATATGAGCAAGCTTAATTACGAGTTAAGAAGCTTCTAACTTGGTATAGTATTAAACTTGATCTGAGGCAAGTCACCGTGGCACATCTACAATATTAATGTAATACACAACGTGGGCGTGCACCGCTGTATCTCTGCGAGTCAGCAAGCCGGCGGGCGCAGCGCAGCGTGTCAGGGGCGCAGCGTCGGAAGCACGTGTTATCTGCAGATTAAACTAATCCTGCGCCACCCGGCGCCGCGCGACACGACGTCGTCAACGCGGCCGCCCGCGCCGTGTCTCCGCGCTACCACTACACAGATAGCAAAGAAGGTCGAATCCTACCGCAAACGAAAACAGACGCTGTAAAACGGCGATTTCCAAATAATACGTACGGAGCCGACCTTCTTGTCCCTATGTTTCTTGTGAGCGTCCGTACCGCGCCGCCACTTGGTACTGGATGTACTCCGCTTGAGACTCGCAGTAGCCTTTGACGGAGCCTAATCGTTGCTCGTACAATAATTTCTTTATTTATTTATATACACTTTATTGTACACCAAGATAAAAACAATAATACATACGGAAACCTTACAATAAAAACAAACATGCAACAGGCGGCCTTATCGCGTTCTGCGATCTCTTCCAGGCAACCCAGAATTAAATGTTCCAATCTTATACCTACTTAGATTATAATATTTTCAAAATACCAAATCAATCTTCTCTGCATCCTTAACTCCAAGCAAGTGACACCTTGTCGTCATTCATCTTCATCTTAGAAGCAAGATCTCAACCACAAGGAAGTTAGTTCTGAAAGTGACTTGTTACTTTCGTGCGATGCGTTACGTAAGAAAACAAATAATGACTACAGTGAGTTTGCGGAGAAAGGCCGGTGTTCTGTAATGGTGCACATAACTCCGAGTGCGTTTGATCGAGGACTGCTATTACATTACTTTCACTGCTATCTACATCTGCGGTAAAAGTGCCGTAAATCAGTCGACCGACGTCATAACGCAAACGAGTTGTCCGCAGTTTATCGATATCATCTGATTGAGAGCCGCACTGCCGCACTGCCGCACAGCACAGCGCTGTACATTGTTTAGAAAGTTCGGAAAGCTCCGCTTGATTACGTTTCAATGAATCTAAAGCCGACATATTTAGATTAATTAAAAAAAAAAATAGGTTTGTCAAATAGACTAGAAGTTTAAATCGAAAGTTCGTGGACTTTCGTGAAATTTCTCGTTAATCTAAAGTGAATGGGTACACTTGCAGAACAACTCGAACGCTCAGTGTGGCACATTCCTTTCCGGGGTCGTTGCGCTTTGCAGGAACAAACGCGCTAAATCTGCATATAAAATGGACTGGAATGTATTTAAGAGTCGACCCTCACTTACCGGCGCGGCACCCCCTCCCCTGTCTCCACCACCCCCCTCGGTCTGCGTCTGCACACGTATCGAATATATTAGCCGAACTGCGCCGCGGCATTGTGCGATAACCCTTAACTTATTAATTATTTTCACACAAGGGATTGCAATCTTGCCAAGATGGGGCCCAGTTCGCAGGGGTCCGAGTGCCGAGTGCCTGCGACAGGCTCCGTGGGATCGGCTACACTATAGGGGATTTATTATATTGTTCGCGTCGTGCGTGCTACGATCCCATACAATACACAAAGTCACACAAACGGATTTATGCGTAATAAAACGTTTTATGTTTAGGCACAAGAAACAACGTGAAACATTGATACCGAGCAAAAATTACGAGCTGTTCAAGAATTGGAAGTGAATACGAAACACGTTATATGTTTCGAAAATTAAAACTTCATAATTAATCCATTTAATAGATTCCTATTATTGTTATTAAATTGATCAAGTACAATTGCATCTATGCATTATTGAAAGCCAGACTCCATACTTATTATCACTGAAGGCCATAGCTCTACATTTTTCCTAAATAAATAAACAAATTCTTAGTATGTCTATTCCATCATTTCCATCCAATAAACTGATCAATTGATTCGGTCCAGTCATTTTGGCGAAAGCTCAGTTGGCTGTAAAAAAGTTGGGGATCCTTACGGTACTTCACGCCTGGACAGCTGCTCAACATGTATAAAGCATAAGTTCGGTCATGCATGGAGTACTGCTCTCACCTCTGGGACGGATCTGCCAAATACCAGCTTGATGCACTTGAGTCGATTGACAGACGGGCTAAGAGGCTTATTAGCAACGATGCACTAGTCGCGTCAAAGCTCCAGAGCCTCGAACATCGACGCCGAGTTGCCAGCCTGATGGTTTCCAGGATTTCGTTCAGGGGGGTCAAATGTTTCTCTCTAGTTGGGGGATAATAGAAAAAAAATACGGTTTCTGTGTTTCGGATCGGATTAATAAACTTATCTTTGTTTTCTGGTAGCCATAGGAGCGAGCGAAGCGAGCTCAGAAACTTCTGGATCTCATGTATATAGCTTAGTTATTGACCAGAATCAATATAATTTCGGTTGCACCGAGCTCTCGATTAGGTTTTCTATTGACCATTCATACTAATATAGAAATATTTTTGTCGAAATAAGCATACACCTTAAAGATTGAGGAGTAATGGTGTAAGAACGAGCGAAGCGAGCTCAAACATTTTAACAACCCGTCTTGCGTATATTGGATTTTATTTTTAATACACACCGTAAAAACAACAACCTTTACCTAGTAGTTAAAGAGTGGCAGGCCTGAAGACTGTGCTTGTAGTATACTTGTATAAGCCATGGCCCTCGTTTATGGCTCAAGATAAATATGCCTGACTAAGTACTCCGATTGTGTAATAATCACACTATTAGCCGACCTATTTTCCATAAAACCAAGAATATCTGTCAATCTGTGACTGTCCTTCCATGAATGATGACAATTTATCAATATCTTAGTACTTACCTACACTTAATGAAAATTATTAATTATATATTCAAATGAAAATATAGATTAAAGATATATTTGTATTGAAGTATTAGATTCAGTTTGGTCGAGGTCCAGGGTGGAGCAATTGCCCCCGTTGCCCCTTGTATCCGCGCCTGAGTGTCGGTCACTGTCGGACAGTGGTCAGTGTCGGTCAGTGCCGGCGAGTGCCGCTCGGTCCATCAATTAGTCGGTCTCTTCAAACACGCCGCGTCGGGGACTGCACTAGGGCACCACTTGCCGCTACTCTTATGATTCCACTTTGTTTATTTCCCCTACGGAATGAAATTTATAAATGTAGATCCGACACAAAGACAAATTGAAAAAAACCGTTCAACCGTTTTTAACACGTTCTGTGTTTTTTGTAACTTTTCTTTGTAGACTAAATAATACATAAATCTTAGTTTTTCGATGATTTTTTTTATTATAAAATTGATTGAAACGTGGGAACATATCGTTAAAAGAATAGTATTGTTTACTACAGTTATATAATTTTTTCAGAACATAAGCACGGATTGTATTACCATAATAACATTAGATTCGCGTAGTGTACCTACACGTCACCTGACAAGCGTCAAGCGTGCACACCGCACACAATTGTGTGTACAATTGCAATTCTATGACCAACTTGAGGCGCGCACAGCCGCGATACCGTGCGAGCGCGCGGCTCGAGTAGTATATAGACACGAGTAGTGCATACACTACGAACGGGCGACCCCGTGACACAGCACTCAATCATAAAGGAAATATTCATATAACAAGATAAACCGGCGCGGGCGGCGTGATAAAAAGCAAATCCAATAATACTCTATGTGTTTGTACCGGTCGCGCAGTCGATGAATCTGAATGGAGCAAACAATTGTTATATTTTAGGGAATAAGGGAACGCTGTTATTTATATTCAGTATCTAATATAAAATAGTTACGGTGCTATAAAATGATGTCCACTGCACCGGGCAATTTTGAGTGGATGTCAATGGTCCCTCCATAACGCGTAATGGCCACTTTTGTGCAGTAATTGGGTGAGAGCGAGCCTGAGAGCTGGCGCGGTGGCGGCGCGACGACGACGGCATCCAACGAAATTGCTTACACAGCTACCGAGTTAGAAATATAAGAGAAAACACAGTAAACCCACTCAGAACGCGCATAATAAACGAGACAGATGCTGTAGGGAACAGAGTAAACAGAGGGTGCGACGTGGTTAAGAGTAAAACGTTAGGGTTTGTAAAAGAGAGGTGGAAGCGTAGCGTGACTGGCGCAATTGCAATACTATGCGATGCTATTCGTCACCGAAATATTTTTACACAATTCTTTACTAGAGATGCCGAACTTCTTTTTGGGTCAGGCAAGTGCAACGTAGTAGGGTTTCTGAATATATCTACATGGTGGTTTAAAGCTAATCGAGTTAGGGCTCGTGAGACTTTCTCGTGCCGCTTTGTGGAAAGTTCGCCGGCGGCCGACGAGGCACGGTACGATGCGGTGCGGTACGGGGTGTGACGGCCTGCCGTGGACAAGTCAGTACTCGCATAATGTGAATCATGTTTACCCCTCTTGTTACAAACATTATTCTCTATAAACTCTCACCGGCCTCAGGCTTTAACATTGAAATGGCAATAACATTTTATTCCTATGTTAATGGCTATGATAGGAACCCTTTTAACCACTTAATAGCTTTAATTGCGAAACTTGATTGGACTTCTCATGTGAATGATTTGATGCTTAGATATTATATCAAAATAAATCAATGAATAATAAATGAATTTACTTTGATTTTCGTATACAATAGGGCTGTTGTGTGTATTGTATTGTGTTACAGATTGGTGGATAATTTATTTATTTATTTATTTATTTATTTGGAAACTCAACAGCTTATTACTAATTTACATGAATAGATATTCACCTCACTGTCAATGAACAGCCCAGTGCAGTTGTATCAACGTTACTAGCATCTTAGTAATTAGTAAACACACACACACTGCACAGTGACAGCAAGATGATGACAATTATCACTTAAGCCAATAACAGAGTTTCACGGCATGTGTAAAGCTAGGTTAGGTTATTTTAATTAGCTACAAACAAGTGCAGCTATTAGTGATCATGTGAGATTGAAGACTCATTGATCACATTCGATCAGGATTTAAAGTATGTAAACATGATTATAGGGCTACATTTATTAGACAAAGGGAAAAACAAACAAAATGTTAGCGAAATCTAACATCATGTATATCATGCTTAGTCGAAATATATCACACATGATTATGCGTGATATATTTCGACCAAGCAAGGATGTAAGGATTCTTAATCCTAAGAGTTATGAGAGTTATGGCACAATCAGTTCACTAAACAGTCAATTTACCAAACAATATCTGCTTCACTTGTCTCCGGTATGATTGTTTGGATAAATTAAATATATCGACATTTTCAAAACTCTCAGAGTAGATGCGAGGTAGTCGGGTTATAACAGCATTTCTGCCGTATTTTGTGCGGTAGCCAGGGATACTGAATAATTTTGTATGTCTGGTTCGTGTTTTTGGGGTACAGAAGTACATAGATGATAGCAGATCACTGCTGTCTAAACGACCCCTCAGAATATCAAAGAGCAAAAGCATATCCAACATCCTACGTCTATCCACAAGGGGAAGCAGTTCATAATGTTTGCAGTCACGGGCATAGGAATCATGACGCTTATGGGATTTGAAGTTTAGAAATTTTACGAACTTTTTCTGTAGATTTTCTATTCTTTTAGTATATACCTCGTATTGGGGTGACCAGATTGGGCTACAGTACTCCAAAATACTACGCACATATGCAAAGTATACAATCTTTAGACTATGACAACACCTAAAAGGCTTACAAGTACGCATTACGAAACCAAGGCTACGAGAGGCTCTATTGGCAATGGTATCTATATGTTGGTCAAATAGCAATTTGGAATCCAACACTATACCAAGATCTCTGACCACATCAACCCTTTCGATGGCATTATAATTAAATCCATAAGGATACTTAGTTGGGTATTTGGAGCGGCTAAAGCTAATGCATTGACATTTCGAGACATTGACAGTAATATTATTTTGTTGATAATACCTGAATAGTGCATCAAGATCACGCTGTATCAGTTCACAATCAAGTCTGGATTTTACACACATGTATATTTTCATGTCATCGGCGTACATGAGATGTTTCGCGGATTTGAAACACAACCGAACGTCATACAGGTATGCGCAGTAAAAAAGAGGACCCAATAAAGATCCCTGGGGAACACCGGAGGGAATGTTTACGAAGTCAGATTTGAATCCTCCCATAACCACAGCTTGCGATCGGTTCGATAAGTATGACTTAACCCATCTCAGTAAATCTCCATGGATACCAAGTTTTTGTAGCTTTGCCAGCAAGATCACGTGGTCAACACGATCGAACGCTTTTTCGAAATCCGTGTAGACCACGTCAACCTGGCCACCGGCTTCCATATTATGCAAGACATAGTTGCAGAACGTGGCCAAATTTGATGTTGTGGAGCGTCTCCTAACGAAACCGTGTTGGCTCTGGCCTATACCGTTTGAGATGATTGGATATATACTATTATAGATGATCTTCTCCAAAACTTTGATAAGTGTGTTAAGAATAGATATTGGACGATAGTTTTTTATATCCATCTTGGGCCCCTTCTTATGCACTGGCACTATGTGAGCTGTTTTCCACAGGGAGGGACAGACGCACTCAGCTAAAGACTTTTGAAACAATAAAGCTATAGGATATGCCAAACTATCGGCGCATCTGAGCAAGAAAATAGGAGGCAACCCATCGCTACCGGGACCTTTTGCAGTGTCTAACGCGCACAAGGCTCTGTGTACGGTGTCTTTGGTGATATGGAGGTTAGTTAGCAAATCATCTGATCCGGTCACCTCACCCGGAGTACTCGTAGCTACAGTAGAGGGCGTGGACAGGCCAGAGAAAACACTGTGAAAGTATTTATTAAATGCTCTACAAATGTCGTGACCGGACTCAAATGATTCCTCATTTAAAATCATTGTTTTTGGGTATTGACTACCGCCTCTTTTACTTTTAACATATGTCCAGAAAGTCTTCGGAGAGTAACTTATCGATTTCTCTGTATGAGTTATGTAGCTTTGAAAAGAGGACACTTCAACATTGTGTTGTCTAGTCCGCAACAATGCAAACTCGTAGTAGTCCCTGGGGTTACCATATTTTTTCCATCTTTTATGTACTTTTACTTTCTCCCGAATGATTTTTATAAGTGCACGACTGTACCAAACAGGGTATTTATGACTTTTTGGTTTATTAACTAAGGGAATGAAACGCTCCACGCCAATTTTAATCTCTGTGTAAAACAAGTCAACAGCAACATCAACCGCTTCAACCGACAATTTATCATCCCAATTTATCTTGTTAAAGTATCTATTCAGTTCCTCATACTCTCCCCTATAATAATTACGACGTGGTATATGCACTTCCTCTAAAGGTGTTAAGAATAATTCGGTAGCCGCTATAACAAGAGCAGGATGATGCAAGTCTTCTTGGAGCAAGGGGTCATCGCTTCTACTAACAATGAGAGGTAAAGTTGAAAAACATAGATCTAAAATCCTGTTATTAGTATTTGTGATAAGGTTGTATTGAGATAAACCGAGAACGCTAATTTCATCTGCAAAGGAAGCAGCAGCAGTTCTTATTTGCAGCGAGCAGTTATTTAATATAGAATAGCCTTCATCATTCCAAGTTAAACAGGGTAAATTGAAATCACCGATAAGAATAAAATTATGATCGCCATTCACAGCCATTGCGGCCGTTATAGCTTGCCCAATGTTATACAGACGCAATGGGATACTGGATGCATCGGGGGGCATATATACAAGAATAATATGCAAGTCTTCCCGAGTACCAACGCTACGAGATGAGAGTGTAACGTGCAACATCTCTACACCTTCACACTGGAAGTCCTGACGTCGTCTAGTGTCAAATTTACGATTGACGCACATCATAACACCACCACCAGTTTTTTTACCAGTTGAATTAAGATCACGGTCTTGCCGGTATACCCGATATCTGTCATCACATAATTCATTGTCAAAAATGTCATCCTGCAACCATGTTTCCGTAAAGATTAAAATGTCATACCTAGAACGTAAAACACTGTTATACAAATCTAATACCTTGCTTCTCATCCCTCGGGCATTTTGGTAGTAAAAACTTAACTGTGTGTTAGCCATAATTAATAATAGGAATTAACTATCAAAATAAAATAACACAAGTGGGTAGCCTGACGGCGGAAAAGGAGTCGGTCAGAGAGGCAACAGCTTAAACGTAGTGTGAACGTGGCCCGAGAGAAATAAGTATCAATAAACACTATGATAGAACCATGTAACAGTACGACAGTTGAGCGATAGTAAACAATCCGTTTAGATTGGTTCAACTGATAACAATTCTGGCTACCGCACACGCATTGAGGGTAGGTGGTGAAAACTATGTCAAACGTCGAGCATACACTCACGACCACTGTGCCATAACTCATTAATGTAAGCATGCAAAATGTATAACTAGAGAAAATAAAAAATAAACAAAATCGGACAACACTTGTGTATAAGATTACAATCAACCTCACGGCACTATTACTTACGCAAACATTACCCAAGCACGAGTCTACTGTTGACCAAAATCTGCACATTGTAACGTAGTTATCGTATAAACTATGATACCACATAAATGTTACGTTTTTAAATATTAATAAAAACATGTTTGAACAAAGTACTGCAGGATAATAGGGCTTAGGTGAGTTTATGTAACATATCAAGGTTACGGATGAATATTGTTTCACTAGTTTCAGACTTTCTCACGTAGATGCGTCCTCCACGCACCCACACAAATTTGTATTTTAGATCCTTTGCACGTTTGCGACTTGCAGCATGCAAGTTTTTATTTTCCGGTGATAAGTTCTCAACGACAAACACAGGTGATTTTTGACTCGTGCCGTATCCCAGGTCATGGGTATTTAACTTGTCTTGAACATTCTTTTTATTGTATGTCAGGACAGCAGATAGAAATAAATCACGGGTACGGGGCGAATTAAATTTCGTTAGTATGGACCGTGGACGGGTACTATCTGGATTCAATTTTGCAATTCTTGCACAATAATATATATCATTGTCGTTAATCGACACGCTCACCGTTCGGCCAATTTGCTTAACGACATTCATCACATTCTCTGACTTATGTTCTGGGACACACTGTATTTCAATGTTAGATGCCCGTGACAGTTGATCAACCTGATTGAATTTTCCCTTAATCTCTGACAATTCATAGTGTAACATCTCATTCTCCTTCCTCAATTGGTTAATTTCATTACGATGTATAACGTTATCACGCTTTAATTCATCAAATTCATCACTTAGGAAGTTCATAGAATCCTTAAAAGCTGTAAATTGATCATTGATTTCCCTTAGGTTTGCAGATATTGATACCTTAAACTCGCCCATGGTGTCCTGCAGCGCATTACGCATTTCTTCACGTATGATATCTCTTATCTCTGAGCGCAGAGATTCCGTAGATTGACTTGTACACGATTGTAGGGTCTCTGGCCTGGTCTGAGTAATCTTACGACGGGTGACGTTAAAGGTCATTTCTGCCATGGATGTAGGCGTAGATGGACGCACCGTTATATTAGAATTATCGCTCTTTGGCTGTTTACTTAGACATTGCTGGCATACCCAGTTAATCGGAGGTTCTTGATCTTGTGTGTCTGCATGCGAGAAGTTAATACAAAGCATATGGTAGCTTTTATTGCAACGGACACATTTTACAAAGTTATTGTTTGTAATATCCGTGTTACAAGCCACACAGGGTAACATGTTGATGATTATTTAGTACAAGTTATTTAATCCCAACACAACATAAATGTAGGTCCCAAAGGAACGAGTAAAAGCAAAATCATTTCCACATCTGGCAGTTCTCGCCCACACTCAGCCGTGCTAAGTTGTGAGACAAAGAAAAACAAGAACTAATTTATAATAATATTTATATCAAACAGTGCCTGAGCTTTCAAAGTCAATGACCGCGCTAGTGCTACTAGAATTTGCTCTTCGACCGCACTTAAACGAAACTTCACCAGAAGGTGTAGTTAAAGTTTTATTAACTTGTTGTACAAGTCTTAATCATATACATAACGTTCAAAACTATCTAAGGTTAGTATAACGAGACATTTACGGCTAATAAATGGCGCCCAACGTGGGACCAATGCTGCGGTATAACATGGCGCCCGACACGGGACCGGTGTGGCGCCCAACGTCATCTCAGCAATTGCTCGTCTCTTGGAACCCCACTAATTTACCGAATACATTATTTTATAACCTCTCAGCTTCTGAATAATTCAAATACGTAATTACCTAAATACGAAGGATATATGAATGAAAACAATAGTGCAGATCCTGAGCCAAAATAAACTAAACCGTTCTAGTTTATACGGTATGTTCCTGATGATGTGCATGATTAGTGCTATATCCTATAGAACCGGTGCACTGTTTAAGTTATGATAGTGGATATTAGCGCAGAAGTGTTCTCACATGCACTCTGAGTGTTAGCGTATCGGTGGTGTCTCGGCGCGGGCGCTCGTGGGTTTTAAAAGTCGCTGATATCTATACATACTCGTATTTTACATAATAATACCCACTTTACCAATATTGCAACATCCTACCAATTAATTAGATTAGTTAGTTATTAAATTAATGTAGACAGTCAAAAATGGCTGTACCGATAGTAAACCCGCGTCTCACCAAGAAACTCCTCAGCCTGAGTAGAAATAACCTCAAAATAATTATAGGGACACTAAAGGGCCACACCCTTCTTAACAAACATTTATTCAACATAGGCGCCACGGACAGCCCACTTTGCAGGGGCTGTTTTAACGCCGAAGAATCAGCCGCCCACGTAATCCTGGAATGCGAGGCCGTGGCTTCTCAACGCGAAGAAACCCTCGGAACAGTGAGGTCGCTCCGTGAAGCCTGTGAAGCTCCCAGGAAGCTTCTGTGCTTTTGGGCGGAGTTGGGCTGGCTATGTTAGCCAGTACCCCCACGTACAACGGACCAAATGGGAGTCTAAGTGCGGAAAAGGGAGTCCCTACTACTACTACTACTACTATTAAATTAATTAGTAATGCTATCACTTAGCACGACACGGATCCGAAGCAAATAAAAAAATCATCGTCTTCTACAAACTATTTACATCACGCTAGTTTATTATCGTGCAGAATCACTCTCAGATACAAATGTAGTGTATTTAATCTCCCGAACACATAAAGTAAGAATAGTTGAAAATAAAATAAATCTGCGTACTACTATAATTTAGCCCATATTTATATAATTACCGGCGGCGCGCGGCGGCGTGCCTCGTAACTCCTCGCAGCGCAAACATTCGTCTGCTCCAGCTAGCTCACTGGTACTCAAACTTTACGCTAGTGCAGTTGTACTAGTACTTGGTGAAACTTACCTGATAAATATATCAATAATTGGCGCAGCCGGTAAAAAGTATACCTCTTAGGTCTTCTTTAATTATTATAACGCTTTTTGTAGTGTGTATTAGGCATACATAATTATGTTTATGAGAGCACACCTTCATTACCTCCCAGCCACATAATTATGTAGTCTCTGCGGGTTTGGTTGGTCTCGGTTATAAGTTTGACCAGCGCTGCTCTACCCAGAGAAGTAGCAGACGTTGTCTCGTTAGCGTCCGGCTCGGCGCGCGCCGACCGCTCCCGTCCTGTACCGCACGTCCGCTCGTACACTGCGCAGGTGGCCGCTCTTACCATAACATGTCCGTCGTCACGTCGCACGAGCGGCGGCCGCCGCGCGCCGCGCCGCGCCGCGTGGAGCGCGGAGCGAACCGATGCCACCGACTATCATCAACAAACAATCTTATCCAATCATGAGATCTGATTATTTTTGAGATTTTAGGCTTAATTTATCTCAGGTCTTGTAACTTCTGCATTTAGTAATGGTTCTTTATGGTCAGTACGCCAGACTGAACTCCTATATCGGAGAACGCACTGTAACCACAACCACGGTAATAATATCTAACAGTATTATGACTCGGCCCTGTCCTTGAAATAATTATCTACAAGCACGCGGTACGTAAACACGCTTTAAGGCTCTACAGTAAATCAAATTTAATCTACCTACTTGAGTTTCTTTCTAGTTTTGTGCTTGTAAATATTTTATTATATTTTAAATCTTACTATAAAATCACCATTTATTACTCTCCCAATAAATAAGTAGTTAAGTACATGGCTCGCGCTTGACCACTATCTCACCAGATGGTAAACGATGCTGTGATCGACGGTGAATCACGCTTGCCTAGTTAAAACAGTAGTAGTTGTTTTTTACGCGAGCGTAGGTACAAGTAGGTATATAAAAATTATTTGATAGTCTTTAGCTGTCGGAGTTTTCAGATACATACTTAATTTAAGAAATGTTATCTGTGGGTGCGTTATTGAAGAATTCAAGCAACCAAAAACAGCCCAACTAGTATATAATTGCTGTTTGCCATATTAAGTAAGTACTTGTACTTATATCAATGAAATATTCACAAATCGAAAGCTTACTGCTTACAAAAACTCGCGTGCCGAACTGCCGACCGTTTGTATGAAGATACCATACTGTTAGGTATCATCATCGTGCCACAACTATCAGCAACATTTGCTATTATTTACGAACAAGGAACGACATTTAAGTGAATGGTAGTGTTCAAGTCTTGACGGAGTTAAAAGCTCAGTAACTTGGTAACTGGCGTCTCAAACACGGTAGGAAACAAATATTTTTTTAAACAGAACCGTATTGTGTCGGCATCCTCTAGATTCTCTAACATTCACTTATACAATAACGTGTGGCGATGCCCACCTCATCAATACTCGCATGTATTTTACAGCCGGCTCCTCAATAACACACCGGCGCGGGCGCAGGCGGCTCCAGTACATGAGCAGTTTTACTGTTCCGTCTGACGGTAAACATTACCCGCGCCGCCGACAGATTTACTGCCGCGAGCAACGCCGCGCGCCGGTGCTCTACGTATATCACACGAGAAAACAACTCAATACGCGAAGAATCATCAATTAGTGTACACAAGCTGCTACTTCGGTTTATTGTCTCTAGCTTTCCACGAATTCTTCATTAAACAATGTTTAACGACGTAGGTATTAATCAACGCTGTGTATTTGTTTGCGCGCACAATTATCGTAAACCGGCGTCGGATCAAGCAGAAGCGGGTCACGCTCGGCGGGCACGGAACGGCGCGCGGCGGCGGCACAGGACGGGACGGGCGCGGGCCGAGGCTGTATCGCGGGCACTCGTCTATATACCGGCTGTTAAAATTTTACGACGCCGCGGGCCGCCGCTCAGACACTCTCGCTCGCATCAGGCCATCAATCAACAGGACTCACTTGTTCTCCCCACCAGACGAGATCCAGTCCTAAAGTCCAGACATCATGCAATCTACAGTACAGTTGATCATGTTTTCCGGCTGGCTTCATCACTTCACCACGATGTAAGTGAATCTATGTGAGGTGAGTGGCCGACCTTTAGTGCCGCCCCGCGAGGCCGCCCGGTCGCCGTGTGCGCCGTACTCTGCTGACAACTGTCCACATGCCACATGGCCACGGACATGTGCCCACACTGCAATGAACACAACACAAGCACTCTACAATGAACGTTATTATTTCACCTAGTTAGAGAGAAATATCGCTGTATTAAACTGCACCTTAAAAGTACCTACATGTACATGTGTGTGTAGTAGTACATGTACATGAGTGTGAGTAGTACACGATGGTCTTACAGTGTCAGGATTGTCAGTAATCTAGGCTACGCGTCCTGTTGATAAATATGACTTTTTTTATGCTTCATGTTCTTCTTTATGATGACCCATGTAGTGAAAAGCTTTCGATGTCCTTGTCATATCATCATCATAAAATCGCCAGGCATGCTCATCAATAACAAAAGGAACAGCAACACATTGCAACATGTCCGCCTAGCTCTGTGAGTAGTAGTACTGACCAAGAGCTCAGCGCTCACCGTTCGAGGCTGTACTTACATAGTCACAGTTTATTTATTAAACAGTCGTGTCGTGTCCCATGCTATGTGCCTCTGCCACACTGCCACTGCGCTCACTGCATTCACTGCATTGTCCTTTTTCCGTATTAAACTTCAAAAATAGTCGCATTGCGAACACTGAGGTGACCATGTCTGAAGTAAACAGGAAACTTTTTACTGCAAGCAGTTCTGCTCCAACGGCTTTCTCGAAATATATGAGGTGTTTTCAGGAAACAAACGGCTTAAATATTGATACACAAAGATTGACAGATTTCGAAATAAAACAATTATTGTATTTATTCCTTTTCTAACTAAGTATTTTATTTTATTATAAGCATATTTTTTAGACTATAACTGCATCGGCTGTCAATCTACCTTAATTCAACAGGAGTTATTAATAAGGTTTAAAATATTTAATATCTATTCTAATAATGGATTACAGAATTATACTTTCTAAGGTGATAAAAACTATTACGTGAATTACTAGGCCATTAAAAAAAATATTTTCATGAACAATCGTCCATATAGACACGCGACAGCGTGCAGCGTGTCAAGCCAAGTTCAAGCAAAAAGGAACTGGCGACGCAGCAGCTGTGTGTAATTACACGAACCATTTGGAGCCACCTTTGTCATCTTAATAACTCAAAATCTATTTAACATAAACACATGAAAGTTGGTTTATGTATCCCTAAGATGAACTATAAACCAAAATATATACATAGCTCAAACTTTTAACGTCCAAAAATCGTCATTATTATCACTGACTGACCTATAGATTTATTCCTTTGTATTCAACAAAGGAATAAATCAGAAACTAGTAAATTTTAATCATCTTATTATAATTTTTCAACTAATTGATTCTATTAAGAACACTTACTTAAGTGCCTGTAATTATTTTATTTTAATTTTTTAATTTATGAATCAGCAATCAAAATTGATGACAGCCGGTCATTATATGGATTTTAAGGTCTTCACGTGAATATATAACGAGTGGAATACCACCCTTATTTTTGTTTTTAGGGTTCCGTACCTCAAAAGGTAAAAAAGGAACCCTTATAAGATCACTTTTTTGTCCGTCTGTCTGTCTGTCCGTGTATCACCACCGATTTTCTCAGGCACGGGTGGACCTAGCAAGTTGAAATTTATAACAATTACTGAGGTCTATAGTCCCTATCTAGGTGTATAGAAACCAAGGTCCTGAGTCACCATGTTAAAATGATATAAGCAAATTTAGTTTCTTGCGAAAAGTTGTATGTACCAAAATTTACCTTGATTTTCAACTTTTTTTATTTTTCGTAATTTTCCCTTTACTTGTGCTATAAGGCCTTGCTTTTAACCAAAATTGAGAATTCTACGTCAACCGGAAGTAAGCTTGAGGTTTTGGGTCGAAAACCTAAATGGTAGTTCCCGTTGACCTAGAATCACGAAATTTGGCAAAAAGCAAGGTCTTACAGCACAAATAACGGAAAAATTGCAAAAAAAAAAAAGTTGAAAATTAAGGTAAATTATGGTACTTTCAAGTTTTCACGGAAATCTAGATTTGCCTATATCTTTAAAACTTTGCCACCAATAACCTATTTTATTATGGCGGTAAAATGCAAATTCTAAAGCTTTATTTCGAGCGAAGACTCTTAAAGGGGTTAGTAACAATGTGCATTAAAACTATGTATTAGTAAACAACATGATACGGTGACATATGTAACTGAAAGCATTAACATTTAACTACGTATATATACGAACAGTCCACTCTGTTAGCAATCATTTTCAGAACCCTGTTAGGACTGTCCATAACTCGGGCCACCATTGATGTTGCGCGCTTGCGCATTATCGCGTAAAAACAAACGCACCGCCGCCGCCGCAAACATCGCTGACGCACTACAACGCCAAGGCTTTCCCATCAGTTTTCTGAACGCTTATTATACTGGACACGAAGGGCTCCATACGACGCCCGTGAATACTTATCCCACAGGTTGCAAGTGTAGAAGTTGGTACATAATGCTCTAAAGAGCGTCACCTTTATTTCTGAAGTACAATGTGCGAACCTGCGAGCTATCATACTCGCACGCTCGGAAAGAGCCCTCCGTTCCCTTTCAATGTCAGCATTGTCCTTTAAAGCTTATCATTGACACACAGACACTGTCAATATGACAACCGAAATGTTGACTGCTAAGCGCCTTAATCCTGATTGAGGCGCGTTCTATACAAATTGAAGAGGGCAGGGGAGGTCAATCCCCCCTGTCTCACTCCACACTCCCATTGATAAGGCTCCGACAGCACACCCGCCCACCGAACTCTGTTGGTCTGGCTTCCATACCAATGCCTGAAGATACTGAGCCCAACATGTCCAGGGGACTCACTTCTAGACGTAGACCTGATGACCCTGGCCACATATTTGGCACTGAAACGTGTGCCCACCTTGCCACAACGGGGCTCAGCATGCAGCATCTCACAAGAGCTCCCTAGCGATGACTTTAAAACAAAGCGATTTCTAAAAAGGTTTGCAATATCGTTCACATCACTCACACCATTTACAGTAACAGGCAGGCCTGGCCGAATGCTCAATTTATTAGGGCTCTTCCAGAAACCGCGGAAATCAGGCTTTGAATGCTTAGAGGCAATTATGTCCATCTTTATCTGTATCTTTGTCTGTATAATGGGTAGGTACGGAACCCTCGGCGTACGAGTTTGACTCGCACTTGGCCGGTTTATTTTTATCGAATCATGTCAGTTTTAGTATTTATAACTACTTGAGTATAGTCGACTTTCATATTTATTACAATTTCGTTATGTTAACTGTATAAATGAGGCAAAAAAACGACCAACTTGTCGGCGAAATGTTGAGTCGTTTTAGAATAGGTGAAGTATTAAGTCAAGACTTTATCTAATCGACTCCTCAAATTAGCCGCTGAAAATTAAAACGACTGGCTTAAAGAAATCATATCTTATTTGAGACTGCTGTCCGATGATACATTATGTTTATTTCCCACTATTTAATACTGCAATGTTAGCAAGTATTGAGCAACCAGAAATTAAATTAAACTTGATAGACGAAATAGACAGTCCACGGTATTAAAAAAAACCGGTCAAGTGCGTGTCGGGCCACGCGCAGTAATAGTGTTCCGTATTTGCATAATAATGCGGGCTAAGAAGATGGTTTTTGTTGTTACATGCACATTAAAACAGAATTAAAAGGGTATCAGCGGCTCACAACGTCTAAAAACGGGCCCACATAGGACGATGGTAACTGAAGAAGGAGTTATAAAATCCAACTTCACAAGTAAAGTTGGAAAAAATCGTATCTATTTGAGTACCACCGCGGGTAGAAGCAAGCGTTTGTAATAAAAATTTATAGCCAATGACACTTAATAATTTGAATACTGCAGTATTACAGTTACGGAGATAGTCTTCGTTAAAATCTCCAAATATTTACAAACCGAAAACAAATATTTTAGTATGTATATTTTCAAACAATCTGCTCAACTACCAAAAAGTAAAATCAAATTATTCAATGATAGGAACAAACAGCCAACGTGAATAAGCTGCAATAAATAATCTATATAAAGGATGACAATTGCGAAAGGAACCTTTATGAGCGCACTTTAGAGCCATGGGGAACGGTATGGTTCGTTCCTGGATCCTCGCACGCACGCACCTTGAAGTTAATAGTTGCAGCCAATGGGAATACCGCCATCTATGGTCGGGTAGCGGAATTTGTTTGGCAATCGAGTCTAATTTGACTTTGGATTACAAAACGTCGAAAATACTTCTGCACTATCACAAAATAGACCCCCCGCGCACATGCGCCGTATGGAACGGTACTGCCAACGACTCCGCCCACTCCAATGCGTTATTCAAGCTTGAACATTATTAATTTAGAAATCATTATTATTATGGATGTTATGATTTATTTTTGTATATTTTTACATGGTTCATAAGCATTTATTTACTATCTGTTTAACACAACTAACAACTTTATTTATGTAATTTTTCAAAGGCATTTGTTCAAAATTTGTACTGTTCCAAGTACATTTTATAAGTTGGTGGACTATTACTCGTAAACTTGTAAAGCCTACTTAGCTGTGATAGTTTTCCTTTTAATTTCGTTATGTATACTATTGCCGTGAATTTTTCACATAGCCGGTTGCTTTTGGCTATGTGAAAATTCACGGCGCTGGCTGGAGGGGGGACACTTGACTCTAACAAAAATTTGCGATTAAAAACTTAATTTTGCGCAAACGGATCTCTGAATCGAAAAATGGTATTAACAGACCCGTAATATTTTTGAAAAGCCTATCCAACGACACCTCACACCATGGGACAGAGGAGAAAAAAAACATCCGCACTTACGTCTAACGGAGGTTAATGAAAAAAAAAACTTTTTTTTTTTTTAAACTTAGTCGGAATTATTATTAATTATATCCATGCCAAATTAAAGCTCTCTAGTACTAAGAGTGCTAAGCTGCGGACGGACAGACGGGCATAGCGAAACTATAAGGGTTCCTTGTTGACTTCGGAACCCTAAAAACGAGCAAATGAAGTACTCAAACAGAACGAGGATGATCCGTCGCTACCTGCTGGCTTAGAAAATGTCATCACGATAAAAATAGGTGCACGTATAATGTTGCGAAGAAACAAGATGTCAGTAAGGGACTGGTAAACGGATCCATTGGAAAAATAGAGAAGGTACATTGGCACGTCGACCAATAGACGATACAATTAATTATTTAATTAATCATTAAATTATGCTTTAATTTAAGCATAATTTAATTTACGAACTAGAACGAGTCAAGACCAAGTTTATAATAATAATATTATAAAGAGGAAAGATTTGTGATCCGCCTACGCCCAAAGGCTTCCACTTTTTCTGCACCCTCATGTTTTTTGAGGTGATTAACAAGTGCGACTTCAGAAATCGCACCCGGAAACAAATAAAAAATGAACTATCTTCATGGCTGCTGAACCTTTCATATGACGAAGCTGAAAAAGTAATAAATGTGTTAAAATAAATCTTAAACAGGTCAACCACCCTCTTACATCTCAATCTTAAACTCACATTCATACACATACTCACAAAAAGATCTCCCACTCACTCAAATCACACAACACAACTCGTATATAGTGTATAACATTATTTATTATGTGGTATAACATCATCTTGGAATTACTGTAAGATGTTGTACTTATTGGTGTCAAATAAATAATAATAATAAATTAACACTCACATTCACACATATGAGCATATGTGTGAATGAAACTGAAACAAATCTGCGCCTTTCACTCACTTTCATACATAAACAATCTAGCGTATTAATTCTAGTTATGTTAATATTACTACCTATTGGGGACTTCTTCTTTTTCTTTTAATTTTTATTTTTGCTTTATGTTATGTATTTGTGTAATTATTTTGTTTATTTTATTTGGTGTTTTTATGTTACTAATCACGATTAAAAAAATGTTTAATGGTAAATCCTCATAATTGGTATCCAAGATTCAGTGCTTGCCTAGTTTGGTGCCAATACTAAAACTTAAAAAAAAACTTGTTTAAATAAATTTGTATTTGTATTTTTGTATGTAACGAATAAACTTAAAAACTGCTGGACCGATTTCAAAAACTCTTTCACTGTTGGAAAGCTACACTATCCCCGGGTGACATACGCTACTTTTTATCTCTTTATTTCCACGGGAACGGGCACTACGCGGGTGAAACCGCGTGGCGTCCGCTAGTTAAGTATAAACAGAAATCGCGTAAAAAAAAATCCGGATACAAAGGTACAAGACAATATAGAAAATAACACAAATAAGACAATTATTCCCCGTAAACGTATGCGAAAACCAGCCAAGTCAAATCTTGAGTCAAGTTACAATTTACCCTAAGCACAGATAATATAACACTAGCATACAGATGCCTCGTCCCATACAAAGAAACCGTGCCGACGTAACTAGCGCTTTTCATCTGATTATACCGATTTTTTTTCCACGGCGATATATGGATCACCATCTACCTTGGAATGGAACCGAACGCGATCGATGTTCAAAAAATAATCAGTATAATCAGTACAGTTCGTCGGCACGGTTTCTTTGTATGGGATAAGACACCACTGTCCTAAGTTATCTGCTGTAGATAATTCGACTTTTAAAATTTAAGAAGATATATTTTAAAATAGCAAATATTGTTCTATCAGAAAAAGCATGAAATTGTGTTTTTAAATTTATTGTAGGATGCTTTTTGTTGGCGTAGTCAACAACCGTGCATATTCTTAGTATTGAACTTGGCTCTCTTTTGCACATTTATGTTTTTGATGGGTAAGCACATTACAATAAAGATTAAAAAGTAGCGGAAAATATTTCGGTTCTCGGTTGAGGTTGAGAGGCTTTCGCGGTCCCTCGCTAAGTGTATTTGACATTATTTCCTTCAGTCGTATAAGCACAAAAACGTATTCCTTTTATAAAAGCCAAAGTATTTAGTTTTAATGACATTTTCTGACCATTTGTCACTAGAATTGAAGAAGTATCAACGACCTAAATATTGGTGCACGGAGGACTTGTCGTGTTTGAAACCCACTCGCTGTATGCCAGTCTGTAGCTAATGCATGGGGCCAAAAAAGGAACACTACAGGAATAGTATTTCTTGTAAATAATAAATATCGTGTTTTCCTGATGTGGTACAGTCGCGTGGAGCCCGTAGCGCTGGTCCTGTCAGTCGCAGGCGGCACGTCCTCGAACTCGCCACGTCCGCCGACTGCACAATGCGCTAGTCAAGCGGTTGAGGGGGAGGGGAGCAGGGGGGGGGCTCGTCCTGCGCACACAATAGCCGGTTACAAAAGGTTCACTACATGCGAGCTGGCTCTGGCTCCAGCCTCCACAATGCGCACGCTGTCTGCGACTGTCCCGTATCTCGCTGTCATGTGAGCCTTCTGTACGTGTGTACCACCTACGTGTAGTACTCGCCGGCTCGCGAGACGCGCGCGACAGACTCCACCTGGCCCGCACCGCTACTATTGTCCGCAATAACTGCCAACGGCTTTGTCCTCAACTCAATACTTGCAAATAATATACTCATCAAGGCGTACATAATTTATTATATCGTTATTTTGAAATACCTTAATTTATGTTCATAAGTTCTTAAAAACGTGTTGCAAATTGTTGCCTGATTTACATCCCATTTATCTATTCAGAGACAGAACATTATCATTAAGTAACGCTATGTCGATAGTATACCTAGTAAGCCGAGTGGATGCACTGCCCACGTTGCGTGGTGTGCGTTGCGAGTGGTCCGCCATCGCCGTAGAATGGTGTCGCCTGAAGCTTGGCCTGCTCGTCACACTCATGGCATTCGATGGCGTCCGAGCGACGACGTCATGAAACATTCATGGTGTATGATATTATACGGCCAAACGTAATTACATCGCCTCCTTGGAATTATGAACAGCCAGCAATGTAATGGATAAAAACGAACTTTATGGATCTTTAGCTGCCGCCGCCCACTTCGCCCGTGTGATAGTCGAAATGATCCCTAAGGAACCTACATACGCCATACGATCACGGTTATCATCTAAGAACATTTTCTTGTTTCATATTTTTAAGAGCGCGATTATTTATGTAATTGGATTTTACTTTTTGAACTTTTTTAGGGTTCCAAAGTCAACAAGGAAGCCATTATAGTTTCGTTATGTCCGTCTGTCCGTTCGCAGCTTACCTCAGGGACTCTTAGTACTAGAAAGCTATAATTTGGCACGGATATTCATATTAATCATTCCGACAAAGAAATAATATAAAAAAATGAAAATGTACGTTGTATGGTAAATCTCTCGGGATTGCTGCAATCGCATGTCTGTTTATTGTTTACACCATTTCATCATTCAAGGAGGAGGCTCCTTTTTGGGAAGTCGGTTAAAAACTATTTTAATCTACTAACTTTTTTAAATTGACTTATAAATTTAAAACTCAACTGCAAAACTAATGATCGAGCTCGTAAACAAAAGTCACGACCGCGTAATGCCAAGATTCAATTTTCGAATCATAATTATAGCCTCTGAAAGTACGCCATGTTTAACAACTGTATTGAAATAGTTATTTATGCTACAAGTGCGGAAGGTAGGTGATTCCCGATGAGTGAATAAATCGACACGATTCGGGAATCATCTTATGTACGTGTATCATACAAAATTTTACTATGCATTGTGCTAGGAAATAAAAAAAAATATCTGAACCAAGCAAGAAATTAATAAAATGGCGGGCTTATTCAAGCGCGCTCAGCATATCCACAGATAACTTATAGTAAATAGTTCTTCGGCAATATCTACTGCGCATGTGCAAATAGCTGTCACGGCGTAACGCAAAAAGGCACGAGCAAAATATACGTTCTGCCAAACATATTTAATTAATATTTAAAATTAATTTATCCTTAATAATAATGCACAGCATGACTTACTCCTTGTTTATATCTTTGCAGTCGAGTTTTTTGACTTTATTAACTTTTTTTGTTTACAACTTTTTAGTTTTTTTTTGAGTGACTTTTGGACATATAAGTGGTATATATTCGTCATATAGTAGTATCACCTCTAAAAACCCTTCATTTTGATACCCCACTCGATGGCACCCAAAATACGCCATGTACCTTTTTTTTAAAGGCACTTGTCTAAGAACACTTAGGCGGCTAAGACCTGTCTAACAATGTATTTATAAAATAGATAGATTATTAAAATCCGTCAAGTGGTTTGAAAGATATTATACGAGGTAATAAAGAATATTACATTCATAAAAACATACCCATCCAAAAACACCCTTGAGTTGACTATAGAAAAATATCAGGAACAACAGAGACCCTTATACCTTGCATTTATTGACTACCAGAAAGCTTTCGACACGGTAACACACGCAAGTATTTGGGAAAGTCTGAAAGAACAAGGAGTCCACGAGGTGTACATAGAAGTCATCAAGAGCATATACAAGCGCAATATAGGGAGAATGAAGCTAGAAGCTCTAGGTCCAAGCTTCCCTATACAAAGGGGCGTAACACAAGGCGACCCGCTGTCCCCGAAAATATTTATAGCCATCCTGGAAGTCATAATAAACAAGCTAAACTGGAGCAATCGGGGAATCTATGTAGATGGTGCCTTCTTAAGCCATCTCAGATTCGCAGACGACATACTCGTAGTATTACTATCGGAAACAAGCTCACAGCTACAGAATATGATTGAGTCCTTACAGATAGCTAGTACAAATGTAGGACTGGAAATTAACCTCAACAAGACCAAGACAATGACAAATAGTAGAAAAATACCAATAAGAGTCAATGGAGATCTACTGGAATACACGGAACAGTTACAGTTACAGTATTTGGGGCAAACAATCAGTTTGGACAGAAAAACCAACGAAATAGACAGGAGAGTGCAACAAACATGGAACAAATACTGGAGTCTCAAAGAGATTTTTAAGAGTAACATGCCTATTAGCCTGAAAACTAGGATCATGAACTCGAGCCTTATACCGTGTTTGACGTAAGGATGCCAGACGTGGAAATTCACTGCCAAAACTAAGCACAAAATTACCACGTGCCAACGAGGAATGGAGCGAAGTATGCTCAAGGTAAGGAAAATAGATAAAATACGACACACAAAAATAAGATCTATTAAGAAAGAAAGAAAGAAAGAAAGAAAGAAAGAAACTTTATTTGCAAATATGGGTACAGTCATGCTTGATGTCATTTATAGGTTACAATGTTCAGCCATATTTTACCAGCGGCATGCAAATACATTCATTAAAATTTGATTAGAAAATTCAATATAAAACAAAAACATGTCAACCAACAATAATAGCATTAACATTCATTATAATTTGATTAAAAAATTCAATATAAGACAAAAACATGTCAACTAACAAAAATAGCATTAGTGGCCAAGACTATAAAAATTACAATGCACAATTTAATTCATAATGTCATAATCCTGATTCACAATGTCATAATTTCATAATTTAATTCATAATGTCATAATTTCATAATTTAATTCATAATGTCATAATTTCATAATTTAATTCAAAATGTCATAATTTAATTCATAAATAAATAAGTTACAATTATAATCAAATCAATATTTTCTCTGCTAGAAAATCAGTCACACTATAATATGCCTTATTATTCAAGAATTTTCGCAGTGTTTTTTTGAACAGTGTAAGTGGTAACTCTTTCCAGCTCTTAGGGATTTTATTAAATATGACCGGTGCCATGCAGTAGACACCCTTGCGCATTAGTGCAGTATTAGACGACTGGTGACATAATTGACTATTATCACGCCTGTTTCTTGGAAATGCATCAGCTATACGCTTAAAACGACTTTTGTTTGTTTTTACAAATATAGCCACTTCCAATATATCCACTTACAAAATCTAAAAATGCCTTGACCTATGCACAAAAGCTTAAATTGAAATGGGCAGGACACGTCGCGAGGCTTACAGACCAACGATGGACCATAAGAGCAACCTTATGGAAAGATCCACAGGGGAAAAGAAGCAGAGGCAGACCACTGACACGATGGGAGGACGAGGTCATAAGAACAGCTGGCTCAAATTGGAGCCAAATAGCAAAAGACAGACACACATGGGCATCTTTGGAGGAGGCCTTTACCCAATCTGGGGTTCTTGCAAAATAAGAAAACTAACAAACTAACCAATACATTTAATACAAGAAACTAATCCACTAATATATAATATACCTACTAGAAATTAAGTTAATATTGTACATACGAATGCAAGGAATAAATGGTTTTTATTTTTATTATTTAAAAACATACATACATACAAGATACGCGCGAAAAACATAACCCTTTCCTTGCAGCCGGGTAAAAACAAATTTACTTACCAATGAAAGAAAACATTTCCAAAGCCTCGGTCAACTTTTTCTTTACAGTTTCTACAGCTCAATTTATGTGGCATCATTCATCATCATTTCAGCCGAAAGACGTCCACTGCTGGACATTGGCCTCCCCAGGTTTCACCACATTCACCGATCCCGTGCGTCTCGCATCCAGTGCCTACCCGCAACCTTAACCAGGTCATCAGTCCACCTCGTGGGAGGCCTTCCAACGCATCGTCTTCCGGTTCGCGGTCGCCATTCCAGAACTTTTCTGACTTCACTGCCACTTAAGTTTGGCAATTCTTCGGGCTATGTCGGTAACTTTGGTTCTCCTGCGGATATCATAATTTCTGACGTGATCACGCAAGGAAATTCCGAGCATAGCCCTCTCCATTGTCCTATGGGGGACTTTGAGCTTTCTGATAAGGCCCATTGTGAGCGACCACGTCTCGGTCCCATAAGTGATCACTGTCAACACACACTGGTCATAGACTTTTGTCTTGAGACACTGCGGTAAATTGGACGAGAAGATACCACGCAAGTTCCCGAACGCCGCCCAGCCGAGTCGGATTCGACGGTTGACCTCCAACTGGACCGTTTGTCCCAGGTAGACATAATCGTCTACAACTTCGAGTGTCCGACCTTGATAGGTGTGGGACATGGTGCAACATGGGCATTCACCATGACCTTGGTTATGTCCATGTTCATTTAAGACCCACTCTTTCGGAAGCTCTTCTGAGGTCATCGAGCACTTTACTGAGGCTCTCCATGGTCTCAGCCATGACCACTATGTCGTCGGAAAACCGAAGGTGAGTGATCAACTCGCCATTAACGCTGATGCCAAGCCCCCTCCAGTCCAGAACCTTGAAGACATCCTCCAGCGCAGCAGTAAACAGTTTCGGAGAAATGACGTCTCCCTGTCTCACGCCGCGCTGTAGAAGGATTGTTTTCGAGGTCTGATACTGAAGACGGACTGACATGGTGGCGTTTCTGTACAAACAATTCAAAACCTCAATGTACCGGTAGTCGATCTGGCACCGTTGGAGAGACTGCAGTACAGCCCAAGTCTCGATCGAATCGAAGGCTTGATCGTAGTCCACAAACGCTAAACAGAGAGGCAGGTTATACTCTTTGGTCTTCTGTATAACCTGCCGCAGCGTATGTATGTGGTCCACGGTGCTAAAGCCTTTTCGGAATCCGGCTTGTTCAGGAGGCTGGAAATCGTCAAACCTGCGCGTGAGACGATTCTTGATGACTCTAGAAAACAACTTGTAGACATGGCTAAGAAGTGAGATGGGCCTATAGTTCTTCAGCCGGGCATTGTCGCCCTTCTTGAAGAAGAGTACAACCACACCCCTGCACCATGCCTGTGGCGTTTTGCCCTCGAGTATGACGGATTCAAACAGCTTCTGAAGGGCCTTAAGGACCGGTTTCCACCCGCCTTCAGGAGTTCGGCCGTAATTCCGTCATCACCCGGCGCCTTGTTGTTTTTGAGCTGTTTCAGAGCCATCATAATCTCGTACAGTCTGACATCCGGGATATCTTCGGTATAGTGTCGGGTCAATCTAGCTCTTGGGTCGTTTGATAGATTCGCAACGGGCTTGCTGATTGATGTGTACAACTGCCCATAGAATGTCTCGATCTCCCTCAGAAGCTCCGGTTTGGCGGATACGACCCTGCCATCGTCGGTCTTCAGTTTCGTGAGTTGGCTCTGCCCAATAGCCAGATCCCTTGAAAACACCTTGGAGCCCTTATTTCGCTCGATCGTGTCTTTAATACGCTCGGTATTAAAGCGGTGGAGGTCTCTTTTCAAGGATTTAGAGATCTGTCTATCGAGCTGCCGGTATTTGCACGCCTCATCTGAAGACTGCAGGATCGTCTCACGCCTCTCCTTCATAAGCTTGAGGGTAGGATCAGAGAGCTTTTTGTTTATATCTGTACGACGGGTCTTGAAAAACTTAGACCCAACCGTACGGACAGCTTCCACGAACCCGTTGCTGTATTCATCTACGGAGCTCCCTAGGCACTCGAAACGGTTCTGGAGTTCAAGCTGAAAGCTCTCGAGGTTTTGGACCTGGATCTGTGCTGGACGGAGCGTGGACTTCAGTCGAGAACTTTCAATCTTAATATTAATGTTCAATATGCCTCTTACCATGCGGTGATCGCTCCCGGTTTTTACCGAATTGATCACAGATACATCATTGAACATTTGCTTCTTGGTTGACATGATGAAGTCGATCTCGTTTTTTGTTGCACCATCGGGGCTCTGCCATGTCCACTTCCTGTGTTCACGCTTTTTGAAGGAGTTCATCATATAGAGGCCCTCCTTCTCCATAAAACTGGCCAGTAGGTGACCCCGGTGGTTCCGTCGTCCAACTCCAAATTGCCCCACTTGCAGCTTATCCTCGTCTCGTTTGCCCAGTTTCGCGTTGAAGTCCCCCATGACAACGTTGAAGTGAGTTTTGAAACCATGCATGGCTCTGGAAATGTCCTCATACATGGTCTCTACTTCGTCGTCGGGGTGTGCCGAGGTTGGGGCGTAGACCTGTATGACCTTCAGTGAATATCTTGAGGATATTCTGAGTATAAGGTACGCCACCCTGGTCGACACACTCTCGATCTTCACCACGTTGTTCACAAGGGACTTGTGGACGATAAACCCAGCACCGCCCTGGGACTGCCGGTTAACCTCTCGGAAATAGAGCAGGTTACCGGATTTGAAAAAAAACTAACATAATGTCGAACATAGAACCTCCTCCTTTTTGGGAAGTCGGTTAAAAATTAGGTTTTAGTGACAGAAACGAATCGCTGTAAATCCGACTCCACGCAGTCTTGTCTGCTCGAGTGTAATTTAAAATTGCGTAGGCGCGGAGGGGCGAGGCGGCCCGCGAGTAGAGGAGCAAGCTGAAGCTGCGGTAGTGATTGCGCTGGATCGCCAGACCCCCGGAGCGCCTTCAGTTAACTGTCTTCAGTTGTTAATATATGAACGGGAAGGAAAACACGAATGAGAAAAAAACACGCATTTCTTCTTTACTCTTTTTCTTTACTTTACACCTTCCACTTGGGTTCTGAGGTGGATTAGGGGGGAGGGGTGGGTGGAAGTGTCCTGCCACAGCTTGCAGCGGGCATAGGCCGGATCTTCTGATTTCAGGAACGTGTGTCTGCTTTTCAGGCGTTACGTCGGTAATTGTGTACCGAATAGTGCGTGCCTTGTGTCACGCTCCTGTTTCTGTTTCTCGACTGCACTCGGAATCGCAATCCCAGCGGGGTGTGGTACGCTGACCGGGATTCGGTTTGAGGCAGCCGGTGATCGTAAGGCGTAGAATCCATGTAATCGGGGAATAGGATCGTGTCATTACGTGATCCAAGTTTAAGACTATTGTAGAAAACGAAAGAGAAACGTTGCCTATTCAAATTAAATAGGACAACAACATAGTTTTGAGTTTTCTGAAACATAGTTTCAGTCTAGCAATTGGCAATTGGCGCACAATGCAGGAATCAGTGCGAGTTGGCTGCGTTAACTAGCTCTGATTGAGATGACCCACGTGAGTATCACTTATCATCTCGACGCACTTACTGCAAACAAAATGATATCATTTAGAAAACTGACCAGCACTGCGCTGACTGCGAGGCGGAGTGTGAGTCCGCCTGTCCGCCATAACAAAGGACGCGTTCATCTAACTAAATGATGGCGGTGTAAAGGATCGTTGCACGTTCATTAAAATAAATGTACATTTGTTACTATTACAGCCTCTGAGTGTCCGACAGTGCTGCGGGCCTATCCGCTGAGATCTCCACGTTTGATACACCAGCTTCGTTTAATATATTGACATAACATACATCATTTGAATCTAAGCCAGAGTCGTTTATTATGGTAAGGTTTTATAATTTTTGACATAAACTATGTAAGGCGCGTGCTGGCTGCAAGTTATAGTTAGATAGTTATCTATTTAATCGTTATAGCAATAAACAAAAATAGAAAAGTTGAAAGGAAACCGAGCCACGGAACTAGTTCACGCACGTCATCTATCACCGCCGCAATATGTACCTAATTTTAACATCCATCGTCATAGTTATCAGTTTATCAGGAAGCAAACATAAATAATATGATAGGAATATTTTTAATGTAAACCACCACTAAATATATTTGAAAGTATTTCGGCAAACTAATGTGTGGGGCACGCATCGTGTTACCAATGTATGGTCTTAGAGTCAAACTAATGTGTGGGGCACGCATCGTGTTACCAATGTATGGTCTTAGAGTCAAATTAAACTGAATCCGCATCCAGGACAATAGTTTTCAAATAACCTTATTGCCGAAAGATAAAATGATCTTAAAACGTAGGTAATGTATAAATGGTTGGCTTGGTGTACAGGTCACCGCATTTAGATCCTGTGATATATGTTTAGTCACGAATAAGTAAGTAATCAAAACTTCACAGGCTCAACGTTCCTGTACAATTAGGGCTTCCCGTTCACAGTTCAGCGTCGGACTGGGACTCAAAAAACTACCGGGACTTTTTTTAAACTGCGGCCCACACTAGGCAATGGCAAAAAATAGGGGTGAATGTAATAATTATCGGAGGCTATGTTTGAGTTATATTGAATTATTATTTACTTATGAGTAGGTACAAACTTTACTGACATGAAATCAATCAATCTACCAAGCCTTTCTCCCAACTAATGTTGGGCTCTTCTTTCAGTCTAACTGGACACAGCTGAGTACCAATATTTTACATGAAAGGCCTATCTGACATCCACAACCTAGTAACTGGGTATACGTTATTTACGGTGTTAGCCGGCGGGGACACCTTCGATTAGACCATCCAGCTTTCCGAGCTCGGGGTGGCAAGAGTCGTGTCGTCGATCTGCCAGCTGGGTTTGGATATAGCGCCTCATAAAACTGAGGCTATGGTTCCATAAACTCCAGAGCGGCAGATAGCCACCCAGCTCGTCAGTGCGAGTTGGAGATGCGCAAGCCCAGGTGGTTCGATACATTAACTATTTTGGGTTAACCCTGGATGGTGGGATTTCGAAGAGCATTTCGAGCGCCTGCAAGTCCCTCGCGTTGAAAAGGCAGTGGGTGCTTTGCATAGACTGCTACGCAACTTCGCAGGACCATGGGAAGAAGTTCGCCGCCTCTACGCGGTGTCGTGCGATCGATGGTCCTATAAGGAAGACGCCTGTTTGGTAAAGCAGACTATCAGGTGTCCGACGCTGCAGGACTAACCAGGCTGCAGCGGAAAATGGCCATTCGTATCGCATGAGGTTACGGAACGGTATCCTTTTAGGCGGCAACACTCCTGGCACGCTTTCCTCTGCTAGATATTCTGGCTGATATTGAAGCGAGGGTTTGCAACCGAAATCGGGCCATCCACCAGAATGGTGATATTGTGCCATAAATCGCTGTACTCAGGTAGAGGCGGCAGGAACAGCGACACCCGCTCGAACAGTGGCGCGAGCGGCTATAGCTGCCGCAATTTTCATGCAAGCGCGTTGTCGAAGCCGTCCTGCCGCACTTCGAAGCATAACTGAAAAGAGAGGAGCGCATCTCCTACAGGCTCAGTCAGATACTGACCCAGCACGGTTGCTTGCATGAGAGACCACGGCAAATTGCCACCACTGCGGAGGTGACCTTGACTATGCACAGCACACGCTCGAGGATTGCCCAGTGTGGGCCTATGGGCGGCAGTTTTTAGTCGCCAGGATCGGGTGACTCCTGAATTTTGCAGCAGTTGAGGGCCATGCTGACAGAGACAGAAATCTGAAGGGAAGTGGCCTCCTTCTATGAGACCGTGATGGTCCAGAAGGAGGCCGCCGAGCGGGATCGTGAGAGGGCCGATCACATTCGGAAAAGAAGGCGTCGGGGAGCCAATCGCCCCGATGCCTAAAACGTCGAAACCCTCCCTGCATCATAAGCAGGCGGGACTCCGGGGTCGCGGGCGCTGACACTGGGGACTCTGTCCACCCACCAAGTGAATCCAGGAAAGACGGTGCACAGTGATCACGTGCTGCCGTGCACACCGAGGCTTAGGGGAGACGCTCTTTCAGTCTCTCCAGGGTTATGCTGGAGTCGTTTTAGTGAGGCAAAAAGCCCACACTCCCTCGTCTTTTCCTCAAAAGTCCTTGCGCCTTTTGAAGAATAACAAAAAAAGAAGAGCAGATGGCGTCCACAGATATCCACCATCGCGATTGGTCTTGAGCTTCACGCTTCTTAATTATTCTTAATTCTTTATTGTACACCAAAAAACAATATTACATACATGTGATAATAAAGTAAATGTACAAAGGCCACCTCACCGGACCGCGCTTCGACTCGCTTCACGTCATTCCGATGCTCGTCGCTTCTGCCAACACGGTTCGACGCCAAGTTTGACAGGGACGGCCACGATTTCTTTTTCCTTGGGGATTCCAGTCCAAAGTTTGTTTGGGTATGTGATCGAGACCCCTATAAAGCTTGCGGTCGATCGGGTTTTCGTGGCATTTCTCCAAAAGCGACCACAGCGCGCCAGACAATAAAACGCGCCAGTAAATTCCGAGAATACGACCATGCGACGAAGACAGTGGTTGACGAAAACTTGGAATTGGCATTAGATGTTTTGTATCCTCTGTGTACCTTCCACGTTTCGCACCCATAGAGCAGCACTCAATCGGTTGCGCGCCCAGCTATGTCCAGCTTGGGGTGTCCCACTTACTGGGCCCAAAATATTTAAGGATGTAAAAAATAAACTGGATTCCGGCTCCGGGGTGCTCCGAGGGCCGGTCATGCAGTGGCCCGGGCCGGTCCGGTCCACAAGCCGAACCGGCCCAGGCCATAGCCTGACCACGCACATTTTGTAGCTAGTTATATACAGTTTAAAAAACACTCGCGGCAAAATACCGCCAGAGCGGTCGCTTGTATTGATGACCGCGAGCACGGCTAGGCTCTATATAAAAATGAAGGGAAAATGGAGGTGGGCCGGTCAGGCTGTGGCCCGGGCCGGTCTGGCTGGTGAACTGAACCGGCCCCAGGAGGTAACGGCCCACCGGGAAAGTCCCGGTACTCCCGTATGGCCAGTCCGACCCTGTCACAGTTAGCCACTGTTTGCGAGGAGTCTCCGTGTGACGTCACGAGCGCGACGTCATGCAACGAAAACTTTCACCTCCGTGCGCGAGAGTCGTCACAATTTCAATCATAATTTCAACACATGTTAGGTACTACGTCGTCACTTCACGTGAAAACATATGTTTTTCACGTGAAGTGACGACGTAGTACCTAACATGTGTTGAAATTATGATTTTCTTTACTATTGTCACGGTATTACAGTAAAATGAACACTTTCACACAAGTTAAAACACGGTTAAGTTTTTACTTAGTCTTCTTTTTACCCGACTGCCGAAGGAGAGTAATGTGTTTATCAGTCTATGTATGTATGTTGGTTCCTATGTGGCGTTCTAGAGACCAAACGCGTTGGCAGATTTTAATGATTCTTACGTCAATCGATTCGTATTAACCCTGCGTGTGTCACTGGCTACATTAAAATTGGAAAATAAAAAAATGGCGGCTTTTGGGCGCCATTTTGTGGGGGGAAAAATATTTTTTTCTTCCAAACCTTTCGTGTGGGGTATCAAAATAAAGGGTTTTAAGAGGTGATTTCAAAAATATATAACACTTTTTTATGTTTAAATGTACCTAATATTCTGAAAAAAATAACTAAAAAGTTGTAAATAAAAAAAGTTAATTCAAAGAATCAAAAAACCCGACTGCTTGAAAAGCGGAATAAAATAGACGTAAACAAGGACAAAATCATGCTGTGCAGTCGGAGGATACACATGGTTTTGGTCAGCCAGCTCGCGAATATGTATCCTCCGACTGCACAGCATGATTTTGTGCTTGTTTACGTCTTTTTAGGTCGCTTTTTAAGCAGTCGGGTTTTTTGATTCTTCTACTCTACGTGTTGAGACGACGTCTCGTGATGCTTCATTGAATTCATTTAGTACATAATATAAATTACGGGATATGCGGCCATTTCCTCCGATAATGTCAGTAAACTGCGCAAACATGACAATAGTGAGCTCCACTTCATCACGCTACAGCTCCATCCTGCACGTCCAGACTGTCGCGATTTACGAGTACGAGGGAATTAGCTTGAGATAAAATTCCTGTTATTTGTGGATGTTTGGTTGCGCGGGCGCTGGTATTAATCATAATTATTGTGGAGCGGTGCGCGGCGGCGGGGCGGGACGGGGAATAAATAGACGGGTCGTGAGAGAATGCGCGCGCGCCGCGACGAGGAAGTAACGAGATGTAGCACGTAGCCGACCGACGAGCGATCACCGTCGGTAACTGCGAGGACCACTAGCAACTTTAGAGAACGCGAAGCAGCTGCAATTAAGAACACCGGCCATTTCTGGATGAAGACACGATCATAGATCATGACAGACGCCCGGCGACACGCGACGCGCTACTTGGTTCTACTGAGCAACTACGTAGATTCGACTAACCGATACTTACAATATTAGGACATTAGCCATATGTACGATCGAACTTTATTTCTTCTAAATTCAAGAAGAGTTATTGAAGAGATATCGAGGGCCAGTACAAAAAACGCCAGCTGTAGGTATAGGTTACTTAATTCCATCTAACAACTTGAGAGGACTTGATTCATATCCACAATGATTCAAAATGGCATTGAGCAGTTTCAAGAATGAGATAACGACAGGCAGCTTACGCGATACGCCGCCTTCTTGTTTGTCGAACTGATATATTTTCCTGTTTATTTTTAATCAACGTTTTCCACTCGAGCGGCAAAGAACTTGTCGTCAAAGGTCGCGGGATCTAAAATAGATGCATCTGTATAAATAAATAATTCTTTAAAGTGTAAGTCAAGGCCGCGGGAGCGGGTAGCTGCGGCGCGTCACCCTGCCCTTCAAATTCTTTATTGCGAACTAAGTGTACAGAATTTTGAAGATGTTAACATAAGGTAGGTTCTTAGAACTCAGTTGCCTGTTAAGGCATTGCAATTTAAATGGTTAATCTCAATATTACAGTTACATATACAGTTTACATTAAATTATAATAATTAACATTATTCATACATTTTATTTTATACCATACAATTCTTATACTAATTTATATCACATTATATTAAGTATCACAATCATTTAATATATTTAATAACTAATTTTCTTCGAGGAATTCTTTTATAGTGTAATATGCCTTATTAATCAGGAAGTCTTTTAGCTTTCTTTTAAAATACAAATTAAATTTAGGTTCTTAATATCTAACTTATTATATATTTCTGATCGAATGTAACACGCAGTTTGTTCGTTTATACGATAGTTCGCATTTTGTTCGGTTAATCATGTTCATATGCGACGTGTGGTGATGGGTGCTTACAATACAGAATCGAACGAAGCATTTCAGCACAGTGCTTTTTCTGTCGTATCGACTTTCTGGTAATAAGCATGGGGAAGGGATAACTTCACAAGCAAGTACTTCATATACCTACATAGCGCGAATATAATATGCAGTATCTTCGCAAAAGCTTTTACTGAGACTCTTTCATTGCACCAATTTGCACCTATTTCACTTAAAAGAAGCAAATAAATCTCGACGGACCGTCTCGGACTAATACATCGACACTAATATAAGACATAACGACATCCCAAACATTGACCAGTTCTCAGGCTACCTTCCAGTGCTCAGGCTACCTTCCAGTTCTCCGGCTACCTTCCAGTGCTCAGGCTATCTTCCAGTGCTCAGGCTACCTTCCAGTTCTCCGGCTACCTTCCAGTTCTCAGGCTACCTTCCAGTTCTCAGGCTACCTTCCAGTTCTCAGGCTACCTTCCAGTTCACAAGCTACCTTCCAGTTCTCAGGCTACCTTCCAGGGTCAAATTTAAAACACCAATGTTTTGTGTCTGTTGGTTATGTCGCAGTAGAGTTGGACGCGGTAGTTCTAGCCGCGTCGTGGACGATTGGATGCCGCGCCGGTACACAAATAACCGCGCGGCGATAAATAACGCGCCGCATTCCGCGCATGTGCCACGGTGTCGCGGTGTCGCGCAGCAACATGAAACATTTCACATAACTCGTAACACGCGTTTACAGCCGTCTGACAACTCATATTAGCTAGACTCGCAGAACAGAAAAAAAAACTTCTACACGCTAGACTCTACGGCGCTTTTGTTAGTCAATTTCGTTAATTTTCTCAAAACTTTTTCGTAACTTCTCATCAGTTCCTATACCTACTAGGTTGGTATAAGGTATTGAAAGCTCTGAAGTACATTCTTAATATAATCTGTATCATTGCTCTATTAAAGATGTTTCGTATTCAGTCTAAGTGTAGGCAAAACTTGACGCTCTTATGGAAATTATGACACAGTACCTAGCAAAGCGGGTACTGTCGTGCTACGCCATTTCGTAGACCTTCAGTAACCCTACACAAAAGTAGGTACCTAAATGATTTTATTTCTGTAAATTGGTTTGTACAAACACTTTTACATGTCGATCATATTTTTACAACTAGATGAGGTCGGCGTTTCAAGGTCACAGTCTCTTTTAAAGTCCAGACAAAATCTTAGTTAGATCATGTGAAGACCATGTAGAATGATGTCTGAAATGGTCTTTTGAGGAAAGAACCTGCCAGACTGAGTGGACCTGTCCAGTCAGTGCACGCTTTTGTCAATAACCGTGCAGCTCAACTCAGAATTTAAGGAGCTCAACGATTCTACGAACAATACCAAAGAAAGGACATTCGGGTAAGCCGCATAAACTACTCAAACTGAAGTAATTGAGATCGCGCTATTTACATCGTCAGTAACTAGTTGCTGACGTTAAAGTTTAAAAAAATGAATCATCCGCAAACAGCACTATATCATGGTTATCCTTTATGAGGTAAGGCAAGTCATTAATATAAATAAGAAACAAGAAAGGACCAAGAATTGAGCCCTGCAGGACTGCCATTGTTACTATAGATCCGGGAGATCTTTTTCCAGTAACGTCAACGCTCTGAATCCTATTACTCAAGTATGAATTAAGAAGATCCAGAGCGCTGTTCCGGATTCCGTAGTGGCGAAGTTTCCTGATTAGCGTTTCATGAAGAACACAATCATATGCCTTGGAGAAATCACAAAAGATTCCCAATGCATCGCACTTATCTTCCCATGCATTATAAATATGTCCTAAAAGCTCAACACGAATAGTCATCCTAACTCAATCATAACTTATCCCAATCAGTAGTTGAACGACCCCTTTGAAAACCGAGCTGTTTGCTATGTAATAATTTATACTTATTAAAAAATCTTTGCAATTGCTCTAAAATTAATTTCTCAAATATTTTACTAAACATAGGTAGTACTGAAATAGGTCTATAATTTGTAGGGTATGATATACTACCTGATTTAAACAAAGGTACTATTTTTCATTAGGTCAGGAAACTCCCCACAGTCGATACAATTATTAAAGATAATAGCTAAACTAAGTGTGACAATGTCAATAATAAACATAGTAACTTCTACAGAATTACCCCACAGATCTGCAGTCTTTTTAACATTTAAGGTGTGAAAGGTTTTAATTGTGTATCTACAAGTAATATGTTCAAAAAGAAGTTCTGAATCGCAAACATTAACATTTTATTTTAGCAAAGACTCAGCAACAGAAGGTAAAGTGAGTTGATGAGTAATTAATTTAATAATTTTCGTTTCACACCTGTACAGGCCCATGCTTTACTTAGAACCTAAGTATTGCGTGTAGAGGAACCCGCAGAGCTGCTCATCGCCATTGTTGATAATGAAGAGCGGCGGCCAGACGGGTAACCCGACACGACACGACACGTGACGGTTACCTGTCCTGTGACGTCTCGCGCCTGCCACCAGCGTGGAACCGAATATATCCGCGTCGATACTCTTCGTGAATACTGGTTAACTTATTTTTGTCACGTATACAAATAGAGCAACATATAATACAAATAAATACAAACAGAGCAACTTATGAACTGAATATTTAAAAAGCTCACGAAACATTAAGAAAGGTTTCAGTATGATTTGGGGATAAAAAACTCACAAGTAAAACGAAACGGTAATGGCTCCATTGTGTAAGTCTGGGGGAAGGGGGAGCGGTGGATATATTGCGCACGTTTGAATATTTAAGCTCCGTAATGTGTCGCGTGATTTGTGCCCGTGTGCCCTTTTAGCCATTTATCCCTTTTGGGGCTGTTGGGACCATCCTGACATTCACGCCTATCATACCTAAATTTACACACACACGTCGCGTGCCGTCGTCGGCAGACGGTCACTTGTTTAAATACTCTTCCCCCCTGTGCTCTGCCTGCCTGGCTCCTTGGCTTCGCTTTTATATTGTTTGCCTCCAACTTCCATGAAGCAGCGGCAACTTTCTAGCTGTAAAACTTCGTTTAAAGATAAGCTTCTCAACTTACGCTCTTGTAAATAGCAATTCAGCCGGTTTATTGGCGCGGACACAAAGATACGGTAACTTTCAAGTCATTGCGCAAATATTCGTGTAAAAAAGTTATCTGTGTGGAGCTGCGTCGGGGGGCGGGGGGCGTATGGATTCAATCACACATGCTCGGAATGGTTGCAGATGAACCGGCCACTGTCAAATTCAAAAACAAATAAGACTAGACGGATTGCATTTGAGTGGATTGCGCAGTAGGTTAAGAGCTTCGACGCTGTTGTTCAGATGTGTTATGTATGTCAACAGCCCATAAACTGCATCTAAACTGCAATTTTGCAGCCGGCATGCAGTCCGTCTAATGTATTTCTGTTACAGCGGAACACGTAGCTGTTTGCTGTCACTGGACTGGGCTGTCCACAGTCCACACCTTCAACTGACGCTCAGAATTGCAGTCATCGAACCCTCGAGTGTAGGGTGTAGGTGTAAACTAGACACGATTGAAAGCTTTTTTGATCGTTTAACACCATTAAAGAAGAATATTTATTTGAAGTAATCAAGCTTCAATCAATCAATAAAGCGTTCAGCTAAGGATGATGTCGTTCTATAGCTATAGGTAGTAAGGTGATGCGTGTATCAGTGGAGGCTGTGTGAGCCTGGCACTGGCTGAGAGGAGTGGGTAGAAAGGTGCGGCGGCCCGCCATTGTCTGCGCACTGCATTGTTGACTTTCTCGCGCTAAGCCGCCGAGAGCCGCCGATCACCGTGTGGGCACACGCTGCCAATACAGATAAAGCTAAGCCGATTTGAACCATTATTGGTATCTTTATATCCCCATTCGAAGATCGATCGAGTTTAGAGTAAAAGAGCCTGTTACTGTTATTTAACTACGTAAGTACTATAAGCTGTCGGACGTTACTGTTATTTAACTAGGTAGGTAAGTACTAAGCTGTCGAACTAGGCATTGTCGCATGAGGAAAACGTCCTGTCATCCGTGTTGGCTGATAAACAGGATAGCAATTGTCGCTAGTAGGTAGTACTAGTTAATAGGCAGGCAACCTACTTATAGTCCTAATTAACAACAAAAATAGTGTTGTTGTCCCCGCTATCCGCCAGGAGCGTAGGTACCTACCGTAACAATCAGGAAAACTCAAAACCATTGTAATCATTAATTTCAACGCCAGTTATTTTAGGATTTACCTGTTTATCGCTATTTCCTATTTCCTACAAACACATCATACCTATACCCAAACCAACAAATACAATGTGATGGCATTATCATAAAATATTAACTCAACAACTAAATCCAGCAATCGCACCCAGTCACCCAGTCCTGTTTCGATCAGCTGATCCTAACTAAGGTAAGTAACCGTTTTCGCCTCCTCTGTCTGGTCGTCAATATGTAGGTATTGTAACATTGTAGCCCTTGTTTCACTTTCACAATATTATGCGACACTTTAAATAAATCGGCTGTTTGCCAACGCTAACTTGCATAAGTAGTCAAATTATGTCATTCCAACTGCTTCTATTTCCGTCGCGCGTCGTGAGCGCACTTCGGTTGCAAAAACGAGCAGTGTGTGCACTAATGAGTGGCGCTAATTGTGCGCGTGCGCAGCTGTGCGTGCTACTGTTGACGTGAGCCCGCGACTTGACGTCGCGCACTACCGAACATTCTCACTAAATTTGGTAACTTTATGACTTGCAGGCCTTACGCGGCCTTTAAGACAAATTGAGTTTAAGTCAGCAAAACCGTGACCGAACTCTCACATGGTTGTATGTGTGACAACAGAAAACAGAAGCCGTCCAAGCCTACAAGTCCAAAATTCTTATAAACCTCAAAAAAGTACAGTATGTATTAAGCTCCCAAAATCTCTACTCTTAGCCAACACATTTAAAAACCTCCTACCTAATAATTTATTTAATGAGTACCTACCGACATACGCAATTGAAAGTTTACGTAGTAGCGAAATGACTTACAGTATGAAGTAATCATTAAGACGACCGCTATTAAGCTTCCAGCTGTTATTAGCGCGAAATGAGACCAGTGACGCCATTGCACTCGCCGCGCGTCCTTGCAGCTTCAGACGCGATCACGCGACATGATCGCTCGCTAGCCCACGCACACCCACTGACTCACGCACAGGTAACGTACCCAGCACTCGCCTACGTGTGTGTGTGGTGGTGGTCTTGTTGCATTGCCGAGCTGCTAAAACTGTCGCGTCTCTCTCCAGCGAGCCACCGCTGAAATAGTTTTGCTATTCATTTAATGCTTTGTTTTTCCTTTGTCGCGGAAGCAACTTTGTATATTGGCATAGCTTCTTTCTAAAACTCCATAAGCGACGTTTACATCGTTCGACCAACCTGTAATGTTCCAGACTAATTTTCTTTTCTAGTTAAACAACAGAGAGTTTGAGAGTCCACTCAGCGCAATATAAACCGCTTAAAATTAAAGTCAAGGAAGCGGCGCCCATGGCGGCTACGAGCTGGCGGCTGACGGCCAGCTCGCTGCACGTCGTGAATGTCGGCGAGCAGAAAATCAGTCGCAAACAGACAGAGCGTCTAATGAGCGCCGCCCCCGCGCGGGCTGCGGGCGCTGACTGCGGGCTGCACGACTACCAACGGAAGCGGATATTGCGGCGAAGAGCGCAGGCGGACGTGACGGTGTGGCAAATGTAAACCAGCAGACAGCACTATCTGTACCTATTCATTGCAACTGCTTATAGTTTACGTTATCCTCAATTAAGAATAAAGTAAGCACTAACTTATCGCTCCTAACAGTTATGAGAATACATCGTTTTAAATTTTTATCCGTCAACTATTAGGAGTATCTGCTGCACCACCCTGTCCGCTGGACAGTCTCGAGTTCAATGCAGATACATCGAGTACCGAGCCGGATTAGCCGCGCGGCCAGACGGCACGGTTGGCACGCTCTGCCGGACGGCACGGTGAAGGTGGCTTTCCGATGCGCAAGGCACGGATAGGTGCTATTTTTGTTTGAGATTTATTATAGTGCAGCCATTGTAGCCAACTTCAGTGCGGCCAAGAGGTTTGGCGACAACTGTACCCAATGTATAGTCGGCACAGTTGTAGGTGCACTAAATTCTAGTAGTACACATAAAGCGCTGCGTGAGCGGAGCACCGCGTTATCTCCCTCGACTTACTCAAATGTACTATAAGGGTCAAAAGTGCAGTCACACTCTACCAAAACAGATAAGGCATTGTTTTCGTAGGCAGCAGAATTTCAACCTTTCTCGGTTCGTAGGAAATATAGATACTTTAATTTCTATACAAAATATTAAATCAGTTGTGGATAATTTAACTTCTTCTACAAAAACTCGCCATTTGAGTTTTGGGAGAGTATGACTGCACTTTTGACCCTTGACTGTACAAAAAACTCAAATTATAGATAATTAAATTGTCTTTGTAGTAGTGTCAATTTCATCAAAATACGCC
The DNA here is from genome assembly GCA_964057195.1 of Orthosia cruda. Taxonomy (NCBI): domain Eukaryota; kingdom Metazoa; phylum Arthropoda; class Insecta; order Lepidoptera; family Noctuidae; genus Orthosia; species Orthosia cruda. The sequence continues at coordinate 40,056,562 of OZ059837.1, forward strand.
CGGCGGTTTTGGTGCGATTGTCGTTTTCTTGTCCGTGTTAGACATAATTTACAAATTAATTACACTATGTTATATGAATAAATTACAAGTTTCTCACATCAAATCATTAAAAAAATGGTCTAATGTAAAATATATATTTTTTCCAAAAAAATACGACTAGCCGTTTAAACGTGATGCTCATTTTAAAATCAACTACTCCCCCTGAGTAGTTGATCTGCGCCTTAAGTGTAATCTAGTAGGCGTGAGTTGCGGGTGGAGGATATGTGTATGCACCTGGTTCTGGAAGAACCGGATATTCCCGGTTCACAATGTTTTTTTCGGCACCGGTTCCTGACGGAGTAAACCCGGTTTCCCCGGTTCTTTAAAAAAACGAAAATGGTTCACATTATTTCTTCGATTCAAAATACGACTTATATTCTAGGAATTAAAGACATTTGCTGCGGAAAAATCCTAGTTTAAGTACTTTCACGGGAATGATAGCAGTAACGTTGCCTAAAATAGTCCATAATAATCGCAAAGGAGCAAAAAAATGGGCTGTCAAAGAGTCCAGAAATCAGTTTTTTGCTTAATCCTCGTTGTTTTAATTTATTTTACTGCAATTTGTGCTCAGAGCAAGTTTATTCCTTTTTCAATTGTGCACAAAAGAGCCCTACACAAGATTCGCCAAGTCAGAGGCCTGTGGGGTTCCCAGAGGCGGCTTAAATAACTCTGACAGCAGAGGTGGCCACATCCTCACACGAAAAAGAAAAGAAAGATAAGATTCGCTAATGCTCATTGGTTTTCGATATAAAAGCCAAACAAAATTATAAAGAAAAGTACATCATCATCATTTCAGCCGAAAGACGTCCACTGCTGGACATAGACTTCCCCCAAGAGTCGCCACACTGATCAGTCCTGTGCGTTTCGCATCCACCGGACGCCCGCACCCTTGACCAGGTCGTCGCTCCACCTAGAAGGAGGCCTTCCACTCAGCCATGACCACTATATCGTCGGCAAACCGAAGATGAGTGATGTACTCGCCATTGACATTGATGCCTAGCTGTCTCCAGTCCAGAACCTTGACGACTTCCTCCAGTGCAGCAGAGAACAGTATCAGACATAATATGACGTCTCCCTGTGTCACACCTCGCTGCAGAAGAATAGGTTCCTAAGTCTGATCCTGAAGTCGGACTCTCGGACTGACATGGTGGCGTTTTTGTACAAACTTTAGCACCTCGATGTACTGGTAGTCGATTTGGCACCCCTGCACCATGCCTGTGGCGTTTTCCCTTCGAGTAGGACGGAATCAAACAGCTTCTAAAGGGCCTTAAGTACCGGTCCACCCGCTTTCAGGAGTTCGGCCGACATTTCGTATTCACCCGGCGCCTTGATGTTCTTAAGTTGTTTCAGGGCCATCCTAATCTCGTAGAGGCTGACATCCGGGATGTCTTCAGTATAGTGTCGGATCAATCTAGCTCTTGGGTCGTTTGCTAGATTCGCAACGGGTTTGCTGATTGACGTGTAGAACTGCCCATAGCACCCCTCGATCTGCCTCAGAAGCTCCGGTTTGGAGGATACGATCCTGCCATCGTCGGTCTTCAGTTTCGTGAGATGGCTCTGCCAAATAGCCAGATCTCTTGCAAACACCTTGGAGCCCTTATTCCGCTTAATCGTGTCTTTGAAACGCTCAGTACTAAAGCGGCGGAGGTCGCTTTTCAAGGACTTCAAGATCTATCTATTGAGCTGACCGTAGTTCCACGCATCGTCTGAAGACTGCAGGATCATTTTACGCCTCTCCTTCATGAGACTGGTATGCTTTGTTCTTTAGTGGTTGCAAAACAACTCGCTTGGCCATTGCTTTGCTTGTTAGTGTAGATGCCAGGCCTAGGGCGTGGTTTTGAGGGAGAGCGCTACGGTCGTGCAGATCACGTGGTTGCCGTCCTGTTATTGGTCTAATTCCCTAAGAAATAGACGTAACTGAAACTGCCAGACGACTTAACGCAGGGGTGGCGAGGTCATGCCCCTGCGTGTCCACTATCGAACAAGACCAGATGTTGGATAGCAATGACCCGTACGGGGGGATGAAGGTATCCTGGTGATTGAATGGAGCAGTCTGCACATCACTTTGGTCTGGATTTCCTCTCCACGGGCGGTCGTGGGGTAGCTACCCACGATCAATCGGCTGTGGCGTCCCATAAGCGGGTTGTCAAGCGAAGATCGGTTTAGGGGGGGTTGGCAGCCGGCGTGGCGTGGGGTCGCGGGATGAGCTGCGACATAGTCTCGTGTCGTTAGCCGTTCCGTGTCCCTCCGTTGCGTGCGGGCTCGTCATATTTTCTATAAACTGGTCCTATATACCGAAGGAGTAGCTGTGGCGTCACTCGTTGAGCGAGTGACATCCCCGACTTGAGTGCTCCGTGGCGGTTGGAGAGCTCTGACGGTGAAGTTTTATTAATCAACAAATGGATAATGAGACAAAATTCTTTAAAAATAACACTCGGGCTGCGCCTACTAACACCAACACACTGGCTGCGTGCTTGGATGCGCCAACTAACATCAACACAACTAGGGCCGCGTCTTCTGATGCGCCAAACATAACACCTGCGTCTCAGGATGCGCCCAAGCGACTACCGCCTAAGGCTGCGTCCTCCGACAAAAGTAACAAGAAAAAACGTTCGGCTGCGTCCAAGGATGCGATGAGGAATGCAACCGCCAGGAGCGCGCCAAAGCAGGCCGCGTCCCAGGCAACGCCGACCCCATCTGCGTCCAAGGATGCGCCTCCCAACACTACCCTGAACACAGGACCAAGGCCAGCTCTTGAACATGGCGACTGAAAGAGGCCTGCTGACAAAGATGCGCCCACAACTCGGGCTGCATCAACAGCTGTGGCTTCTGAGAGAGACCTGACAAGTCTGGCCGAGGCCCCACTGACAGGCACACCAACACCTAACACAACATGGCAAACCATCTACAATCGTCGAAGCCGGACGGCAAGACGTCGTCGTGGCGGACACCGGGGCACGCGGGCAACTAGCGGACTCCGATCACTGCCCTGCTGTAGTCTCCAGAACAACCGGAACGACAGCAGGTGCGGGTGCCACGGTAGTCAAGCGCAAACGCGGCAGAAAGAGTACAGGCGTGAAAAAACTCGGTAAAACCGGTGGCGGACCTGATGCCCGGGCACAGATGCGTTCGCGACCCGAGGATTCCGTCACACCAACGGGGGTAGGCAAGAAGAGCAAGACTGCTCGCTCCCCCATGGTTGAGGGGTCCTTGGTAACCTACGCCGAGGATGCCGCGGCGTACAAGAGCAACGAGCTGTGCGTCGCCGTCATGACCGAGCCTTTCCAGGACATGACGCAAGAGCAGGCAGAGGGTATCTCAACATTGAGAACAAACTGCGGGCACTGCTTATGGCGGACCCTGACCCAACTAACCCAACTTTGAACACCGCGATCCACTTTCGAGGTAAAGCCCACTTCGCAGAAGGCGTACTCAAAACCTGGTGCGAGGACAACTTCACGCTGACATGGCTAAAGGGGATCATAACCAACATGACGTCCGGGGACCAATTTAACCGTTCGGCCTCAGGCGGAGTTACCAAAAAAGACGCTGTGCATGCTGTACGTGGCAGAGTACACATAGGACACTCCAGCACTGGTAAAGCTCCTGTCGAGGCAGAAGCATGTGTGTTTGTTATGAAATATAAAGAATTGTTCAAAACAGCAGAGGAAATATGTTCTCGAAGTCGCCGTGATCAATACAGACTTGTACTAGATGAGCGCCCTAGGTTAGCAAAATATAATAAAAGCTGTCTGGCTATGTGTGTACGTGATTATAATAAACTAGCTGACCCTAGGGGCTTCGCTCCCGTCAACTGGCTACCTACCTACCTATCTACCATGCCTACCCTGGCTACCCTGCCCCAAACCTGGCTACCCTGGCTACTCTGGCTACCCTGGCTACTCTGGCTACCCTGGCTACTCTGGCTACCCTGGCCACTCTGGCTACCCAAGCCTCCCTGGCTACTCTGGCTACCCTGGCTTCCCTGGCTACTCTGGCTACTCTGGTTAATTTGGCTACCTTGCCCCTACCCTGCCTACCCTGGCTACCATGGCTTACCTGGCTACTCTGGCTACCCTGGCCGCCCTGGCCACCCTGGCCACCCTGGCCACCCTGGCCACCCTGGCTACCTTAGCTACCCTGGCTACTCTGGCTGCTCTGGCTACCCTGGCTACCTTGCCCCTCCCCTGCCTACCCTGGCTACCCTGGCTACCCTGGCTACCTTGCCCCTGCCCTGCCTACCATGGCTACCCTGGCTACCCTGGCCACCCTGGCTACCCTGGCTACCCTGGCTTCCCTGGCTACTCTGGCTACCCTGGCTACCTTGCCCCTACCCTGCCTACCCTGGCTACCATGGCTACCCTGGCTACCCTGCCTACCCTGCCTACCCTGGCTACCCTGCCCCTACCCTGCCTATCCTGCCTACCCTGGCTACCCTGCCCCAAACCTGGCTACCCTGGCTACTCTGGCTACCCTGGCCACTCTGGCTACCCAAGCCTCCCTGGCTACTCTGGCTACCCTGACTTCCCTGGCTACTCTGGCTACTCTGGTTAATTTGGCTACCTTGCCCCTACCCTGCCTACCCTGGCTACCATGGCTTACCTGGCTACTCTGGCTACCCTGGCTACCCTGGCCGCCCTGGCCACCCTGGCCACCCTGGCCACCCTGGCTACCTTAGCTACCCTGGCTACTCTGGCTGCTCTGGCTACCCTGGCTACCTTGCCCCTACCGTGCCTACCCTGGCTACCATGGCTACCCTGGCTACTCTCGCTGCTCTGGCTACCCTGGCTACCTTGCCCCTCCCCTGCCTACCCTGGCTACCATGGCTACCATGGCTACCCTGCCTATCCTGGCTACCCTGCCAAAAACATGGCTACCCTGGCTACCCTGGCTTCCCTGGCTACTCTGGCTACCCTGGCTACTCTGGCTACCCTGGCTACCCTGGCTACCTTGCCCCTACCCTGCCTACCATGGCTACCCTGGCTACCCTGGCCACCCTGGCTACCCTGGCTTCCCTGGCTACTCTGGCTACCCTGGCTACCTTGCCCCTACCCTGCCTACCCTGGCTACCATGGCTACCCTGGCTACCCTGCCTACCCTGCCTACCCTGCCTACCCTGCCTACCCTGGCTACCCTGCCCCTACCCTGCCTATCCTGCCTACCCTGGCTACCCTGCCCAAAACCTGCCTACCCTGGCTACCCTGGCTACCATGACTACCCTGGCTACCATGGCTACCCTGGCTACCCTGGCTACCCTGCCTAACCTACCTACCCTGGCTACCCTGCCCACCTACCTACAAATTTTTATCTATCATCAATAGATTCCTCAGCGCACACCAAATAATGTATTTTACAGGCACATTAATGTAATTTTCATAAAGATCTCTAATTATTTTGGAAATGTATTACAGCCTATGACACTCAGGAATAATGTAGCTTTCTACTGGTGAAAGAATTTTCAAAATTGGTTCAGTAGATCCAGAGATTACCCCTTACAACGTCACAACGTCACAAACTCACAAACTTTACCACTTTATAATATTAGTATAGACTAGCTGACCCTCGGGGCTTCGCTCCCGTCAATACCTACGCCTACCCAGCCTACCCAGAGTACCCTACCTACCCTGCCTACCCTGCCCCTACCCTGGCTACCCTGCCTACCCTGACTTTCCTGCCTACCCTGCCTACCCTGCCTTTCCTGCCTACCCTGCCTATCCTGCCTACCCGGCCTATCCTGCCTACCCTGCCTACCCTGCCTACCCTGTCTACCCTGCCTACCCTGCCTACCCTGCCTACCCTGCCTACCCTGCCTACCCTGCCTACCCTGCCTACTCTACTTACCATGCCTACCCTGCCAACCCTGCCTGCCCTGCCTAACCTGCCTACCCTGCCTACCCTGTCTATCCTGCCTACCCCTGGCTACCCAGTCTACCCTGCCTACCCTGCCAACCCTGCCCCTACCCTGGCTACCCTGCCTACCCTGCCTTTCCTGCCTATCCTGATTACCCGGCCTATCCTGCCTACTCGGCCTATCCTGCCTACCCTGCATACCCTACCTACCCTGCTTACCATGCCTACCATGCCTACCCTGCCTACCCTGCCTACCCTGCCTACCCTGCCTACCCTGCCTACCCTGCCTACCCTGCCTACCCTGCCTACCCTGCCCACTCTGCCTACCCTGCCTATCCTGCCTATCCTGCCTATCCTGCCTATCCTGCCTACCCTGACTACCCTGCCTACCCTGCCTACCCTGCCTTTCCTGCCTACCCTGCCTTTCCTGCCTTTCCTGCCTTTCCTGCCTACCCTGCCTATCTTGCCTACCCTGCCTACCCTGCCTATCCTGCCTACCCTGCCTACACTGCCTACCCTGCCTACTCTGCTTACCATGCCTACCCTGCCTACCCTGCCTACCCTGCCTACCCTGCCTACCCTGCCTACCCTGCCTACCCTGCCTACCCTGCCTACCCTGCCTACCCTGCCTACCCTGCCTACTCTGTTTACCCTGCCTACTCTGCCTACCCTGCCTAATCTGCCTACTCTGCCTAAATTGCCTATCCTACCTACCCTGCCTGCCCTGCCTTTCCTGCCTTTCCTGCCTACCCTGCCTATCTTGCCTTTCCTGCCTACCCTGCCTATCCTGCCTACCCAGCCTACCCTGCCTACCCTGCCTACCCTGCCAACCCTGCCTACCCTGCCTACCCTGCCTACCCTGCCTACCCTGCCTACCCTGCCTACCCTGCCTACCCTGCCTACCCTGCCTACCCTGCCTACCCTGCCTTTCCTGCCTACCCTGCCTTTCCTGCCTACCCAGCCTATCTTGCCTACCCTGTTTACCCTGCCGACTCTGCTTACCCTGCCTACCCTGCTTAACCTGCCTACCCTGCCTACTCTGCTTGCCATGCCTACCCTGCCTACCCTGCCTACCCTGCCTACCCTGCCTACCCTGCCTACCCTGCCTACCCTGCCTACCCTGCCCACTCTGCTTAGCATGCCTACCCTGCCTATCCTGCCTACCCTGCCTACCCTGCCTACCCTGCCTACCCCGCCTACCCTGCCTACCCTGCCTACCCTGCCTGCTCTGCTTACCCTGCCTACCCTGTTTACCCTGCCTACCCTGCCTAATCTGCCTACCCTGCCTACCCTGCCTACCCTGCCTTTCCTGCCTTTCCAGCCTTTCCTGCCTTTCCTGCCTTTCCTGCCTACCCTGCCTTTCCTGCCTACCCTGCCTATCTTGCCTACCCTGCCTACCCTGCCTACCCTGCCCACCCTGCCTACCCTGCCTACCCTGCCTACCCTGCCTACCCTGCCTACCCTGCCTACCCTGCCTACCTTGCCTACTCTGCTTACCCTGCCTACTCTGCTTACCCTGCCTACCCTGCCTACTCTGCCTACCCTGCCTAATCTGCCTATCCTACCTACCCTACCTACTAATTTGTATCTATCATCAATAGTTTTCTCAGCGCACGCCAAATAATGTATTTTACAGACAACATTTTGCTACCTTGGGTTGTATTGCAATTTTCATAAGGAACTCTATTTTTTCTGAAAATATGTTATAGCCTATGACACTCAGGAATAATGTAGCTTTCTACCGGTGCAAGAATTTTCAAAATCGGTTCAGTAGATCCAGAGATTACCCCTTACAACGTCACAAACTCACAAACTCACAAACTTTACCTCTTTATAATATTAGTATTTATTTTATTTTATTTATTTAAGTGTAGATGTATAACTTTACAGGTCACCTAACCTAAGGCGTTATACAAAAAAAAAGAAGAAAAAAAACACAAACGAAACATAAGAATTATGCAAAATTAAATATTACAATATACAAATAAAAATAATTAAAACGAAACACGATATATCAAAAAAAAAATAAAAGAAAATCCAAAAAAAAATAAGAATTAATAACAGAAAAAGTAACAAAAGTAAAAACAAAAAAAAAAATTACAAAGTATACATAATTATACAATTATTCACTGATCTAACTTTCATCCATCTTCTCACAAAAACTTAAACATTCACGACACACATCTATCCATCTACCAGCAAACAGGTCACATTCCGGTGCTGATGTCAGAAGGGCATTTAGCATTGTGAGCGCCCGAACTATAGGCGAGTTAGCTCGGGATACCGTACGTGCAGAAGGTACGGCCAAAAGCCGGTGACTTCGTGGTCTCAGCTGTTGTTTAGGCACCATAGGAACAAACAGCCTCAACAACTGCGCCACGAGCTCCTGGCAATCGGACTCTCCCCGCATAATACGGCAGGCTGAGATAAGCAAGAAGTACTTACGCCTTACTTCGAGAGAATTAAAATTTAAAACACCAAGTAGAAATTTGGTAGGGTATAGGAAGGGGTAATATCCGAAGAGTTTTTTATAAAGAAAACGAAGAAAGGCTTTTTGGATTTTTTCCAGAAGTAAGGCGTAGGTACTCTCATACGGGTTCCAGATCACTGCTGCTGATTCGAGTTTACTCCTGACTAAGGCCATGTATACAAGTTTAATGGCATGTGGATTGGTAAACTCGCGCATATTTCTAAGGACAAATCCTAGTCTTCGATATGACTCAGCAGCAAGTGTCCTCATATGCTCATGAAAGGTGAGCTTCGCGTCGAACAGAACTCCGAGATCCTTTACAGAATTAACGCGGGCTATCAGATCACCGCCTAAAAAGTACTCTTCATGCCAGGGATTACGCAAGCGACTGAAGGTCATAACGCTGCATTTAGCAATATTGAAGAGTAACTTATTATTCATGCTCCACTGATAGACCGCGTCAATGTCACCCTGCAGAGTAGATGAGTCTGCCACTTTTTCCAAGCCAAATATTAACTTAACATCATCAGCATACAGTAAACATTTGGCATGTTTGAGGACCTTCTCAAGGTCATTGACCATAATGATAAATAGCAAGGGACCCAATATGGAACCCTGACTTACTCCAGATCGAGTATGATATGGTGCGGACTCAAAGCAACCGTGTCGAACATATTGCTGACGATCTCGTAAGTAACTTGCGAAGAATTTGAGTAACTTCGGAGAAAAGCCTAAGTTATTGAGCTTGGTGAGCAATACGTCGTTATCTACCCGATCAAATGCTTTTTTGAAATCAAAATATACAACATCAACCTGTATGCCTTTATCTAAGTGCTGCGATATAAGATCCACCAGCGTTAGAAGATTCGTATTAACAGAGCGGTTAAATCGAAAACCATGTTGGGAATCGCAAAGAAATGGTTGTATCTGGAAACTAATAAGCCTGTGTAATATTGATTCAAACAGTTTTGGGAATGCAGAGAGAATAGCTATGGGTCGAAAATTTTCTACGTCAGAAGTTACATTAGATTTAGGTATAGGTTGGACTCGCGATATCTTCCAACGCTGTGGATACTTTCCGGTAGATAATGCCAGATTCAATATATGCAGTACAGGTGATATTATATGATCTTTACATCCTTTAATGATGTATGCGGGAATGTTATCTGGTCCTACGGCAGAGTTAGGTTTGAGTTTATCTATAGCTGTTTCTACATCACTCGATTTAATTGCATCAATATGTACAAAGTTAGCATGTTTTTTCTGATTGTTACTGTCTGTTTTATAATCTAAAAGAGGGGCGTCGGGTAAAAAAACACTGGAAAAAAAATCGGAAAAAGCATGTGCAGCGTTACTGCCAGCATATTCTTTTCCATTATAATTCACCCTGGGCTCAAAGCCACCTCTGGCTTTGAAGCTGTGTATATGTTGCCAGAAGACACGAGGATCACGCTTAAGTTTGGTTTGAATATGCTTGATGTATTCATCATATGCGGCCGACATTTTTTTTTTAACACTTGCCCTAAGCAAGGAGAAATTGTGATAATCGGCATGGTTTTTAGTTGATTTCCATTTACGATGCAGATTAGATTTACGTTTAATGTCACTTATTAGTTCAGCTGTGAACCAAACCGGGTAGCGTCTACATGGCTTCTTAGGCCTGTGTTTTTTTGGTACACATTCGTCAAAAATACCGTACAAGATGTTATAAAAAAACTCTACAGCAGCGTCAACGTCATTAGCGAGAATCACGTCTTGCCACGATGCCTCAGATATTAGCTTGTACATCAATTCATAGTTTCCCTTAGAGAAATTCCAGTCTCTCTGCGTGTCAAGGTTACTTGGATCAATTTTATCAGAACCCAGCGGATGCGTCGTAGGTGTAAGGCAAACATCTAATGGCGGATGATATGCGTCTCGTTGTGGTACAAGACCTCCACCATCAATTTCTACCACATCGACACAGCTAATGCTTTCAGACACCAGCACTACATCCAACTTACTTCCATGCGCATTCATCACCTCATTCTGCTCAGTCAAGCCACACACACTTAAAAAGTAACAATAGTAACTTAAAATATTATTCGATGTACGGTTAGCGTTTAAATTTAAATCACCAACAATAATCACTGCACTTTTTAATGAATCGATAATAGTTTCAACTTTCTGAAACCAACACATATATATTTCGTCGGACGCTCTTGGATGAATATACACTACACAAACGTAGGAGGTAGAGTCACTCGTCGTAAAACGTGCCCACAAATCCTCCCCGGCTGGTGTCTCCAGTTCAAAACAGCGCGTCATCGTGACACCGGGCCGCGCCGCGAGCAGTACGCCGCCACCAACACCGGTGGTGCGGTCCCTACGTAACACACTCCACCCGTGGCTCGCAACCTCCGTGTCCCGTACAGAACTCGAGAGGAACGATTCCGTCACAGCTATGACGTCGCTAGCGTGAGATAAGAGATTATGTCTAAAGAAATTCAGCTTAGTATTCAAGCCTCTAACATTTTGATAGGTCAAATTAATTAGCCGGCTTTGTTTCTTGTTGACCACTGGATGTACGGGCTTGGAGTTTGTTTGGTAGTCTTCGAAAAAACCATTCCTTAACTCTAGCGTTAGTAGGCCAAGTATCCGCCGCCGTTGCTTTTTCGAAGAAGTCTGCTGGAACTCCAATCTTAAATGACTTATAGTCACCTTTTGGTTTAAGCTCTTCCACCGTGCAGTTACCTGTTGAACACAGCTTTAGCAGGTAAGATTGAATATCAGCAGCTCCTGACATCATGTTCCATAGATGCACGTATTTGCGAAATTCCACGGCTTTAAGTGGTGTAATCTCGGGTCCCGCGGTACCACGAACAGAGTTATACCGCTTAGACTTACGATTACGTACCTCTACCCACTTCTCATTCGCAACATTATCATCTGCTGTTAGTGATGGAACTTCGTCATGGTCATCCGGTTGTATAGTTTCCGTAACAAGTCCGATAGGCTGCGTAATGATAATGGGTTGCGGGGGTGTATATGAGAAATCGTTTTCTATTTGCACAGAGATGGTACTGGTCGTAGTACTGGTAGTATAGATTACCGAAAGTATTGAAAATATTAAATTACAGGTTATTCAAAATTAAATTATATAAATGTCTGAATGAAAATAATTTCTATAATATTGAGAAATTTTTTGAACATAAATTATAATGTTTGTAAATTCAAATTTGTAAGTTTGCATGCTTTAATTTTAAGCAAAACATATATGATCTCATATGCTATAATAACACCTATGTATATACCATGTTTTACGCAAATAAATTATCTTATCTTATCTTATCTTAACGCCAACCTGAAGATCAACACATAGACCCTGACACACGGGAGGGTCAGGCAGGAACCCCCGAGAACTTCTTCCGTGTACCGGAGTCCATAGTTAAGATCATTAAAGACCAGCAAAGGCGCGTCTACTACCTTATGGGGAGCATCTACATTCGCTTCCTGGAGGGGAATGTTCCCAGTGAGGCTGGCACAGTGCCATCAACTTCGTCAGCTCCCGTCGCGCCAAAACTGATGCTCGACACACCGATACCTACGCGTTCCTCGTTGCCTCCGGCGATGGAGGGCGTTGAGGATCTGATGAAGACGACTACCATGGCGATAACGGAGGTGGAGGAAACCTCAGATCCAACACAGGATACCCCCTCGCCCGGGTTATTATCGGACGAGGACTGCTTTCCGGCGGGGGAGGAGAATGACAGCAGCCTCTGCTCTTCTCCCTTGCGGGACATGTAGGATCCTACAGACCAATCTCCAGCACATCCAAACTGCGTCGGCCCTTTGTGCAGAGTGCTGGAAAATCAACAGCAAAAGACCATCGCCCTTATTCAAGAGTCGTGGATTGACATGGCCGGCAGAATATGTGGTCTTGCGAACATCAAAAGTAAGTTGCTGCTTGACACCTCCGTAAGTAACCCAAGGACGTGCATAATTGTTAAAATTTATTACCTTCGAACACGAAGGCAATGCTTGTGCAGACCCTAATTTTTCCTATCATCGATTATGGCGACGTGTGCTATTATGACCTGAATGCAGATCTCCTCAACAAACTTGACCGTCTTCTAAATTACTGCATTCGATTTGTTTTCAATTTGCGTAAATATGATCATGTCTCTGCGCATCGGTCACTTCTAAAGTGGTTGCCTATACGCCAGCGCAGAGAGCTAAGGGCACTGACTACCTTGTTTTCATTTCTTGACTCTTCCAACTCCCCTAATTATCTGACCCCTCACTTTCAATACATTTGCGCCAACCACAACAAAAATCTTCGCTCTTCACTTAACCGTCTTCTCCAATGTCCCACTCACCGCACTGACTTCTTTCACTGTTCTTTCTTTGTGCAGTCTATTTCGCTGTGGAATGCGCTTCCTCAAGACATCAGGATGGCAACCAATCGATTGGCATTCAAAGTGAAAGCTCGAGAGCATGTACGTAAGAAGTTGGCAGTAGTATCGTCACAGCGATAATTTTCTCCATTTATCTGCTACCACTAATTGTTTAAGTATATTCTTGTATTTAGTTTATTCAGTATCCATGTTTGAGTATCTATTGTATTTATAGTATGTATGTATAGCTTTGTATTTGAACAAACCTACCTTAGGTATCATTTTTAACTTTAAATATTGCACCTACCACTATTTGTCTCTGCATCACCCAAAGGTCGACTGGTAGAAAATGCCTACGGCATTAAGTCCGCCTCTGTACGTTTGTGTGCATGAAGTATTAAATAAATAAATTGTTCCGAAACATGTACCTAACCTACTAATTAACGAATTTTGTTCACGAGACCTCACAGCAACAAGGCTTTCCAAAACAGACCAGCAACTCCCGGACATCGTACTAGCCTCGGCATACCTGCCAGGCGACGAGGACGTGCCTCTGCCTGAGCTCGCCTCACTGGTGGAGTACTGTGAAAAGAAGAAACTGGAGCTAATCATCGCGACAGACTCCAACGGGCATCACACGCTCTGGGGTAATGTCAAAACCAACTACCGAGGTGAGGAAATGCTTGACTTTATTCTTAAGTATAATCTTGTATTACTTAACAAAGGCTCAGAACCTACCTTCATCAACGCAAGATCACAAACAATAATAGACCTAACAATAGCAACCATAGGCACAGCTAACTCCATCCAGGACTGGCAGGTCTCCAACGAGATATCATGCTCAGACCAAAGAACTGACGACATCCGACTGGCCATGGCAAATAGGTTCCTTACAGTTTTGATTTTACTGGACTTTAGCAGTGCTTTTAATTCAGTTGATTTTGACATCCTCTTAGGTATCCTATCCTCCCTAAATATGTCTCCTTCTGTGATTGCATGGTTTAATTCCTATCTTCGGGGCCGCTCGCAGTCGGTTCGCTCAGAGGATGCTTCCTCTGACTGGTGCGATCTCGCTGCGGGTGTTCCTAAGGGTGGCGTCCTTTCTCCTCTTCTTTTCTCGGTTTTTATAAACGCTATCACGAAGGTTTTATCTTCACATTTTCATCTCTATGCAGACGACCTGCAGCTTTATCGCCACTTTAAAATCGAAGAGCTCACTGAAACTATTGATGCCATCAATAATGATCTTGGAAACATCTGTCAATGGGCTAAAAGTTTTGGACTCCTAGTGAACCCTGCGAAATCACAAGCTCTTATTATTGCTGGCAGATACTTCATCAATCTGTTGAGTAGCCAGTCTCTCCACCCAGTTTTGTACGATGCCGTCGCCATAGAATATTCCAAAAAAGTTAAAAACTTAGGGGTTTTCCTTGACTGCCACTTATCTTGGAATGTTCACATTGCAGAAGTAAGCAGGAGGGTGTTTTGCTCGTTTCGGTCCCTGAAGCGTCTCCAGAAGTTCCTGCCTCTTCCGACTTAAGTTACTCTTGCTCAGTCTCACCTACTTCCTCTTCTTGACTATGCTGATGTTTGCTTTCTTGATGCGACTGAGGAACTTCTTGATAAGCTCGAACGTCTGCAGAATTTGTGCATCCGTTTCATATTTGGCCTCCGAAAATACGACCATGTGTCGGAATTTCGGAAGCTTTTGAAATGGCTGCCTATTCGGCAGCGCCGAGATGCTCACACTCTTTCATTACTCTTTTCTGTACTTCATAATCCTAAGTCTCCTTTGTATCTTCGTTAACGCTTTGAGTATCTTGTTCCGAGAGGAAAACCTTGTCGTCTGTCATCATCTCTTCTCCTTCGTTTTCCTTCCCACTCTTCAAGTCGTTACGGTGGATCTTTTACTGTTCGCGCTGTGCGCCTCTGGAATACTTTGCCACACTCTATACGGGATAGCCCTTCATTGGACGTTTTCAAGAGAAGAATTACGGAATATTTCCTGTCAACATGACTCATTAATTTATGTATATTTACAATTGTAATATTTTAGTTTTGTATAATATAGGTATCTATTATGTTTATGCATTGTGTGTTGCACACGTATTTGTTTAGTTTATTTAGTGAATAAGTATTTAAAATTGTTTAGAGTATTTAATAAGCTTTTGTTGTGCACATGGATGTACTATCCTCAAATGCCTATTTATCTACGCAACTGAGGTTTGCTGTTAGAGAAAGCTCGCCTTTGTACATACACTGTCCTATTGTATTTGAATGTTTTTTTTATATTCTGTGTACAATAAAGAATAAGAATAAAGATGGATCCGGTACAACATCAACCTTAACCTACCTAAACCACAGCCAAGAAGGTCCCCTCGAAACACAGACCAGTCTAAGTTGTTTAAGCTTGTCAAAGACGAGTTAGAGAAATTACCCTCTTTAGCGACGGAAATTCCTGTTATAAACTTAGACGGACTTGTAAACAACATCACATCTATCCTTTTATCCAGCTATGAACAGTCTTGCCACCTCACCATACCTAGGCAGGGAGTTAGGCAGTCCTGGTGGTGTCCAGAATTGGAAAGATACCGTCACAGGAAGAGAAGGCTGTTCAACAGAGCTAGGAACACACGGTAGGCAGAAGACTGAAACCGCTACACTTATCCGTAGAAACTATAAAAACTAATACGCCTCAGAGGTAGAACTAGTTGGAGGAGTTTTTGCACGAACATTGAAAACAACAACCAGGCAATTAGGGTCAAAACTTGTCTTGCTCAAGAGAAGGAACACTCAATAGGATGCCTGAAAAAACAGATAATACATACACAACAAACGACGCGGCAACCAGCGAGCTGCTTCTGACCACCCACTTCCCAGGTTGCCAGATTGCTACCCAGAAATGTTGGGAACCACATAGGGAAAGGGACACGAGCAGCTTAGACTGGGAAGTAGCTTCAGAAGTTATCGACAAAGACAAATTAACATGGGCAATCAACACCTTCTTACCTTTCAAGGCGGCAGAGTTAGACGGTATCTTCCCAGCTCTGCTTAGGTGGAGCGGAGACCTTCTAGCGGACTACCTCGTCAAGTATTTCGAGCCAGTCTAGCACACCGCTACATCCCTTTGAACTGGCGCGAAGTAAAATCTTCTTCATTCCGAAACCGGGTAGAGGCGACTACACCCACCCCAAGTCTTTGAGGCCCCTTAAGCCTCACCTCGTTCTTCTTGAAAACGCTGGAGAGACTAGGGGACAAAAAGATCAGAAACCAAATTTCGGAACTGTTTCCTCTACACCCTAATCAACACGCATATTGCGCAGGCAAATCAACCGAATCGGTACTCCACTGTGTAGTCTCACGCATAGGAAATGCTCTCAAAGCCAAAAACCCAACCCTTGGCGCTTTCATTGATATAGAAGGTGCCTTCGATAAAACGAGCTTCACCAGCATCGAGCAGGCACTCGCCACGCACGGTGTTGCGCCAACGCTTATAGAATGGATAAATAAATGTTAAAACACCGCGCTATTCAATTTACTGTGAACACCACCACACGCGGTATCTGTCACCACTACTGTGAAACTTAGTTATAAATGAGCTCATTGCAGAGCTCAACGCTAGCAGCCTGTACTCGGTGGGATACGCAGATGACATAGCAATTCTTATCTCTGAGAAATTTGAGGGCGTCTTATGCGACCTTATGAGAAGAGCCTTTAAAATAATCGAAGGTTGGTGCATTAAGCATGAACTATCGGTTAACCCCTCGAAAACGGAACTAATAATGTTCACTAACAAAAGAGTCCTTGGACCACATAGATTCCCTAAACTCTTCAACACAGAAGTAACTCTTAAAGACGAGGTCAAGTACTTGGGGGTGATTCTATATAGCAAACTGCTCTGGAACAAGCATCTTGACTACAAACTTAACAAAAGCACAATCGCACTTTACCAATGTAAAATAATGTTAGGTAAAAAATGGGGGCTCTCTCCGAGGATCACGCTGTGGCTATACACAGCGGTGATCAGGCCAATGTTGGCTTATGGCGCTCTGGTTTGGTGGACAAGGACGGAACTGTCTACCACCATTGCCAGACTCCAAAGGTTCCAGAGACT
Source organism: Orthosia cruda (assembly GCA_964057195.1). Taxonomy (NCBI): domain Eukaryota; kingdom Metazoa; phylum Arthropoda; class Insecta; order Lepidoptera; family Noctuidae; genus Orthosia; species Orthosia cruda. Next base: position 40,073,411 of record OZ059837.1, read on the forward strand.
GGCTTGTTCAGCTATCACCGGCTGCATGAGGACCACCCCGACAGCTACCATGGATATAGCCCTACAATTAACTCCTCTTGACCTTTTCTTACAGCAGGAGGCAGCGCTAGCTGCCATCAGGCTGTTGTATCTGGTCATATGGGGAAAGAATCTCACCAGCCCACATGCTGAAGTCCTGGACCGGGCGATTCGGTACCAACCCCACATCGCCGCCCCGTGTGATAGAACACCAAAACAACCTATGTTTAACAAAAACTCTAGCATACAAACTGTAGAGGAATATAGGGATCAGTCTGGAGCCAATGAAGTACGCATTTACACAGATGGCTCAAAAACGGACAACGGTTCCGGTGCTGGCGTACATTCCCTTGACCTCAACATTAACTTTCACTTACCGCTAGGCACACACAGTTCAATCTTTCAATGTGAATGTGTCGCCCTAACACAAGTCGCTACTGCTGTAAGGTGCTTGGGTATCCATAACTATGAAATTAGATTCCTATCCGATAGTCTGGCAGTGCTCAAAGCCCCAGAAAACAAACAAACCAACAGCAAACTAATCTTTGAATGCCACCTTGCCCTGGAGAATATATCGACATCCAATCGAATCACCCTACAGTGGATTAAGGGACATAGTGGGTCTTTAGGCAATGATGCCGCAGATGAACTTGCAAGGAGAGGTTCTGAGATGATAGTACTAGGCCCGTACACACTTCTTCCCCTGCCTTTCTCACAAATTCGTGCATGGATCCGCCAAAGATCAACCGAAGTGCATAACAACAGATGGTCACGGACTACAAACTGTATACAGTCAAGAACAGCCTTACCGAATGTAAACCCGCGATTAACCGAAAAACTTCTTAGCCTAAGTAGAAATAACCTCAGAATAATCATAGGGACAATTACGGGTCATAACCCTCTTAACAAACATCTTTTTAACATAGGCGCCACAGACAGCCCACTTTGCAGGGGCTGTTTTAATGACGAGGAATCAGCTGCCCATGTCACCCTGGACTGCGAGGCTGTGGATTCCCAACGTGAAGAAATCCTCGGAATGGTGAGGTCGCTCCGCGAAGCCTGTGAAGCCCCAAGGAAGCTTCTGTGCTTTTGGACGGAAATAGGCTGGCTACTTTAGCCGGAAACCCCACGCACAACGGACCAAATGGGAGTCTAAGTGCGGAAAAGGGAGTCTCTCTTCTATTCTATTCTATTCTCCTTCATGAGCTTGAGCGTAGGATCGGATAGTTTCTTGTTCCTATTTGCACGACAGGTCTTCAAAAACTTAGATCCGACTGTATGGACAGTTTCCACGAACCCATCGTTGTAATCGTCCACGGAGCTCCCTAGGCACTCGAAAAGATTCTGGAGTTCGAGCTCAAAGTTTTCGGGGTAAGAGAAAAATCATAGGGAATTAGACAAATCTAAACTATTTTATTTCATATTCCTAGTGGTAATTGCTTATCCCGTCAAATTACCTATGATTTATTCCGATTTTTTTTTTTTTTTTAAACAGCCGGATCCGAGGGAATCGGTGCGCCCGGTTCTACTGCTTGGCAGACCCGGTTCTCAATCAATCAATCAGTTTATTTGTGAAACATAGGTATTTACATAGGTGTTTACATAAAATAGGAAGTGCGCTATTATTTGTCATAATTATGACATACAAATACCATACAAAAACCTGGAACCAGAAACGATTCTGCATGCCCTAGTCGAGCGAGGGTCGCCTGACAACTGCACTTGTTTGTTTCTTTGCGTGACATACACGCGCGGACACCGACACGCCCCTTTGCCACTTCTCCTGTATTTTATATTTCTCTGGTGCACTGCCACCACAGCCCACACCACCCACTGTGTTCCCTCCATACAATGCGCGCTACTAGCACTATTCATGCTACTTGTGCTACAAGACAAGCTCCTTCTCATAGGCCAAACGTACCGAACCTTATAAGAGTCAAGAATTTAAAGTCGCAATTAATGTAATTGTCCGCTAGTAATCGATGTACTCATTATGGGTATATGACGTCACAGATTACGTATTGCGCCTAACTTTATACGGCCGTCTATTGTTTTGGGTCGCGTCTTTTCGTCGTCGCTTGCGTCGTCGGGAACTTGCCTCTAGCAAGTTTATAATCATCACGTAAAACACTTTTGTTTGTTAGGAGCACCGCTCTTGAATGATGTCTATTGCTGGAACGGAATTACCAGACGGAATTATCGTGAGACAGCCATATAAGTAATAACATAAGTAACAAATATAATCGCACCTGTAGATTAAACCCGCATCCCGCCTATGGAAACTTCTGTAACGTGTTAAAGTCTATTAACGCCGCAAGGTTCGTCGAGCGTGAACCTGACGGAGCCGCGATCTCCTTGACATGAGCGCATACGGTACTGTGAATGAATTATTGACTACAACTTCTTACTCCACGTACTACACCTACACTCGGTTTCCCAGCTCTCAATTATCGGGCTGTTAACGTAATAGACTCGCCAGTTAATTCTACTTTCAGTTTCTCAACAGCAAGTGTGACAAGCGGTTGACAATTTGTCACATTCGAGAAAAATCTCGAATTAACCACATGTTACAGCAGTTTTAGGTTTCTGAGAACCTTTTTCAATGTTAATCTCTTGGTAACGAGACTAATTTATAATTGTTGTAAATTGGTCGATTAATCGCAGATTAAAATTAATATTATGATTATAAAGGCATATATTACGATAAAAAAATAATAGGGGTCGGCGAAAACTATGGTATGGGTGGAGTTATAAACAAGTAAAATTTCAAAATTTAAATATCCCCCGACACATTTTTATTTCATGCTACATAATTTATTAACCCCCGACGGAAAAAGAGGGGTGTTATAAGTTTGACGTGTGTTGCTGTGTATCTGTGTGTCTGTGTATCTGTGTATCTGTGTGTCTGTCTGTGGCATCATAGCGCCTCAACGGATGAACCGATTTTGATTTAGGTTTCCCCGATTCCCGATTCAAACAGTAAAACGCCCGATTTTATTCAAATATAGCTAAGAACACTCTCGACAAAATCACCTTTCAAAAAAAAAACTAAATCAAAATCGGTTCATCCGTTTAGGCGCTATGATGCCACAGACAGACACACAGATACACGCAGCAACACACCTCAAACTTATAACACCCTTCTTTTTCCGGCGGGGGTTAAAAATAGTTATTTTGTATTTTCGTAAACAAAAAAAAAGCAAACTGTTACTGACCTGGGAATCGAACCTTACTGATTAATGTTGACTGTACTTAGTACTTACCGAGGTCAGTTTCTGGATAGATTTGTGTTTAACTTGAAGCGGCTGGGGTGGTGACCCCGCCAGGGTAAGCACCACTTACCAAGGTCAGTCTTGGGATGGGTGACCATTTTTTTTGGATCGCTTGTTTATGGATAGGTGACCCCACCAGGGTAAGCAACACTAACCAAGGTCAGCCTTTGGATGGGTGAAAAACAAGGAAATAAAAACGTGGTTACCCATCCAAAAATCGTTCTTGGTAAGGTTTGCTTAACATGGCGGCTACACCAACCCAGCCGCTCAAGATAAAATACTATTAAAAGTTACTGATTACGTTATAGTAGTGATTGAAGCGAATGAATACCAGCTAGGGTAGCCAACCGAAATAAAATGTTAAATGTAACAAGCGATTACGTAATTTCTCGATGATAAAGTATTGAGAAACTAACTTTCACTGACAACAGTGAGTTTCTCAACACTTCATCATCGAGAAATTACGTGATCGCTTGTTACATTTAATCATTTTGAGGGCTGGTTAATTTGTGAATAATTCTTAGCTGATTTGAGATGTGACGTCTACTTCAGAAACTGGCCCCTAGTGGTTCACCTTATCTATCATACATAGCTTCAAACGGACTGTCGGGATGGTGTTAACGTCTGGTGATCATTGCTCCACTGTTTCTGCATGTTTTTGTGAACGTTGGTAAGAACTTGTCAGAAAAATCCTTTAATAGTAGTCGTCTTCCCCCTCAAAATCCAGATAGAACACCTTCTACATTAAATTATTTTGTTTTATTAGATACTGACGTCAACGAAGTAGTAGGAATAATAGACGGGTTGAAGGATGTTTGTGCTACTGGGTGGGATGATATACCCAATAACATTCTTAAAAGGTTTAAACACCTCCTCGCCCCTCCGCTAACCCACATTTTTCAGCTATGTTTATCCAAAGGCATATTTCCTAAGTTGCTAAAAAGATCTGTGGTCACACCTATTTTTAAGTCAGGAGATACAAACAGTGTGAACAACTGCAGACCCATTTCAGTGTTAACAGGCCAATTAATCTTAGAAAAATATCAACAGTAGACTGATAAAATACTTGGAAGATAACAAACTACTTTCAGATAATCAATTTGGGTTTAGGCCCAAAAGATCTACTAGTCAAGCAGTAAACAAATTGACTAATTATATTAGGACAAATCTGGATAATGGAATGCATACGGCTGGGATGTTTCCTAGATCGGTCCTACATTATTTTAGTCTACATAAATGACCTATGTAGCCTGCCACTGCAAAATGGTGTCATAATGATGACACCGCTCTGTTGTTCGCATTCGCAGCCAAATCAAGAGCTTAGGTTTATGAACATGCTCAGAATGGCTTTAACGTTCTAACACTAAATTCAGATAAGATATTTATAATGAGGAATACTAACATACCGCTTACTAACCTAAACAATTACGCGCATAACTGTAACACGTACGCTGACACTGCATGTTCTTGCCCCACTTAAGCTAAAGCTGACAATTTGAAATAGGTGTCACTATTGACTGCAATCTAAATTTCCGTAAACATATCGAGTTACTATGTACAAGAGTAGGTACGCAAATTAATATATGTGTTTAAGAATTTACGTAATATAGCTGACTTTAAATTAATTAAACATATTTAATCTGTCTCAATCCATTCTGACCTACATGTATAACTTCTTGGGGTAGCGCGGCTACTTCAGTTTTACTTCCCCTAGGACGTGCTCAAAGAGCAATTCTAAAGGATTTCCGACACAGCAGCTCTACAAAGCATGTAATGTTCTTGGCAATTATTTATTTTCCACACAATACTGCAACAGCACATTGCACTTCCCTATGATTCTGCCGACAAGAGACGGAAGGATCTGGTATGCACAATGCCACAAACCAGACATACTTTTGTTAATCTGTTTTATGTGTTTTTAGTGCCTTTTCTGTATAATAGACTCAACCAGATGCCCGTTTTGTATAGCTTAACATATAAAAAATGTTGCTTTATCTTATCAGATTATTTAGGGACACTCAATTACAAACACACAGAAAATCTTCTAGAAATTGTTGTTTGACTATGATATACCCTCATATCTACTTGTACATACTTAAATTACTTACTTTTATTTTTTGTTTCTTTTTTGTGTTTTGTACCAATTTATATATTTTATGTTTCTTAATAGAATAATTTCATTTAATAATTTAACTGAACCAATGATTGTTTTATGTAAAGGGATGGCCTGAAACACAGGTTTGAAAGAACCTAAATCGGGCATGTCCCTTCCAAATATAGAAATTCTTGTATAAAATCTTGCAGGTGTAATAAAATATTTTAGTTATAGTTTACATATAAACACTATTTATACAATTGTTTAGAAATAATACTACTGCACCTAATATACATTTTTATAAACGTACTTACTTTTTACCCGACTGCCGAAGGAGGGTAATGTGTTTATCAGTCTATGTATGTATGTATGTAAGTATGTATGTATGTATGTTTGTTCCTATGTGGCGTTCTAGAGACCAAACGCGTTGGCCGATTTTGATGATTTACGTCAATCGATTCGTCTTAACCCTGCGAGTGTCATTGGCTACATAAAAATTGGAAAAGAATAAAATGGCGGAATTTGGGCGCCATCGTGTGGGGTATCAAAATAAAGGGTTTTAAGAGGTGATTTCAAAAATATATAACACTTATATGTTTATATGTACCTAATAAAAAAAAACCTATAAAGTTAATTCAAAAAACCCGACTGCTTAAAAAGCGAACTAAAAAGTCGTAAACAAGAAGAAAATGAAGCTGTGCAGTCGGAGGATACATCTGGTTTTGGTCAGCCTGCTCGCGAATATGTATCCTCCGACTGCACAGCATGATTTTCTTCTTGTTTACGTCTTTTTAGTTCGCTTTTTTTAATAACATATTCTTATTCTTATGTTTCCTGGTAAAAATGTTCTTTAAATATTGCATGAGAAAATTTTCTTTTCTTTAAATACATTATCCATTTAAAAGCGACAATTTCATTTAAGCACAAGCTGTGGTAAACATTTTCCATATTATGCGACAGTGACCATCATGACCAACACAGTACAGGGGCTACCATAAGCTCTTAGAGCTATATAATTAGGTTATATCCATTGTGCGTAAGGAACAGATGTATGCAAATCAAATGTATGTCTCTTGCGCACAATGGAAATAACCTAGCTCTAAGAGCTCATGGTAGGGCCCCGGGTCGTGTCGTCTGACAGCTCCTTACGTGGTGGCTGGCTGATATAAAGCTACTATATTGTTGCTCTCTACCTACCCTCCCTCTTCCAGTGAACTCGCAACGTTGTGCAACAACAGCAATATTAATAAAGTAGAAAAAGCGGTGTTTGCGCACGTCACTCTCGTAAGTTAGTGCGCCGCACCGCAGACGTACCGCGTGAGCGGCGCGCGGCGTGATTACAGTGGCGCTGTAGTTATTGTAGCGCGTGGTATGCGAACACTGCATTCACGCGGCAGGGGCCAGGGCGCGGCACGGTGAGACGCGGTGTGGCCGTGCGGTAAGTATTGCACTGCTAACAAGCATAAAAGGTGTACCTGTTGCAGCGTTATAAAAAAGAAAAATAATAAACCGTTTTAACGCAACGATAACGTATAATTTTGTATTAAAAACAAACACCGAAAATATAAAAAAAATAAAAAGGTAAAACACATTATTAAAAAAAAAACCCAACTAGCAAAGCAGTCCTATAATCTGAGCATATATCTCGAAAAAGATATATAAATGAGTTAAAAAGGTTTTAGCGGTGACAGCGTGTTGTATAAAAAAATCAAACCGACTTCCTGAACAAAAAACTACAAACCAAAAAATAACTTTCTTTTCGACACCGACTTCGGAAAAGAAAGTTATTTTTTGGTTTGTAGTTTTTTGTTCAGGAAGTCGGTTTGATTTTTTGTTAAAAAGTTTTTTTATTTTTCTCTTTTTAGTTTTGGTAGGTACCTCCAATTAACATGATAATCATTTATGGCCAAAGTACATCTCATGACGATTCCAATAAGCCCAAGCACGACTAGGATACATTGTTTTATTTCAGAGTTCCAGTGCCTACCTTCCGGCTTCATCATCAGAACAGTTCAATGGTACAATTTTCATCAGTACCATTCATTTATAAGTATTTGCTTAATCATAGTCTGTTAACTATTCGAGATATTTTATACCCGTGACATACTTAGCATTAAGGAGTTTCAGTGGCCATCTTTGGTCTTCTTCATCAGTTCCACTTCACCAAATTATACTTTCTGAGTGCAAGTGATTGCATTGTTGGTGAAAATACCAAAATCACTATATAAATGCCTATAATATTTGAGGAGTTCCCTCGATTTCTCTAGGATCCCATCATCAGATCCTGACCTGCTGACTATGGGACCAACTAGGAAGTATACCCTTCAAAACAAAAGAAGATTTTTTGAAATCGGTCCAGGCGTCTTTGAGTAATCGGGGAACATACATAAAAAAAAAAATTTTACTTTACCGACGAATTGAGAACCTCCTCCTTTTTTTGAAGTCGGTTAAAAAGCGTTTGACAATACAATTTTGCTCTATAAGCTTATAGGACAAAAATGACCCATAAATAAAGAATGTAAACGTTTACTACACCATTTTAATCAACCTTTATAGTATGTGCTATAGCAAGCGCTAATATCACTAGTACAGAATAATACTGCTGTATAAAATTGTTAAAAAATGCCTTTATTCATCTTATTTGCGTTATATAGGTTACAAATGAACTGCTATAATCGTTTCGTTTTAGCAGTGATGAACACTCAACTATAAGGCGACCTTGTCGTATTGAGGATATTCTGATCGTTGCTATAGTACTTAGTACGTTAGTAGTTACAAAAAACTCTGCAATAGAGCGATTTTGTGATGTAGCTTAGTTCCAGAGTATTACTATGTAATGTAACTGTACTTTATTGGTTTAGAGATGACTATTATAGTTTTACTAATAAGCATTTCACACAAACACTTTTTTAGAGCAAAATTGTTGTGTAATGACTTTTCAGTTCCTATAATATGCTTGTTAGTATCATGACAGAGTATATGTTTCTTTAATAACACAAAAACGACACGTAAAAGTGGATACATGTTGCTATTAAATAACAATAATGTCCTTAAAAAGATTTTTTATTTCACTTTTAAAACCATTTTCAGACATTTTTATATGATGCTATAATGGCGCTTAAAACTCGAAGTCCCTTTAATTGTTTTTTTTTGTGAAAACTCAACAATTCAAGGGGGCCACGTAAATTTATTTTATGGTAAACCTAACCATAGTTTATCCGTAAAATTGCGGTCGCACATCATTTGACGCTAAAAACAGATATAATACTGAAAAAAAAGGTAAACAATAATATAAATTGCTTCAGTCCCTTTATAAATATTAAATAAATATATTTTGTTAAGTCTTTACACTCTCATGATAGAAGAATACATGGTGAGTGAATAATGTGAGGTAAAGAAAACATAAACTCTCGTATGGTATGAAAAAGTACTATGAAAGATCCTTAAAGGTGTTTATTAACCAGTACATCACTATATTGTGACCCGTGAACTGTAACATAGCGAGTATATGACTGATTTGCCATGTGTAACATTGTTATTGGTTCGTTTTAACACTGAATGGAGAAATAAATGCGCCACTTTCGTATAAAATACACCTTCTTTGGGGTTTTATAGGACCAAAAACAGTGTTGCCTAAAACGTTCTATGGCTTATTATACAACCAATTTTTGTAACTTGGGAAGGAAGGATACAATGGTCAATATCGTATTAATTATTTTAAATATTTAGTAAAATGAAAACATGAGTCAAGTTATGGCAAGCTTTAAAGGTATAAAGCTGGATTCACGTGCCTGATCTTCAACGCAGTTGCAACCGGTTTAATGATGGCATAAGCACACAAGTAAAGAACGATACTATAACGTGATATAAGTAAGGAAATAATAGCTATTTATGCAACTGTTACGTTATGGACGGTCTTTTAATACGAGTGCCATTTTTCGGTACAAGCGTAGCGCGTACCGAAATAGGTGGGCACGAGTTATTAAAAGACCAATAACGTACAGTTGCATACAAGATTTTATCTACGAAGGAAGGAATAAAACACAGATATAGACAAATAAGTATTTCAGGAAGTGTGTTTAAGTATTTCATTTCTCATATACATGTCTTGATTTTTGTGGTAGTAAATTATTTGTAGCCGCAACTGCTCTATTTGTTATATCTGGTGGTGTATTTTCAATATCACTTGATGTTGAAGACATTTTTAATAAAATTTGAAACAAAATAACTATTTTCCCGCGTCCATTTTTTATTTAGTCATTATTAGGTATAAGGCAAAGATCTTGTAGCCGCAACAGCCAAATAGTATACGATATTTTTTTTCTAAACTTGTTCCATTTTTAAAAACATCATTTACATTGTCTCGATTTCGAAGTAATATTATAGGTACCTGGCTGTATGTTCAGAATGTCTTTGCTTGTGTTTAAAAATTTATGACGATTCACATAATGCAATCCGATGTCGTTATGGGTATCATAATGATACCGCTGTCAATTTTATAATTCGAATATAACGAAACCGTAGTAGATAAAAGTTTTTTCAACACACTTGCTCATTGAATAATTTTTGGCGCTTTTGCGAAAAAAAAAACACAACTCGTTATCACTGTTAAAAATGCTCGGGTCGCAAGAGCGCCTCAGCGGTAATTACCAACATTACACACTTGTACCATAATGTATAAATTAACAACGGTAACTTAAAAGGTAAGCTACGTTCAAAACAAACTAAATTAAAAGTATGGTAACAGCCATTCGTCGTGGCTCTGGATAAACAAAACAGCCTTCCGTAGAACCTCTCTTCAAAAACTCAGGACCTTTTTAAAAAATATGTACGGAACCCGTTGAAAGTTAAATATGTTCTGAATCCCAAATACTACAGGTACTCCAGAGGTCATTCGTCCTGTCCCGGGGGTAAACAGCCGAAGTCGACTCAACTGACATGACAGGCAAGGAAACGGACCATCAAAATTATGGAACCAAAAGGGTCTGAAATACCAGAAGAAAACGACATTCTAAAGAACAATTAGGAAGAATAGTCATTACGTACCAGTTTTGATTCCATGATGCACAAACTCTTGTCAGCGACAAGGTTTTTTTATGATTAGCTAGTCACTAGTGTTGGCAGAACCGTCCAGTCCTGCAATCTGTCGCACGGCAACAGTGGCATGCGAAGGTAGCGAAACGATAGTTGGTGAGTCTGACAGAGCTCAGTCGCAGAGACATGCGGTCCGCGATAAGGGTCCTCGGCCTAACGACAAGGAATGAGTTCCTACCATTTCCGCACAAGAATTGACATAGCCATGGTCATATTGTTGCTGGCAATTTTAAAAAACACTTTTAAACAGGTACTTTAAAAATACCAATAATTAATTTAGTAGATGATTTTAGACCCAAACATTTTTTAGAAACCCCTAAGACGACCCACTGACCAAAATTCTCACTGTCCGAACCATAGATATAGTATGTACAAGATATACAGAGTCAGATGACATACGAAACCAAAAAAATAAAATCTATGTGTGAGGGAATTGTCCATGTGTTAGTAAAAAAAGTCCATGTTCAGTATCGACATCGATACTTGGTGAACACAATAAGAAACACAATTAGAGGGTTGTTGAATATATTGAACTGTAATCAGAGCTGGGCAAAATACACAAATAAAAAAATACTATCTCGCATGTATTTAAAATACAAAATATTCTTAAGTCGTGTATTTGAAATATAAAATACATAATACAGTATTTTAACTATTTTATTTAAAATATAAATTACAAAAGAAAAGTCCATCATCCATCGTGACATTCGTAATAATAAAATTAAATAATACACAGAAGTTTCGTGAAAATAACCGTTTTGAATCACAAGTAAAATTTCAAAACCCCCAACACATGTTTATTTCATGCTACATAATTTATCTAGTATATAGTAGACACGCTTCGATCGGCAATCTATTGAACACCTAATTATGACACGATATCTTGCGAAAACACCCCGATTCGAACACTTAAACGCCCATAACTTTTGAACGGCTAAACCGATTTTATTCAAAGATAGCTAAGAACACTCTTGATTAAGGCACCTTTAAAAAAACGAAATCAAAATTGGTTCATTCGTTTGGACGCTATGATGCCACAGACAGACACACAGATGATGCTGTGTCAACACACGTAAAACTTATATCACCCTTCAAAAACACCGCACTACCATAACTACAAAATACCGCAGTGCAATTTAATTTGAAATTGACGACATGGTTGGCGTTGTTGGGTTTGATAATAAACTATGTACACAGTCCTCATATTTAATACAAACCCAGACACATACGTAATGATCATCATAGATAGTTGCGACAAACTAGTAGTATGATCAAATACCACGTCATTGCCAAAACCAATTTCATTTTCTTTTATATATGTATACAGATTATTATTTACACAACAGAAAAATTTGCTGATATCCAGAGCACTGATGTATTCTAGACACTGTAAAACTAATAAATGCAAACAATATAATGACATTCCTAAACCTACTCAAAGCATCAAAACTTTTCGAATCATTTTGAAGGCTAATATAGTAAACATGCAACTTAAAGTACAGTTTAGATAAACACATCTTCTCAATCCTAACTTAAATCTATTTTAACAAAACTTGACTAAATAAGTTTGTATTCATGTCATGATGTCACTAAAAAACGATTAAGTTTTTATCGATACTAGTGACGTCACCGCTTTGTCAAGCCCTAGCGTAAACAAACAATTTACTTTTTTACATAACACTTTAGTATATTTCGTATATTTAAACAGAATTTGCGACTGTTTAAATATAAGAAATATACATATATAAAACAATGAAAACCAATATACTATTATAAGAATTTTTTTTCTGAGCCGATTACTAGCAGAAATTTGTCAAAATATGGTTCGAAACAATCCAAGGACAAAATTGTATTTACCTATGAAACGTGTATTTATTGGGGTTATTTCGCCTTGTAACGTCACATTCACCCACAGAACAAGCGATCATAGTTGCATAATTAATAATTATCAATTGATATCTTAAGATTATTTTTAAATGCACGAAATTCACCGCCGCATAAAATAGATGGGACGCTATACTCTTACTCGCGATAAACATGAGATATCGGTACTTCATTCACTCTCTGTTTTTCCCTTGGGAGGTTTGTACTTGATTAGGATTTCTCGCTCGCACGCTTACTGTATCTTTTTACGCGCTTAAAAATCTAAATCTATGGTCCGAACCCGGAAAAATGTCTTCTGTTTTCTTGACAAACGAGATATGAAAATTTGAATAATTGTAACCAGCCTGCTTTGACAAATTAAAAAGTGGCAAAAGCAAAGCGTATTGTAGCGATCACGCTACATTGTGTACTAAACCAAATACAAATTTGTCAATAATTCTCACAAACTACCCGCGAACCTCCGTGCTATGCAAGCTTTATAATACATGTCGGCCAGGTCACCTTGGTAAACAAATCAAGTAACATATTAGCTTGAACTTGCGACCACGAGCCTCAGTGGCTCTACACTAGACACTCTATCACTTTAGCTAGAAGGTTCAGCCAGCAGCGAGCAGCATGCACCAATAATCACAGAAATCATTTATTCAGTCATATTTATAAGGCAACATTACATTACCACGTAGGTAGGTAATGTACCTATACAATTATGGTATTGTATGTACTGGAAATATTTGAATCTAAACTATCTCGTCAACCTAACCAAACAATAGAAATTAATCAATATCTAATTTAACTAAATGACTACACGACGTTCAACCATCTGGTTAAACGTTGCATTCAATGACTTGGCTAGTTGTCCTTTAGCCATTTAATTGGATGCCGGCGTTTAATGAACACATGCCTAGGCCAGGCATCCAATTAGCTGGCTAATTTAACCAGATGGCTGTGACATATACATTCGTCACGAGAATATAAACGTACCTATTTCTATGTACTTATTAAATTTTCCATAAATTAACAGTATCCGAGAGCACCAGTGTGAAAATGTAGTTTTCATGTAAGTCTCACAAAACTGATAACGCGTAGGAGTTTCCGAATATTTTTCCTAAGATAATGGCAGTCGCCGTGGGAGGCTTCGAAATAAGCTAGTACATAAATTAGCGCAAACAGGTGACTATAACATGTTTGTGTATTAAATAACATAATATTCATTACATGCTTCATTTCCTACTGTTTACCTAGTAAAAGCTTACTTTGTGAAGTATTTTTCAGAATTTTCCTCATTCAGCACTCAGCCCAATAAATTTCTCCGGAGTCGAGCGGGATGGAGGCGGCGGCCGGCGCGGCGGCGGCGTCGAGCGCGGATTTAACCACCCCTGAAATGTGTCGATACGCATTACATCCGACACTAGCACATGTACTTAATGCCTATAACTACCGAGTGAGAGACTGTAATGAACGCAGGCGACGCCAAATGAAATAAAACGTGCACCCTGCACTATTTAGTGCTAATGTATTCTAACGGCAAGACCACTCTCTACTTTGGAGAGTGTCTGTGCGACCGAACTATAAACATATTATTACAGCTTCTGATACGGGATGGAGAGCAGAGCGGTGTGGAGTGTGGCGGCATTCGCCTGTTATCTAAGATTGCTGTCATCGTCGACCCCACGTGGCGAGCCGAAGATCATCAGAGAGGCTCTCGCCACGGGTGGCCTGACTGTCCCGCGGACGTGGCGCGGCGACCACTGGTGACAGCGCTGTGCGGCGAGAAGTCTGCAGTGCACGGGTCGGGTGCAGGACGACGACCTGCGCCGGAATTAACGCCGCGCGCCGTCCCTGCACACACACACTCTACTACACGTGCATCTCGCTAGCGCTCGCCAGTCGCCAGGAATATATCTAGTCCGCAAATATTGACCGCGATTATACTCACTCACGCTTCTATTTCAGTATTTGTTTGTCTCAGATTAATGTTTGGTCGCGTGCTCTTGGAATCTTCGCAGTGTCGCTGTTTTCAGATCTGTCTTCAACAACAAAATTTTTGATAAGAAGGCATTAGGCTTTAGCCGAATGGATTTCATGAGACTTAGGTACACGTCTGAAATACGAAAAAAGCTATAGAGCAGCTCAACACGCCCTCGCAGTAAGCTCACTCAAATTATATAGAAAGTTAATTCCCTCACGCTTCTATCGACAATCTATTGAACACGTTATTATGGCACGATACGAGTATCTTACGACAAGAAAAAATTCAAAATTTAAAAAACCCCCCGACACATTTATCTTTCGAAAACATCCCGATTCAAACAGTAAAACGCCTAAAATAAACCTATATCAAAATCGGTTCATCCGTTGAGGCGCTATGATGCCACAGACAGACACACAGATACACAGCAACACACGTCAAACTTATAACACCACTTTTTTTTGTCGGGGGTTAAAAACACCCCGATTCATACAGCAGAACGAACGCCCATAAGTTTTGAACGGCTGAATCGATTTTCATCAAACATAGCTAAGAACAATAAGAACGCTTTCGATAAAGTAAACTTTCAAACAAAAAAGAAAACAAATCAAAATCCGTTCATCCGTTTAGGAGCTGTGATGCCACAGACAGATACACAAAAACACACACACAAATACACAGATACCCACGTCAAACTTATAACACCCCTCTTTTTCCGTCGGGGGTTATAAAATCAAGGAAATTAGTGGTGATATAATTTATAAGACTACGTGATATCAGTCATTCTCAGATGTAAGAATTACAAGTAAAATTTCAAAATTTAAACAACCCCCCGACACATTTATGTTGCGAAAACATCCCGATTCAAACAGTTAAACGCCCATAACTTTTGAACGGCTGAACCGTTTTATTCAAACATAGCTAAGAACACTCTCGACTCAATCACCTTTCAAACAAAAAAAACTAACTCGAAATCGGTTCATCCGTTGAGGCGCTATGATGCCACAGACAGACACACAGATACACAGCAACACACGTAAAACTTATAACACCCCTCTTTTTCCGACGGGGGTTAAAAACACGCACAAATGAGTGACCTGCCTCAACACGAGACGCGGTCGCACCAGATAGCAGCGCAGCGCAGCGACAGCGAGGTGGACGGTGCGGCGCGACTTTGCGAGTGCGGCCTGCGACCTGTGACGTCACGCGCTGCATCTGGCCGCAGTACCACTGCGACCTGTGACGTCACGCGCCGCATCTGACCGCAGTACAACTGCGACCTGTGACGTCACGCGCCGCTTTTGGCCGCAGTACCACTGAGCCTGCTCGCTGCTGCCACACTCGCATGTGCTGTGTCTGCACTCACTACTTTTGCCAACTCATAAATAGCATTCATAATGTCCATTAAAATAAAAGGGTTAATTAACTAGCAATTCTTACTATTCAATTCCTTAGACCGTAGTGCACGGCATCTGATCCCAATCCAAAAATTTGACAGTCACAGAATAGTACTTACGGGAGCTCTGTAGTTTGGATCGTCAATTCTCGGATTAGGATAGGATGCAGTGTGCATCGGTAATCTTAAATTTTGAATAGATAAACCAAACAGAGAGGAAAATTACTAACTACACTGACAGGAATTTCAAACTACACCAAACAAATTATTGAGGTATACTCGTACAATTGTTTCAAAAATAATAACATTTTTAGGCTTAGTAGGCGTTTCGGCCGGTGAGTTTCGTCCAATCCGGTCGAAACAGGAATTTCATTATTATTAATATTTTTGGTTATGTTCAACATCTAACTAAAAACTAAAAAAGCAAAAGAGGAAGTTATATTTTTATCATGGTATTAAACTTTCTACCGATTTTATGTTTCTGTCGTTACTTTGCCTCTAAAAAAAGATTCGTCTGAAACACCACTCAAAAATATTAATAATAATGAAATTCAACTGATCTGATTCTAATGAATTCTTTTCAACTGATTTTAATCGAATTTTTGATTTTGATGTCCTTAAACACTAGTAGTCACTGATCCGTAGGTGCCAAATATGAAATAACACTATATTTTTCGCCATACACCTGCGAAAAATATCGATAGGTGCCGTATGTGGAATACCTCTGGTGCCATTTTTTACGCTTTTAATTGATGTAAAAGACTGATTATTGTGATTTATGTATACTGTTCATTGTTGTAATGGTATTAAGCTTTATCTTTTTCCAAAAATTGCCTGACTTATACTTAAATACTATATAACCCTACCTAAGGTTTTTCATTCTGACTTTTGACATTTGCTTAAAAAAAAGTATAGTCCGAAACACCACTCAAAAATATTAATAATGATGAAATGCCTGTTTCAGCCGGATGGGGCGAAACTCATTGGCCTACGCCTACTAAGCCCTTTTTTTACACATAGATAATGTAGCAGCCCATCAGTAATAAAAGTCAAACATGATAGCATTGCAGTTCATACGCGCACACTGCAGCATAAAATACCCTGACCCTCGCGTCACAAATAGCGTTCAATTTCAATATTAGGAGAGCCCAGCCTTACTAAAGCACTATACGAGTATTATATATTAGAGTTATTTAGTGCTAGTGTTACACTGACAGTCGATACATGAATGAACTCTCCAAATAAGTTACAGGAAGTCCTGGAGGGTGGTATGAACAGTTCCCAGTCCCAGTCCCTTATGATTATCAATCAAGTAGTGGCACAAATAGGCACAAGGCGGACTATCATTAGTGCGACACGCTCAGCAGTAATCGTTATTGTTTGTGCGTAAACAAGGCGCAGATAAGCAGCAGACATTACCGAACTATGCTAATAGACGGCCGCCCATTCTACTGATAACTAATAGTTGAATGCATTTTTAACTCGACAAGGAAGGCGTCGTATTGGGAATAGATATAGACAAAACGTGCCTGTTTTGATGAGTAATGGAGCAGGTATGTGTTGGGGACCAGGGATCTGCACTGACAGGAGACCACTGGTTCTTGTGTCACAAGTACCGATATTGTATTGAGTTATTTAGTGTAGCTGGCAGCAGAGTGTGTATAGAAGCCGTAGTTACGGACAAAAGCTGCCAAATTAGATGGTCTACAGCTTCCAAGATTGGGTTGCTTTTGTGAGACGGAAGCCAGTGACCTTCGCATGGTACACACAGCTTGTTTCGGAGTGACTTGAGTATTTACGTAAACTTAATTAAAACTAAGTTCTCAAACATACTGGCTCGTTGGTGTAATGCTCGCGAGCGCTGAGAACTGCGGAGCACGAGCTCCTGGGTTTGATTCCCAGCTCGGCCAAAGAGTTAATGCGTTTTCGGGTAAAACAGACGTGTTTTCGTAAGTCAATCTCATTGCAGCGCAGACCGTGTCATCGTTAAGAGCCATATTCAATGTGAGGAAGTCTATGTGCCGGGTAAACCGAGAGCCTAGTTCGAGTTTTTATACTTACTCGTTCGCTTATGTATAATTGACACGGTGCTTAACCAGTTCGAATACAAATTGACGTGAAAGTTAACGCGATCAAGTAAGTATAAAAAAAACTTTTTGCAAAATAATACGTCGGTGTCTTTTGTAGGTACAATTTTTTTTGCGTTATGGACACCGACTTCAAAAAATAAAGTTATTTTTCACTTTGTAGTTTTGTATTTGGAAGTCGGTAGTATTTCTTTGCAAAAAGTTTTTTTTAATTTTTATTTTTTAGTTGTACCTACCTAATAGGCAAGTTAGTAAGGTAACTATAACGCCAGAATAGATTTCATGAAACTTGAACATAACCGGTGAAATGAGAGATCTGCGTACCCCTTAAGAGCGTACTGGCGTGATGTTATGTTATGAAATGGTATAAACAATAAACAGACATGCGATTGCAGCAATCCCAAGAGATTTGCCGTTATTTATTGAAGAGTTATGTTGTATATCTTATAAGTTCTTCATCAGATCTTCACCAAATTAAAATGGGACCAATTTCGGAACATACACTAGAAAAAAAAAAAATTCAAGATCGGTCTACAATTGATCCGTCAATTATGGACCGATTTTGATTATTTTTTTTATATATATAAGTAAAAATACACAAAAAAAAAAACAAACATAATGTCGAACATAGAACCTCCTCCTTTTTGGGAAGTCGGTTAAAAACTGGCACTAAGGCCACAGAGCGTTAATTAATTGATTATCTAATCTAACGTATTAGCGGAGAGTGGAGCTCATCGCATGTCAGTAATGAATGAAGATAGACGCGGCAATGTAACGAGACGTGCGCTAGACGGAGTGTAGCTCACTCGCGAGTGCCTGCCGGCAGGCGCCGGGCGGAGGCCTGGATTGAGCTAGATAGTCTTCGTCAAAGTAACGAGACGTGCGCTAGACGGAGTGTAGCTCACTCGCGAGTGCCTGCCGGCAGGCGCCGGGCGGAGGCCTGGATTGAGCTAGATAGTCTTCGTCAAAGCCAAAATGTATCATATATTACGTAAGTATCTGAAAGCCACGAATGTCACTAGCGACGACTCTAGCTTATTGTAGAGAGGGTACATACACCTCACAACATGAAGAGGTGTTCGAACGGTTCAGGTTACACAATTTCGCAATTCTAATGTACATTAAGCAATTGTAATAGTGCATACCGGTTCAATGAATTGCAGTACATAAGTGTAGCAAGCGGACGCCCGCGCCGCGCTAGGCGCAGGAATGTTAATAATGTACATTAAGCAATTGTAATAGTGCACACCGGTTCAATGAATTGCAGTACATAAGTGTAGCAAGCGGACGCCCGCGCCGCGCTAGGCGCAGGAAATGTAACTAATGTTTATTATGCAATTGTAATAATGCACACCGGTTAGTAGTACATAAGTGTAGCAAGCGGACGCGCGCACCGCGCTAGGCGCAGGAAATGTAACTAATGTTTATTATGCAATTGTAATAATGCACACCGGTTAGTAGTACATAAGTGTAGCAAGCGGACGCCCGCGCCGCGCTAGGCGCAGGAAATGTAACTAATGTTTATTATGCAATTATAATAATGCACACCGGTTAGTAGTACATAAGTGTAGCAAGCGGACGCCCGCGCCACGCTAGGCGCAGGAAATGTAACTAATGTTTATTATGCAATTGTAATAATGCACACCGGTTAGTAGTACATAAGTATAGCAAGCGGACGCCCGCGCCGCGCTAGGCGCAGGAAATGTAACTAATGTTTATTATGCAATTGTAATAATGCACACCGGTTAGTAGTTCATAAGTGTAGCAAGCGGACGCCCGCGCCACGCTAGGCGCAGGAAATGTAACTAATGTTTATTATGCAATTGTAATAATGCACACCGGCTAGTAGTACATAAGTGTAGCAAGCGGACGCCCGCGCCGTGCTAGGCGCAGGCAATGTAACTGATGTTTATTATGCAATTGTAATAATGCACACCGGTTAGTAGTACATAAGTATAGCAAGCGGACGCCCGCGCCGACTTAAGCGCAGGAAACGTTGCTTACGGCTCGGTTGCGTCGCGTCACGCTCGCGCCACGTCTTACCACGCTGCATTATGCTGCGCTGCGCTGCACTTCACTGAGCTCACACTTGCTGTCAAACACCGCCGGCGCGCCGCCGGTTACGTACTTTGTGACCGCAGCAAGAGGCAAAGAAAGTCTACAACACGTAATTTGTTTTGCAGATGCGACTTCATCATTATCATCAGCCTTTTAATATTCCCACTGCTGGGACACAGGCCTCCCCTCTGTTAGAGAGGAAATTGACCTTAATCCACCACGCAGGCCCAGTGCGGCTAGGTGGATGTCACATATCTTCGAATTTTTGGTTATGGGACATGTCTGTGCCGTTGCCAGACAAGGAGACTTACGAACTAAAAAACATTCACAAACACTAAATCTATTACAACTGTTACTTAAAAAAAACATTGTAGGCTGTTGTACAGTAGGCCACACGTACTGTGTAGGAAAGAACCCAGTATAAGCTGGCCTTTTTCTTAAACTCAGTACTAAGCTAGGCCAGCTCAAGGTCTGACTCTGCACAGCACACGCTCGAGGAGTGCCCTGCGTGGGCCTATGACCGGCAGGTCTTTGTCGCCAGGATCGGGCGAGACCTGTCTCTGCCAGCAGTTGTGAGGGCCATGCTGGCGGAGACAGAAAATTGGAGGGAAATGGCCTCCTTCGGTGAGACCGTAATGGTCCAGAAAGAGACAGCCACGCGGGATCGTGAGAGGGCCGATCCCACTCGGAGAAGAAGAAGGCGTCGGGGAGGCAACCGCCCCGATACCTAAAACGCTGAAACCCCGCGCATCATAAGCTGGCGGGACTCTGGGGTCGCAGGCGCTCAGACTGGGGACTCTGTCCACCCATCAAGTGACTCCAGGAAAGACGGTGGCCCATTGATCACGTGCTGCCATGCAAAGCGAGGCTCCGAGGAGACATTTTTTTCAGTCTCCCCAGGGATTGGGACAGGGTTCCGGGTTGGTCTTTTAAGAGGTAACGGGGCCTCCTCCATGTGCTTATGGTGTTCACCGGGGTGGTTTTAGGGAGGTAAAAATCCTACACTCAATGGGTTTTTCCCCAAAAGTCCAGGAGAGTTTTAAAAAAAAAGCCCGCTCAAGGTCAAAGCGTTACGACCAATTGACCCAACGTGCGGTAGGCAATATGGTAGCGATTTATTATGCAATATAACAATGCACATTATAAGAATGTTTTCAATTCTGTACCTACCTGTTTCCATGTAGTATGTATTTAATGAACAGGTGTTCTCCAATCTCCAGATAATAGCTATCACACAAGAATTTCTATTTCGTTCGGCACTGGTGTGAGTTATGTTGTGCTGCGCTGCAGTACGCTACGATTACTGACACATTGATTACGGTCCCCTCCCCCTCCCCAAACACGAGCGCCCTCAGTACCGCGGCGAGCAGATAATTGCATACCACAGAGATACGAGCTACGCACACATTGTTACCTGACAATTTACGACAACTAACGAACTTCCGATCAAAAGAAGATACGAGTACCAATAAACGAATAGATGCTCGGATTATTTTAGGTTTATACCTAATCGTATCATACTCGCCCCACAAAGCCGAGTATAATTTAATATATAAACAGTGGGACAGTCAGCCGTTGCGCGTGTCGCTGTGTATCCATGTATTTGCTCTCGGCTTCTGCCAAACAATGGACCATAAAAAGTATTTCATATGGCAAAACGTCAGTTTCACAGAATCTAAAGGGAAAACTTTTCGGCTCACGGGAACGTAATGCTTGCTGACAACCGCCAGGTGTAAGCATCTGTAAAATTAGGAAATGTTTCCAAGTTTTCCAATTGAATTTTGACTTTAATGATAAATCAAAGTATTTTAGATAAGAACGTAGACAGGTATGAGATGGTGTTGTACCAGTGCCGGCTGACGCAAGCGACGTGGAGGGCATTGTGTTGTGCACAGTCTGTGAACACGAAGGAGGAGTCTACGTCACGCGCCCGGAGGCCTTCACATTGAGCTTCAGCGTCGCCTCGGGTGGATCTACCTCGCCTTACTGTGTACCGTAGGGAATAAAAAAACAACATTTGTCCATGTGTCCCCAGTGGTAGTGTTATAACGGCGCACGATGTACGGCGCCACCCCCGCCGCCGTCAATTAGTTGCTCGTTACAGTTTATTGAGTGTCCCTCATTATCTCCACAACATTATTTTATAATCATGTCCACAGAACATGTACGGGCCACTTAGCGTGGGCGAAACACATCTTATAAAACATTTTTATTAATCCAGTCACTAGAGATACTCGTTATTAATGTGAGTAGTGTAAACAGGAAGTTTTTCTGTTTCAGCGCTTCGCAGAAACTAAAACGTTACGTTATGAAATATCGTACCACCGCGAGCGCGAGCACGAGCTCGAGCACGACGGTCGCGAGTGTTGCGACAGCGGGATGTTTTCACGGAAAATGTGAAGAAATGCTCCGCTCACCACATTTATTTGGGTTATTTGAAAATTTTAGGTGTCTGTCATGATAGTGACATATTATATAATATTATAAGCAGAACTTGTTGTTGGTAGTGGTGGTACCCACCGATTAATATAAAAGCGTGCGCTCGAGCGAGTATCGGTCATTTGCTCCTGAGTCGTCGCACGGTAATGTTATCGGTACCTACGCTACTTGCAGTAAGTTCGTTCCATATATGCTGTTTTGGCTCTTGTTTTATTGTTTCGTGTTTAGAATATTAACGGTTGTTTGTGATTGCTCGAATTTTAATGATTCGTTGAAATATTGTTAAAATTAAGTCTATTCTGAATTAAATTAATTTTAGGTTGTTTGAATTGTTTTTTTTATTTGGTTTTCCTTTCTGGTCGCTAATATCAGAAGTGGGATTCAGCCTATTTGCTCATAATTATTAGCCTTGATACCTACACAAACAGCCGTTGATTTCAAATAAAAATGCCACTTGAAGAGCTAATTAGTACGCCGCCTCGCTCTGAGGGTAGGCGTAGCCGTCGCAGTGAATCGCGACAAGACTATAGGCATGGGTCACGATCGCCTCACGGTAGAACTCGTTCGCGCCGTGATAGAACTCATTCACGGTCACGTCATAGTAGAAATCGTTCGCATTCGCGTCGTGACAGGACTCACTCGCGTTCACGTAATGGTGACAGTCATAGTTTGCGAGAAAGGTCTAGGTCACGTACACATCATCATCGTGGTAGATCTCGATCCAACCCTCATGATATGTCTGTGAAAAATGTGTTGGGCACTATTATGTCGCGATTGACTGCTATTGAGACAAACACAGCTAGTGGTTCGCGTGTTACGCCGTCAATTCGTGATAGCACACCCCCTTTAGATAAACATAATGTTTCGACGACCCAAGCGCTTGTTGATGTGTTGGGGGTATTAACAAAAAATAAGTCTAACAACTACTACGTGTCAAATTTTGATCCCGCTATAAACAATTTTGAGGTGTGGTGTAGCGAAGTGGACAGGGCTAGGCATGTGAACCATTGGGACGATCTTGAGTGCTTCTCGCGTGTGGCTCATTGTTTGAAAGGTGACGCAAAAACCTGGCTAAACGAGTGGGCTACAAATGATCGTTCATGGTCCAATTTCGTTAAGGAATTTAAGTCGTTGTGTCCGCAAAAGATTAATTATGCCCAAACTCTTCATGAAGTCGTAAACACCACGTCCGACAAGTTTTCGTCCTACGCAGAGTATGCGCGTCGTTCGTTATTAAAATTACGTTTAGTGAAAGGGTTAAGCGAAGAACTTATGGTTCAAATAGTGGTTCACAGTATCAGTGATGTACAGGTACGTGCAGCTGCTATCAATGCTGACCTAACGTCAGAATGCCTAGTTTCCTTTTTAGCTAATTATGTAAAGCCTACTCGTAAGTCTGATAATCGTTACCCAGATAAATCAGTTTCATCCAGTTATACGACCAAAAGGCGTAATTCTAACGGCCCCAGTAAATCTGAAATCAAATGTTTTCATTGCGGCCAAACAGGGCATTATAAAGATAAGTGCCCCAAGAAGCGTAATGTCAATGATAAAGACGGTAGTAGTAATAATGCTAGACCGATTTGTTCTTTCTGTAAGAAGGTAGGGCATAAAGAAAGTGACTGTTTTGCTAAGGCTAGGACAGAGTCTCAAAGCAACAATAACAATCCACGTAAAGTTAATTTGTGTAGTGAACTTTCAACCGCGAAGGATAACAACGATATAAATACAGCCGTGATACAGGGAATACCAGTTGATATTCTTATAGATAGTGGCGCACTTAATGTATCGTTGATATCATCAGCGGTAGTGAATTATTTTTCCGGTTCGCGTAAACAAATTAAGTGTTCTTTGAAAGGATTGAGTGATAAAGAGGTTGTTGCTCGCGAATACATCACTTTGACTGTCGAGTTAAGTAATATCGCGCTTGAAGTAGATTTTGTCATAGTACCCGCGTCGTGTATGAATACACCCATTATCATAGGGACGGACGTACTAAATCGCGACGGTGTCACGTTTATTCGCACAAAACATGGACAGTACTTGACTCATGTATCGGATAAGGTACTAAACGAAAACGCTGTGAGTGTTAATGAACCTGACAAAATAAATACACCTCTCATTGGTGCGGAACTTGTTAAGTTGATGGCTGTGATAAAAGAGTTCTCCCCGTTTTTAATATCTGGTACCGCCACCACTACAGTAAAAACGGGCAAAATGCACATCAAACTGACTAGTGATGTACCAGTGGCATACCATCCGTACCGCTTGTCATACCAAGAGAAACTTAAAGTTCGCGAGATATGTCAAGATCTATTAGACAAAAAAATAATTAGGGAGTCTGACTCAAAGTACGCAAGCCCGGTCATTTTGGTCAAGAAAAAGGATGGTTCAGACAGAATGTGCGTAGATTTTCGTGCTTTGAATCGTGTTACTGTCAGGGATAGGTACCCCCTACCCTTGATTGATGACCACATTGATCGGCTTGGGGGCTCTAGATTCTTCACGTCTTTGGACATGGCATCAGGTTTCCACCAAATTCCTATTGACGAGGACTCGATCCATAGGACAGGCTTTGTAACCACTGAAGCTCACTATGAGTATTTAAAAATGCCGTATGGCTTATGTAAT
The DNA here is from genome assembly GCA_964057195.1 of Orthosia cruda. Taxonomy (NCBI): domain Eukaryota; kingdom Metazoa; phylum Arthropoda; class Insecta; order Lepidoptera; family Noctuidae; genus Orthosia; species Orthosia cruda. The sequence goes on from OZ059837.1 coordinate 40,098,354, forward strand.
TCTCCCACTGTGTATCAGCGTATCATCAACAATACCTTGCGTAAATTTATAGAAGCAGGGAGTGTCCTGGTATATATCGATGATGTGTTGATCCTGAGTTTAACGGTCGATAAGGGCATCACCTTGTTACGCGATGTTTTGAAGACTTTGACGGAGGCCGGGTTCTCAATTAACGTGCGCAAATGCTTTTTTCTTACCACCAAAGTAGAGTATCTGGGCCGCGTCATTAGTCACGGTCAGGTTAGGCCGAGTCCGCATAAAATCGAGGCATTAGTTAACGCACCTATCCCTAGTAATGTCAGACAAGTGCGCCAGTTCTTAGGCCTTGCGGGTTACTTCCGGCGTTATATCAAAGGTTATTCGACAAAAACCGCATGTATCTCACGTCTCACAAAGAAAGACGTAAAATTCGAATGGGGACCTGATCAAAATCAAGTCCGGCAAAATCTTATAAAACTTTTAACTAGCGAGCCCATACTTGCGATTTTTGACCCAAACCTTCCTACCGAGCTGCACACTGACGCCAGTAGTGCAGGATATGGTGCTGTACTTATGCAAGTACACGAGGACGGTGGTAAACGAGTGGTAGCCTATTTTAGCAAAGTCACCCAGGGGGCGGAGGCAAAATACCATTCGTATGAACTGGAAACGTTGGCGGTCGTCAAGGCACTGCAACACTTCCGTCATTATCTGATCGGGATAACTTTTAAAATCGTGACCGATTGCAATGCTTTGAAGGCCACCGAGCGTAAGAAAGATCTTTTTCCACGGGTTGCACGCTGGTGGATTTATCTGCAGGATTTCAATTTTGCGATTGAATATCGAAAGGGCGTGATGATGGGTCACGCGGATTATCTAAGCAGGAACCCGCCAGCGTTGCAAGTCAATAATATTGACAGACCATTGAATTGGGCACAAATAGCCCAGTCGGCTGATTCCGAGACTGCCGATCTCCTCAAAAAACTGAGGGATGGTCTCTTGGACTCCAGTAAGTACGTGTGTCAGAACGATGTGCTCTATTATCGCTACTCACCTGTAGGTGAAGAGTCGCGCTTACTTTGCTATATACCTAAAGGGCACCGGCTCAGTTTATTACGCGTTTTTCACGACGAGCACGAGCACATCGGGGCTGATAAAACTTATGACCTTATTTTAAAACATTTCTGGTTTCCTGGCCTCAGACAATTTGTTAGGAAGTATACTTCCCATTGTCTAATTTGCATTTCCAAGAAACGTGTTCCAAGAGCTCCTCGTCAGCCTATTACGTCATGGGAAAAATCAGACTTACCCTTCAACACGGTTCATGTCGATGCATTAGGTCCTTTACCAGAGTCCAACGGATATAAGTTTGTACTTGTTTTGGTAGATTCTTTTACCAAGTTTTGTTTACTCTACCCTATATACAGACAGGATGCAAGCGAATTGAAACGAGTTTTCAATAGCGCCGTATCTTTGTTTGGGACACCCAAACAGATAGTTTGTGTGGGTCGCATGTTTGAAGCGTCAGCTTTTACCAGTTGGGTATTTGAAATGGGTTGTGAAATCCATTACATAACGCCCGAAATGCATCACTCGAATGGGCAAGTCGAGCGTTATGTGAGAACGGTCCTTAATATGATTCGTGTCGAGAGTGGTAACAAAAACTCCACTTGGTCTGATAGTTTATGTAAAATTCAGTTGGTTTTAAACGTTACAAAGCAGAAAACCACTCAGTACTCAGCTTTGTACTTGTTAATCGGTACTAACGCGACCACTCCTGTGATTCGTGCACTGATTCGTGACATTGCAGCTGAAAACTCCAGTCCAAATCGAGAAGCCATGAGGGAGCTCAGCAGGAGCTCCGCTAAAGGGTCTCTTGACAAAAATCAAGATAGCCAAGACGTCCGGGTAAATCGTCAAAGACGCCCGCCAAGAGTTTTCCAGGTTAACGATCAGGTGTTCGTAATAAAGTATTCTCAGTCTGCTGGGAAGCTTGACGCTGGCATGAGAGGTCCATACCGCGTGACTAAAGTGTTACCAAGTGATCGTTATGAGCTGAGGTTGTTAAGTGGAGCTAGAGGCAAGACAACTCAGGCCGCAGCTCAGTATATGGTACCCTGGAAAGGCGAGTGGTGTTCTGAGAGTTGTGCTGCATATTTTGAAAGTAAGTTTTAACCGAACCGTTATAATTTATTTTATGTTCCAGTAGTACGTGTATGGTGTATGCGTGCGTGTGAATGTGAGGCAGGTGTTTGCCTTACTGGTTGGAACTGGTGGCTGATGCAGCCCAGACTCAGTGCGCTCCCAGGGCTGGAGCCCTAGAGTGCCTGGCTTTGGAAGTCGTGTCGTTCTATGAATGCGCAGTGGGCGCTGTCCCGGAAGTCGTGTACTATGTATACGCATTGGGCGCTGTCCCGGAAGTCGTGTACTATGTATACGCATTGGGCGCTGTCCCGGAAGTCGTGTACTATGTATACGCATTGGGCGCTGTCCCGGAAGTCGTGTACTATGTATGCGCATTGGGCGCTGTCCCGGAAGTCGTGTTCCTCGAACACGCATCAGGCGCTGTCCTGGCAGGCGCAGTCCTGGTGAACTTGTACAAGTTAAAGTATGAGTATGACTGAGATTTGATGTATGATGATGTATGCATACTCATGAAAGTGAAGTGTTTTAATTTTGGTCGTGAAAGTGTATCTTTGTATGAGGGCCTTGTATGCGTGATGAATGACAGAATAGGCAAAGGTGTACATGTTGTCACGTATAATTAACCACTTGTTTCTCATACAGATTGCAATGACGACGACTCTGACGATGTGGGTGAGCCTTCAGGTGCATCTGCTGGTCCCACTGGTGCTTCGACAACGGACGGGACCAAGACGGACGAAAACGGTGGTTAAGCTCTCGCCGTACCTGCCAGTGCTTCCGAAGAAGCCCAAGGTGCAGCCGAGGGCGGTGCAAGATCAGGAGAGGCCGTATAAGCAGAACTTGTTGTTGGTAGTGGTGGTACCCACCGATTAATATAAAAGCGTGCGCTCGAGCGAGTATCGGTCATTTGCTCCTGAGTCGTCGCACGGTAATGTTATCGGTACCTACGCTACTTGCAGTAAGTTCGTTCCATATATGCTGTTTTGGCTCTTGTTTTATTGTTTCGTGTTTAGAATATTAACGGTTGTTTGTGATTGCTCGAATTTTAATGATTCGTTGAAATATTGTTAAAATTAAGTCTATTCTGAATTAAATTAATTTTAGGTTGTTTGAATTGTTTTTTTTATTTGGTTTTCCTTTCTGGTCGCTAATAATATTATTTATTTACAAGCAAAAGTAGTATTAGTACATTATGGTACAAGTGTGTAATGTTGGTGATTACCGCTGAGGCGCCATTGAGAGCCATCTTAAGAGAGCCGAGGACGGTAATCATCAATACACACGTGTATCATACGACGTTTTTCAACACACTTGTGAAGAAAATAATACAAAAAAATCATTTCCAACAGTGAAAACGAGTTGTGATTTTTTTTTCGCAATGGCGGGCAAAACTAATAATTTTCCTTTGCGCGCTCATCTAACCACAGACTACTTAGAGATACTTATGTATCTAACAGTGGCGATCGGCCATAGACTAAAAAGAGTAGTTTTCTTTTTTTTTGGCTTTTCGCGGATAGCGTTTTAGCCACGTACAAAATGGGAAATTTCAAGTTTTCTTTATTACAGACAAAAACAAAAGTTATATTTGAGTGAAAGTTTTATTTATTAAACACGTACAAGTTGAAATTATCTATTTAAATACGAAGTTGCATGAAATGTGTTGCATTTGTACTATTGAACACGATCTTTTTTGTATCGTAACTTTTTTTAAGAACAAAGCAACTCAACCTATAAATTTAAAAAAAACTCTATAACTCACTTGTGAATAATAGCAATGAAAAAGTCACAGTTTGATAACAGGTGTCATTATGTGCCTAATTGCGGTGAATTTAGAGCCACTTTATGAGCAAGTGTGTTGAAAAATAATATTTAAAAAAGAAAACTCAAGATTATCGAATGTGTGAATCTGGCCGAATGGAAGACTCCATTTGGCCAGATTCATAGACCCATCTCAAACACAGTGCCAGTGTGGGGCCCCGTCGCAGGATATGCCCCACCTCCGTGTCTGCCCTTCGTGCCCAGCCACCTGCACCTTTCAGGATCTGAACGTGGCAAATGACAGAGCGGTCCAGGTGGCTACATACTGGTCAGAAAAAGTTTGAGCAGTTGAGTCAAAATTTGAGCTTATCGACACGAAAAGAAGAAGAAAATCGAATGTGTGCCTCCGTAAAATATTTGACTTCTATGGCCATATCGACCGCAAACCTGGTCACTGGTAAAATCGAGGCAAAATGACCCAGAGGCAGAAGCCCTATACGCTGGTCAGATCAAATTCGAATCTTGCTGAATATTAACGGTCACGACCTTCCCCTTCGATGAAGCTGAAACTTTAATTTGTGTATTGTTTGTATTAATGCGAACTTATTTTTTTTAGGCATGTGGCAAATCGTGGCAAGTCATTGAACCATCACAGACACTACAAAACCTTTACGACACCTCTACGCATTTGCTACGGAACCTCTACACCGCCTCTACGCATTTTCTACGGAACCTCTACGACGCCTCTACGCATCAATTATGGATACTCTACGCATTTGGTACGAAATTTCTACGACGCGGCGGCGCCTCTACGCATCGGCTACGGATACTCTAAGCATTTGCTACGCCACCCCTACGAAGTCTCTACGCATCTGCTACGGAAACTTCACAAACACAATGCCGCTACGCATCTGCTTCGGAAACCCAATGATCCCTCTACTCATCTACTAACTATACGGAACTGCTATGCTGGCTTCACGCATTACTGGCAAAACTTAAGACGAATGGATATGATCTCGGGGCTGACAACTACGTTAAGTGTACGTAAATGTATCTGCTAAGCAATCGTGGCGTGAAGCTGAGCCCAGCCAGCGGGTGCGCGCGCGCCGACCTCGGGGCTCGGAACCTGTTTGTGCGCCGGTGCAGGCGCCGCGCGTCGCATGCCAGCTGCCGCCACAGTCCTGTGTAAGTACGACCTACGTACTTAACGTTAACGACGTTAATATTATGCTTTACATGTTTGTAACCAATGATATTCAAATAAACAGATACGTTATACACTCACAAAACAATTGAAAAAGTGTGCCGCATATAGCGGCAGCACACATACACACTTTTCATTCATCTAACATTAAAACATATTTATTTTAATCAATAAATAAATAAATTAAAAATACACACGATGGCATTTTTTTTTTTCATCAAAGCCTATCGCTCTTCGCCATGCGTGACATAAACTAAAGATTAAAGGTCACAATTGTGACCTATTCGAGTCTTCAAAATGCGCGCGCTCATAACATATCTGTTTATTTGAATATCATTGTTTGTAACAAAAACTTCCACCAGGAAGCCAACTGATAAGTTCTCTGGGCTGCAGTTTGTCTTCGATATAAGAAGTATTTTCTCATATACTTGGTACTTACCTTACCGATATTTAAATAAAAACAAGAGAATAGAAATGCTCGCCAAATGCACTGATTATTATTATACTGGTATTATAAACATTACCCTCGGAACAAAACTTAGTTCTGCGCATTTGCTCAATCGAGAATGGCCGTGTTTGACTCTGCCAATGATCATTGATGTTCACCATGAGTCATGGACCTAAAGGTGATTAAGAGTTCTGGAATGGAAATATCCATTTCAGAACAATTATCCTAAGTCTCCAGGTAATTCTGCAGCCTAATTGTGTAAGTGAATTCGGCAAGGCAAAGCGTTTTGACGCCATCAATCGACTAACCACATGCGAGATAAAAGACGCGATGTGGATTGCCGCGAATCTATGCACTATGTTTTCTTTTTGATATTTCTGTATTATAAAAAACAATATCTATAATAATGTCGTAGTAGGAACATAGCTCATATTATCAAATTACAAATAATCGAACAATTTTTTTTAAAAACGTTACGTTTTCATTCATAATTTTTGGTATTACGGAACACAAAAAACAGAGCGACGATAAACGTAGGGTGCCAGTGGCAGCCGGATGAGAGTGAAATGAATGGCGTTCTATTGGAGAGGAATAGATTATGATGATTGTGCTAAGTTATCAGAAATTGAACGGATCAGCTTCAATACAGGTCAATATGAAACGAAAAGTGAGTAAGTAGTATAGTAATAGTGGCATACGTTACGCACCTGATCTGTATGTTGTAAGACGAGCTGAACCTCGACCTGGCCTGCACATCAGGAGCAGTCCTTCTGCTGTGCGTGTGTTGAGGGGCGGTGGGGGGCGGGTGTGTTCCGATGGGGAGGTTGTCTGTGCGACTGCTGTATTATTCAGGCTGCGTCGCTAAAAGCCTGGCGAGCGGCGAGTGACGAGCTGCCGGCGTGTGCTGTGTGTGTGCCGTGTGTGTGATGTGTGTGGCACTGGTGTGCCGTGTGTGGCCAGTGCGGTGCGGAGGTGATTGGAGTATCCGCGACCCGCCGACTCGAACTCGAACTCGAGAGCGCTATTCAGGGATATCTTTAATTCATACTCGTATTAAAAAAGAGTCGTTTCGTCGAAAGCTTTTCCGCCTCGAGCACAGCATAGCAGACGCTTTAGTTACCGTCCCGTCCCGTGATTGTCATAATTACATATGTATTATGTTGCGAGATAACTATGTACCTATCTTGTTTTAATTGTCACTATATATAAAAACAAAATACATTCTTAAAATATAAATAATATATTTAGTTTGGGGCCGCTGCGTCCCGAGTCCCGCTCCTAATGTTCGTGTGACACGAAAACGATCATACGTTATTAATTAACAAGTAAAATTTGAAAATTTAATTACCCCCCCGACACATTTATCTTGCGAAAACATCCCGATTCAAACAGTAAAACGCCCATAACTTTTGAACGCCTCAACCGATTTTATTCAAACATAGCTAAGAACACTCTCGACACAATCACCTTTCAAACAAAAAAAAACTAAATCAAAATGGGTTCATCCGTTGACACATAGATACACAGACACACACATCTAACTTATAACACCCCTCTTTTTCCGTCGGGGGTTAAAAACAATGAAGTAAACGTCACAATTATAGTTTTGAGAAGACAACTAACGATATCTATGCACTACATATATCTACTGGAGCTAGACGTAAGGAAGGCGCGGGCGCAGCGTGGCGGTGCGCTTTGATCTCGCGTTTGACGTATATCACGTCAGTAATTTGGCGCGCACATCGCTCCACTCTCAGACACGCTCAGCATACAGATCACACAGAAGCACCACACAGCCGATGATCATTCGCTAAAATTAATGAACTTGCCAACCTCGACTCGAGAACGTTGGATCACCTTTTTACCGACTTCAAAAAAAAGAAGGAAATCAATTCGACACGTATGTATGTAATATTGTTGGCGTTGCCCAATATTCACATAATTATGTTTTTCTAATTGGGCTTCTAAACATGTGTGCTAAATTTCATAAGTGTATGTTTGTTTGTATGTAATTATGTATGTATGTTTGTCCACGAATTTCTCAGATCGTTACTATACTTATCGGATCGTGACCATTCTTATGGATATCTCTCAAGATAGAGATATAGTGTAAGTTTCATCCAAATCGGTTCAGCAGGTTTCAAGATGTAATAATAATATAATATTTATTAGCAGAAAATACAAGTTTGACACATATTAAAGTACACATAATTGTCAACTAGGGGACAGAGAAATTAACAACAAAAATAGTGAGCGAAAGATAGATAAAGTACAGTCAATACAAGAGCCCTGACTCCTATCCTAGGAAGATCCTGTATCTTAGGAGGCAGTGTCTTCGCATAACTAGTAAACGAGCAAATTATGAGCGTACTAGACTCGTATAGTCACAGACAAAATAATATAGACTAAATGGTAAATATATATTAAATAATAATAAGCAATTTCTTTTTTCCTCTCCTGTTTTTTCTTTGTTTTTATTTAATTTAAATTCAAATTTAATGATAATTATTCTCGAGAAACCTATAGAATAATTATTATTAAACTTATACATATACCTATGAAACAATTGTAATTTGAGTTTGCACTAATCGCTGATTATTATTAAGGAAGGAAAAGGAAAACTTTAAGTAATGATATTAAATAACTGTAACTTTAACTGCCATATTCTAAGTTGGGTATCTCATACTGTTTGATTGTTCTCTATTGCATGATGTGCTCTCCTATAATTGAGGAAGCACATAGTTTTTTTTTGTGTTCTGTTACTTTATAATAATATAGCATGTAAGGTGTATTCCTTGTTGGAGATCCTTATAAAATTAAATAAAATACAATTTAATTGTATTTTTTAACCCCCGACGGCAAAAGTAGGGTTTTATAAGATTGACGTATGTTGCTGTGTATCTGTATATCTGTGTGTTAGTCTGTGGCATCATAGCTCCTAAACGGATGAACCGATTTTGAATATTTTTTGGTGATTTTGTCGAGAGTGTTCTTAGCTATGTTTGAATAAAATCGGTTGAGGCGTTCAAAAGTTATGGGCGTTTTACTGTTTGAATCGGGGTGTTTTCGCAAGATATCGTGTTATATTTACGTGTTTAACATATTGCCGATCGAAGCGTATCTACTATGTACTAGATAAATTATGTAGCATGAAATAAAAATGTGTCGAGTTTTTTAAATTTTGACATTTTACTTGTAATTAAATACAACCGAACTCCTTAGCGACAAACAGAAAGAATGTGTAAATTGAGTTATCATAGGTATTTAGGTGTTCGCGCCTACGCTCGATCCACTGTGAGATTACCCCGTTGAACTTCGCGCGTTTGCAGCGTGTTTCTACCCTCATTTCCCACACTTTTTGCCAGATGACAGGTACGTGCGTAGCCGCCATCGCCGGCTAGCTTGTCATGTCAGTACGTCTTTGAACTTTGCAGTGAGCAGTGTGTTAGGAAAATTTTATTAAATATCTAGTGTACTACATTTAAAATGGCTCTTCACGAAGTAAATGAGGTAAGATCATTATTTTTAATAAGTGAATGTGATAAAGGAGTGGAGAATTATAATATCACCTATATGATGTACACTTCTTGCGAATGCCCGCTCCAAGGACGGCAGACTCGCTATTATGTGTGCAATGGGGTAAGCCCCCAATTATATCCTCACAACATGAGGGATGGATAATGCATACCTGTCCAAATGTCGGCTGTGCTGTCAGCCAAAATTCACGAAACGTCGGCTGTACAGGCGACACTTAGATCAAGACGTCGGCTGCACTGCCTACTAGACGTCGGCTGCGCTGCCTACTACGAGTAGACGTTCGGCTGAGCAGCCGACAGCTTACTTTGATCTGGCGATCGTTCAGTTGCATAAAGTATGATAGGAATGCATTCTAAATCTATCTTGGATCGCACTACCATGGTTGAACTCGCCAACTGGGAACCTCCTTCTGATGATGAGGCAGTATACACCCAATTTGTGAACAAAATTGACGAAATATACCAAGGAGATTGGAGATCCTGGGTTGTTAACTGCGTAGACTACGAGAACCTCTTCGGACGCAAGATATCGTCGGATGATGAGTGCCGACTTCGTTTTGCAATGCCCACGGTTCAGCTCGTTTACGTTTTTTACCATAGTCCAACATCCCTAAATGAGCGAACTAATTAAGGAGGAAACTAATTAACTGGCCTATAGGGCGCGCTTTAATTTACTCGCCTCTCGCCACAATGAAGATGATCCACCCAATAGACGCCTTTAACGGGTTTTACGAGTTTTTACCAACAATTAAGTTTCAGTTAATCTCACAAGCTGAAGCAAGGCTTCTTAAGGCTCGTGCTCAAAGGTCAGTTTCACCCTCATCATCTTCACAAAGTTATCGCAAAAGGCCTCATAGCCCAAAGAGGGACGAAAATCCCAGGATAGAGAGACTGGAACGTCTTATGGAACAGCAAACTGAAATTCTACAGCAGGTTCTGCAAATTACCAGTAAGACTCATCCTCATCAAAATTCATTAGTGGACGAGCCAGAGTCTTCAAACGACAGTGAAGATGGTAGTTAGGCTGCACCACCATTAGCTTTAGAAGAAAGGAATGGTCAATATAAAAAATTCTCGTCTTGTGTGACAAATAGTGTAGAAGAACAACATTACAATAACTTCAACCCTGAAACAAAAGAATCAGAGGCAAAAGTTGGTGATGCAGACGAATCTCTCGCGAAGCAAGGTATTCAAATTCAGAGATTGAATAGCGAAAAGTGGAAAAATATCCGATATGCAGATGTTCAAAAACACTTTAGCGCAACCCCGAATTTTTACTTCCTTAAGGTGATATATACGCCCCAATGTAACGCAGTACTAGCCGTGCGCCCGCACACAAAACAAAAACAGTTCGAAAATTTTGAATCAGAGGCAATCAAGAGATGCGTAGTGAACACATACAAGTGAACACATACAAAAAAGATGTAAGAAGAAGAAAGAAACCAAAATTTAATTTAGATGAAGTTAAAACGGGGCACGTTGAGTTACAAGGGAGACGATCTTTCATCGTTAATCATTATTATGCAGCTATTGTTTGTCTTAAAGTGCACTTAAAAACCGGCAAATTATTTATAATACAGTAAACACAAAGTTTGGTTTCTTATAGAAACTGCATGAACTAGACGACAGTGAATTTATTAGAAGCCAAGCAAAGGAGTAAAAACAACTATATGCCACTGATTTAGAAGAAACCTTTGCAGAAGAATACGTCCGTTTGGCGCAGTTTTTATAATCTGACACCGAGGCTGAGCATTCTATTTCTGCCAGAACCCCAAAGGGCAAATAACAAAAAGTTTTAATATTTCATGCATGTTCCCGAATGTGGAGATAATATTAAGTTTTTTTTTGACAATGAGTGTTACCAACTGCAGCGGCGAAAGGTCTTTTTCAGCACTTAAAAGAGTAAAAAATTACTTGCGCTCCACACTCTGCCAGCAAATACTTGCAGCTCTCTCGTTGTTGTACAATCGGCTAAAGCTATATCTGACCACCGTAAGGACTATTTCTGCTTGCAGGGCTCGCCCGCTAAATTAACGCCGACTTATACTCATCACCCAATAGCAAAGCAGCATCGGGTGACTGTTTCTCTAGTACCTGTCAGCGCCTTGTTTTTGTAATTAAAAAAAGATGGCAAAAAAACTAATAAGTCATTTGGCCATGGTCGACGCAAAAAGTGCGGACGCAGCTTTGGTCATCTTGTGCACGGGATTTTGTTTTCAAAGTGATCAGATATAGCTTTGGCCCATAGTACATAGAAAGTGATTTTTTATAAACGATTAAATTTGATAAAAATGTGGAAAGGTTTGCAAACGCTAAAGCACGAAAAAGGACTTTTGTACCTATAAGCTAATAATAATTACTTAATTACCATAATTTTCAAATTATATATACTAGTATGATGCCTCTCGTCTTTTTTAAAGATAACAACAGAAGTGTAAATATTTAAAAAATGCGTGAGCTAAAAAAATGTTTTGCCACACTAAGGTTGAATGTCGTGCGATGAACGAATGATCTGAAAACTTTTATCTGTAGTATCTTGTTAGTATGAACCATGTTAAAATTTTCATACTAATAAACAAAGTCAAAACTAATATACTACTTTTTAGGCCGACCGTAACACACCTGGCGGGGGCGCGTTCTCATAATTAGCCTAGGGCGGTCAGAACTCTTGATCAGTCGCTGCGCATAGGAGAAGTGTTTATAAACCCGCCAATAAGACTTTAAATGAACTATTACACTCAATTCCGCCTTCAGCAACTCATATTTTTTCGGAACCTCAATTGTCAGACTTAATCAAGGAGCAAGGAGGCCCTAATAAGTTATTTCCTGCAAAACAACGAAACCATACAAACTCCTATAAACCCAAGCCTGTTAAGACACAGGTCACTCATCAAGAAACCAGGACGAAGACCCGAACCGGAGATGAGACCAGAAGACCTAACTTTAGACAAGACAGATTCTCGGGCCGATTCTCAGGAAAGCGCTCTTCTACTACACCTACCGCGAAATCGAAGAAAACTAAATTTGAAGGACGGAAATACTAATTTTATGGCGGGACAGGTAAAGAACAAATTGCTAGTTTGGAAAGTCCTAGGCGCCTCAAAAAATCTCCTGTCTATATTATCTGGCTACAGAATTCTTTTCGTATGCACCCCACCATTAAAAGTGTTCAATGCTGATATTTGTACTCGGCTAGCACCTAAGTCCTCTACGGACATGACGCTAGAAGTCGAAAAAATGTTAGCATGTGGTGCAATTGAAATATGTAAAGTCCTTCCGGATTCTTATCCCCAGTGTTTTTAAGAAAGAAATCGGACGGCTCAAACAGGCTAATATTTAATCTAAAGCTGTTAAATGAATATCTGAATCCCCCTAAATTTTGCTTAATAAATCACCACAAAATTCCACTCTGTTTAGGCGAATCAGATTATATGATCAAAATAGACCTTTCGCAAGCCTATTTTCCCATTCCGATTGTAGAATCTCACCGTAGATTGTTAGCCTTCTATTATATCAGAACAATATTTCAAATGACCTGTCTGCCTTTTGGCCTTGCAACAGCCCCCTACACATCTGCGAAGATAACTAATTGGATTGCAAACATTTTCAGGGAAAGAGGAATCAGAGTAGTAGTCTACTTAGACGATTTTATGGTAAAGCATCACGATCCTACTATCCTTCTACAACAGAGCAAACTGGTTCAGGAATATCTCACAAAAATGGGCTGGTGCATAAATTTTCAGAAATCAGTTCTTATCCCCTGTCAAAGCGTAGAATATCTTGGAATTCTGTGGAATACAAAGGCAAATATAAAACGACTACCGAATCCCAAAATTTAAAAAATAAAAGAATTGATTCGAGGAATCCTACGCAATCAATCGTGGTGTTGGTGGACAGCCAAAGTTTTATTAGGGAATCTAAACTTCGCAACCTTTGTCATCCCACTCGGGAGGCTACATTCTCGTCGCATCCAAATTGAAGCCAACCGTATTCCAAGAGAAGACAAACACGCAAAATTCCCTCTCCCAAAAATAGTTCTTCAAAAGCTTCAATGGTAGCTCCGCAACATACGACAAACATCACAAATCCATCAAAAGTCTGCCACAATCTTCATCACCACCGATGCTGCCAGGACCGGTTGGGGTGCAACAATCAACAATCGAAAACTACAGGGCCGGTGGAGCAATTTTCAGAAATCTTGGCACAGCAACAGAAAAGAACTCAGGGCTGTCTTGGAGGCACTCCGGAGAACCGGAGTGCAAATGAAAAATCAAACCGTTATGATTCAATCAGACAACCGGTCAGTCGTTGCTTATATCACCAAGGAAGGCGGAACCAAGTCCCCAAAACTCTTGGAAATCACCGAAGAAATCCTACAGTTAGCCAAACGTCATCAAATAGACTTGGCAGCTCGCTATCTCCCCGGAAGATACAATACGATGTCCGACAGCCTGTCGAGAGCGAGGACAATAGCGGAGTGGACGCTGAGCGAAGCAATCCTGCGGTCAGTATTCCGGAAGTGGGGTACCCCGACAGTCGACCTCTTTGCAAGCGCACGTTCAGCAATCATGAACAACTATGTGAGCGAGGACGCCAGGGACTGCCATTGCCTATTTGTGGATGCCTTCAGCCAGCTATGGAATTGTAAGCTGGGCTGGATATTTCCTCCTCCATGTCTCATACCACGCGTTCTACAGCACCTCAACAAGTGCTCAGGAACCTACTTTCTAGTGACGCCACAATGGGAGCGAACCTTTTGGAAAACCGAGGTCAAGAAACGAGCTCTCGGCCAATCATTCAAGATTCTGAATTTGTGCAAGAACTTGGTAGACCTGAGAACGGGACGCCCCCCTCCCTAGATAAAGGACCTGTGTTTGCAGGTTTGGAGGGTACGGGCTGGTCTCGTTTAGTAGAATCATGGCCAAGCGAGAGCCGGGAACTTCTGGAAACGTCGTGGCGGAAGTCAACATTAAAAACTTATAGTTCCGCTTGGAAGCGCTGGAAGTCATGGGCTTTGAGTAATAATTACCAAATCGATGACCCAAAGCCTCAAGAGGTAGCGAAATACATCCATTTCCTTCACAAAGAAGTAAAACTAGCAGCTAAAACCATCTCAGTTCACAAATCCGTAGTTACCACGTTTGCAAATCCGGAGATGAGTGATAAACTTAGCAGTCACCCACTCGTAAAACCCGACCACCATCACCGAAACCAACAACTTGGAATGTCTCAATTAGTAGATTTTTTGAAGACATATGAGATTGACTATAATAGTATTTTTCAAATATCGCGGCACGTAGCTGCATTGCGTCTTTTGTCATCGGGCAGAAGAATTCATGACCTGACGCTTCTGGATATAGGAACAGAACTGTTCGAGTCCCATATTAATTATATTGTATTTTTGCCACGATTCGGCTCAAAAACCGACTCTTCTAAATACAGACAATCTGGCTGGCAGCTATATGATAAAGGTGCTGAAAGATTAAATATAGTTTATTGGGTTAATAGACTGATTACCGTTAGCAAATCAAGACGGGGTAACCTGACTAGCCTATTCATATCTACCAGGGGTAAAATAAAGGAAGCCTCCAGAAGCGTTATTGCTGGTTGGATTCGAACGTTATTCAAGGATGCACAAATCAAAGCGTCTCCTGGAAGCTGCAGGGCAGCAGTCAATTCAGATAATTGGATCAATAGAAACCTTAATCTTGATGAAGTAATCAAACGAGGGAACTGGAGATCAATGGATACATTTCTAACACATTACTTTAAAGAAATCCCGAATCAATCAAAAGGTAATTTAGATAGTTTAAACTATCAATCATTTTCTCCAATCTAAGTTTAATGAATATAATAAGTAATGGAAGACTGATAATTTTGTTATTTTGATTAAACTTTAATTTTTTCATCAATAGTACTTGCGTCTTTCTTATGTATTATGTACAATATTTCCCTGTTTTATCACAGTACCTACGTCTAGCCATCGCCAGCAGATTATAAACACATCTCACAGTGGGTCGAGCTTAGGCTCGAACACCTAAATAAAACCGTTTTCCCCCCGAAGGGAAGAAAACAAATATTTAGGTTTCAGCCGTAGCTCGACCCACTATTTGCCGTTCTTGCCGGCTTGTGATTGTGAGAGTACTGACATGACAAGCTAGCCGGCGATGGCGGCTACGCACGTAACTGTCATCTGGCAAAAAGTGTGGGAAATGAGGGTAGAAACAAGCTGCAAACGCGCGAAGTTCAAGTGGGTAATCTCACAGTGGGTTGAGTTACGGCTGAAACCTAAATATTCGTTTTCTTCCCTTCGGGGAGAAAAACGGTTCTATTTTGTCAAAAGTTACCTTACTATAAAACTTGTTGACATTTTAAGTGATGGTGTAATAAAAACTAAAAAAAGAGAAATAAAAACCCTTACACAAAAAAATAAACCGACTTCAAAAGCAAAAACTTTCAAAACTAGTACTTAAGTACAAAATAAAATAAAATAAATTTTGCAAAAAAAATACTACCGACTTCCACATACAAAACTACAAAGTGAAAAATAACTTTATTTTTAGAAGTCGGTGTCTTTCGTTGGTACCAATTTTTTTGCGTTATGGACACAGACTTCTAAAAATAAAGTTAGTTTTCACTTTGTAGTTTTGTATGTTGAAGTCGGTAGTATTTTTTTGCAAAATACTTTTTTTTTAGTTGTACAACTAAAAAGTGACCTAGTACCTACTTAACGTTATACTAGTAAAAAATTCTTCCATACAAACGCGATTACAGCAATCCCGAGAGATTTGCCGTTATTTATTGAAGAGTTCTGTTGTATATCTCCGAAGTTCTTCATCAGATCTTCACCAAATTAAAATGGGAACAATTACGGAACATACTTTTTCAAACAAAAAAAGAATTTTCAAAATCGGTTCACAATTGACGGAGATATCAGTGAACAAACACAAAACATAAAAAAACAAACAATGTCGAACATAGAACTTTCTCCTTTTTGGGAAGTCGGTTAATAACTTTCGTTTCGGAAGCCGGTGTCAAAAAACGTTAAAAAGGAAGTACCAAAGAGTTCCGAAACGTTTTTATTTAAATCCTACAAACTGACTTGATATCATTAGTCATTCAATCATCATCAACATCATCATTTCAGCCGAAAGACGTCCATTGCTGGACATAGGCCTCCCCCAGGTTTCGCTACATTGACCGGTCATCGGTCCACCTAGTGGGAGGCCTTCCAACGCATCGTCTTCCGGTTCGCGGTCGCCATTCTAGAACTTTCCGGCCCCATCGGCCATCCGTTCTGCGAGCAATGTGCCCTGCCCACTGCCACTTAAGTTTGGCAATTCTTCGGGCTATGTCGGTAACTTTGGTTCTCCTGCAGATAATCTCATTTCTGACGTGATCACGCAAGGTAACTCCGAGCATACCTTCTCCATTGCCCTTTGGGTGACTTTAAGCTTTCTGATAAGGCCCATTGTGAGCGACCACGGCTCGGTCCCTGAGGTGATCACTGGCAACACACACTTGAGATACTGCAGTAAATTGGACGAGATGATACCACGCAACTTCCCGAACGCTGCCGAGTCGGATTCGACGGTTGACCACTTTCTGGAAGTTAAACCTACCAAACTGGACCGTATGTCCCATATTCGTCTACAACTTCGAGTGTAGAGTCTCCGATCTTGATAGGTGTTCAACCGTGAACAGGTCATAGTTACACGCGCCAACAACAGCATTACAGCGTCAGCTGTTACAATAGGAGTGGGTGTTACATGGGCATTCACCATGACCTTGATTTTCCATGTTCATTTTAAGATCTACTCTTTCGGAAGCTACTGAGGTCTTTGAACATTGTACTGAGGTTCTCCATGGTCTCAGCCATGACCACTATGTCGTTGGCAAACCGAAGGTGAGTGATGTACTCGCCATTAACGTTGATGACAAGCCCCCTCCAGTCCAGAACCTTGAAGACATCCTCTAGCGCAGCAATTAACAGTTTCGGAGTAATGACGTCTCCCTTTCTCTCGTAGTCCTCAAACGCTAAACAGAGAGGCAGGTTATACTCTTCGGTCTTCTGTATAACCTGCCGCAGCGTATGTATGTGGTCTACGGTGCTAAAGCCTTTTCGGAATCCGGCTTGTTCGGAAGACTGTGCGTTCTGGTGCGAGACGATTCGTGATGACTCTTGAAAGCAACTTGTAGACATGGCTAAGAAGTGAGATGGGCCTATAGTTATTCAGCCATACAATACCAAGTGGGTTATTGAAGCATGTTTTCCCATATGTTGTGTTTGATCGGTCGCTAGGCGTGTCTCTGTAGAGCTGTGCGGAGTGGATCTACTGTGGACTGTGGTGCTGATAGCTAAAGACCTCGAATACGTACATCCAGTACATGTAGCGTAGTATGTGAGTACGTTGGAGTCGTTCACCCGCGGCTTGTTATTGGCTGCGCCACCACTCGCCACGCGCCCGCGCCGGTACATCAGCATCGTCGAGCGCCACTTCGTCGCGGACGCGCTCGTCAGTCTCACAAACACTGATAACATGGTACTAGTCCACTGGAAAATTTAGGGAGGGATAAATGACAAATGATTTTATTTCTGTAAGTTGGTTTGTACAAACACTTTCTCATGTCGATAAACTAACCAGACAAGTCAAGCTACCGTTAATGAGTAGTAAGTGTCGCCACGGGCTAGGCTAGCACTAGCTCGTCGAGTAGGTACCTATGCCCAAATAAGAAAATAAGTATTTGATCAATTTAAACTAGCTGAGGCCTGTTTTCCTAGCTGACTACTCTAAGAAACACTGAAACAAACTCAGAAAGCTATTAACGGATACATTTATTTTCAAAGTGTGCATGTATCAAGGTTGCCTTTATTCCCTGATTGTGTGTTAATTATATTCCCAGTTACCGGAACTTCTAGCTAATGCGATCTGAACATCCGAACAACGATGTTGTTTATTATTTTGCTGAAACAACATAATGAAGAGCACACAACCTGACTTACTTCGTCGATTTCGTCATAGACTACATCCGAGGCTAACGATAGCGATGCTCCAGTGCCCGGTGCCGAGCACCCTGTGTTATGTTATGCTTGAAGCATACATAAACAGTATACATATATATATATGTATATGAGTTAGTACAAAATATTGCTTAGCATTTTGACTTTTACGCTAACTATACCATCATGAACTGATGGACACATGAAATGCATCGATACCTTTATTTTTTTTTTGTTGGTAATTATATACCACAGATCAGAGACAACAGGTATGTACACTACGTAGATAATCTTAAATCCCGCACACACAGTATGCTCTCGTATCGTGCGCTGAGCCAGTGACTCGGTGCGGCCGCTCTAGCAGGACAATTTAATTTCCTGGCACGCGCCGCACACGCTCGCCATTACAAAAATAATACCTAGTTTCACTTCGCCGCCGCCCGAACATTTCGATTTAATTGAAACGTCATCCGGCGCCGCCGCCACCGCGACGCTCAGTCTGTGCGCTGTGTCGTACTGTGGTCGTTCTCTGTGGGTAAGTCACGGACGCACGACACACACGATACATATATACCTTTATCTAAATGTGCTGGCAGCAGCAGACCACAAGAGAATAGAATAGGCTTCTATTCACAGTTGAGCAATGCGCTGGCGCGACACAATGTCCTGAGATTTTAAGATTTACGATCGTCAGGCTGACGGACATCAACGAACTATCCACGTCGGCTACCCGCCGGGAGCCCTCATTGATCTTGTACGAGTAACTATACAACATGATGTTTCACTGTTGTTGCACATTTATGATCTACACACAAAGAGCGTGTCGCCGCGGTGCCGAGCCGGCCTGAGGCGACATGTGCGTCTGTCTCTGTGCGGCGCGGCCAGCACACGTGTTGCGGCGACTGCCACCCGACACCCGACCGACACCGCCCGGCGCATCCCGAGCGCGACACGTGCGTGTCCCCAGCAACAACCCATGTATTGCCACCTCTACAGTCTGAATGTCAGATCTACACAAAGACGTCAGTATAAGCAGTTAGGCATGGCACGCACTGCGATTTTTATTCGCGCGAATTTTTTTCCGCGCATTCTGTGTCCTATGGAAATGTATGAAGCTGCACGCACTGCGGAAAAAAAATCGCGCCCAAATAGTACTAAAAAATTCGCGCGGAAAAAAATTCGCGCGAATGAAAATCGCTGTGCGTGCTATGCCTTAGTTGGGTTTCACACGTTATCATAATGTAATTAGGACTACTACTTCTAACTTAATAACGTTCAGTTCATTCTTATCTTACCGCTTTCCGCGGCGCCTTTCATGTCACATCTCCCACAATTAACGGAGAACACGCATGTAAACATCAAACTATTTGTTTGTTTAGGCTGGTCTACACGCTACGCTGCCGACTACAACCTCACACTTGTGTGTACTGCGGCTAACTTTTATAACGGTTAACTTTCTACAAAAAATAGTAGTATTTGAGCAAATATTTGGGTCCCTTCTCTGATTGACACTTCCATATGTTACACGTGCTTGTGAAGAAAGTCCAACATTGAAACGTTTTATTTTGAGCAGCAGTCGTATCGAAATGTCAACCTTACACAGACAGAGTAGTCGAAGTGTCAGTGGAGGGAAAGACGGGTGGCGGGGTCACTCACTGTGGCCCTGTTCGAGTTACGCCCATCTGAATACCGCGACCGGGACAGACACACGGAACAATTATCACAAAGTTTCGTCACCACCACCACACTATTACGAGTACTTCAACAGCTAGGATAAACTTCATGAACTTCAGTGCTCGCTCATGGCTGGGTTTGCACGACGACATGTGTTCCAGCACTTATTTTATAATAGCTTGGTTGATGTGATGAGTATTGTACATTCTGTAAGTTCCACGTACAGTTTCCAATCGTCATTATGGACATTGAACTCTGCAATTTTTCCGATCGACATTTTGTAATTAATACCACTTTTATTTTCACGCTAAGGTATCGAATCGAATTCGTCGCCACTGAAGAGTATTAAGGTATACAAGGTGTATTCTGGATTTCCGGGAAGCGCAATGAGGACACAACTTAACTGTTTAACGTATATTCGCAGACTAAATCAACCCGCAGTTCATTATTATTAAATTACCTAAAACTACCCACTATTTACAAATATCACATTACAGCTATCTGCCGCTGTAACACACGTTGACAGTTGACGCTGCTTCATAACGGAAAAGAAATCGGAATGTTTTTGTGTCGGAGCGCGGCGAGGTGGAGGTGCGCCGGTGTCAAGCGGTTCGTGACCGTTACCGGCGCACGCGCAGCTCCCGCGGCCTGATATGCGATGCTAGTCCAGTAGTCAGCACTAACAGACCAGCAGAGTTTAGCATGTTCAGCAGTTTCACGTACATGTACCCTGCTTATTCCACGCACAACTTCTGGCCATACTACACGCACGCATCACGACAGAGCCGGGTTTACCGCGTGCCGGATAGGAGCGGTGTGCGGGTTGTAGTGGCAGCATTAAAAATAATGAGAAGAAATGTAAAAATGTATATGTAATATATTAAAATTGCTGTAGCTGTAAAGTAAAATCCAAAAAAACTCCTATTCTGTTTTCCCCATTGGTGTAACATTGTACTGTGCTCGATAGGTCTGTATGTCTGTAAGGGGAGGATCACCCCTGCCCCCACGAACAACATATCGCATCATTGTCAATGGAGTGTCAGTGTGCATGAGAATAGTTGAACACCGTGACGGACGCATTAGCGCCGGCGCGCCGCGCGTCTCCCTCTGCCCGTCCTTCACGGCGCTGATTGCCATGTCAGACGTCACGTCACGCGCTTGTCACACGCCGCCGCCCCGTGACGTCGCTCACTCGCGCACTAGGGGGATTCAAACGTAAGGGTAGTAAGTACTCCGGCCGAATCCATTCAAGTTATTTTTTTGTTTTTGTGCTTACACCATAAATCTATTTATCTAACACCTTTAAACGAGCATAAAAAATACATACTAGCTGACCCGGCAAACTTTGTTTTGCCATAAAAACACCAAACATTCATCTACCCTACCTACCTACCCCACCCTACCTACCCTACCTACGCTACCCGACCCTACCTACCCTACACTACCAACATATCTACCCTACCTATCCTACATACCTACCCTACCTATGTAGGTAAGGTACCATTTTTTTTTTCATAAGGACCTTCTCCTAACAATAACAAACACAACAAAAAAAGAATTAGCGAAATCGGTCCAGGCGTTCACGCGTGATGCCGTGACCAAGGGAAATAGAGATTCATTTTTAACCGACTTACCAAAAAGGAGGAGGTTCTATGTTGAAAATGGAGTATGTTTTTTTTTATGTATGTTCAACGATATCTCCGTCAATTGTGGACCGATTTTGAATTTTTTTTTTTTTGAATGTATATTATCCGAAATTGGTTCCATTTTAATTTGGTGAAGATCTGATGAAGAAGTTCGAAGATATACAGCAGAACTCTTCAATAAATAACGGCAAATCACTCGGGATTGCTGCAATCGCATGTCTGTTTATTGTTTATACCATTTCATAGCACAACATCACGCCAGTACGAGTTCTATTTTGAGATATGGTGTTGTTTTTTGGGGACAGTCAACTAAAAGAGAACTTGTATTCAGGATGCAAAAAAGATGTGTACGATCAATGTGTGGTCTAAGAACAACGGATAGTTGCGTTCCTTACTTTAAAACATTAAAAATACTGACTTTTCCGTCTTTTTATGTATTGGAAACTGCATTATTTGTAAAAACTAATCAACAATTATTTCAAAAATTTGCATCTATCAAGAGAACCCCAATTCGTGCCCAATATGAGAATTTGTTATGTCAATACAAGTGTAAAACTGTTTTATTGAAAAAGAGTTTCTTTGGTATTGCTCCAGATATTTATAATAAAATACCTGATAATATTAAATGTATGCCTCTAAACAAATTTAAAAGTCCTTTCAGGGGATATTACTAGAGAAGTGCTATTACAGTGTGGATGAATTTTTAAACGATATTTCGCTTGTATAGAATTCTAAATGTGATTTTTTTCTGTTTGTATTACTCAAATGAAATAAAAAAATTGACATAGTGATTTTTTTATTGAATTTAAATTGTGAAATAGTTATTTTTAATTGAATTAAAATTGTGACAGCAATTTTTCATTTAATTTAGGGTTTGACATTGTAATTAAAATTTTGACATAGTGATTTTTTATTTAATGTGGGTTTTGAAATTGTAGTTTTAATTTTATTGAATTTAAATTTTGACATTGTAATTTCAATTTAATTTAAATTTTGCAATTATATTTTTTTGTATTGTTTGTCTAGTGCAACAAATTTTGTACGCCATAAATGGCAAAACATGTAACCACCTCATATTTATATAAGACCTTCATACTGTACTCATGTTTTACAAATAAATATATCTTATCTTATCTACGCTCTGAAGGGGTACGCAGATCTCTCAATTTACCGGTTATGTTCAAGTTTCATGATATTCGGGTAATATATTCTGGCATTATAGTTTACCTTACTAAAAAACTTGCCTATTAGGTAGGTAAAACTAAAACGTGAAAAATAAAAAACTTTTTTTTGCAAAAAAATACCACCGACTTCCAAATAAAAACTAAAAAGTGAAAAATAACTTTATTTTTGGAAGTCGGTGTCCATAACGCAAAAAAATGGTACCTACGAAAGACACCGACTTCCAAAAATAAAGTTATTTTTCACTTTGTAGTTTTTTATTTGGAAGTCGGTGGTATTTTTTTGCAAAAAAGTTTTTTTATCTATACTAATATTATAAAGAGGTAAAGTTTGTGAGTTTGTGACGTTGTAAGGGGTAATCTCTGGATCTACTGAACAGATTTTGAAAATTTTGCACCAGTAGAAAGCTACATTATTCCTGATTGTCATAGGCTATAATATATTTCCAAAAAAATTAGAGATCCTAATGAAAATTGCAATAATGTAACCCAAGGTAACTATTAATGATAGATAAAAAATTGTAGGTAGGTAGGCAGGGTAGCCAGGGTAGGTAGGGTAGCCAGGGTAGCCAGGGTAGGTAGGGTAGCCAGGGTAGCCAGGGTAGCCAGGGTGGGCAGGTTATGGGCAGGGTAGCCATGGTAGGCAGGTTTTGGGCAGGGTAGCCAGGGTAGGCAGGTTTTGGGCAGGGTAGCCAGGGTAGGCAGGTTTTGGGCAGGGTAGCCATGGTAGCCAGGGTAGGCAGGTTTTGGGCAGGATAACCAGGGTAGGCAGGGTAGGCAGGGTAGGCAGGGTAGGCAGGGTAGGCAGGGTAGCCAGAGTAGCCAGAGTAGCCAGGGAAGCCAGGGTAGCCAGGGTGGTCAAGGTAGCCAGGGTAGCCATAGTAGCCAGGGTAGCCATGGCAGCCAGGGTAGGTAGGGTAGGGACATGGTAGCCAGGGTAGCCAGAGTAGCCAGGGAAGCCAGGGTAGCCAGGGTGGCCAGGGTAGCCAGGGTGACCAGGTTAGCCAGGGTAGCCTTGGTAGCCAGGGTAGCCATGGTAGCCAGGGTAGCCAGAGTAACCAAGGAAGCCAGGGCAGCCAGGCAGGGTAGGAGCATGGTAGGCAGGGTAGCCAGAGTAGCCAGGGAAGCCAAGGTAGCCAGGGTGGCCAGGGTAGCCAGGGTAGCCAGGGTAGCCAGGGTAGCCAGGGTGGCCAGGGTAGCTAGGGTAGCCAGGTTTGGGGCAGGGTAGCCAGGATAGCCATGGTAGCCAGGGTAGCCAGGTTTGGGGCAGGGTAGCCAGGGTAGCCAGGGTGGCCAGGGTAGCCAGAGTAACCAAGGAAGCCAGGGCAGCCAGGCAGGGTAGGGGCATGGTAGGCAGGGTAGCCAGAGTAGCCAGGGTAGCCAGAGTAACCAAGGAAGCCAGGGCAGCCAGGCAGGGTAGGGGCATGGTAGGCAGGGTAGCCAGAGTAGCCAGGGAAGCCAAGCTAGCCAGGGTAGCCAGGGTAGCTATGGTAGCCAGGGTAGCTATGGTAGCCAGGGAGCCAGGTTTGGGGCAATGTAGCCAGAGTAGCCAGAGTAGCCAGGGTAGCTAAGGTGGCCAGAGTAGCAAGAGTAGCCAGGGTAGCTATGGTAGCCAGGGTAGCTATGGTAGCCAGGGAGCCAGGTTTGGGGCAATGTAGCCAGGGTAGCCATGGTAGCCAGGGTGGCCAGGGTAGCCAGGGTAGCCAAGGAATCCAGGGTAGGGGCAAGGTAGCCAGGGTAGCCAGAGTACCCAGAGTAGCCAGAGTAGCCAGGGAAGCCAGGGTGGCCAGGGTAGCCAGAGTAGCCAGGGTAGCCAGGTTTGGGGCATGGTAGCCAGGGTAGCCATGGTAGCCAGGGCAGGTAGGGTAGGTAGGTAGCCAGTTGACGGGAGCGAAGCCCCGAGGATCAGCTAGTTATATATATAGATGTATAATCTGAATCTCGGAAACGGCTCCAACGATTTTCATGAAATTTAGTATGCAGGTTTCGGGGGCGATAAATCGATCTAGCTAGGTTTCTTTGCTTGGAAACGTCATTTTTTCTACCGAGCATAGCTCGGTCGCCCAGGCACTTATTATTATAAGCCTATACGTGAGGGTTTGTAATTCGCTTTCTGGTGGCTATGGTTTCCTTTTTGTTTGTTTTTATTAGCAGTTAGTCCTCCATGTACAAATAAATATATGCATTTTGGAGCTTGTTAGTAGGTATATTTCTTGTAGTTCGTTGAAAATGAGTCGCACTCTCCATTTATAAGTTCACTGCTAATCATGGTAACTAACATCGAAAGTACCTCGACAGAAGTCGAGAGCCATGCGAGAGCCGAAAGATATCTAGGATCGCGTGCTAGCCGTCACTTAGTCAGTGTGCGAGCACGTGCGAATGACATGTGCGCCGAGTCCCCGCGGCCGCTGGACGGCGGCGCGGCGGCGGCGGGAGCATTCGGCGTACTTTTGATAACTAATTGAATCATATCGCACAAAGCGCCGCTCCTCTCTAGTTGACGAAAAAGAGACGAGCCGACTGTAACGCCTGCCGCTGGTGTCACTTTTGTAGCGACGCTGACTGTCTTCCTGACTGTACACGTATTTGATAATCCTTGGATGTACCTGTGACCGCTCTCGTAATTCTGAGATGAATATAATCTACTAACATTTTTGTTGTATAGTGACAAGAATTGAGACCTTGAACATTTGTTTTTATGGTTTCGCGCCTCAAAAAGAAAAAGCAGCTCTTATAGGATTACTTCTTTGTCTGTCTGTCCGTGTGTCCTTTTTCTTAAACGCTTGGAGGTAGTACAAGCGTTCCAAAGAGAAATGTCTTGAAATTCAATTGTAATTAATACCTATCATATACTCAGGTATGCAATCCCATGATGCTGTGGAAAATCAACACTATCAAAAGATACTGCCGTTTATATCGCATATTTGACGCTCCGCAAATTAATCAAAACCTATAGTGTACTCGTTTACCAAGAATCATGAAATTTGTCAAGAAGCAATTTGTTATAGCCCAAGAAAAGGATTTCATAAAATCCGAAAAGCGTACAAAAGAAAACGATCCAGTTTATCTTTTCGATAGATCAATGTTCGATGCTTTCATTGTTTATGAACTTCAGTAATATTACCCAACTAGTAACTAGCTTCTGCCGGCGGCTTCGGCCACGTGAATGTCGAAAATTATCGAATTGGAACAATTTCCCGTGATAAAAAGTATCCTATATGCTATTCCAGACTATAATCTATGCCTATAAACTATATCTGTGCCAAATTTCATCCAGATCCGTTCAGTAGTTTTTGCATGAAAGAGTAACAAACACACTCACAAACTTTCGCCTTTATAATATTGGTATGATAGTGTGATTATTTTGGTGAATGTAGATGTTTATACGAGTACAGAGCCCTCGGTGCGCGAATCCAACTCGCACTTGGCCGGTTTTTGTATGCATTGTCATCACAAGTATAAAGTCCGCATGTGCGTCACTGCGCCCACGCCGTGCCCGTGCGGGATGGTGTCGTCGCGACGTCTGCTGTCACGCGTGCTACAGTTCGTTACTCGCTGCGTTGTTCAGCCAACAACGTACATCTCAACCACAACGTATGTGAGAGGCAGCGCGCCGCAAACTATGCGACATACACAAGAACTATTCGCGAAACTCTCTCGCCCCACATTATACGAGTACGATACAGAAACGAGGTGGAGACGACCTGACTGCCCGCAACAGCTGCTGTGACATGCGATCTAACAAGATAAGCATTAGGGAGAAATAGTCCCTCAATCAAACCCCGGTCTATTATATAGTTAACTTTTACCATTATTAGAAACATGTCCGATACATTAGGTAAGATTTCAGTTAAAGCAGCGAGCTCGTCAGCTCGGCGCGGAGCAGGTGCTGGTGGCCAGGGGACCACTGCTGGTTCAGTCGAGGCGCTCGCCGCAAGTAGAGCGAGATTCTCAAGCTCTCCTGCACTGACACTTTATTTCGTAGCAATTGAGCAGTTTTCGTAGCCAGTCTTACTTTACTTACTCGGCTGTCTGTACTTACACACATGCACACACACACATGAATAATATAGGTACATGAAAGCTACACCCATACCAGTTATACGTGCATATCTTTTAACCCCCGCCGGAAAAAGAGGGGTGTTATTGAGAGATTGACGTGAGTTGCTGTGTATCTGTGTGTCTGTCTTTGGCATCATAGCGTCCAAACGGGTGAATTGATTTTGATTTAGTTTTTTTTTTGTTTAAAAGGTGACTTAATCGAGAGTGTTCTTAGCTATGTTTGAATAAAATCGGTTCAGCCGTTCAAAAGTTATGGGCGTTTTACTGTTTGAATCGGGGTGTTTTCGCAAGATATCGTGTCATAAGTACGTGTTCATTAGATTGCGGATCGAATCGTCTCTACTAAGTACTAGATAAATTGTGTAGCATGATATAAAAATGTGTCGGGGGGGTTTTCATTTTGGAATTTTACTTGTGTCTCACTGCAATCGTTACAAATAGACATGGACAGCTTACATTACCGCTTTACTGATGGGGCACTGTATGCTCAGTAATGAAGACTTCACAATTATTATCACACTAATATTATAAGTCAGACTGTAATTAAGTTATTTAGAGCCTTTGTGCGCACAATAATTCTGAGTTGCGATCTTTAAAGGCATTGGAATGCTTGAGTTGAGTGAGGCGCCAACACTATGCTCCAACCTCAGTGAATGATGGCTTAGCTTCTCACACGCTCCACATACGCTCAGATTAGCAGGCCTGTAGGCCTCGGTGTCGGCAACAGTCACGGTTTAATGGCAGCGGCGCAGTATTGTGTTGTGACAAACTTGTCTAGCTTACTTGCCCTTATCAACTACTACGTAGGTTACGTACTCAATACAATCGAAGCAAGAATGTTCTGATAACGGCGGCGTGTGTGGTGTGTCGACGTCGTGACACTCTCCACTCGGAAAATAATGGAACATGGAACAACAATTTATTATTTTACTTGATTTTGGATCGGGTTGGGGTCGCAAATATGTGTATCTAGCGACCTGCCTGGATTCGTACGTGTAGCTGAGGGTATAGTGAGCTACCATTAAAAGATAGACATTATTATGCCATCGCGGCCTTTTCTGTAGATCTATAAAAGAGGAATATCGCACCATACATTGTTTTGTTATAATTTTCTCAAAGGAATTAGGCAGCGTTTTCGATGAAAGCTCCCAGGCGGCTTGACTTTTGCCGACATTTTCAATAATTATCGTCATATTTCAAACAATTTACACAAAACCGTAACAAATTAACCTAAACCTTCCTCATGAATCACTCTGTCTATTGGTGAAAACCGCATGGAAATCCGTTTAGCGGTTTTTGAGTTTATCGCGAACAGAAAGAATGACAGACGCGGCGAGGTACTTTGTTTATTATAATGAGTGTATACTACCTCAAAGATAGCTTGATCTCTGCTGCGACAGCTGTCAGTATCAATACAGTAACAATAGCGCTTGACAGGCTAACAATAGAGTATACGTCAGTTTGAAATATGTCGCAGAGATCAAGCTATCTTTTATGAAGTATAGTGATAAGAGACATCGAATAAGATAAGTCATGACACTGCCGTCTAATGCCACCGTTTGGCTAGCGTTTCACTAGACGCCGCCTGCGTGGTGTCTACGCTCTACGGAGCAGATACGTCGCTTAGATAAGCGGTATCTACGAAGCGTCTACGTCTCTATGTTGCGTCAGCGTATGCACTAAAGGACAAACACCCGATGCGCATATCATCTAATTCTATAGACCTTGCTATCGAATTGCGTGCGGTTACTTTGAGCTCGAAGTGATAATTATTCACAGAGATCAGCAAGAGACAGCTGCTGACTCGAACATTAAATAAAATGTACGATTAACGTATTTGTTGTTAAAATAAACATTTTTATAAGTCGTCTTAGCGATACACAAAAAATGCAGGTCAACAATGTAATGCTTACGTTAATTATATTTTAATATGGTTTGAGCGCGTGCCGCTTTATAATAATATTGATTGCACCTACCATATACCTAGCACTAAACGGGGATACCATTCAGTAATCGCTTTCATGTCGTTAACAGCGATAAGACTATTCGGAACGGGTTAGTCAATTTGTAGGATTCCGTACCCAAAGGGTAAAAACGGGACCCTATTACTAAGACTCCGCGGTCCGTCCGTCTGTCTGTCTGTCTGTCACCAGGCTGTATCTCATGAACCGTGATAGCTAGACAGTTGGAATGTTAACAGATGATGTATTTCTGTTGCCACTATAACAACAAATACTAACAAGTAAAATTTCAAAATTTAAAAAACCCCTGGTACATTTATATTTCATGCTACATAATTTATCTAGTACATAGTAGATACGCTTCGATTGGCAATCTGATCTTAAGTAATTGCACGATTATCGCAACTGAAGCGTTATTTCTAATGAAATTATGGCAAACACAAGTATGGTATATAAAATTATTGCAGTATAAATTATGGCAAACATTAGTAAACCACGTGTGTAGTCCGATGATGAAACGGGCTAGGAAGAATTAGATCATGTAAATCCATCGCACACTCCCCGGAATACAACCGGTAAGCTGGCAACTAGGCGTCGATGTTCAAGGCCCAGAGCCTTTGACTCGACCAGTGCTCATAGCAGATGAGCTTCTTGGCCCGTTTTTCGATCGACTCTAGTGCATCAAGCTAGTATTTGGCAGTTCCGTCCCAGAGATGAGAACAGTACTCCATACATAATCGAACTTGCGCTAGATACAACTTGAGGACCTGTTCTGGCGTGAAATACCGTCTCACCTTTGCAAGGATCCCCAATTTTTTGGCAGCCAACTGAGCCTTTGCCTGAATGTATTAAAAATATTTTATTTTCACTTTTTAGTTTTGGTATATAATGAGCAAGTTCTATAGTAAGAAAACGGGGTAAAATTGATTAATTTTGAAATTAAAATTGACATAATTATTTTAATTATATTTTGGTAAATATTAAAAAATTAAATGTTTGCGACTTTACTGAAAGTTTTATATTCTCTAATAACAGTGTACATATTGGCGATACTGACCTATACTTGCAGGGATGAGTGACTGAGTGAACCACATGGCAGAGAAACTTATGTATACGGACAGAGAGAACTGAACACTGACCTCTATCATACAAGTACGCTGGACGACAAAATGAAGACATTTGATTTTCGCCATTTTGGCGCTGATAGCAACGTGACTTAACGTGAGAGTCCGTGGAACTAATATTAGAGATGGGACACAGCCTTCGGTAAAAAATACTTTTATGGGCTTTATCAATCGTGAGAATAATTTAATACGTAAGAGAAAAAATACCCAGATTAATTGCTGTAAAGGTTAACTGAAAAATATTTTCAGTCAGATTGCAAGATATAAACTAGTGGATAGCGTGCTAGTAAAGTTATAGCGCCTTATTATCAGATCAGTGAGATTTAAATATGGGGATAGGCTAACAACTTATCCTTAAAACTAGTATATTTGAGAAAGTATCTCCTCGCTCAAGTACACTAGTTAGTTAATATTTACAATCGTTCGGATTCACTCAGTTGGCGCCCATCGGATTCGTGAAGGGAACATCATTTATACAATAATAATAATAAATGATATGGATAATCATTTATAACGGACATATTTCTCGCTCTCATCGCTGACATCCAGTCTCTGTAGTGTTAAGGTGCAAATAAGAGTGACATCGCATTCCAGCAAGGTGAAGACTTATATCAGTTTTCAACTCTGTTTCAGATCCAGATAATTAATTGTTTGACTTCAAAACATTTGTTAATAAAATTATAATTATCATGATATTATTCCAGAATTAATTCTAGGCTCAGGAACGTGGTGATAGGTACAAGACAGAGGCATACGCTCAACAGTGGGCGAAGTTGGGCTGTGGATGATCATGATAATGAAGCCAGAATTTAGTATTACACATTGCTTTTGAACATATTATTACTGATTAATAGGCATTCATATAACATTCATCACCAATACCAATATGAGATATTTAGTTCCAACATACTAAGAGAAGTCAATACAGTAGGATGAGTGATACGCCTTGCCAAGTCTACTATTTTGATATTAGTGTAATTAAAAAATATCACTAATACTTATATATTAGTAACAATATTATAATATTTCCAGGCGTAAACCTAGTATTACCTAATCTTGAGAAATATCGGTATTAACCTATCTCTAAATATGTCAATTTTAGTCAGTAATCTTGAGAAATATCGGTATTAACCTATCTCTAAATATGTCAATTTTAGTCAGTGCTGCCAACTTAGCGCTTACAGCGCCAGATCTAGCGCTTTTTTGTTTAATAGCGCGTTCTAGCGCCTAGCGCTAGATCTAGCGCTTTTTGGAACTTTAGACATTCTTTGAAAAAAAAAAGAGTGTTCGCAAAATATCAACATCTAAACGACGTGTTGAGGTAAATTTCATCCACAGATAAATATAAATTTACGTCGAAAACTGACCAAGACCAACCCGACCAACCATATAATTCGGTGGCAGAAGCAATTGTAGTAGAATCAGACGATGGTGAATTAACTTCATTTCCTTTATATTATGAAATTATTATTTTATTTTATTATCACTAAACAAGTACTATAATGTATTAACTCT
The DNA here is from genome assembly GCA_964057195.1 of Orthosia cruda. Taxonomy (NCBI): domain Eukaryota; kingdom Metazoa; phylum Arthropoda; class Insecta; order Lepidoptera; family Noctuidae; genus Orthosia; species Orthosia cruda. Next base: position 40,129,588 of record OZ059837.1, read on the forward strand.
TGTCTATGACATATTTTTATTCAATAAAAATACTTTTATACATCACTGTCTCAAATTATTGGGCGTTGTGCTTGTATTTGGCGCCGAATAAAGCATTTTTTTTTACAGCATCCATTTAGCGCTTTCTAGCGCGTTTTTTAAGAGCTAATAGCGCGTTTTTGCTTAGACGAGTTGGCAGCACTGATTTTAGTTCCTGAGAAGCTCGAGCGGGGCGCTTTGAATCAGCACAAAAATTAACTGTCATTTCATATATTATGTTTAGTCCAGCGTACTTGTATAATAGAGGTCAGTGGAACTGAAGATTATGGGTTCAGTTTTTGACACAAGTAGTACAAACGAGGTAATTACCAAAAAGACACACATAATAATAGATGATACGGTTTTACCACGGAGTATAACCATCAAGTTCCTTGGGGTGATACTAGACAGTGCTGTTCAGAGGATAGCCTTGGTCGTACGCCAAAATTTTATTTTTCTTTCTTTTTGCGTCTGAAAGTGAGTTAAAGTTATATAAGAAATAAATTCTTTTAATTGAGTACGTTTTTCAAATTATACACACAATTATACATTTTTTTTGATTCATCACGGATCAAAAAATAAACATTCGAAATGAAAGTTATTTGACTTTTGGGTTAACTCTCATTAGCTTAGTGTTGCCATTTTACACTTATTCTGCTAAGTGACAAGTAGTGACTGTAGTAAGTATATCATTATTGTTTTTGTTATTATAATAAAACAGAGTAAATAAATTAACAATATAGTCTATGTCTAAGTGTAGGTGTCCATGCAGGTATGTAAGAATACTGTAGTGTAGTAGTTCAATTACTAACTTTCAATTAATGACAGACAAAAATACTAGTAACCAAGTCAAAAAAAAAGTGGCTTGGTTGTTGACGACGACCTTTTGATACACGTCAATGTCGCATAATAAATAAATATACCGTACTCTTTCCAAAGAGTATATTTCACATTTCATGCTGATATAACTGGGAAAGGGAAATACTAATGCGATATTGCCCTTTTACTGCCACGAAATTCTAATAATATACCTGTTAAACACATTATTAAAAGTTACCCAGACATAACCTACAAAAGTTCATGACTGAATAAATATTATTTTCGGCATTCTTGAAAAAAATCTTGCACAAACTAATTCAGCATATGATCCCGAATTAAACCAGATATTTTTCATTTAGAGTCGTAGGAGTTAAATCTCAGCTAAAACAATGTATGGGTTTCTGCCATTGTCCTTTATCCGCGACACAAACAGGAATCGGACCTAGCGGGCCCCCGTCACTTTTGCTGACATCTACCGTAACAAAACAATACATTCTGCAAAGTAGCATACGACCACGGTTATCCTCTGAACACCACTATGAATATGTATGAAATACAATATAATAGAATAAGGGCTCCAAGGTGTTTGCAAGAGATCTGACTAATGAGCAGAGCCAGCTAACGAAACTGAAGACCGACGAAGGCAGGATCGTATCCGCCAAACCGGAGCTTCTGAGGGAGATCGAGGGGTTCTATGGGCAGCTGTACACTTCAATCAGCAAACCTGTTGCGAATCTAGCAAACGACCTAAGAGCTAGATTGACCCGGCACTATACCGAAGACATTCCGGGTGTCAGCCTCTACGAGATTAGGATGGCTCTGAAACAACTTAAGAACAACAAGGCGCTGGGTGATGACGGAATTACGGCCGAGCTCCTGAAGGCGGGTGGAAAACCGGTACTTACAAACCCTTCAGAAGCTTGATTCCGTCATACTCGAAGGGAAAACGCCACAGGCAATGTGCAGGGGTGTGGTGGTACTCTTCTTCAAGAAGGGCGACAATGCCCGATTGAAGAATTATAGGCCCATCTCACTTCTTAGCCATGTCTACAAGTTGTTTTCAAGAATCATCACGAATCGTCTCGCGCGCAAGTTTTACGATTTCCAATCCCCGAACAAGCCGCTTTCCGAAAAGGCTTTAGCACCGTAGACCACATACACACGCTGCGTCAGGTTATACAGAAGACCGAAGAGTATAATCTACCTCTTTGTTTAGCGTTTGTGGACTACGAGAAAGCCTTCGATTCGATCGAGACTTCCTGTACTGCAGTTTCTCCAACGATGCCAAATCGATTACCGGTACATCGAGGTGCTGATGTGTTTGTACAAAAACGCCACCATGTCAGTCCGACTTCAGGATCAGACTTCGGAACCTATCCTTCTGCAGCGAGGTGTAAGACAGGGAGACGTCATATCTCCGAATCTGTTCTCTGCTGCTCTGGAGAGGGCTAGGTGTCAACGTCAATGGCGTGCATCACTCACCTTCGGTTTGCCGACGATATAGTGGTCATGGCTGAGACTATGGAGGACCTCAGTACAATGCTCGATGACGTCAGTAGAGCTTCCGAATGAGTGGGTCTAAAAATGAACATGGACAAAATCAAGGTGATATTGAATGCCCATGTTGCACCCATTCCTATCAAAGTCGGAGACTCTACACTCGAAGTTGTGGACGATTATGTCCACCTGGGACAAACGGTCCAGTTATGTTGGGACCAACTTCGAGAAAGAGGTCAACCATCGAATCGCGTTCGGGAAGTTGCGCGGTGTCTTCTCGTCCAACTTACCACAGTGTCTCAAGACGAAAGTCTATGACCAGTGTATGTTGCCAGTGATTACTTACGGGACAGAACCGTGGTCGCTCACAATGAGCCTTATCAGAAAGCTAAAAGTCACCCAAAGGGCAATGGAGAGGGCTATGCTCGGAGTTTCCTTGCGTGATAGAATCAGAAATGAAGACACTCGCAAGAGAACAAAGGTTACCGATATAGTCCGAAGAATTTCCAAACTTAAGTGGCAGTGGGCAGGGCACATTGCTCGCAGAACAGATGGCCGTTGGGGCCAAAAAGTTCTAGAGTGACGACCGCTTGGGGGAGGCCTATGTCCAGCAGTGGACGTCTTTCGGCTGAAATGATGATGATGATGACAATAAAATATTGATTACATGTAAATTTTTTACTTAATACCCGATACATATCGAATAGTTTATACATAACTTATTAATAAATAAATAAATATATAAAAATAAATAACAATTTCAGATGAGAATATTTACTTATTTCATACTTTTTAGAGCGTGATTTTTTAGTAGTTAGTCGGGTTTTAGTTTTTGCAGTTATATTTTATTTAAAGTATTATTATTTTAATATTTTGACGTGCGTCCTAAAAAAATAGACGCCCCAACACTAGTACCTGACTGATTCGTAGGTGCCATCGACACAGAAAAATGAATATTTTAATAGTGGTCGATTCGCCCGATTCGGGCGAGTTAAATTCGGGCGAATCGTCCAATAACCCTATTTTATAAGATATAAAAATTAATTAGGAAATAATATGTTGTTTTATTACAATTTTGGATTCGAATACTTAGTGAGCTGGCAAAGTGCACCACTACTTCTATGATCCACCCAGCCGCCACTGGTTGCGAACTTGCGATCACATTATACTAGCGCGGACGGACGGTGTTGCAGCGTGCACGAGCAGCTAGCCGCACTCGGCACTAGGTAAGGAGGTACGACATGTGCACGGACCTCGATCACTAATTCGTTTTTGATTACACAGTATGCCGATTATTATTGTAAGTGTGAATATGGGCAGTACGACACGTATGTACGTACATTAATGAGATGAGGAAACGAGCAAACATTCCTGTGAGATATGAGATGAGAGGTCAAGCCGACTATAACTGCGTCTGCGCACAAATGCACAATACACTAGTGTAAGCGTAACAAAGAGTGGTGGCGGCCACTGTCGCAGCATTGTGCGCCAATCAATCTCATCTCACACGGCATCACGTGGCGGCGGCTGCGCGGCGACTGCCTGAGTCTGCCTGCGGCACATTTTTTACGACCCGGTTCCTTTCTACCCACCTATGTACTTACAATGTTGTCCATAAAGATAAGAGATTAAAAAAAAACATATCATTATTAGCTGATAAGGTTTTCTGCAGGGTTCTTAGGTTTTTGGGTTGGATGTTTTTAAACATTCGGAATGAAAAGTTTAAAGCAATACAAGAAGTTTTTAAAATTTCTGTAGATAACAGTTGGTAACATTAGTAGTATCTACTCGAGTCATGTGGACGCGCCATCTTAAGATATAGGTAACTAGCGGACGCCTCGCGGTTTCACCCGCGTGGTTCCCGATCCCGTGGGAATACAGGGAGAAAAAGTAAAACGCGTCGGGAATCAGAATCGGACCACTTCTTACCTTTACATAGTATCGTGTGAGAAGGCGAACGTCACACCTATGCTCTACTACCGTACGAAGCCTGGACGGATTGCTAGTATTTAATAATTCACATTTTAACATCGAATTATCTTCTAATACAGTATCGATAATTTCGTTCTCCATTGATGACGGTGGCTCACATCTGCGTTGTGCGATTTCCAAACAAGACTGGCAGAAGGTTCCGCGGAGTGGGACGCCGCGGTTGACGCTGTTTTACCGTGCACTAGCCGCAACGCTGCGTGCGATGCGAAGCCGCGCCGCCGCCGGCGCCGCGCTGCCCCGCCTGCATCTCAAGCAAACGCATGTAAAATCGGTTCTCCGTGAATGCTCTGATACGCCATATGTTTGAATTTAGTGCGGGCCGCCCCGCCCGACAAGCCACGTCTCCAGAAACGCCCAATGAAGTCCGGCACTGGCGCCGGCTGGCAGGGCCGGGCAGCTCCTCTCTCACTACATGATAACAAACTCCATGAACTATCTCCTTTAAAAAAATCAACTACATATTTATGGGATAATTCTGCGTTTCAACTTTGAAAAATAAAACGGGTGGTAAACATTCTCTAAATCAGTCTTTCCCAAAGTGGGCGATAACGCCCCCTTGTGGGCGCTGCTGGCCAAAAGCGCCCCCCTTTGTAAGAGACCCAGAAAAAAAATGGGGGCGTTATGTAGAGGTTTCGGGGGTGATTTGTAATTTCATTTAGCTAGGAGGCCTCTTAGACACCGACTGCATGAGCTCTCAGGGGCGGCTTTACCTATAGTGCAGGGTGTGCATGGCACACGGGCGCAGCGCCCTAGGGGGCGCCGAGTGCAACTCGCGCGCCCTCCGGCTGCAGCACTTTCAATGACCCACGTAAAAAGAGCTCCGGTTTGCATACATTGTACATGGCAACTGGAGCTCTTCTTTTATATGTCGAATCCTTGTTAATACCTACTTGTTATTACTTGATAATTGTTAATGTTCAAAAGTCCCGCTTAATGGCCCAGTTGAAATAAATACATTAGACTTTGACTGTACATCAGCGTTGCCAGAATGTAACTTTTGTAACATTTTACTTTACTTTTGACCTTCTCATGTAACACGACTCAAAATGTAACTTTACTTACTTTTAGGAGTTAATAAAAAATATTGAAATATTTCCAGCAAACAAAAAATAATCGTGAAATAAACGGAACGCATCTACGAAAGTAGTGGCACCTGATTTTGTGACACACAAATTGACGTTTTGCTTATTCACTCACTCACTCACGTGTATTTTTAAATCTACCATCCCGCTTACTCCGGCGAGCGATATTTTTTGTGGAAAACGACACTAATACGCTCACTCGTATTAGTGTAGTTTTCCACATAATATAAGGTAATGTAACTTTTCTCATGAAAATTTAACTTTTTGTGATGTCTCATGTAATATTTGACTATCTGCCACTGCTGTACATTGCCGGCATCGACCCGCGAGCGCGACGCGCAACTGGGCGACGTACTCGACATTCCTCGGTTCATTGTTTCAGAAGTATCGCCGCGTCCGCGACGCGTCCCCCCGGGGCACACAAACAACCAGCCGTTACCTGCACATGCACTGACTGCACCGTTGTTAAGCGTTCGCTCTGTTTTAGTGTTTACCACACCGTGTTACCATTTTTTCACCTACTTAAGCCAATATAACTTCAAATTAAATTAATCAATTATTGTGAGCTATATTAGCGGAGATTAAACATTAATTCTACACGAGATTTTTACTATACTCGCAAGGTTAATTTGAAACCTGAGCGCAGTAGGTAATACACAACGGCGCTCAGGTCTCAAGATAACTCTTACGGGCTACACCTGCCAATTAGAATGATTATTGAAACGCAACTTTATAGTATTCAAACAGAGTATCTTTTATTCAAAACAAAAACTTGTTAAACATGATTACCCGCGGTCGAAAATTACCTATAGATCTAGGAGTAGGTAGGTTACCTCTAGGCAAGCGTGCTCCACCTTCGACCATATCATCACTTAACATCAGGCGAGATAGTGGTCAAACGCGAGCCTATAATGAATGAATAAAAAAAACCTAATAACTATTAAAATGCGAAAGTATGTCTGTTGCCTTTTTAACCGACTTCCCAAAAAGGAGGAGGTTCTATGTTCGACATTATGATTGTTTTTTTTTTTTTGAGTATGTTCACCGATATCTTCGTCAATTATGGACCGATTTTGAAAATTATTTTTTTGTTTGGAAAAGTATGTTTCGATATTGGTCCCGTTTTAATTTGGCGAAGATCTGATGAATAACTTCGAAGATATACAACGGAACTCTTCAATAAATAACATGTCTGTTTATTGTTTATACCATTTCATAACATAACATCACGCCAGTACTCTCTTAAGGGGTACGCAGATCTCTCATTTCACCGGTTATGTTCAAGTTTAATGATATTCGGGCAAACTATTCTGGCGTTATAGGTACCTTAATAAACTACTTGCATATTAGGTAGGTACAATTAAAATGTGAAAAAAAAAATTGCAAAAAAATACTACCGACTTCCAAATAAAAAACGACAAAGTGAAAAATAATTTTATTTTTGGTAGTCGGTGTCCATAACGCAAAAATTTGGTACCTGCAAAAGACACCGACTTCCTAAAATAAAATTTATTTTTGGAAGTCGGTCTCTGACGGTGTGTGATAATGTGTGTTGACTGTATTTAGAATTATACAAGGGCGTTTACCATAACAAGCCAAAACGTACCCATGTAGGGTGTTTACCAAACACAATGTATTTTCAACAGTGAACGGAGATCCGGGTGCAAAACTGCAAATGGTGTAATTCTAAATGATGCAATGTAAACAACAGATACCTACACACACAAACACTGGGCCTCGCATCAAGCTGCCCACTGTCAAATTTCTTCATTCTAAGGGTTCTATCAGGCAGACAGCGGTCACGCGGTTAACCGTTCAAGACAAGAGCGTTCGTTCTGTCGCGTTGGTCAACCAGAGCGCGTTCGCGCGTTCACTGCTGTTTCGGTGACCAAATTGAAAGGAAGATAGAGACTGAAAAGCTAATTATGGCGGTTAAAGGCGTATTTTATACGATTCGAAGGATAACGATTATAAAAACTGAGGAAAAGTAGCACCAATCTTTCTTTTGCTGAAATGGCTTTCCCCCAGTTAGTATCTTATTTAACTAAGTCATGTTTAACTTTGTCATATAGTTCATTGAAGGAATCAATTGTCATCCGAAAATAATTATGAAAAATTACTTCATCTTTGATAGTCAAATATTACATGAGACATCTCAAAAAGTTACATTTTCATGAGAAAAGTTACATTACCTTATATTATGTGGAAAACGACACTAATACGAGTGAGCGTATTAGTGTCGTTTTCCACAAAAAATATCGCTCGCCGGAGTAAGCGGGATGGTAGATTTAAAAATACACGTGAGTGAGTGAGTGAATAAGCAAAACGTCCATTTATGTGTCACAAAATCAGGTGCCACAACATGACGAACGAAAACTTTCGTAGATGCGTTCCGTTTATTTCACGATTATTTTTTGTTTGCTGGAAAATATTTCTAATATTTTTATTAACTCCTAAAAGTAAGTAAAGTTACATTTTGAGTCGTGTTACATGAGAAGGTCAAAAGTAAAGTAAAATGTTACAAAAGTTACATTCTGGCAACGCTGATGTACAGTCAAAGTCTAATGTATTTATTTCAACTGGGCCATTAAGCGGGACTTTTGAACATTAACAATTATCAAGTAATAACAAGTATTTCAAAATTTAAAAACCCCCCGACACATTTATCTTGCGAAAACATCCCGATTCAAACAGTAAAACGCCCATAACTTTTGAACGGCTGAACCGATTTTATTAAAAAAACATAGTTAAGAACACTCTCGACACAATCACCTTTCAAACAAAAAAAACTAAATCAAAATCGGTTCATCTGTGGATGCGCTATGATGCCACAGACAGACACACAGATACACAGCAACACACGTCAAACTTATAACACCACTCTTTTTCCGTCGGGGGTTAAAAATTGATTCTACCGTGCATTCGGAAAAGTAGCTTGTTATGGAGAACAACGCACAAGAAACTCCATAGTGTACACACTGGTCAAACACCGGTGTCTGCGATGCATTGTGTTGTGTTTGTGCCGAATTCTCGTAAGTGCGCGCCGTCGCGCGTCGCCCGCCGCACAGCGCAGCGCTCGGAGCGGAGAAAGGGAGTCCTCACCCCGCGCCCCGTGCACATATATATTAGTAAGTATGTATAAGGTTTTTTTTTATTTTGAAGGCAATGAATAATATGACAACTTGTATTTTAGATTTTACTCACACATGGTCATTGGCGGCGGTTGTCGCCTTAAATGGACACACTTCATTTGTTTGTCGAGGTAGATTGATTTGACGACACCTCCTAAAGGCGTACTGCCCAGAGGAGATTATTCGAAGACATGTGCCGCATTGAGTAATAGCAGTAACAGCTGTCTGTGTTGTCCACTCGATGTGCGCGTCACTGATGTTGTCGTCCAGACCGAGTCAACCGTCAACCAATAGGGCTCTGTGTGAACACTGCTGTTGACACCGCGCTGCGAGCCGCCGATAACACCGAACGCACATACACACGTTATCTGCCCGAGCGGCGCGCGGCACGCGGCTGGCGCGGGAGCCACCAGCGAGTGACGACGTCACCGGCCCGCATTTCTTCTGCTGGCTGCGCAACACTTCGGCGACACGAGCGTTGGTATAGTACCTCACACCACTTGTCAGGAGCCTAAGAGCATGCCCGTATTTTAAGAAAAAAAATCTAATCTCAGTCACAATCTGCCAGGTTCAAATTTGGGCCTCCAAATGCTTCCACTATAACTAATAAGTAACCAGTCTGTTCATAAAGCCTAACATATAACGTTTTTATTTACGTCGTTTAAATAACGTATCATAATATATGTTTGTGCGGCACTGAGAAGACAAGCGTACGCGTGTGCGGTGTGTCAGGCGCGAGACGCGCGGTGGGCGCTGGGACACACGCACGAACAAAAGACATCAACGCGCGACGTATCGCATTTCCGCGCGTTCAATAAAACGACGTGCTATGCTTTCAACATTTATTTTTTGTTCAACAGCCAATCTATCAGGGCAAGAATTTACCAAAGCTATTAGGAGCTTTCATCGTTCGATTCATTACACGGAACATACAATATGTACGCCGTAATCATAATAAACACGTATACAATACACATCAGGCACAGTTCGGTCCATCATCAGCGGTCAATCATACGACAACACCGATCGTAATCGTTACGGGAATACAAAATAATACTGAAGAATAAATATTCACTATGACTAAGTACGTTCAAGTACATTAAAGCTCGGCCTCAGGGGGCAAGTGTTCATTGTCGTCACTGTCACTGCACGCGGCGCACACTCCGCACTGGTAGCGTCCGCTGGCAGCCCTCAGCACACCGTCTCCATGGGGATGCGCGGCGCGGGCGTGGCAGCGGGTGTGGAGGCGGGCGGCGGGGCGGCTGGCGCGGGCGTGGTATGCGTGAGCGACTCGCCGCACGACGGCAGGTGCGTGGACGAGTGCGTGTTGCGTCCGCCAGCGCCCCCGCCCGCCCCGCCGCGCGCACAGCACGCCGCCGCCGCGCGCTTGAGCGCCGCCCAAGCGTGCGGCTGGCAGCCCACCACCAGGAAGATGAACACACCCTGCAGCGCGTTCAGCAGGTCGGTGGCATACCACACGTAGTCCGGCCCACCCGCCGCCCACGACACCACGTCGGCGCCCCACGTCACACCCATCACCACCACCAGCTTGGCGCACACGCGCCCCAGCGCCGCCCTGCAACAGTCACATGGTCAAGAACCTTCCTGTAGAGACAGGTGAGGGTGTCAGTGTCGAGGTGTCGATGCTGACTTACCGTTCGGAAGTGGACTTGACCTCGTCGCGGCGCCACAGGCCGCAGGTGAGCTGGCGCGTGGTGGACACGAACAGCGCCAGGTTGACGAGCAGCAACACGCCCACAGGCCCGAAGAAGTATACGAGGATCTCCATGTCACCGTAGAACCAGCAGCGCTGCACGGCGAAGCGCGGGCGCAGCAGTGGCGCAGCACCGGGCAGCGCGTCCAGCGCCGCTGCCGCGCCCGCCAGCAGCAGCGGCCCGCCCCACGCGTACACCATGTACACGCGCAGCCGCCACAGCTCCTGGCCGCGCTCCAGCGACGTCGGCCGAAAGTCCCTGCGCACACCACACACATCACATCGCTACAGAGCTACAGCTACCTCACGAGCATTGCCATTAGTTATACAGTAGGGAGCATTTTAAACAATACTCGCACCACCTCAAGAACTACCTAAGTAGGGCTCTACGTTCAAAAGCCTGCACCGAATGCTTCGAGAACTTCCTGGAGGCGCACGGTCAGCTAGGTAGTTCTTGAGGTGGTGTCTGTACTTCAGATAACTCTAGTGACGTAAAATGTTTGCGTGGGACTTATACCAGTGTCGGGGTGTTTGCCACACTGCAGATGAGATTTGAATCCAAGAAATGTCGGCCTAATATAAACGTAGTAGTTGCTCGACAGTTCCCAAACAGGCATAAATGAAAAACTAGTACTAGCTACTGAATCCCTCCCAATCCCATCTAAACTAATTGTACAAGAAACAGTAGGACATGTTTACACAAGCAACGCAGCGACGCGAACGAGAGCAGTCGCAAATGCACGTGCAGTTCTCCTCACAATGACATCGGCACATGAAGCGACGGCGGTCACACGAACGAGTATGTGAGCCTCTCTGTGTACTGCGTAAACATTCTCTACTCAGTGCGATTTTACTCATTGACTGCATGTCACGATAATCAATATTTAACCCTTACTGGCGGCTGGCAATTTAGATTGCCAATCAAATGGTGAAACACAACATAATTGAGAACATGGGCACCGCAGTCTGAAAGCATGAATTTTGTACAACTATCACGTAAAATTCACGAAGTCATCATCTCGTTATTTTTAAAATCCAAAAACGGTACTAGGTTATTTTGTGGCCAAGAACGATATCAAAAGGATGTTGGCTCCGTCTACATGTCTTGCGTATTCATTCAGTAAGTATCCAGCAGCAAAGAATGGCGCACGCGTGCTTGGCTTGCATTGCTTCATATGTTTCAAAATCCGTCTACTCGACAGCGTAAAGCCACTATGAATAATGTTTATTAGTTAGAATGAAAGGGAACGTGTGTGCTTCGAGCGGTCTAAATAATTACGCAATAAGGCAAGGATGCTGCACCCTAATTGGGTACATGTGTGCATGTATGTGTAAAAGAAGTATATGGCAGTTGTAGGCTAAAATTGTATTGCACAAAAATATTAGCTCTAGTGAGCAGAGCAAACATCTACACTATAATATTATAATCTACACTATAATAATATGGATAAAACCAAAATTGTTTTGCTTGTTTGTACCGAATAAGCTCCGAAACTACTGGACAAATTTTAATCATATTTTCACCAATAGCAAGCCCAATTATCAGGAAATAACATAGGCTATAATTTATTTTCAAAGAAATTATAGATCCTTAAGAAAACTGCAATAACGAGTCCCAAAATAGCTAAAGTTTGTCTATAAATTCATTATTTGGCGTGCGCTGAGAAAACTACTCATGATACATAAACATTATGTACTGCATGATTAAAGTATTCATTATTACCTGCAAAAAACTCCGCGAGTGAATATATCTAACTATCATAGTAAAGTCACAATAGCAGCTATTTTGTTCTAAAATATTATTCAATCTGTAGAATCAAAAAATTGGTTACATTCATATCGTAGTATTAATTCTTATGTAAATAAATAGTTTAACAAATTTGTAGGTAGGCAGGGTAGGGTAGGCAGGTTGGTAGGTAGATAGATAGGGTAGGTGGGTAGGTAGATTGTTAGGGTAGGTAGCCAGCAGACGGGCGCGAAGCCGCGGGGGACAGCTAGAAATATTGTAAAGAGGAAATATTTGATTGTTTCTTATGGATAAACTCAAAAACCAGTTAACCGATTTCAAAATTTATTTCGCCTATGGAAAGCTACATTATTTCTTAGTGACAGGCTATTTTTTATCCCGAAAAGAGTCCCGTGGTGTGGGCCACAGCAGCGGAGCCACGGGGAATAGCTAGTTTGTTATAATCCAGAGGGAACAGAGGATAAGTTCGTATCGGAACACAGAATTAGGTACTTTGTAGTTCTAGTTTGTTTGCTTCTACTACTGAGCCTCAGGTTCAGGTGCAAGGTTCGATGCCCGGGATTCTTGTATTAAGGTTTACTAAAGACAAGCATAAAATATATAGTCATAATTTACATTGGCATAACGAAATTCAGCATAATGATCATTACTCATAATATTATTATGTATTAGGCATAAATGTTTTGTCATTATGTTTATTGCCATAATCACTGTTGTCATAATAAGCATATTTTCATGACATAATAATATTTTTTATTCAAAATCAAATCAATCAATCAAAATTTCTTTATTCAATTAGGTCATTAAGCGGCACTTTCGAACGTCAAAAATAAAAATTAAATGTAATAATAATTGATTCTACCGTCCATTCGGAAATGTAGCTTTCAAAAAATATTATACCTTAAAAATTTATGTAACTCCAAATTATGCCAAAACAAATTAGACCAAATGACGGATATGCTAACCTTTGCATTATGCCTAAGTATTATTATGCTCATAAGAGTTAGTTATGCAAAAACTATATGCCAAATAAATTTATACCTTTAAATTGTATGCCAAGAGTGCATATGCATTGTGTTAATTTATTTATTATAAGGTACACCAACAGCATTACATACAAAAAAGTTTGTAGTAATCAAAGAAAAATAAAGGTGCTGGTATGTATGCCTATTACAGGTATACGCAGATTACACCATATGGTCAGATACTATATTATTTAAAATTTCAAAATATAGATATAGAGAAATATTAATCTAAACTTGAAAAACATAGTAAAAATAAAAAAATACGAAATGAAAAACAGACAGAATAAAAAAGAAAAAGAAGTAGGATGTATATGTTCGTAATTAGCTTAAGTTGAAGTATTTGCGCACTCCCGTACCTCCCGTAACCTAACGTAGACTGCTCTTCTAAACTTATTCAGTGAAACACCGTGTAAGTCAGTATCTGGTGTTGTACAAAAACTATCACTAGCCTTTCAACTTTTAGCCTTTATCAGAAGCCTTTCAACCAAACTGAGTCTAAAACTCCAAATTAGAAAAAAACATAATAATGTTTATTGCGTAGGGTAGGTGTAGGTACTAAGATATTGATAAATTGTCGTCATCCCTCAATGCGAAGCACATTTTGAGTCAATGAAAAAGAGATGTGGAATGTCGGCAAATAGTAGAATATTTTTCGTGGTTTTTGTGCACCACTAAAACAAACAGGACAAACATTTACAAAAACTAGTGTACAATGGGCGGTCTTATCGCACTAGGCAAACTCTTACAGACGGATTATAAACAATAATGATTATTTTTATTTGAAAATACTAGATATAATTCTATATACTTTCTATAACATATACACCTCGAATATATTGGTTTTTAGAAAAAGTAGACATTTTGCCAAGTTTTTATTTTGCGAAGTTGACGTTCTGCGAAGAGGACTTTTTGAGAAGTTGTCATTATGCGAAGTTGTCATTATGCGAAGTTGTCATTATGCGAAGTTGTCATTCTACGAAGTTGACATTCTGCGAAGTTGGCGTTTTACGTCGTGTTGTCATTTTGAGCAGTTGGGATTCTGCGTCAGAACCGGTCATGGCAGCAAAGCCTTGATACAAGCGGAATGGTAGTGCTATTCGACTTCGTGCGCGTTGGCCTGTGACTTCTATACATGAGTATGCCTGCTTGGAACAAGAGGCGTGATGTTATCGCATTATGAGTTGTAATCGCGGTACGTCATTAGCCGCTCGGCAGCTAAATGCATACTATCAACTGGCCTCAGATTCTATTTGTTATCTATAATAAGTAGGTATGTATCAATTATTATGTCAAAATAAGATTATTCGAAATTTCAAGAAACGACAAGTGACGGGTCTCAAGACTCGTGACTGATGTCACTTGCACAAAATAAATACTAAGTTAACAAAAACAAATTCACAGTTATTAAATAATTATATAACTATATTAACGTGGTAAGAAATTAAACCTAACAACTATCAATGACTTTGACAAGTTATCAACAGGTCCCAAAATGCTATGATTATTGAAATAAGAAAAACATCTGAACATCTTGTGTAAATGTAAGATGAAATGAACGAAACTTCTGGAAATAGCTACGCTCAAGGTCAAACTACCACCGACGTGCGGTCGAGTGTACTTTTAATTTAGTGTTTAATTCTCGCCAAACTTCTTAGCCGCCCTGAAGTTGGCTACAAACGCTGCGCAGTATTAAATCCCATACAAAAACAGCACCTTTTCGTGCCTCGCGCATCCGGTAAATCAACCTCAGCCCTTTGTAGTATTATATTATCTGTGGCGAGGGCTATATCTAAGTTCGTAGGCAAGTACTGACCACACTAATTAAATTGTACCTAGCTATATTCTAGCCGTTTTGAAGATACAATGTTTACCAACAAAGTAAAACAGCATTTTTTTGTTTTTGCTGCTCGCTATCTCAGATGAAGTAAAAACCTTTTTTTACTTCATCTGAGCCCGCTATCTACACATCAACAAAAATAAAACTAATTCGATTATAGTGTTGTATCTGTTGTACATCGATCTAACTGAGTTTGAGAACAAGAAATATCCAAGGTCATACGACTAGAAGATTAGACTAGGGCGAAATTAAAATGTTCACACCTGCTGTCAGCTGCTGGAGCTGTCAGTGCTTTGTTAGTAAATATTGCATCTTTTCCAGAGTAATAGGTAGGCATGTGACTGACTTGTTTGTGTCTTGACCAAGTCTTGACTTATGTTTTCTTGAATTTAAAATCATTTTGTACATCTATTATGCGTATTATATATACGTACCGGAAAGTCCACCATATGTTGAAACACATAGTGTTGAGCCAGAAGAACGCCGACAGAAACAGGAAGTGCATACACACCGCTGCAGCATATGAAACAAACGAGCACGTCAGGACCAGCACTACACGACACAACCGGCACAGCACAGCGAGAGGGACAGAAGCTCACCCAGCGCGCGGCACAGCGGCGTCGGCACCACGTCGCCAGCCAGCTGCGTGGCGGCCAGCAGCACGTCGCCCAGCATGAGCGCCGCTACGTAGTGCGTCTGGCAGCGCCAGTGCAGCGCGTGGTGCGCCGCCGGCAGCGCGAAGCCCGCCGCCAGCGTGGCCGCCAGGAAGGCCGCGCCCACCGCCAGCCCCGCGCCATACAGCAGGTGGCGCGGCGCCTGAGAGCCGCGGGCGCGCGCTGCTGCCTCGCACGCCAGCACGCGCGCGCCGTCGTGTGCGCCAGCCCCGGGAGACACCTCCGCGCACCACGCACCGCCCGCCAGGCGCTCGCCACCGCCGCCCGCCGCGCTCAGCAGCAGCGCGCCGCGCGCGTCCAGCCGCGCGCCCGCCAGCGTGCCCGCCACCGCGTAGCGCGACTCCGCCGGGCACGCCGGCCAGCCCACCGCCACGTCGTGCGCGCCCACCGCACTCCTATTCATGAGCGCGCGAAGCTCGTCGAAGGCGTCGTGCGCGCGCTCGCCTGTCGTGCTCGCTTCGTCCCGCGGCTGTTGCACGCACTGCCTTGCGTCGAAGTCGAAGGCGTGTCCCTCGGCGCAGCACTTGGCGGGTTGCCACAGCACGTCGGCGGCGCACACGAGCGCGGCCTGCACGTCGGTGCAATAGCGGCCAGGCGGCAGCTGCGAGCCAGGCGCCGCGCGCACCATCATCAGCCCGTCGGGGCCGCGCAAGGCGTACGGCGCCGCGTGCTCCGGTAATAGGCGCAGCGTCTCACAGTCCGGTATGCCTGTTATATTTGTCCAGTGTTTGGGCTCTTCGTAAACGATTGCTTTCTTCTGGAACGAGTAAATCCTTGTTGCCCGGGTGACGTTCCCGACGACGGGCTGGCAAGCGGCGGCGGCGGCCGCGCGCGTCAACTCGCTGGCCCGCAGCGCGTCGGCGCCGAGCGCCTGGCCGGGCGGGCAGCAGTGCAGCACAGTCAGCGGACTCACCGCCGCCTCCGACGCCATCCACAGTACGCTCCATGCTGCCAGGAACCCGACGAGGGCTGACATCTCGCTACGAGCTCACCGGTCGCACCGACGACGAGACGGCCGCTGGGCCTGCATCGCAGCCCTACGCACTTATTTGTAATATTTTATCAGATTTAACAATCACTATGAACTGTAGATTCAGAGTAGGCACTCAATTATCAAATAGTTGCAAAAAAACAACACGAACTTCCGAACACGATAACGACAACGCGCACGTGTAAAAAGGTCCAGGCGACAGCGGACGCAAGCTTTACCGCCGACAGCTGGCGCGGTACTGCCCCGCCGGCCGGCCGCTCGGCAAGTCGGTAGTCGGCGCTCAGCTGACGCGCCCCCCCCCCCCCCCCCCCGTCCCCCGCTCGGCCACACGCCACACGCATACTTGACACCAGTGCTGCCGACTTAGCGCTTTCAGCGCTAGATCTGGCGCTTTTTTTGGTCAATAGCGCGTTTTAGCGCCTAGCGCTAAATCTAGCACTTTTTGAAACTTCGGACTTTCTTTCAAAAAAATGTAAGTTCGCAATCTATCAAAATATAAACGACGTTTTGAGGCAAATTTCATCCACAGACAAATATAAATTCAAGTCCAAGACTGATCAAGAACAACCTGACCAACCATATAATTCGGCGGCAGAAGCAATTGTAGTAGAATTAGACGATGCTGAATTAATTTATTTCCTTTGTATTATGAAATAATTATATTAACACGTTATTATTTTATTTTATTATCACTAAATAAATACTATATTGTATTAACTCTTGTATATGACATATTTTGATTCAATAAAAAAATACGTTTATACGTCCCTGTCTCAAATTATTGGGCGTTTTGCTTGTATTTGGCCCCGAATCAAGCGTTTTTTTTTACAGCGATCATTTAGCGCTTTCTAGCGCCTTTTTAAAGAGCTAACAGCGCGTTTTTGCTTAGACGAGTTGGCAGCACTGCTTGACACTGTCACTACTGCACTAGGGATGTCGAAAGTGAAAAAATATATCGATATATCGATGTATCGATATTTATAAAAATATCAATATCGACCTCGATATATCGAAGAAAAAATATCGATATATCGATATATCGGTCCGATTTTCAGAGTTTTTAGGTTCTTTTTTTTTTGTTTTTTTTGTTGGAAGTAGAAATTTTTATACAAAATGTACATTATTTTAATGTATGAGAATCTTAATATAAACGAAGGTATTTTAATCGTTATTCCTGTTTAATAGGCAAAATTTGAAAATAACAAAATCTAAATAGCAATCTTCTAAAAATATTAGAAGATGACACGCACCACACACACACAACGCAAAAGAACTCACATTTGAAAGTGAGTAACGAGTGAGTGATGATGAAATCCTCCACGCCCGCCACATACACACATACGGAACACTAACAAAACATTATCACATCACACATCACCAGCCTATTAATATTCCCACTGCTGGGACACAGGCCTCCTCTCTGTGAGAGGGGATGGGCCGTAATCCACCACGCGGGCCCAGTGCGGGTTGGTGGATGTCACATGTCTTCGATTTTTTGGTTCTAGGACATGACGGTTTCCTCACGATGTTTTCCTTACCGTTTTTGAGAGCAGTGGTGATGAAATAATTTACAAAAAGTAAAGCGCCTGCCTGGGTTCGAACCCACGACCTATAACTTGTAAGTCGCGGCCGATATCATTGGGCCGCCACTGCTCTCACAAAACATTATAGTCATAGACAATACAGTAATTTTCCGTTCGTTCCTATCTGTTACGGTTTTGAATTCTGTTAAATATTCTGCTAATAAATTAAATTTGAAAAAAAATATCGTTTTTGATACGTTTTTCGATATTTAATATTTTGTATCGATATATCGATGTATCGGACGAAAATATATCGGCCAGAAATATCGATATATCGAATCAAAAATATCGATATATTGATGTATCGATATTTTTTCGACAAACCTATACTGCACGAAATGCTGCACGCTGCACCGCTGCTCCACCCGCCTCTGTGCTGGTGCATACTTTTTCACACTTAATATAATAACATCACACTTAATATTATAAAGGCGAAAATATGTGAGTGTGTGTGTATGTTTGTTACTTATTCACGCTCAAACGGCTGGACGGATTTGAATGAAATTTGGCACAGAGATAGATTATATCCAGGAATAGCACAAAGGATACTTTTTATCCCGGGAATATGTCCCCTCGGGATAATTTTCGACTTTCACGCGGGCGAAGTCGTTGACAGAAGCTAGTACCGTTATAAATGTGAAAGTTTGCGAGGATGGATGGATGGATGTCTGTTACACTTTCAGGCAGAAACTAAAGTTGATGAAACTTTATAGAAATAAAGCTTATACATCATAATAACACATAGGCTATAATTTATTAAGATATTGAAAGTAGTACTAAGACAACGCGGGCGGCAGCTAGTTATTATTATAAAACCAGTCACATATTTTGCTTTTTAAACAATGACACAATTCCTTGATTGTTTCCTTTACTTGGGAGTCTTTATCAAAAGAAACAATCTCAAATATCTTGTCTTCAACAAGTACCTATGAACTAGCCCTTTCTAGGCTGTCTATCTATACTAGACACCTCCTTCAACAACAACTGACTCTCTACTCTACGTAGACGTACACGTCAAATGTTACAAAAAACCCGACTGCTTAAAAAGCGAACTAAAAAGACGTAAACAAGGCGAAAATCATGCTGTGCAGTCGGAGGATACATCTGGTTTTGGTCAGCCAGCTCGATTCAGCCAGCTTAATTCAAAACACAAAAAACCCGACTGCTTAAAAAGCCAACTAAAAAGACGTAAACAACAAAAAAATCATGCTGTGCAGTCGGAGGATACATGTTCGCGAGCTGGCTGACCAAAACCAGATGTATCCTCCGGCTGCACAGCATGATTTTCTTCTTGTTTTCGTCTTTTTAGTTGGCTTTTTGTTTTTTTAAACAACTTTTTTATTTATCACTAACTAGTTATTTTTTTTTTGAAATAGTTACATATAAACATATAAGTATTATATATTTTAGAAATCACCTCTTAAAACCCTTTATTTTGATACCCCACACGATGGGTAAGGAAGAAAAAAATTGGTGCCCCACAATATGGCGCCCAAAAACCGCCATTTTTTTATTTTCGAATTTTATCGTAGCCAAATCGATTTACGAAAGAATCAACAAAATCGGCCAACGCGTTTGGACTCTAGAACGCCACAAACATACATACATACATATATAAACTGCAATGATAAACACATTACCCTTCTTCGGCAGTCGGGTAAAAACTCTCTCAGGCCCAGTTTTTCGTTCGCTTGTTACGTTTCGAATCCGCTGACAAATTGTCACAAATTATCCAACAGTCCCGAAAAAACCCAATACGGTTGGTCACCGCGGGGTTATCGACCAAACCCCCCAAAATACTACACTAGAAAAGGAAAATAAACCAATAATGAACACCAAGAAAAGGAGACTCCACATAGCAACATTGAATAAAAGATCATTAAAGTTAAATAGTACAGGCGCTACCCCGAGCAAAACGCCGCGCTAGCCGTTTTTCGTGCAGTTTTTGGGAGCTATCTACTCGTTATTTAAAATGAAATATCAACTAATAAAATACATTAAATTTCTACATATTATTGATTCCAAAATTGTAGAAGTCTTTTTTTTTAAATGTATTATATGTTTCACTAATCTCCTTCCAACAAAACCATAAAAATGAGAAATAATGATTGATAGCATGCATCTCCTCGTAAAGTGTTAATTAATAATGTTTTGTACTAACACTAATGGATAGACAATTTGATAACGAACATTTTGGTAGTTTTTTTTTTTTCAAAAGGCCAATATTCGATTTTATAAAGAAGTTATTCTAAAATCTGGGCGTATTCACTACTGTAATTCATGCGCCACGAGTGCCGCTAGGCCAATAGGAATGCTCAAATCTCATGCTGATTTTTTTGTCAGGGTACGGCCTTAAGTAAGGAATCACGATCGGAATGGTGAAATTCCAATATCACTAATTAAAGATAATTTAACAGTTTTATCTGAACCACTCTCGACTAAGTGCATTTTAGAAGGCATTTTCCCGGAACAGCTGAAAATTGCTAAGATCGCCCAAATTCATAAGAGGGGCACAAAAACTGATCAGACAAATTATAGGCCTATTTCTTAGTTGCCCACTCTTGCAAAAATTTTCGAAAAAGTTTTAAAAGACCGGTTAAGTAGACATCTGAATTTGAATAAAGTAATTAATCCAAGACAACTTGGATACCAGAAGAATGTGGGTACTGGTGATGCTATTTATACGTTATTAAATGAAGTAATTAATAAAATAATCTGTAAAATAAGGGTAGCGGGTATTTACTTGGACTTAAGTGCGGCTTTTGACACTATTGACCACAAACTGCTTATCACAAAACTGGAGCACTACGGCGTAAGAGGTAAAGCCTTACGTCTCTTCTCTTCATACCTTAATAATAGAAAAATGTTTGTCGAACTTGATTCTACAAAACCGAACGGGTTTAAAAACAACTATAGGTCATCTATGATAAACATTACAGCCTGAGTGCCTCAAAGATCAATTTTAGGCCCTTTATTGTACATATTATTCACTACAGATCTGATCAATTTCATACGTAAACTTTTGCCGGACATGCCATTTGAAGTGTTTGCGGATCACACAAATGCTGTAGTTGCAGCTAATGATATTCATGACATTTCTGTTAAGGTGAATGCAGCTCTGGAGATATTTCATCCTTGGTTTAACGCAAATATGTTTATAATAAATACGTCTAAAACCAATATTATGTTATTTAAAACCACTGCGCGTAGCAATGATATGATGGACATTGAGCTAGAAAAAGTTAAAATTGAGCTTGTCAGGTAAGTTAAGTTTTTGGGAATTTATATTGATGATTTGTTAAATTGGAAGAAGGTATTAGCAGCGTTGGACTAATCAATATCATCTGCATGCTATGCCTTAAGAACTCTAAGGGATGTAGTGAACATAAACCATTTAAAAATGGCATACTATGCGCTGATTGAGTCCAAACTGAGGTACTCGTATAGCATACAGTTTTGGGGAAATAGCTATCATTACAACTGGTAAAGGGCATTCATTCTCCAAAAAAGAGCGATCCGAACCATTGTCCGCATCTCTCAACAAGACACCTGTCGACCTTACTTTAATGAACTTGGCATTCTCACTGTGCCTAGCCTTTATGTAGTAGTACTGTTTAACACTTAAAAAAAAAATATCTATGACTACGAAACAGACGAGGGCAGGCTGGTCAGGGAAAAACGCGTAGTCTTGCCTACGCGTTTTTTGCAAACAAAATCACCCCGGCTCTTGGAATAGTCAAACACAGTCCACAGTATCAGGCAGTTAAAATATTTAATAAATTACCGCTGGATTTAAAAATCATACTGTACACAGGCTCATTCAAGGCAAGGCTCAGGGCATAACTGTTGGAAAGATGTCTCTACTCAATAGATGATTTATAAGCTTGAAAATGACATGTTATTTTTGACAAAGGTGTTATAATTTGTGTTCGACTTTTATTACATATTTTTGATTATTCTTTTCGTTTTAAATTGCTTTTAATTTAATGACATTGTTATTTTTGATTTTTTTTTCGTTTTAAATTGCTTTTCATTCATTGACATTGTTATTTTTGATTATTATTTTCGTTATAAATTGCTTTTAATTCATTGACATTGTTATTTTTGATTATTGTTTACGTTTTGAATAGCTATTAATTTATTTAAATTGTTATTTTAAAATATGTGTGCATTAAATTGAATTCTGTATTATTATTAATTAATTGTAAATCTAATGCTACTGTTTCATGCTGATTATTTCGAACGCAATGTAAATTGTTACTGAATAAATAAATTGAATTGAAATATAAAACGTCGACAAAAGGTGCACGGTTCGGGATGGTCGTTTCCTATGGAGAAGAACCGGCAAGAAACTGCATGGTTACTCTTTTAAAAATAAATTGCTTTTAATTCATTGACATTGTTATTTTTGATTATTGTTTACGTTTTGAATAGCTATTAATTTATTGAAATTGTTATTTTAAAATATGTGTGCATTAAATTGAATTCGGTATTAATATTAATTAATTGTACATCTAATGCTACTGTTCATGCTGATTATTTCGAACGCAATGTAAATTGTTACTGAATAAATAAATTGAATTGAAATATAAAACGTCGACAAAAGGTGCACGGTTCGGGATGGTCGTTTCCTATGGAGAAGAACCGGCAAGAAACTCCATGGTTACTCTTTTAAAAATGGTTTGGTTTTACAATATTTCCATGTTACAGCATTAGTACTTAGATATGGGGGGACAACGTGGCCCGACAATAAGTCGTAAGAAACTAAAAAAAATAAAAAATCTTTTTTGCAAAACAATACTACCGACTTCCAAATACAAAACTACAAAGTGAAAAATAACTTTAAAGATAAAGATAATAATACGTGCATGCAGAATAACATTAAATAAAAACAATCGGTTCGGACATGTTTGCCACATTCTATGGCGTGCAAATTATTTTGAAATTATTATCATGAACATTTACAATAAAAAATAATTTAAACACAATAATTACAGAATGTCATATTAAAAAAATAATAGAAAAAACTGGAGATAATTAGTAATAACAAATATAATTCAGATGTCAATTAACAGTAATATTATGTCAAATCTATGTAAAATATTAAACAAATGTCAAATAAAAATGTATATAGATCTATGTAAAATAAAATGATAAAAAATGTGAAATAGCAATAAAAAAAAATAAAAAAAGATAATAAAATGTCAAATCAAAGTGATATTCATCAAATGTCAAAATATCAATAATAATCTATGTCAAAATAAATGATTCTGCCAAAAATTCGCTAATGGTATAGTAGGCTTTTTTAATTAGAAAGGCTTTTAGCTGATTCTTCAACTGAACGTTGTTAAGCTCCCTCCAACTTTTGGGTAACTTATTATAAATACTAGGAGCCATGCAGAAAACACTTTAGCGCATAAGTGCCGTCCTACTCCTATGCAGACAGAGCTGACTTTGATCACGCCTGTTTCTAGGAAATTCATCCGCCATTAGTGGAAATAAGTGATTGTTATTTCTCACAAACATTACTATTTCGAGAATGTAAAAGGATGCTAATGTTAATATTTTATAGTGTATGAAAAATGGCTTACAACTATCGGTCGATTTTAAGTTAAACATAGCTCTAAGGCATCTCTTTTGTGCTTTAAATACAAGTTCTTTATTAGTTGAGTTGCCCCAGAATATAACCCCATATCTGAGAACAGATTCAGTTAGCTCGTAGTAAGCGGTTAATAGCGCATCTATATTAACCGTTCGAGACAGATTGTATAAGGCGTACGCACTACTGCTTATTCTATTTGTCATTACCTCTATGTGCGGCTTCCAATTTAAATTACGATCTATAGTTAGTCCTAGAAACTTAGTTGTATTAACTGTGTCAATTGTAATAGTATTATACGTAATGACAAGATTGGGAATAGTCAGTGCGCGTTGGCTAAATGCATTAACTTAGTCTTTTTTAAATTTTATTTTCAAATTGTTATTGTCTAACCACCCTATAGTGTCTTTTAATGTTTTGTTTATATCTTCTTTATAAAAATCTTTTTGATTGCATGGTATTGTAATTGTACTGTCATCCGCAAACAGTGTCATTGAATGTTTGATTGCCCTTGGAAAGTCATTGATGTAAAGTGTAAAAAGCGGTGGTCCTAGTATACTTCTTTGTGGAACTCCGTAGACCACATTACGTTCCTCCGATTTAAATTTTTCTTATCTTTTAGTGCATGTATTTATATTGCTAATTTCTGTTATTTGTTTTCTCTCACTTAGGTACGATTTTAAGAGCTCAAGGACATTACCTCTTACCCCATATGCATCAAGTTTTTTAAGTAAAATATTATGTTGCACGTAATCGAATGCTTGGGTCATGTCACAGAATATAGCACACACTGGAGTATTTGGGTCCATATTAGTCATAACAGTATGCAAAAAGTCATAAATAGCCAAGTTGATTGTCATATTTTTCCTAAATCCCTTTTGTTCGTCATATAGAATATCGTTAGCGTCTAGATATAAATTGAGTTCTTTATAAATATAGTTTTCAATAATTTTTGAGAATATTGGTATCAGTGATATTGGCCTGTAGTATTCCATTAACTCTCTATCTTCTTTTTTGAACAATGGCTTAATTACCGATTGTTTTAGGGCGTCAGGAAAAATACCTTCGCTTATACACAAATTTATAATGTAGCCTAATGGGCAAAAAATTTCCTCGGCAACCGCTTTGAGTATTTTTGTACAAATACCATCTTTACCGACACTGTTGGTATTTTTAAGAGCTAAAGTTATTTTAAACACGTCGATTGGCAAACATGGAGCCATAAACATAGAATTCTTCCTGTTTAAAATATTTCTAGTGACCCTGTCTCCCGAATCGATAATAGGTTGAATTTTGTCAATAAAATAATTATTAAACAGATCCGAAATATATTTTGGATCAGAGACAATTTCATTATTATTAATTCTAAGTTTATTAATGGTATGTTTTGGAATATTTAACTTTGATTTATTAATGATTTGCCATGTTGTTTTTGATTTATTAGTTGATGTCTGTATTTTATGAATGTTTTGAGCTCGTTGCGGTAAATTAATAATCCTTTTAAATCGTTTTGTATAATTTTTAAATAGCCTCTTATTATTTGGAGTAGGTTTTTTCCGGAACTGCCAAAGCAATTGCCTTTTTTTTCTTGCTGCATATTTTTATGCCACGTGATACCCATTCTTGTTTTTTATGGATCCAAAAACGCGTTAAAAGGTACGTTTGGGTCCTTTGCTTCATACATTTCTGAGAAAGTCAGACTCCGCAGATAGTTCTTAAATTTATGAATGTTTTCATTACTGTAGTCACGTCTTCTCCTACTCCACCGATTAATCGTACATACTGTGCATATAGGGTATTTCAATAATTGAGCTGTGTGATCCGACCTGTTTAAGTTATGCGCAAAATTATCAATGCATGTTTTGCTCTTAAGACGAGTTGGTTGGTATAACACTAGTTTACAGTTAAAGCTTAACAACAATTTTTCAAATTCTATTGATTGATTAGTTCTTTTAAGTACATCTATATTAAAATCGCCCGCTAAAACAATATTTTTACAATCCTTTTTATTTAAACTACGCAATATCTGTTCTAATTTATTAATACTTTCATTGAAATTATTGGTATTTGGTACTCTATATACACAAACACAAACGATTTTGTGGGTAATCAGTTCAATGGCGCAGCATTCAAAGACACCACAAGTCGACATTTTAGCGATATTTGGCAGTTCATTCCATTGATGATCAGACCTTACTAGTATGCATGCCCCACCCCTTTTGCTTTCTTTACAACTGAAACAGGCCGCTAAGCAATAATTGCTCAAGTTCAGGTGTTTTTCATAACTTTGCATCATAAAGTGCTCCGTAATGCATAAGACATCCACGCCTATTTTCTTATCAATTAATTCATTGAGGCAAACTGCAAGCGTATCACATTTAGATAGCAAGCCTGCAATGTTTTGGTGCATGATGTAAATATGTTTAGTCAAGAAAAAAATGGTCTTCAATTTTATCAATGTCATACAAATTGTGATGTATGTCAACATTTTTCATAATTTCAGTCATTAAGTCAAACAAATCCTTAAATATAGTACGTAGTCCAAATTTATTTATTTTACCAGAGTATTTATTAAACATGCTGCAGTCATATTCCAGATTTAGGTTACTGTCCAGGAGGAATGCGTGTTCATGTGTCATTATATCTAGATATAAAAGATTATTAAATGTCTCCACTCTGCAGTTAAACAAACTTTATTTTTTTAAGTCGGTGTCTTTCGTAGGTAATAATAATAATAATAAATGTTTATTTCAATAACTTAAGAATACTATTACATTCGGTTTTTAGGGAATTTCCTTTTAAGTAAGAAATATTCTTGTGTTAGGAAGTTCCGCTCTTCCAAAAGTTACAACTTTTATAGGCTATTGAATAGACATTTCATTACAATAGGTATTAGAAAACAAAAAAGAAAAAGTGATTTAAATCAAAATATAAAGTGAAACTTGAACAAAGTAGGTAATGATTAATTAAAGACGCGCTGTAGTGTGAAGGTGTGTAATGATGTGTGTGAGTGTTAGTGAGTGTGAGTATATGTGTTTAATGATAGTAGGTATATGGTTTGTAAATATTAGTGGAAAGTTATATGTTAGTGAGGAAGAGTAGTCTCAGTTAATAAAAATCGATTATTATTAATATTTACGAACTTATAGTTTGGACTATATTCTCAATTTCGTCATAAGTTTTTGTCTTTAGCCATTCAGTCATAGCAATTTTGCAGTCTCGATACGAAAGTGGATACACATTTAATTCCTTATTTATCAAGTTATATAAGTGAGAAGATTGCCTGGAGTACTGTCTCTTAACAAAAGTTGATTTAACAGGAACACTGGGGATCATGTATTTCCTTCTCCTTTGTCGAGTCGATGGGTCGAAGGCTAGAGATTTATGTTTTTTTAAAATAATGTTGAGCACATAAAGTTTTCGAACCGTAAGAACATCAGAAGTTAGGTAAAGAGTTTCAGTTGGGAACCTAAAGGGCTTGAATAGCATAACTTTTAATAGTGATCTCTGAACTCTTTCTAGTTCTAAGTATTTAGTTTTAGTTGCTCCACCCCAAACTGGTAAACAATACGTTAGTACCGACTGTGCCAGTGACGTGTAAATTTGTAACAGAAGGTTTTTAGTAGTCACGTAACGCAATGTTTTAAATGTCCAGATAAGTTTGCGAATTCTTTTCATTATCAATTTAGTATTCAAATGCCAAGATAAACGTTGGTCGATCATTATACCTAAATATTTGGTATATTGGACTTTTTCAATTTCTATGCAAGGGCAAGCAAAGCTAGAGTTTGAGGGGGTCTGGCAATTGTGAATTTTTATTTTGAAGTTGCGAAAGGTTATATTTAGAGAAGCAAATGAAGGTGGTTTTAGATATGCTTAGGGTCAAAAGATTTTGGTCGAGCCATGATGCTATCCTAGACAGGCCGGACTCGGCAGATTTCTTAACCTTGTTCCAAGTTGTGTCGCTAAATACTATGGCAGTATCATCTGCGTATGAGTAGATGTGACCTCCTTCTATGTTCATATTACAGAGGCTGTTTATATAAATTAAGAAAAGAGTGGGGCCAAGCACGCTTCCTTGTCCAACGCCGTAAGTAGTAGTTTCATCTAAACTAATAGTGTCACCAATTTTAACTTTTTGTTTCCGCCCACATAGATAGTCCCTGAAAAAAGCAAGCGGCTGACCTCTTATGCCATTGCTTTCCAACACGACCAGAAGAGTGGAGACAGAGACAGTGTCGAACGCTTTTTTGAGGTCAAGGAAGACGGCGAGGCACTTGTCTCCACTGTCTACTTTACTGGTTACAGTGGAGGCAAGAGCCAAGGCTGCATCTTCTGTTGACATTGCTCGCCGGAAGCCAAACTGATTGGGTGACAATAATTTGTTTTTATTAAGATAATTTATTAGGCGTGAGTTTATTAGTCTTTCTAAGATTTTGGATATAGATGGTAATACTGATATGGGTCTGTAGTTCGATGGGTCTGTCTTGTCTCCACTCTTATGCACTGGTGTTATTAAAGCAAGCTTCAGAGCTGTTGGAAACGTTGCATGGTCAAAGCACAAATTTGCCAAATGAGTACCACCGACTTCCAAATAAAAAACTACAAAGTCAAAAATAATTTAATTTCTGGAAGTCGGTGTCTTTCGTACCTTTTATTGCGTTATGGACACCGACTTCCAAAAATAAAATAATTTTCACTTTGTAGTATTTTATTTGGAAAATAATTTTATTTTTGGAAGTCGGTTTCTTGCGTAGGTACCAATTTTTTTTGCGTTATGGACACGGACTTCAAAGCATAAAGTTATTTTTCACTTTGTAGTTTTGTATTTGGAAGTCGGTAGTATTTTTTTGCAAAAAAGATTTTTTATTTTCACTTTTTAACCGACTTACCAAAAAGGAGGAGGTTCTATGTTCGACTTGGAGGATGTTTTTTTTTATGTATTTTCACCGATATCTCCGTCAATTGTGGACCAATCTAGATTTTTTTTTTACAGTTGAAAGAGTATGTTCCGAAATTGGTCCCATTTTAATTTGGTGAAGATCTGATGAAGAACTTCGAAGATTTCAATAAATAAAGGCAAATCACTCGGGATTGCTGCAATCGCATGTCTGTTTATTGTTTATGCCATTTCATAGCACAACATCACGCCAGTACGCTCTTAAGGGGTACGCAGATCTTTGGGAAGTCGGTGTCCATAACGCAAAAAATGGTACCTACGCAAGACACCGACTTCCAAAAATAAAATTATTTTCCAAATAAAATACTACAAAGTGAAATATTATTTTATTTTTGGAAGTCGGTGTCCATAACGCAAAAAATGGCACCTACGAAAGACACCGACTTCGAAAAATAAAATTATTTTTCACTTTGTAGTTTTTTATTTGGAAGTCGGTGGTATATTTTTGGCAAAAAAGTTTTTTTTTTGTTGTACCTACCTAATAGGCAAGTTAGTAAGGTAACTATAACGTCAGAATAGATTTCTTGAAACTTGAACATAACCGGTGAAATGAAAGATCTGCGTGGGGTACGCAGATCTCAGATAAGAGCGTACTGGCGTGATGTTATGTTATGAAATGGTATAAACAATAAACAGACATGCGATTGCAGCAATCCCTAGGAATTTTCCGTTATTTATTGAAGAGTTCTGTTGTATATCTCCGAAGTTCTTCATCAGATCATCACCAAATTAAAATGGGACCAATTTCGGAACATACTTTTTCAAACAAAAAAAGATTTTTTAGAATCGGTCCACAATTGACGGAGGTATCGGTGAACATACACAAAAAAAAACAAACATAGAACCTCTTCCTTTTTGGGAAGTCGGTTAATAAAATAAAAAGATTATATATAATATTAAAAAAAAAAAAACAAACTTGAAGTCGAACATAGAACCTCCTCCTTTTTGGAAAGTCGGTTAAAAAAGATAACAAATGTTATCAAGCATTTAGAAGGCCTACAATGTTCACACATTCACAAAACAATCGGTAAAAGAATCTATACAAAGGTAAAAAAAAAGAAGTATAACAAGACTAAATTTAACTTGTGGCTCAAATGTTGTTATCAGTGCTGTAACTATTATTAGCAAAGGGCTATAAAGATGATTGAAAACCATTGTAAAAAGTCTAATTAAAAAGAGGAAAGAAAAATGAGATTGAGAATAGTTAGAGTCATCCACATACTCGTATTTGTGCCGTTTACGAGTTACCAGGGAAGCTGCATGCGCAGTAGGAGCTAAGGCCAAAAATGTTATCTTCAACGTAGTCCTTGATTTTATAATATGTTTTTTTAATAAGGACAGGTTTGATGTAGTTTTTGAACTTTCCATCGGTCAGTTCTATAACTGACTTTGGCAACTTGTTATAAAAGCGTATACTGTTTATAAGAAAAGACTTGCTAGTTTTCGTTAATCTGAATTTGGGTATTACAATTTCGTGCTTACTGCGTGTATTTAAATTATGGCAGTCGCTTCTAGTTTTGAAAAGCCCTCGATTTTTACGGACATACGAAATACATTCCAAAATATAAAGTGAAGGTAGAGTCAGTATATCGAGCTCAATAAATTTTTCTCTGAGGGATTCGCGAGTACCCATTTTATAAATTGCGCGGATTGCCCTCTTTTGTAAGATGAAAATTGAGTCAACTTCTGCTGCTGATCCCCACAGCAGAATGTCATAAGACGTAATACTGTGGAAATAAGCATAGTATACTAACCTAGCTGTAGCTACATCGGTTAGCTGCCTTATTTTCCTTACTGCATATGCAGCCGAACTTAACCTACCCGAAAGAGTTCTAATGTGCGCGCCCCACTGCAATTTTGAATCGATAGTAATCCCTAAGAATACAGTATCCGTTATAATTTCAAGATTTTTGCCGTCAAGATTTAAGTTTAGGTCACGTTGTGGTATATTTGGTAAAGAGAACTTTAGACATTTAGTTTATTTTGCATTCAGAAAAAGATTGTTAGCTGCGAACCATTATGAGAGAATAATTAGACTTTCGTTGACATGATTAAAAACTTTCGTTTACAAAATTAGCGAAGTATCATCAGCAAATAGAATTATATCCGATAATTTGGCCATCATAAAAGGGAGATCATTAATCAAACAAGAAAAAGGAAAGGGCCGAGAATTGAACCTTTGGGCACGCCCATCTTGACTAGAGACCCGGAGGACGTCGCCCTACTAACATTTTGTTTTGCTGTCTGTTTGATAAATAGGAAAGCACAAGATCAGCAGATATTCCTCGAATTCCGTAGTGGTGTAATTTACAGATCAGTGTGTTGTGGTCGACGCAGTCGAACGCTTTTGAGAGATCACAGAAAATGCCAATGGCATCCTGGGACTTCTGCCAAGATTCCAAGATGTGGCTGATGAGTTTTACTCCCGCGTCCGTTGTCGACCTACCTTTCATGAAAACAAACTGTTGACTATGCAGGATCCCATTTGAATTGTAGTGAGACAACGTCTGTTCCAGCATGATTTTTTCATAGATTATACTCAATGCTGGAAGCACGGATATAGGTCTATAATTAGAGGGATCACTCTTACAGCCCGATTTGAAAATTGGTACTACTTTACTGTGTTTCATTAAGTCAGGAAAAGTGCTGCTGTCCAAACATTGATTGAATATGTCTGTTAGGACAGAAGCAATTGAATCAATAATATCTCCAAGAACCCTAACGGATGTCCCCCACAAGTCTTCAGTATTTTTTATATTGAGACTTCTGAACGTGTTTTTAATAGTATCAATACATATTGGTTTAAATTTAAAGGTTGTTATGTCTTTAGTAAAGTTTTCTTTAAGAAGAGCTTCAGCAAATTTAGATGAGGAGGGAAGAGACTTCGTAACCTCTAACGGAATGTTGGTAAATAAATTTTCTAATATCTCAGCGACTTCTTACTTATCAGAAATGGTTTGATTAATTATTTTCAATGACAACTCATTCTGATCGCGTTGTTGTGTCTTTCCAGTTTCTCTATTAATTAATTGACACACAGTTTTTATTTTATTATTAGAAACACCAATTTTGTTAACTATTATTTGAGATTTTGCTTGAGCGCAGACTCTTTTGAATATTTTGGAATAGTTTCTAACATAAGTGTAAAAAACTTGATCGTAAGTCAAAAATTTTTCGTAATATAAATTATGGCACAGTGGCCCATTCACTAAATTTCGATTTGGAATATTTGACTTTAACTTTTTTATTGTACATAATAGAATTTAAATGAGTTTCAGACAGGATACGCTATCCTAGTCTTAAACATTATGCTCCCTGGTCACAAACACCCGACATCAATAGTACAAGTATACGCTCCAACTCAGGTAACGTAAAAGGAAATTAAAAGTAGCTTTTACGAAAAGCTAAATGAGACAATGGAGACCCGTATAACACCATTATTGTGATGGGAGATTTTAATAGCCAAATTGGCCAACGAGGAAAGAACGAAGATAAAATACTTGGACCCTATACAACCGACAAGCGAAACGATAATGGTCAAATATTGATAAACTACGCGTTAGAAAACAACTTACATATTATGAATACTTTTATAAAAGAAAACCTAAAAGAAAATGGACGTGAGAATCTCCCAACGGCCAAATAGGAAATGAGATAGATTTCATAACTACAAATAAACCGAAGATTTTCTTAAACGTGGAAGTCCTCAACAATTTTGACTATTTTACTGATCACAGATTACTCCGAGGTCAATTACACCTAAATGAACTTAAACATTCTAGGAATCATCTACAAAATACGAAATAACCAATCACACTACCATTACCAAGCCATGTTTTAGAATCCCTGAAAACTAAATTAATACCAATAAGTGAACTAAGAACAATCCAGAAAAATATGATATATTAGAAGAAGAATTAAAAGGAACTAATAAAATCCTAGAAAAAGACAAACCATTTAAAGATAGAACAGGATCTGAAGCAAGAAGATTAATAAAACAAAGAGCACTTTTATTTAAGAACAGGAAGAACAATAGACAAAATATAACTAAATTAAGTAAACAAATATATACTGAATAGGTTTCCAAGGTCCGAAGGCGAGAACACCCAATAAAAACGCACGCATTGTTTTAATCAGGATAATTTATTTTACCAGCACCGTACAAAAATAATCTAAAACTATATATGGTTTGCTCGGTAACAAAACGATAGCGCGATCTATTTCTATCCTAACGCCATCTAGGGAAGCGTCAGGTAAACTTTTTTGCACTATGAAATATTAGACATACCGCCCACCAAGGACATATTGCAGAATGTCCTTCTCTTAATCTAAACCGCCCACCATGCAACATGTCTAATAATATGGGGTGCACAGGTACAACATTTTAATATAATAGTAACATACTATAGAAAAGACAAAAAAAACAATTTTGTAATTCTTACAAACTTAGATGCAAGAGAACTTAGAAGAACAAACACAAAGTTTAATTTGCTATAGGAAGAATAGCCAATTTCGTAATAGGTCTCTTTATGAGGGCATTTTTAGTTTTAACAGTAACGACTCGAGTGATTCCGTCGGGCCCAGGATGTTTTAACTCGATCTTCCCCAGCAACCACTTACCAGGAGGTAAATCATCTTCTTTTATCAGAACTATGCCACCAATGGCTGGTTCTGGATTTGTGTGAGTCCACTTATGGCGTTGTAAAAATTGATTTAAATAATCTTGTGACCACCGCCGCCAATAGTCCTGTAACATTCTTTGGGTAAGTTGCCACCGTCTGAGACTGGAAATGTTAGCCCTTTCGAAATTCAAATCAGGTACTAGGACGAGTGGTTCCCCAACCAGAAAATGTCCTGGAGTTAACACCGTTAACTCATTTTGATCTACACAGGAAAGCGGTCTCGAATTGAGGCACGCCTCAATTTGTGCCAATACCGTCGTTAGTTCCTCGAACGTTAATGTAGAGTTCCCTATAACTCTTCTGAGATGGTATTTGGTAGACTTTATTCCTGCCTCCCATAGACCGCCGAAGTTTGGAGCATGAGGAGGAATAAAGTTCCACTTTGTACCATTATTT
This sequence comes from Orthosia cruda, assembly GCA_964057195.1. NCBI lineage: Eukaryota > Metazoa > Arthropoda > Insecta > Lepidoptera > Noctuidae > Orthosia > Orthosia cruda. The sequence goes on from OZ059837.1 coordinate 40,163,335, forward strand.
GCCAAGCACTCAACTAATTCGGGAATAAATTTAGATTTTTCTTCATTAAATAATTCCTGCAGCTCACGCGCAGCGCCAACAAAATTTGTGCCGTTATCACTGTGCAGTTCTGCACAATGCCCACGCCTCGCCACGAATCTCTTAAAAGCGGCCAAGAAACCTTTCGACGTCATGTCACTAACTGCTTCGATATGAATCGCCCTCGTAGACAGACAGATGAAAAGCGCGATGTACCCCTTGTACGACTTATTGCCACGTCCTTTAGACACTCTGACGTTAATCGGGCCAGCGTAATCTACGCCACTGTACAGAAAAGCTTTATTTGGTGTAACACGAGGAGATGGTAGCTGTCCCATTAGTTGGCTTCTAGTTTTATTTGCATATCTAATGCAAGTAACGCATTTTCTAAAATAGGCCTTTGCTAAAGGTTTAATCCCTACAACCCAATACCGAGATCTCAAGTAAGCGATCATAGCTTGAGGTCCCCCATGCATCGTTTTTTGATGCGCCTCGCTTACGAGAAGCTTCGTGAAGAAGGAATCTCTAGGTATTAGTATTGGATGTTTGCGATCATAACTCAACTGAGACATCTCTAATCTACCTCCCACTCTAATTACTCCCTTTGAGTCTAAAAATAAGTTTAATGATTTATACTTTCTTCCCTTCTTATCTAAATATCCCGTCTTCTTAAGTTCTTGTATTTCTTCTTGTAATTCTTCTTCTTGAGCTTTTCTAATACATACTTCCATTGCCTCCTCAAGGTCTGTCGTAGACAACTGTTTATTTCTTTCCATGTTAGCGCAATTGATTCTTAAGCGCAAGAACTTCCTACAGTAGGCTACTACCCTGATCATCCTTGAAAGCGATGAAAATCTGTCCCAAAAGGAAGTGTCAAGGACACCCGAATGGACTTTCACTTCCTCCAATTTAGTAATCAAGTGCTTAGGTTTTTTATATTCTATTACTAATTGCCTTAAGAACTCGGGTCCATTGAACTATATAGACGTATTGCCGAGTTCCCCTGGAGCCACGCCGCGAGAGGCACAATCCGCTGGATTTTGTTTGGATGGAACGTATGACCAATATTGTGTATCCAATGTGTTTAAGATTTCTGCAACGCGATTAGCCACAAACGTTTTCCAACGGCTTGGATGACTACTAAGCCATGCGAGAACAACTTCGGAATCCGTCCAAGCGTGCACATCTGATACATTTACTTCCAAAGTTTTAGCCACATCCACCATCAACTTAGCTAATAGGACGGCTCCACATAGTTCTAACCTAGGTATTGACACCTGTTTGATGGGAGACACTTTGGTTTTCGAGGTAACTAACGCAACCTTTACGTTACCCTCTGCATCTATAACTCTGACGTATACCACTGCAGCGTAGGCCATTTTTGAGGCATCCGAAAAACCGTGCAGCTCCGTCTTTACGTTGCTGGATTTAGTGTTAAGCCAACGTGGGATTTTAACATTCACTAAAGAAGATAAATTCTTACGGTAAGTAACCCATTCTTTTAATAAATTTCTGGGCACTTCTTCGTCCGAACCTGTACCTGCTAACCAAAGCTTTTGTATCAAAATTTTAGCTAAAATGATACTAGGTGACAACCAGCCTAACGGGTCGAAAAGCCTAGAAATATCCGATATAATTTTCCTTTTACTTACAGGTTCCGTCGGGACAGGCAATTCTACAGAGTACTGGAAAACATCAGCGCGAGGATCCCAGGTAAGTCCAAGTATTTTTGTAATATTATCTATTTTTATTTTTACTTCCTCAGCCTTACCCTTTTTGTTTTCTGTTATCTTATGTAATAATTCTTCGCTGTTACTTATCCATTTTTGTAATGGGAATCCCCCTTTAGCTAGAATATTTTTTATTTCTGTATGAATTTTATATCCTTCCTCTACACTTTCAGCCCCTGTCATTAAATCGTCCATATAAAAATCATTAAGAATGATTTTTGCTGCTAATGGATAATCCTTTCCTTCATCAAGGGCAACCTGATGTAAAGATCGCACTGCTAGAAATGGCGCCGATGAAGTACCAAATGTAACCGTCACTAACTCATATTCTTCAATTTCGTTTTCAGTACTATCCCTCCAAAGAACCCTCTGAAACATTGTATCATTTCTATTGACAAGAATTTGTCTATACATTTTAATTATATCAGCACCTATACAAATTGGATGTGTTCTCCAACGCATAACCGTATGTCGTAATTCTGCTTGCAGTGTCGGTCCAACCATCAAATCATCGTTTAATGATAAAAAATCAAAAATCAAAAAAATCTATATTTTTTATTTCACATAGGCCTACATGGGCACTTATAAAACGTCGACAAAAGGTGCACGGTTCGGGTTGGTCGTTTCCTATGGAGAAGAACCGGCAAGAAACTCCATGGTTACTCTTTTAAAAATGGTTTGGTTTTACAATATTTCCATGTTACAGCATTAGTACTTAGACATGGGGGGACAACGTAGGCCCGACTTATGACAATAAGTCGTAAGAAACTAAAAAAATAAAATAAAAGGATTATATATTTTATAAAAAAGTTAACAAATGTTAACTAGCATCTAGAAGGCCTACAATGTTCACACATTTACAAAACAATCGGTAAAAGAATCTATACAAAGGTAAATAAAAATAGTATTACATGACTAAATTTAACATGTGGCACAAATTTTGTTATCAGTGCTGTAACTATTCTTAGCAAAGGGCTATAAAGATGTTTGAAAACCATTGTAAAAGTCTAATTAAAAGAAGGAAAGAAAAATGAGATTGAGAATAGTTAGAGACATCCACATATTTGTGCCGTTTACAAGTTACCAGGGAAGCTGCATGCGCAGAAGGAGCTAAGGCCAAATGTTTTTATCTTCAACGTAGTCCTTGATTTTATAATATGCTTTTTTAATAAGGATGCGTTTGATGTAGTTTTTGAACCTTCCATCGGTCAGTTCTATAACTGACTTTGGCAACTTGTTATAAAAGCGTATACTGTTACATTACGTATATACATTACAGATACCCCATTTATTCCCTTGCAGGAAGCGTCAAATACCACGCGCACCTTAGTTGTCAGCCTATCTTCCCGGAGTATTGCGTGATGAGGTAAGTACAACCCTTTATTCTTTTCTTCTGAAGATACCTTTACCATATGGTTAAGTTCTATATACTCCTGCATCACCGCAGTGTAATCCGCCTTTAATTTGTGATTCTTTGAAAGTTTATATTCTAAACTCTTTAACCTTTTTTCAGATATGAACCTAGATTCACCATCCTGACAACTTTGGCTACCATCCCGGAACGGCAACCTTACAATGTAACGTCCGGTTTCGTCTCGTTTTGTGGTATTCGTAAAAATATTCTCACATTCCGCTTCTTCTTTACTAAGTATTTTTTCCGTTCCAAATGGCTCCGCTTCTAGCTCCCAGAATTTACGTAAGAAGTCATCAGCCTGAACATTGGAATGCATGACAGTGATACAAGGATATGAATTGATATCGGAGGAATTTTCTGTACCGACAACACCCGAAAGAATCCATCCGAATTCTGTTTGTTGTGCTACGAGCGATCCACTGGTACTCTTTTTGATTCCATCTTGGATAATTTGGCTGAATATCTCAGCACCTAACAAAACATCAATTTGGTTAGGCTTGTGATACTCAGGATCTGCCAAATCATCTTCAACCAACCTTACCCATTCTACCCTGGTTGCTGTCACAACTGGGAGAAGGGATGTGATGGACTTCAAAACGTAAGCATTTACTTGAACGCTGTAATCTGGATTCACTCGAGAACATATATCAACAACTACTGAAGAATTAGACATAACTGTTTTATTACCACCTACACCTGTAACCCAGTGTTTTGTTAAAGTTTTCTTTAACCCTAAATATTGAGCCATTGACTCAGTGATCTACTAGTGCACGAACCACACGATATGTTCCATCCTTTGACTTGGCCTTTACTAAAGCCGTAGGTATTAAAACCGTATCCTTACAATTTCCTGTCGAAAGGCATGAAACTATTGGTTTAGTAGATCCCTCCGCTTGAACAGCGGTCTTTTGAGTTTCCTCCATTGAGGTACTATTCCTATTAGCAGCTGACGCTGCTTCCTTCTGAACAACACCAGTGTCCTCACCAACAGACCCAGAACCACCGCTTGGGTGGAGTAAAGTATGGTGGCGTCTTTTACATACATGGCATTTGACGGTGTTTCTACAAAATCTGGCAGAGTGGTTACTACCCATACAAATGAAACATAGCCCGTTTTTCTGTACGAAATCACGTCGAGTATCGTTACTTTCTTTAGCAAAACCTTTACAGGCAGTTACCTTATGAGCGGCAGAACAAAAAGGACAAGATAACGCCGTTTTTTCTTTCCCTACCACATGGAACAATTGCGAACTCTTTTGAACATGAGGTTTATTTTCCAAATTTTCTAGACCTCGAAAACGGCCAGTTAGAAAGTCCGCAAATTGAGTAAAAGTAGGCAAATCATCCGTTGCATCCGAAGCTACTTTTAATTCCCAGGCTTTCCTGGTGTCCTTATCCAATTTGGCACTAATAACGTGTATTATCACGATGTCCCAAGAAGTAACATCCATCCCTAAATTTTTTATTGAACCCAAACAATCAGATGTTGTACTAAGTAATCTTTTTATTTCAGTGGCTGATTCTACTGTTAAACTCTTTTGATTAAACAAACGTTTTAAAATGCCATTCGCTAAAAATCTTTTATTGTTGTACATTGTCTCTAACTTTGCCCAACTAGCCGTATAATTATCCGATGTTACATTAATGTTTCTTAATAGGTGCTCTGCATCTCCAGTTAAGTATCCTTTAAGGTAATATAATTTCTGCGCATCGTCTAGAGTTTTATTATTATGTATTAACCCTACAAATAAATCCCTAAACGTCTGCCACTCACTATAATTTCCAGAGAACACAGGTATCTTAACCTCAGGTAACTTAAAGTTTCTAAATCCTGAACTAGAGCTAGCTCCTGGACTAACATTACACGTTTCACTAGACATTTTCATATTGTTTAATATTTCTTTCAGCTCGCTTTTAAACTGTATATAAAACTCTTCGACCTCATCATAATTAAGCCATTCTTATGATAATTTGAACTAGACAAATCAGACTTCTTTACTTCACTAATTATGTTACATGTGTTTTGTAGAATAACTGCCATTGCTGTTCTAAGTTTTCAATCCTAGTTTCTATATAACTTACAGTTAGGCGCTCTTTAAGACATTTTTTTAAGTTAGTTTTTGCTTTGTGCATTTTAGCGTTAATGTCTTCTTGAATGTCGTTAAGCGACTCCATTTTTTATTAAAAATACAAGTCGATTATGACACAAATATAAAATACACAAATTTCTTGCTACTAGATAACACTATAAATAAACTTATTGTCCAGTAAACACATTCAATAACACCACAAAAAAAGTTCTAAGTTTCTTTGAAGCACTTCGATGTTTTTCTAAGTCCCAGAAAACGATTAAAATTTTACAAGTGTTTTAAACTTGTATTTCTGAATAAAATCGGGCATAGGTTCCCCGTCTGAACCACTTTTTGCATAAAATGAATACAAGTCCAAACTAATATTATCAACGACTAAGTTAATTATCTAATGAATTTAAGGTTCAAATTTCAATGCACTTTCTTGAATTGTTGAAGTTAAATTCTTCTTATTAATAAGGTCGAAAATGTACTCACGATTTCTCCACAATACACTCACTGACACTGATACTCGACGTCTCACACGCCGCACTTGCGGCATCCCCTGGTGGCTGCTCCGCGAACTCCTCTGCCTGGCTCCTCGCAACGTCACTCCTCCGGCACCCAGCCGGATCCTCTGCTTCGATGACGTCACCGCTGACGCCTCGCTGTAGGGATGCTCTAGACAGCAATCCACTGCCCAGTACTGACGTTGCGGGGTGATAATCACCACCACCACCGATGACTAGCAAAAAACACCTTCACGCCCATCCGGCTCGAAGGACCATGAATAGGTTTCCAAGGTCCGAAGGCGAGAACACCCAATAAAAACGCACGCACTGTTTTAATCAGGATAATTTATTTTACCAGCACCGTACAAAAATAATCTAAAACTATATATGGTTTGCTCGGTAACAAAACGATAGCGCGATCTATTTCTATCCTAACGCCATCTAGGGAAGCGTCAGGTAAACTTTTTGCACTATGAAATATTAGACATATACACTGAAATAAGGAAATTCAGAAATACACAAAAAACTAAGTTAATACAACTCCTCATAACCAAATTAGGTGGAATCAAGAGTGCGTGGAAGGAACTTCAAGACCACACAAACTGGATTACGAACATAACACAACACAAAACTCAAAAACATAAATCTAAAAGAAACAAAATATTAAATACAGCAACTGCTTTCAATCGCGATATTTATCATGACGAACCAAGTACATCTATTACAAGTAGCGAAACAGTTATGTGTACCGAAGAAGAATCAGTTCCTAATATATTAAAAGATGAAATTATTAAAGCCATCAAATCACAGAAAAGAGGAAAAGCACCCGGCGAAGATAACATCTCCAATGATCTTTTAAAAGTAGTATCAGAAACTATCCTGGAAACACTAACAATCTTTTTAATGAAATTTTAAGAATTGAATACATACCTCTTCAATGGACCACATCTACAATAATCTTGCTTCACAAGAAAGAGAGAACAGATGACATTTCGCTAATGTCAAACGTATACAAAAATTTATCCAAGATAATACTGGCCCGGATAACAAAGACCATAAACAAGAATCAGCAGAAAGAACAGGCAGGGTTTCAACCATCGACCACATCCATACCATCAAACAAATGATCCAGAAATGCAATGAATATGGAATAAAGTACTAACTAGCATTTGTAGACTATTTAATAAAGCATTTGATTCGCTGAAACATGACAAAATATGGGAAGCCCTCACCGCACAACGGGTCCACAGTAAATACACTAACATAATAAAGAACATATACATAAATATGACAGCTAAAATACGCACAGAAAAGGTCGGAGAATGATTCCCCATTAGGAAAGGACTTAGACCGGCAGATCCCTTATCACCCAAACTGTTGGCAACACTAGAACGTATATTTCGACAACTGGAATGAAACGAATATGGTATTAATGTTAATGGAGTATTACTAAACCATCTAAGATTCGCAGATGATCTTATAATAATATGTGGTGATCCAAACACTGCAAGTTATGATTGAACCTGCAGAGTGTTTAAATAAGGTGTGAAAGCGAAAAGGTAGGACTATCTATAAATACCAATAAAACAAAGTTAATGACATATTACGTCAAAACTCCCATTAAACCTGAAAATGCTGCTTAACTGGGATATGTAAACAAATATACATACTTAGGCCAAATAATATCTCCAACAGACATCACAACAAAAGAAATTCAAAATAGAATAAACCTAGGATGGAAGAGATACTGGGCTCTAAAAGACGTAGTGAAAAACTCGGATATACCAATAAGGGAAGAAGAAAATATTTAATACCATTGAGGTAATAATGTACTACGCACTAGAGAAGTCACCACACATCACTGCTGTGTTCAGTTCATGTGGGGTCGGCCGGCCGCACTTCACTCAGTTGCTTGCTAGATCTTGAGCGCCTATGTCATTGTTTGTTTTTAAACGAAAAAACGTTCAAACGCATTAAATATGTTGTCGTGTGTTTTAAGATATTGCACTTATAATTCAACTAATACGGCGAAATGCAAAGGAATAACTTTTCGTCAATGAGTAAATAGAAAATCATTTTTAAATTGAAATATTTGGTGGACGCCATGTTGCCTTATTTCTCATATAGACTAAAAAATAAGATGTGACAATTTGTGTAACAAGTGTAGGTAGAATTAGCTGACTTTGGTTTTTATAGCGGTCTAATATCAATCTTAAGTATATTCAGAAAGGAACTGACTGTGGTTATTCAAATAAATAGTTTAACAAATTGGTAGTTATGATAGGTGGGTAGGTGTCTAGGGTAGGGTAGGGTATGTAGGTATCCAGTTGATGGGAGCGAAGCCACGGGGGACAGCTAGTACCTAAATAATGGGACGACGTAAATTACTTCAAAGTCAGCGTTTAGCTTTGATATTCTTATGCAAAACAAACAGGACGGTTAGTACTGAGACCTTACCGGTACTTGCTTGAACGATGTCCTGCAATGTACTATTCTGCACGAGAAACCATGGACGCAGAGTGACCGTGAGAAAATCTCTAGATTATTTGAACCACATATTGACGTCTGGGAGGAACTTTTATCCGAATGGCAATATAGGTGGAATAATTCCATCAAGGGCCGACACCTCCACCAATTCTTTCCATCCGTTCGCGTGCGACTGGCCAGGACGTGGCTGGAGGTGGATCACTGTGTTGCCCAATTTCTCACAGGGCATGGTAACTTTAAAAGTAAATTATTTTCCTTCGAGCTCGTTGCCTTGCCTTTATGTCAGTATTCTACATCTGACTGCGAATATGTACAATCTGCACATCATATCTTATGGGAGTGTATTCTTTGGCAGAATGAAAGCAATACTATGTTGAATAATGTACAGGCTGCATCAGAAGATGTTTACTATACGGATCTTGTAGTAACTAGAACAAATTTCCGTGCGTTCAAGCGTTTTTGCCATACCTATTTATTATTGGAATCAATCAAATATACGAGTAACACCTCACAATGTTAAGACCCATTAATATTAATGCTAATTTTTATCCTTGGTGCCAGGCAACTGGGCTTATCCCAGTTGTAAATGACCCTTTGTGCCTATTGACTTTGTTTGTTCTGTCTCCTACTTGATATGGAGGGAACTGGAATTTTTATTTTTTCTTTCTCCTCCACTATTCTTTTCTGATTAATTTCGTTGCGGGATCCAAGACAGTTAAATTCATTCTCCGGGACTTCGTCGAGCATCATTGCCGCGGTGCTTTTCTGGTAGTCGCCACTATTGATTCTGGCTTTCAGGAGTTGCAGTTATTTGGGAATAGTGCTGTGGGAATGTCCCAAAAAAGAAGTACATAAATATAATATTAAAGTAATTATTACTTTACTAAGGGTATTTCAACGATTCTTTTTTTTTGTAAAAATGTGTGAATTATAATGAAGCTTGGTAGGTATAAAGCTATGTAGGTACCGCTTCTGTAGTCAGTCAGCAGTTTAGTCTATATGAGTGACAAGTTGTTGCAGAATGTTGAACGAAACGCGTAAGCGCCATGAAAATCACGGCGCTTCCGTCTTTTTGATCGCGAGAAAACTATACCTTAGAAGCACTCTAGCGCTGCGTGTTTATACTGTTTTGTTAGACGGCTAATTATTGTTTCAGCGCTGCAGCGATGTTTAGTTTAAACTCTTGTCAAAATGGAGCATGTCCTTTACTTAGGATAGCTTCTCTAGTACATATTATCTCAATGTTTAATACATGCTTTCTACCAAGCATGAATGCATGCTTTTTTACGGATGTCAGACATGGAGTTGTACAAAGAAAAATATCAAATCACTAGAAACTTGTCAACACCGAATGGAAAGAAGCATACTCACCATAAAATTAAAAGACAAAATTAGGTTAAAAACAATCAGAAAACAAACCAAGATTATAGATATAAAAAACATGTTCGCGAGCTGGCTGACCAAAACCAGATGTATCCTCCGAATGCACAGCATTAATTTATTCTTATTTACGTCTTTTTAGTTCGCTTTTTAAGCAGTCGGGCATTTTGATTTTTTAAATTAACTTTTTTTACTTAAAACTTTTTTTATTTTTTTTGAATTAGGTACATTTAAACATATATATTGTATTGTAAGGGGGTTGCGTGGACTGGAAGTCGAGGACGTCACTCGTTCCGGCAGATAGTAAAACTCCAGGTTTTGGTAGGACGATTTATTGGGTAATTTCCAACAGTTACGGATGATTACAATAGTGATATACAGAATTTATACGAGGCTTCCACCAACTTCACTACGCCCGCTTGGACGAGGGAGGCGGTAGATGACCTCTAAACCAAAAAAAGGGTAAAAGTACGAAAACTAACTAGCCAGGGAGTCTTACGCACACTTCCAAGTAGGATGGAGTGGTAGGTGCTCTTGGTTAGAAGTAATCTTAAATAAAACAGTCTTTGTAGCGAGGGTCATGCGATTTAGAAAACAGAGGTAAGCGAACAGCGACATCTAGTATCAATCTTGCGAACTATTTACAATACAATCAATGATATTAACACAGTTAGTTGGCTACGCTTACTTGTTGGTAATAGTTTACAGCTTTATACGCAGATGGCGTTAGTGGTAGGTTACATTGAACATGTATAACAATGTTTATAGAAATATGATGTGTTACAGTATTATATATTTTTGAAATGGGTTTGGAAGGAAAAAAATGTTTGCTTGTTTTTGGATGGGTGACCTTGGTAGATGTTGACGACGAGGATGAAACGTAAATAAACAGCTCGGAGGAAGGAAGTTAACCCAGTAAGATGCTGGTAGGGATCTTGACCGTACTGCCGGGATTGTCCTGAAGAGAACAGCTCATCATAGTGATGATGAGCTGTCTAACACACTGGGACTACACTTTATTGTCGGAGGTGACTGGAATGCCAAACATGTGCACTGGGCCTCTAGGCTTACTTTAGGAGAAAGAGAGCTCAGGAAATCGATAGTCAAACACAACCTGACTATGATCACAACTACTGAACCAACTAATTGGCCGAATGACCCAAACCGCCTTCCCGACTTAGACTTTCTCATTGTAAAGGGTCTGTCCAGACTTCTTCATCATATATAAACCTATTGCCGCCTATTGTATGTTTGTTTTAATTTTTAATGTTTCTTTTGTATTGTCTTATCTTGGTGTACAATAAAGTATATATAAATAAATATAAATAAATAAATAAACTTGCTTGGACTCTAACACCAATCACGTTCAGGTAATTCTGACACTTGGCACTACTGTTTTGAACATGGAACATAACACAAAACTCTACAACAAGCGCACTGACTGGAACTCTTTTCGGGAGTTGGTCCATGAGAGACTGGAAATGACAGTAAGTCTAAAATCCGAGTCGGCCATTGACATAGCCGTGCAACTTAACGTCAGTCATCGAAGAAGGTTGCTGGATGTCCACTCCTGATCCTGAAGTCAATGATCATCGCCCTCAAATAAATCATACTCTGATTCCTTACGATACGACAGATGATACTCGAAAGAAAAGGTAACGTCGAGTATGGCAAAGTAGCAGACACTCAAATGACAAAAGAGAATTAAACAAAGCCACTCGGGACCTGAAAACTCTTATCAGAGACGCTAACGACACTGTCTTGGATATCTACTTGGAAGGTTTATCAGTGTCCGAAGCTACCAATTACATGCTACGAAAGGTCTGGAAAAACCATGATAGACCATGATACGATACTAGATCTCTGATGCTAGGTAGAAGTGAGTTCCACAATATTACAGAATGGACAAAGAAGGAATAGGAATAATAGCTGGTTTTATGAGGATGGGATTTAAGGAGGGATCTAAGATGTGACCTATAGGTACATAATGCATCTTTAGGGCGAGCGTAAGAAATCTTTGTTTTTTCTATTCGGTAGGCTCGCGTTTGACACCTATCTCGCCTGATGGTAAGCGATGATGTGGTCTACGGTGAAGCACGCTTGCCTAGAAGTAATCTATTCACTATTGACTTAAAAACCCCAAGGTTGTAGCTATTAGAGAACAAAGAATCCGGCAGGGAACGATGATGTGGTCTACGGTGAAGCACGCTTGCCTAGAAGTAATCTATTCACTTTTGACTTAAAAACCCCAAGGTTGTAGCTATTAGAGAACAAAGACTCCGGCAGGGAATTCCACTCCACTCATTTGATGAGTATATCTATGGTAAAAAAGTCTTGTTCGGAAGGCTGGAAATCGTCAAACCTGCACGCGAGAATCGTGATGACTCTTAAGAACAGCTTATAGACATGGCTAAGAAGTGAGATGGGCCTGTAGTTCTTTAGTAGGGCATTGTCACCCTTCTTGAAGAAGAGTACCGCCATACCCCTGCACCACGCCTGTTGTTCCCCTCGAGTATGACGGAATCAAACAGCTTCTGAAAGGCCTTAGTAGTAGTAGTAGTAGGGACTCCCTTTTCCGCACTTAGACCCCATTTGGTCCGTTGTGCGTAAGGGTACTGGCTAACATAGCCAGCCCAACTCCGCCCAAAAGCACAGAAGCTTCCTGGGAGCTTCACAGGCTTCACGGAGCGACCTCACTGTTCCGAGGGTTTATTCGCGTTGAGAAGCCACGGATTCGCATTCCAGGATTACGTGGGCGGCTGATTCTTTGGCGTTAAAACAGCCCCTGCAAAGGGGGGTGGCCGTGGCACCTATCTTGAATAAATATTTGTTAAGAAGGGTGTGGCACGTTATTGTCCCTATAATTATTTTGAGGTTATTTCTACTCAGGCTGAGGAGTGTTTTGGTGAGACGCAGGTGTACTTTCGGCACAGCCATTTTTGACTGTCTACAGTCTGTAGCCCGTGACCATCTGTTATTGTGTAGTTCTGTTGATCTTTGACGAATCCACGCACGAAATTGCGAGAAAGGCAAGGGCATAAGTGGGTACGGGCCTAGCACTAACATCTCGGAGCCCCTTTTCGCAAGTTCATCTGCGGCATCATTGCCTAGGAATCCACTGTGCCACTTTATCCACTGGATGGTGATTCGATTGGATTTTGATATACTCTCCAGGGCGAGGTGGCACTCAAAGATTAGTTTGTTGTTAGTTAGTTTTGTTTTCTAAAGTTTTGAGCAAAGCCAGACTATCAGATAGGAATCTGATTCCGTAGTTCTGGATACCTAAACGCTTTACGGTTTTTGCGGCTTGTGTTAAGGCGACACATTCACATTGAAAAATGGAACTATGTGTTCCTAGTGGTATGTGAAAGTTAATGTTGAGGTAAGGGAGTGTACGCCAGCACCTGAACCGTTATTAGTTTTTGAGCCATCTGAGTAGATTCGGACTTCATTGGCTCCTGACTGATCCCTTTCTTCCTCTATTGTTTGTATGTTATAGTTTTTGTTGAACATAGGTTGTTTTTGTATTCTATCACACGGAGCAGCGATGAGAGGTTGATGCTCAATCGTCTCGTCCAGGATTTTAGCGTGTGGACTTGTGAGGTTTTTGCCCCATATGCCTAGATGCATTAGCCTGATAGCAGCTAGCGCCGTCTCTTGCTGTATGTACAAGTCCAGGGGAGTTATATGTAGGGCCATCTCCATGGCTGCTGTTGGGGTGGTTCTCATGCAGCCGGTGATAGCTGAACAGGCCTGTCGCTGGAACCGTTGGAGTCGGGTGATGGTGGTCGAGAGTTCTGTCCTAGTCCACCAAACCAGAGCACCATAAGCGAACATTGGCCTGATTACCGCTGTGTATAGCCAGATAGTAATCCTTGGAGACATCCCCCATGTTTTTTCTAACATTTTTTTACACTGGTAGAGTGCGATTGTTGTGCATTTGTTGAGTTTGTAGTCAAGATGCTTGTTCCGAGCAATTTGCTATCAAGAATTTCCCCCAAGTACTTGACCTCCTTTTTAAGTGTTAATTCTGTGTTGAAAAGTTTTGGAAGCCTATGCGGTCCAAAACTTCGTTTGTTAGTGAACATTATTAGTTCCGTCTTAACTTATTTTGATGGCCTTTCTCATGAGATCACATAAAATGCCCTCAAATTTCCCCGAGATTAGAATTGCTATGTCATCTGCGTATCCTACCGAGTAAAGACTGCTGGTGTTGAGCTCTGCAATGAGCTCATTTACGACTAAATTCCACAGAAGTGGTGACAGCACCCCACCTGTGGGCAGCCCCTACTTACGATTCCTCGTGTGATAGTGTTCACAGTAAATTGAATAGCACGGTTTTTTAGGATGTTGTGTATCCATTCTACGAGCGTCGGCGCAACACCGTGCGTGTTGAACACCTGACCGATGCTGGTGAAGTTAGTTTTGTCGAATGCACCTTTGATATCAATGAGAGGTGCCTAGGGTTGGATTTATGATTTTGAGAGCATTTTCTACGCGAGAGACTACGCTGTGGAGCGCTGATTCAGTTGTTGATTACTTTTTATCCCTGTATTCCCACAGGAACGGGAACTACGCGGGTTAAACCGCGAGGCGTCCTCTAGTATAATAAATAAATGGAATAATAATAATAACTTTATTCATAACATACATTACATTATACATAGTTACAAGTTCCCTGGCTAACTAGACTTATTGTCTGTGACTTGGGAGTCAGTTTCTCCAATAAGTATTCACATTAAGTATGTTTAGAAATTATAATTTATAGATGGCTGCAATCATAATAATGTGCGTATGCGTATCATGGTGTGTGTGTGTATGTGATGGTGCGTATATGAGTGTTTGTGTGTGTATTTGTATAGTTGTGTGAGTGCGTGTGGATAAATGTAAGTGTAATAATCTTGCTAAGTTGCCAATTAGTAGTTTTTCTATTTCTTCATAGTTTTTTTCCATCAACCAAACTTATAGTTTATTTCTGCACTGGTGTTGGTTAAGTGTGTGTATTTTGAGCAATCTATTTACTCTATTATATAAATTTCTGCTGAAGTAGACAAACAGATGTCTGATAAAGGTAGTATGGTGCTGAATTGGTGGGAAAACAATATCAGCACGGCGTTTGTAATTTGTGTTGGCGATTGCCGTACTTTCTTTACAAAGTTAAGAATGACATCATCGGAGCGGTATGGTGGCCCAAACCGAGACGAAATGCTTGCGCTGCTGTATCAATAAGATAGGGTTCAGCATGGGAACCTAAACAAGAACAGCGTTGTGACCATTGTTATATTAAGACTGTTTGTGTGGACTTTTTCGGGGACCATCGTAAGAGGCAGTCGTTTCATATTCTTGACATGTTATTCCTTTGTCTTTATTATATTATGTGCACTTTGAAGTTATTATATTGTTAAAAGTATAAAATTGTTTCAGTTAAATAATAGTTAGTGATCTAAGTGCAAATTAAGTTAATATCAGAAGTGGTACGCGATTCCCAGACACAGCTATGGGTAAACATAGTAAGCGCCGAAACACAAGAAACAGGTATCATGTAAGCTGATACCTCAACTGTAAGTACTTTTAATAACTTAAAACCTGAAGTCGATCCACTGAGAAACGATGTGGACGCTTGGCTTAGAATTGTCAGGTCCTACGCTCAACTTTTTTTACATGGACTGATGAAATGACAAATGAAAGGGTTCCGCAAAAGTGTGGTATGACTCACTATTACGATCGGGTAGTCATTCGCCTACTTGGAAGTGGATTGACCTGACACTTAAGTTGGCTACCAGTTTTCAAAACCGTCAAAATATGTAAGTTCTTTTAAAAGTTAATATTAATAAAAAGCCGCTAGAAATAATCAAGAACCCTCAGTGTGATTCAAATAAGATTTCTGAATCGTTTATAAAAAATATTCAATCAAAAACATTGCGCTGACCACGCCAGTTTTCTAGTAAGGGCGAGCAAAAAAAAAAAAAAAATTGTAGATTTGTAACATCTGAAAGTCGATTCGGTGTATCTGAATCATGTTGATTTCTATGTAATCGAGTACCTAGCAGATTTTGAAGTATTGATAGGAAGAAACGTAACGGAGCGGTCTGATCTGATATAAGTATTATTATGCTAAGATAAAGTCAGATCGACACTTCTCACTTTTTGTTGTATTTGTATAAACTTTCAAATCTCATAGCCGAACACTGCCTCTTAAGATACAAATTATCCTAGTTTAAGAGGCAGGATTAATCTACAAATTTATTTGATGTGTGTGTAGGATAATGTACAGATTTTGCAACATAAAATATTAATAATAAAATAATAATAATAAAATTTATTTATTTATCTCGACATCAAAAATACAGTGACTATCTTAATACGTAACCTTGTATGGAGAAGGGTGTCTGAGATAGGTAAGGCCCTGTGTTACAGATCACCCATTTTTACATAAATGAATAATTAATCATGAAATAATTTGTGTGTAGTCTTTACAAAATCGAAATTTAAGTTTAAAGTAGAATACAATTAAATTCAATTAAAATTCAATGAAGATTAAATTTAAAGAGAAATTTAAATCAAAATCAAAGAGAAATTAAATATAAAAATTCAGCGAAAAATATACAAAAGAAGTAACATTATCACTGAAAGTATGAACAAACAAAAAGTACTTATTTAACTATAAAAATAAAATTTTAAAACAAAATGAGAATGGAGAAATGAGAATGATGTGATTTGAATGATTGTATAAGTGTAATGTGTTTGTAAATGTGTGAGTGTAAATGTGAGTTTATGACACTGGTTTTAATATATTTTCCGTGGAAATGTAGTCAAGGTTTAACAGCCAATTTCTTAATCTCCTTTTACAGAGCTCTTTTGTGTGTGTGTATATAGATAGTTTATTATTAATAGAGTTATACAGAAAAGTACTAAGAAAGCAGAAAAACCTTTGAGAGAAACTTGTGTTGTAACGGATGATTGGACAAATATTGGTTGATCTTCTATTTCGTGTTAGGAGATCGGTATCTAGGGGTAGTTCAGAGTGTTTTTTTTAATACCGTCATGATAATGAATAATTGCCGAACTGTAAGTACTTGGCAGTGTTGATAAAGTTCAGAGGTTGGGTATAGGATTGGGAAAAAGCAACTAACTTTTAATACTGCTCTTTGGGCTCTTTCTAGATTGATCATGAATGATTTAGAGAAACCGCCCCATGTGGTAATACAATATGAAATAAGTGATTGGCATAATGCGAAGTAAACTTAAGGTAGGTATAATAATATTCTACCTATCAGTTGTAACATATCCGCATATATTCTTGTACCTATCTGTTATTTTCCATGAATGAAAATATTATATCGGTACACGCGCTAGTGGGTGACATAATTTAATTTAACTATGCGAATACATTTACAGTGTTTGGTAACACAATTAGTAATTTCGAGTTCGATAGCGTTTCCCATCAGAAGGAACTAATAACACTTTTCCAAAAAAATATAATGAATAAGTGGCGTCAAATATCAGAGAACTAGGAAAAGTAAACGACCACGAAATGATAATTAAGATAACTGGTTCTCAACCAATTCAATGCAGACCCTTTAGATATTCTCACGCAGACGTAAAGATAATTCATGAAATGGTGGATGAGCTAGACGCGAACCCTACTATACTTGACAATAAGAAGAATAGAGAAGAAAGACTGCATTTATTACAAAGCGCTGAATAAGACAACAATTAAAGAAAAATACCCAATGCCGCGCATTTAGGATCTTGTAGATAGGCTTGGGAGCTATAAATGCTTAACCAGTCTAGACTTAAAAAGTGAATATTATCAAATATAATGCAAACGCAATCTATAGAAAAGATCGCTTTTATTACTGAAGCTTTTATAGAAGTGCTCTGTATGTGAATGGGGTAGGGTTCATGAAGAGGCATTTCAATCGTTAAAGAATTTTTAAAATTAACGCCTGAAAGTTTTCTATTCATTTATGACCCAAATAAAAATAACGTATTATATACGAATGCTAGTAGAGATGGTGTGGCTGGTATACTTATGCAAATTACTGAAGAATGTGAAAACCAGTCTATTATTATAGAAGGCAAACTACGGGTAAAGTGACTGATTGTGTACGGTACACGTTAACCAAAAAAGCGATTGACCCCCGGATTGCGCGTCGGGTTTTGCCCACACAAGGATTCTCGTTTGATATCGTTCACCGAGAAGGCACGCGAATGCAACACGTAGACGCCTTGAGTTGTAACCCAATGATGTCCGGAGAAAATAAGAAATTGAGATTGTAATGTCAATAATGTAAGCGGATTGGTTGCTTTTGGTTCAGCTACAAGATGCCGAGTTACAACGTATTCGAGAAATTATAGAATCAGGAGAGGCCGAAGGAAATAATGATGTTATGTAAATGTAAAATAGGAGAAGTAGGGAATCGGCCCCAACACAAGTATTATTAATAACATAATGGGGCTGCCTCATAATACATATATGTAATGACTTTGGAACAATAAACAATTTATTATTATGTTGGTGGCAAATGTTACAGAAGAACTACCCAAGGTCGGCGGTTGGTAGTCCCAAAGAAATGCATTTAGCAAATAATTAAATGTAATGATAACGACCTCGGGCATTTCTCTGTCGATAAAACAGAAGAACGAGTAAGCCATCAGTATTGGTTGCCTAGAATCAGACTTATCATAAATAAATATATTATAACTGCGATTTTATATTAGAAACCGTACAAAAGCACGAATTTACGGCGAAAGAGATTTAGTACTCATTAAAATACAAAGGCAGACAAATGACGGGCAAAGTTGGAAGTTGTTACCTGTTTACAAAGGCTCCTTTGAAGTGAAGGAAATATATTGGGGAATGATAGATATGAGATGACGAATTTAAAAGGCAGTGAAGTAGCACTAAAAAATAAATAGGCGTAACCGCTGCCGAGAAGATGAAACCTGTGATACATTTTGCAGATTGGTACTTTGGGAGATGAATTAAACATACGTTGTAACTTAGACCATTTCTGCCCGCGTTGGCGATTAAGGTATTATTGTTTTTTCGTAGACGTATGTGCGAGTCAAGATAAAATGCTTTGAGTAATTATAAATGTTCCTTAATGTAAATAATACATTAAAGGTCGAGTGGTAGGTTTAAATGGAAAAGGAACTTGGAACGCTCAAGTGAGGAAAGGCCCTTTGAGTGCAAGTGGTTCTGGAACGAACTTGGTACGCTTAAGTGTGGTTATAGGCCCTTTGAGTGCAAGTGGTTCTGGAACGAACTTGGTATGCTTAAGTGTGGTTATAGGCCCTTTGAGTGAAAGTGGTTCCGGAACGAACTTGGTACGCTTAAGTGTGGTTATAGGCCCTTTGAGTGCAAGTGGTTCTGGAACGAACTTGGTACGCTTAAGTGAAGCTATAGGCCCTTTGAGTGCGAGTCAAAATGTGAAGAACTTGGTAAACTTAAGTGAGGCTATAGGCCCTTTGAGTGCGAGTCAAAGTGAGACGAACTTGGTACACTTAAGTGAGGCTATAGGCTCTTTGAGTGCAAGTGGTCAAATCTGATTTTAATAATAGAATATCGCTTTAAGCGAACTTAATATATATTATTGAAGGCTGACTTGGATACACTGATGAAATAATGTGTAAATATAGATGACAGTTATAATCCAGACGATACACAATCCATGCATGTGATATTGGCAAACTGTTAAATGATTAATAATTTGTTTTTCAGCACTTTATCTGAACTCGTGGGGTACCTGGTGGGACAGGCACCTGGTAGGACGGCCGTGTTGGCGATTGCCGTACTTTCTTTACAAAGTTAAGAATGACATCATCGGAGCGGTATGGTGGCCCAAACCGAGACGAAATGCTTGCGCTGCTGTATCCCGAGACGGACGTAAACATCAATAAGATAAGGTTCAGCATGGGAACCTAAACAAGAACAGCGTTGTGACCATTGTTATATTAAGACTGTTTGTGTGGACTTTTTCGGGGACCATCGTAAGACGCAGTCGTTTCATATTCTTGACATGTTATTCCTTTGTCTTTATTATATTATGTGCACTTTGAAGTTATTATATTGTTAAAAGTATAAAGTTGTTTCAGTTAAATAATAGTTAGTGATCTAAGTGCAAATTAAGTTAATATTTGTAATTTTTTTATTGGGAATCTATGTTTCCTAAGAATACACTGAAGCACAAAAAGTCGTCTCACTGACAATACTTTGCTTTCTCTGTAGAGCTCTGCTGTAGGGTATCTGTAGGGCTTGCAAGACATAACTTTCAGAACAGCTCTCTGAGCTCTTACCAATTTAAGAAAGTATGTCTTGTATGTGCCACCCCATATTGACAGACAGTATGCAAGCAGTGATTGACATAGCAAAAAGAACACTGTCATTATGGTATCTGAGTCAGCCGAGTGACGTAGTTTTTTGAAGATATATATACGTTTCCGCGTTCTGGCCACTAAGTTGTCAATATGATTGTACCAACTCAAGTGTTTGTCGATCAACACGCCTAAATACCTTATGTTTGATGTGAATGTTAGATATACTGTGTGATGTATATTACACATACATGTGCAGACATGACATTGACAGATGTTGAGTGATAGAGGTTTTTGAACTCTAAAAGATCTTTTATGTTTCCTATGTAACGTGTGCCCAATAAGTCCTTTACCTCGGATAACTTTTAGTATGGATTTATAGCCCTCCACGTTAGTACAGTTAATGCATTTTAATGAAGTTGATTTTGGTTTATTATTCTGTACCTTCTGAAATCCGTTTTGTCTGCAACACTTTCTAGGAGCTCGGTGAGCTTGGTGAGGTCTTCAATTCCATACATAATTAAAGGAGGCGGATTCACGGCCTTCACTGGAGTTACTCTTTCGTTATTTTCTTCTGGGTCAACGGGAAGAGTGCTGAATCAGTTTGTATAAATCTCTCTGGAGACGGCGAGGAATCCTTTTTGCTCATCAGCAATTGTACTTTCTTCTGTGTGTGAGAAAATTGTCCGAAATAGAAACCTGGCTTTGAAGTTTAGCATCTGTCATCGAGCTTAGTGATGCGCTTCTGGATCTGGCCAAGAATAGCCCAGGTTGGAAAAAATGTTGTGCTTACTTCTTATTACTTTCTTTAGGATCAGTAGCATTCACTGATAAGGAGGCCTGGGTACCCAACCTCTTAGTCCTCGGTAACCAATTTCTCACTTGCAGGCCCGGGTACCTGCAAGCGCCGGGTGCGAGCCGGATCGCAAGGCAAAACATTATCACTATTTGTACTCATTTAATTACGATGGTTGGGCGAATAGCATAACGCTTTCCTAAGGCAGTCGCATCACAATTTCGGGACTACGCCCTATAGCCTTTGATGAGCCAACATCTTTCCACAACAAAGCGGTTACTATAATTTCGGAGTGAATATCTCCTAGACCAATTGCCGTTCCAGAGGCTCACGAGGTAGGTTTGACCGGGTCCGAGCTTTGATTCAATGACGGCTCCTACTCGCCACTGTCGTTCCTCCATCATTGGGTTTCGTGCCTTTATATAGAGATCTAAATCTCGCAATGAGTATTTCCCAGCACCCCTCAAGACTAACCGTCCAGCCGTCAGTGACTGCTTAAGCAGCTAACCAGCATAGCGCGGCACTTGGACATCAGCGACATCATCCGACGTGCCTCTATCGTCTTGTCTCCATCGGCGTCCTGAGGCTAATATTAATAGTTTAATATATAATAAAAAAGTACAATATAAAATCTCAATTCGTTATTATTTATTTGTTTACCCTCGCATTGGAACGCCTTGCAGCAATTACACCAATCGAGCACAAATTTACAAATACTGAGTACAAGTGCAGGTTTCCTCACGATGTTTTCCTTCACCGTTGTCAGCGATGTCCAAGATAAACTTAGAAAGTACGTATGAATTGAAAAAGTCACATTGGTACTTGCCCGGATTTGAACCCACGACCTCAAGCACGAGAGGCGAGGTCTTAGCCACTGGGCCACCACGACATATGTCGGGTGGATGTGTAAACAGATGACAAAACACTACAAAGCGAAAAATAACTTTCTTTGCCGAAGTCAGTGTCTTTGGTACCTATTGTTTTCCGTTTTTCGTCACCGAATAGAAAGTTATTTTTCGCTTTGTAGTGTTTTGTTTTGGAAGTCGGTTTGATTATTTTTGTTTAAAAGTTTTTTATTTATCTCTTTTTAGTTTTGGTAGGTAGGTCCCTCCAAAGGTACCTCCAAATACCATGTATAGCAAAAATCATTTATAGCCAAAGTAAATCTCATGACGATTCCATTAAATCCGAACATGACTTGGGTCCATTGTTTTATTTCGGAGTTCCAATGCTTACCTTACGGCTTCATCATCAGATCAGTTCGATGTTACCATTTTCATCAGTAGGTGCCATTTATTCATAATTATTTGTTCAACATAGTCGGTTAGCTATTCGATATATCCTATATCCGTGTGATATTTACTTAGCATTAAGGAGTTCCAGTGGCCATCTGTGGTCTTCTTCATCAGTTCCATTTCACCAAATGACACTTTCTGATTGTAAATGATTGCATTGTTGATAAAAATACTAAAACCGCTATGTGTATGCCTATAATATTTGAGGAGTTCGCTTGATTTATCTGGGATGCCATCATCAGATCCTGATCATGGTACACTTGGGATATCTCCTTTCCAACAAAAAAAGAATCATCAAAATCGGTTCATAAACGACGAAGTTATCCGCGAACACACATAAAACAATTAAAATATATATGAACGGTCCAATTGGTTCAGAATTTATATTTTGCTTTTATTATATCAAAAATGTTTACAGGCCCATCACGAAAATATAATTTTAAAAGAATTGCTAACTTGTAGAAATTATTGTAAAGTATAATAAACACATCAACACGGTCTAGGGATATTTAAAAAAAAGCGAATTACTATCAATGTGTTAATTATTTATGTGACATGTATATATTTAAAAGATACGTTATTTAATATTCTACCATTTTTTTATATTGGTTAAGGTACTTCGATTAAAATTTCAGGATTTTATGGAAAAAAAATGAAGCATAGACGGAAACCGTAAATGAATTAGCTTTTAATTTATGAGTAAAAACTGAAAAAATAGAAAAATCATTTAGTTTGTGTTTATAAACTTGAAGTTAGTAGTCTGAGAAAGCGCCCATGATGTTCATAACACATCGGCAACGATTCGGCATGCTCAGAATAAGGTTGTCAATGTCTTGCTGCGGAATATTGTCCCATGTCCTTCTGAGGTGCGCAAAAAGTTGATCTTCTGTAGCCAGATTTTCAGGAACTTCCTTCAGAGCTCTTCTTTGCAGCATATACCACGCATGCTCAATGGGATTTAGATCTGGCGATTGAGCAGGCCAGTCTCAGGCCCTAACATTGTGTGTATGTAACCAAGCTGCTACCGTTCTCGCCGTGTGTGCCCGGGCATTGTCGTGCATGAGCAGGAAATCTTGCCCCATTTGTGTTCTGTGGGGCAAGATTACGGGCCCCAGCACCTGTTGGACGTATCGTTCTGCCGTCATATTGCCCCGCACCCAAACGAGATCCGTCCGTCCTCCAAGACGAATTCCTGCCCAAACCATAATTGTTCCTCCTTGATATGGGTGAACTTTCTGAGGGTTCTGAAGACGGCTCCATCGTCCAGGAACTCGCCAAACACGCGTCCTTCGTGAATCTGGATGGAAGCCGAACCTGGATTCATCCGTGAACAGCACATTGGACCATTGCTCACGGCCCCAGTCCACGTGGTTCCGAACCCATTCTAATCGTCGTCCACGATTGCCTCTCCGTAAAGGTGGGACCCGGAGTGGTCTACGAGAGCGTAGATTGCTTTCATGCAGTCGCCTTCTTACAGTTTGGTCATTCACAAGCACTTGGTGTTCCACTCGCAGCCTTTGGACCAATTGAGTCGCCGTTGCATTTGGTTGAGCTCGCGCAGTAATTTGCAAAAATCGGTCTTGTCTGGGGGTAGTGATGTGACTTGGCCCCCGGTGCCTCGCCGATACTTCACTTGTGGCACGATAGCGTGTCCACAATCTTGAAATTACATTTTGGTGGGTCCCTATGGCCTCAGCAACATTACGCTGAACAGACCCAGCTTCCAGCATTCCCACAGCTCGTAACATCTCCGCCCTCGTCAAATGTTGGCGTTACATGGCTACAATACCTCAATTTTAACTTTATCTTTCGTTTAAAAATGAAAAAAAACTGTAACTAAACGTAATTCGTATTGTTTTCTAAATTTCGCACAATTGAAAATTCCCTCTCCTACACATCAAGACATTTTTATGCCACCGAAACAAAAGAATTTTCAAAAATTTGAATTTGGAATTAGTCTGAGGTAAATTACAAACAAATCGGTGTATAAAAGATTCCAATGCAGCCAGTACTTTTCGAGTTATTTAATTGAGTATGAAATATCCCTAGACCGTGTTGATGTGTGTATTTCAATGACTTTACCGAAATAACATGATTATATCTCTAATATATATTATATATGTATTATATCTGTTGTGACGCATACTTTAATTTTAGCACATTATAATTTGACTGCTCATCATAATTAAATCAAAAAAGTGTTCTAGAGCAACCTTTTAGTGAAATAAAGTTGTGAACCTTATTAAAAAACGTTTGCTAAATACAGTGAACATAGTGTAAGTGACCAGTGCCGCGAAATTAAACAACTGTCACAATAATAACATTAACTATCTGTTATAATTACCGTCAAGCGCAGTGCTTTTAAAGCGTCTCGGCAAAACGCGTAAGCGCCTGTGATTACCCGGCGCATACGACCTCTTTCTCGCTAATGCGTGGCGGGTCAACGCAAACTGTGAATAAAATTGGCCGCTCTTTGTTCAAGGAATCTCTGCATTAGTGATAGGAGGATAAGGATCATTTCTCTGTAGACACAAGAAATGGAGTTTGTTTGCTGTAATATAACTACTACAAACGCTAATGGTGAACTAATTTGTTGTGATTGCAATGATTATTATCACTTTCGCTGTGTTTTTATGGATAAGGAAGTTGATTGGGTTCCCAGTAATGATCTAAAATCCTCGTGGCAGTGTTCTAAATGTACAAATTCTGCGGAACCGAAGGACGGCACCTCAACGTCAGTTCGATCTATTATTAATACCAAAGCAAGAGCTAAGAAGGCTGAATCTTCGGGTACCGAGATCGTCACAGCCAAGCCAATGTTGCCGATTAAAACTACCAAAACGCGTCAACCTGTACGCAAGAATGCTAAGAAGGAGGAACCTGACGTGTTGACCGCGGATAAGATACGCGGTATTATAAAAGAGGAATTTAAGGAGGCGATGTCGACTATTAATGTAACCTTGACGGATCTCAGGACTGAAGTGTCTAGCCTGAAAGATTCGGTAAAGTTTATTACGGCAAAGTACGACGCTGTAGCATCACGTATTGATGATTTAGAAAAGAAACATAAATTAATTTCAGTGTTGGAATCGGATATGAGTGAATTAAAATCTCAATTGGGTGCCATACAGTTTGATATTCAGAGACAGGAGCAATGGGGACGTCGATCGAATGTTGAGATTGTTGGATTGCCTGAGAAAACAGGAGAAAACCTGCTTAATATCATTTCTAAAATGGGTGAATACGCCAACTGCCCTATTAATACGCAAACTGACATAGATTTTGTTACTCGAGTGGCCCACAAAAGCAAGGATGATAAAAAGCCTAAACCTGTTGTCGTTCGCTTTCTCGCAAGACACAAAAAGGATAACTTCCTAGCACGATTGAGGGCAGTTAAGGTTTTGAATGCAAGTGACATCGGTTTTCCTAACAGCAAGTCTCGCATATTCTGTAATGAGCATTTGTCCATCTCCAATAAGATACTAAATGAGGTGTAGTAGTACTACCTATAGTATAAGGTCTATGACCCTATCCATATGAATGTATCTTCTATTAATATATTAACACACTTATACTCTTGCAGTCAGTAATTAAAGGTAATCGCTTGAGAACAGTTGTTTCGATAACACTACATCCCCACATGGCGACCCTTGCCATTTTTGGGGCGCGTGACGCGTTTTCTATCTCGGCGTAGTGTTACGGCTCCAAAGCAAAGTAAATAAATTGAACTTTTTGTAATAAATTGGCGTGGAAATATTAGGGGATAATGGAACTTTCGTAATTAAAATGAATCAAGTACATTTAAAAAGTTAATTTAACGTCCGGAAATCAGTGAAAATGTGTCGTTCCAACGTAGAAAAGGAGACGGTCTTCGTGAACCAGAATTCTGCTGGGTCCAATAATGCACACGTTGAAGAATTGAAGGCACATATTTCGACGATCAGTATTATCCTCATAGTAATTTGCGTTTTACTGGGTCTTGGCATTATATATTTTGCGTGGAAGCAGTACAGGAATTGCCACCATTCCTGGATCAGGGACCAGATTTTGCAGAACAGCCTGCGACGATCGTTCAACCGTTCCAGAGCAATTCGCGGAGAAGAGCAAGTAAATCTTCCAATGACGTAGAAGTCGGAGTATTCATCATACTCATCTGGCAGCTGTGCGGTATCATTTATTTTAGTGAAGTGCATACTAAGTGCGTATCAAGTGCGTTGTGCGTATTATAGTGCGTAAAATGAAAACGCGAATCATCATATAAATCAAGAGACAATAAAATGATAATAGACATTAAGAATTAAAATAATGAACTCTAAGATAAATTAGCAGTTTAAGTTTGTTTTGAGTGATCGTATATCATCATGTATCATCTTACACGCTGTGTTCCCTACTACAGTAATTCACTGTGAGAATCGGGTATGTATTAAACGGTTAATTAATATAGATTACTTTTGCATGAGGGAATGGAAGATGAATTGTTACATTGCTTAAATGATCTTGTATCAATAAGGAAATATTTAATTAAAAAAGGAAAAACACGATTTAAGGGTAATGTTATTAAGAATAAATTATGTGAGGTTGAAACAATTTATGAGAAAAGTAAAGGATTAATAAAGCTATTATCTACAAAACCAGGAGTAAAATCAGAATTGTTAAAATCATTATCAGTTACGAAAAACGAAATAGAATCGTGTTATTCGCAAATTAATGTTTTGTGCACTGTAATTGAATCAGACTGTAATAGTGACAGTGATATTTCTGAAGCAAGTCCAAATTCAGAATCAATCATGGAGTTCGATTTAAAAACGGCATGTAGTTTGATTCCTGTAATGACCAATAACGAAAATAATATCAGAAGTATCATTGACTCTATAGAAATGTACGCAGACATGTTGTCGGAAGCGGGGAAAAAATTACTAATGACATTCGTTTTGAAAAGTAGATTATCAGAAAATGCTAAATTACGTATAACCAATAATTACACATCTGTGAACGATTTTGTCAGAGATTTACGTGTTGCACTTTTACCTAAAAAATCGTTTACTGCAATACAATCACGATTACAAAACGCAACGCAAGGTTGGCGTACAATTGATCAGTTTGGAACAGAATTAGAAAAGTTATTTACTAATCTGACCATATCGCAAGCAAATGGTAATTCTGATAGTTATTCCGTACTCAAGCCCATAAACGAAAAATTGGCAATTAAGCGATTCGCAGATGGATTGAAGGATTCGAGACTAAGTACGATTATTGCTGCACGTAACTATGACAGTTTAAAGGACGCGATCCAGGCAGCGAAAGACGAAGAGTTGACATCGGCATCGACTTCGACCAACGAAAATGTCATGCAGTTTTCACACCGCGGAAGAGGTAAGTTTCATAACAATAACAACAACTTTAGGAATGGCCGTGGTTCTCATAATCAGCAGTTAAACCAACGCAGTCGAGGACATCATTATCAGCATAATTCAAATAATTTGAGAGGTAATTTTAGTCACAATTCTAATAACTTCGGCAGACGTGATTTCAATAACTCACGTGGGCGATCATCCCATAACTATCGTGGTAACGGACGTGGACGAGATTATCAAACTTCGAACGAGAATCGATCGAGTAATGAAACTCGTAGTAAAGGTCGTACCAATAGAATATTTTATTCCAACCATGAACAAGATAAGAACGATAGTATGCCTACAACAAACGAAATGCAGTTTTTTCGATCTTAAACATAACATTTTAGCTTTGCAAGGTAAGGCAAAATTTTTTGCATTATACATAGGTAATAGGAAATATTATTGGTTAATAGATACCGGAGCATCTTTGTCCGTAATTAAAAAAGATGCGTTACCATACAATAGTGCAGTAATTAGAAATGAAACCATCATAAATGGTATTGGAGGTAAAATTAGTTCATCAGGGTTTGTTCAACTTAGTTTGACTCATCGTGATGACCAACACTTTGTTGACTTTAATATCAAGCTTCATGTTTTTGATAACATACCATTAAAGGCAGATGGAATATTAGGTTTAGACTTTCTTTGTCAGTACGCTTCAAATATAAACTTAGAAACTAATGTCATTAACCTATCTAATTATGGAAAGTATTATTCATTAGAACTAAGTGATGTCATAGATTACTCAGCTGAGGTGTTACATATCCCAGCACGAAGTGAGTCGATACATTATTTACTATTAAATATTGAGAATATGAATGACTGTATTATCCA
Source organism: Orthosia cruda (assembly GCA_964057195.1). Lineage (NCBI taxonomy): Eukaryota > Metazoa > Arthropoda > Insecta > Lepidoptera > Noctuidae > Orthosia > Orthosia cruda. The sequence goes on from OZ059837.1 coordinate 40,191,586, forward strand.
TAGTGAGCAGTTAGCGGAAAATGTTTTTCTAGCGGGATGTATTGGACGAATAAAAAATAATAGATTACCGGTTAAAATTTTGAACACTAACGAGCAGGATATTTACCTACCAACTTTTCAACCACAGATATATTCAATTGAAGAGTATCACTTATGCAATTTTAAATCAAACACTAACAGTTTAGAACGAGCAAAGAACTTATTAAACATTTTAAATTTAAATCATTTAAAAATGGACGAACGGAAATCTATTGAAGAATTATGTTCTAAATATTCGGATGTTTTCTTTTTACCAGGTGATAAGTTAACGACTACAAATGTTTATGAACAATCCATAACTATAAAACCAAATACAAGTCCGGTTTATACGAAGCAGTACCGATTGCCGCATTCTTTGAAAAATGAAGTAAATAGGCAAATTCAAAAAATGATTGACAATGACATTATAGAAGAGGCGAAGAGTGAGTGGTCGAGTCCTGTTTTACTGGTACCAAAAAAAAGCAGCAACGATAAAAAATGGCGACTAGTGGTCGATTATCGGAAGCTTAATGACCGTATTGTAGACGATAAATTTCCTTTGCCAAGTATTACGGAAATTTTGGATTCGCTCTCTGGCTCAGTCTATTTTTCGCATTTAGATCTTAATCAAGGATATTACCAAGTAGCTTTAGATAAAAACAGTAGAGAGTATACAGCGTTCACAACTAGTACTGGGCAATACCAGATGAAGAGGCTACCTATGGGATTAAAAACAAGTCCGAGTGCTTTTAGTAGAGTAATGTCAGTTGCTATGTCTGGGTTAACATACGATAAATGTTTTATATATTTAGACGATTTAGTAGTCTTTGGGAGAAATTTAGATATCCATAATAAAAACTTAACAGACGTCTTGGAAAGACTTAGGAAAATTAATTTAAAATTAAATCCAGAAAAATGTAATTTTTTAAAGAAAGAAATTCTTTATTTAGGGCATTTAGTATCAGAAAATGGAGTCTTACCCGACCCAGTTAAAGTAGAAGTATTGAAAAATTACCCTGTACCAAGTAATACTGATGAAGTAAAAAGATTTGTAGCATTTTGTAACTATTATAGGAAATTCATTAAAAACTTTGCAAGAATAACTTGTCCATTAAATAAATTAACTAGAAAACATGTACCATTTGTTTGGACTGAAGAGTGTCAAAGTGCGTTTGAAGCAATGAAACATGCTTTAAGTACACCACCAGTATTAGATTTTCCAGATTTTTCTGAAAATAATGAGTTTGTCATTCAAACAGATGCGTCAGGGACGGCTATTGGAGCAGACTTGTGCAATAAAAATATGAAACCTGTAGCTTATGCTAGCAGACCTCTGAATAAAGCTGAACTCAATTATCCAACCATTCAGAAAGAGTTAGTTGCAATTGTTTGGGCTGTAAAGTATTTTAGACCCTATGTATACGGTAAATCATTCACAATTATGACAGACCATAAGCCTTTAATATATTTATTTTCAATGAAGGACCCATCTAGCAGACTACTTAAATTTAGACTAGCACTAGAAGAATACGATTTTAAAATTTTATATTTAAAAGGAAAAGATAATAGCGTAGCAGATGCATTATCTAGAATTAATATAACATCAGATACTTTAAAACAGATGCATAATGAAATTTCTTTAGTTATGACTAGAGCTCAGAAAAAACGTTTAGATGTAGGAAAACAATTGGATACACCTAGTTTTAGTAAACGAGGCGAAACGTGGCCTGATCAACCACGAGTAGTTGAGGTACTAAAAATTCCGAATAATTCTGTAGAAATAAGTTTTATAGGAAGTGATGAATTAAATAAATTAAAAAGACAAAACAATATAGATGAAGAAAAGGAATGTTTTATTTATAACAATAGAAAGAAGATGTTGTATATTAATCTTAACTTTAGAGCACAACTTACGCGAGCCGAATTTGTGACTAAGTTAGGTCATTTTTGTAAACGAATAGGTATAAATGAGCTATGCATAGTAAAAAATAAGGAATATGAGAGTTTTATTAAAGATGTATTAAAAGAGATAAAAGACAATAAGGATTGGACCGGTCCACGTATTTATGTATTGAGAGGAGTTAGGAGAATTTATAATGAAGAAGAAAGAAAGTATATTTTACATGACTTTCACCTACTACCTACCGCAGGACATGCAGGAGTACGTAGGATGACCAATAATATTAAGAGACATTTTTACTGGCCAGGCTTAGACAACGATATTACACAATTTGTGAGTAAATGCATTAAATGTCAGAAAATGAAGCATTGTAAGTATATCAAGGCGCCCATGGAGATAACTACAACAGCTTCACATGCTTTTGAAAAAATTTATCTGGACGTCGTAGGTCCATTAGAAAAAGACATTGAAGGAAATTGTTATATTTTGACACTGCAGTGCGAGCTTACTAAGTTCGTAGAGGCCTATCCTTTGAAAACGAAGGAAACCGTAAGTATTGCTAAAGCATTAGTTAATAATTTTATTTTAAGATTTGGAATACCTAATACCATCGCAACTGATCGTGGAACAGAATTTGTATCGTCAGTAATGGAACAGGTATGTAAACTTTTATGTATAAATAAATTAATGTCTACAGCGTATCACCATCAATCCATCGGTGCGCTCGAAAATTCACATAAAAATTTAGGATCGTTTTTACGAATACAGTGTAATGGCCAAAAAGACACATGGAGTCACTGGCTACCATTTTGGTGTTATAGTTTCAACAATACTGTTCATACAGAGACAAAGTACACACCATTCGAACTGGTATTTGGTAGAGCTAGTATAGTACCATCTAGAGTTAGTCAGTACATAGAACCATTGTATAATCCAGAAAGTTATCCTTTAGATCTTAAGTATAGGTTACAAGTAGCACATCAAGATGCTCGTAATAATTTACTTATAAGTAAACAAAACCGTAAGAGTTGTTATGATAAGTCTTTAAATAATGTGACATACAGTAAAGGACAACTAATTTTAATTAGAAATGAAATAGCTAATAAGTTAGATCCTCAATGGGAGGGACCATTTGTTGTTTTAAATGACTTAGGTGTTAATGTAGAAATATTAAAAAATAAAAAACCCTATTTAATCCATAAAAATAGAACCAAACCTTTGGTAACATAAGAAATGTTATTAAGTTATATTTACGTATAAAAAAAAAAATAAAAAAAAAAAATTGTAAACTATATTTTTTTCTCAATCACCCCTGAGGTGAGGTGTAGTAGTACTACCTATAGTATAAGGTCTATGACCCTATCCATATGAATGTATCTTCTATTAATATATTAACACACTTATACTCTTGCAGTCAGTAATTAAAGGTAATCGCTTGAGAACAGTTGTTTCGATAACACTACATCCCCACAAAACATCAAAACGAAGAAAATTGCAAGTGAGAAAAATTATAAATTTGTTTGGGTAAAAAACCAATCAATAATGGTGCGGAAAACAGAACCCAGTCAAGCTTTACATATTTCATCTGAGAGTGATTTAATTAAACAAGATTGTGTGAGAATTATTTTACATTTTTCGCTCCTTTTCATAATGAGTTTCAGTTTAATTTACCAGTTCCTATTGTTTAGTTCACTAGTAGTATTTTTCTAAAGAAACATATTTTTATTGTTTCTAAAATAAATTTTAACTTTGTGTTTTTTGAGAGTAAGGTGAAAAAATTAGTCGTAACGATTTTATTTTGGGAGAGATTTCTTTTTCTTGTGTTTATTATTCATAATTTATTCAATGACGCTGAGAAACGTGCCATGAGCTGTACATCCAAACGTTTTTATTCCAGCGACACTTTTTGTCTAACTTGTTGTTTATTGAGTGTTCTGAGTTTTACATTGCACATTCAGTACTAATTTAAATATTTTCTATCAAAACGTGCGTGGATTGCGCACTAAAACTAACCTGTTTTATAATAACTTGTTGCTTTGCACGTATGATATGATCTGCCTGAGTGAAACTTGGTTGCTGCCTGGAATTTTCAGCTCTGAATTATTTGACCTTAGGTACAATGTTTATAGGTGTGACCGCGACTATGATTCTAGATCGGACAAAATGGGGGCGGAGTTCTCATTGCAATCAGGAAGGGCATTGCAGTAAGTGACATAAACATCTCTTGCTCGAATAACAGATTATCGGCAGATATTATTTCTCTAACCATACGCCTTAAAAAAAAGTCTGAGCAATTACGACTCAGATTATATACTTGCTATTTGCCACAGTGTACCTCTCATCAAAACAGTCTGGTTGAGTTTTTAGATCAAGTGTCGTAGTTTATAACGAGTTATCCGAACGATCACTTTCTTTTAACTGGTGACTTTATCATTAGGAATGCTCAGTGGTCTTCTGCTGGGCTGGGAGCTCGTGCCACACTGGGTGTTAATTGTACTGATATTCTAGTTAACGCTTTTTTGGGATTTTTATCTTTTAGTAACCTCGGACAATATAATGTAGTTTCAAATAAAAATGATAGGCAGTTGGACCTTGTGTTTAGCAGCTGTGACTGTATAGTAATTAACTCTAAGTTTCCTTTGGTGCAGGAGGATGAGCACCACCCTGCCCTTGACATTTCTTTGGTTGACTTATTTTCTGAAAGCCTTCGTTCTCCGCGAAATACAACCTACTATTTCATCCGGGGTGAGAATTATGATGACATTAATATTGCTTTGTCTCGGATGGACTGGCATGGTATATTGGATAGCGTTCATGATATTAACGAGTCCGTAACAAAGTTCCATAATATTATTGATAAAATAGTCAGCGAGATGGTTCCTGTAAAAAAATCTGTTGATCACAATAGATATGGTATTGCCTACCCTATATGGTATTCCCCGGCACTGATAAAAATCATCAAAGAAAAACTAAGTATCATACAAAATGGAATCGTTACGACAATTATAGTGATTACCGTAGCTTTGCTCTTCTGAGAGACAGAGCAAAACGGGTCAGTCTGGAATGTTACGAATCATTTATTGCAAGGTCAGAAGACAATATTAAAAACAATTGCAAATACTTTTGGACCTATGTAAAATCTAAAAAGTTGTCAAATACTTTGCCAGATAACTTGTTCTTAGGAAATGTATTCTCCTTCGATGGTAAAGAGATTAGTGACCTTTTTAATGTACATTTTCACTCAGTTTATGAAAAACATAAGGACGTGTCTATGACGTCATCTTCTTTGTCTGATTCTAATGCTTTAAATCTGAGCAATGTATATATTCCATTTAATACCATTGTAAAGTATATCAGATCTCTTGATGTAAGCAAGGGCAGCGACCCTGATGGAATTCCACCATTGTTTCTGCAGAGATGTTGTAAAACTATTGCGCTTCCCTTTATTATACCTGCTATTTAACTACTCATTACGATCTGGTACTATGCCTTTGACTTGGAAACGTTCCTACGTTGTACCTATATTTAAGAATGGCGACAAGCATGACATTACAAATTACCGGCCAATTTCTAAGTTGAGTGTTATACTTAAGCTCTTTGAGTGAATCGTCTGTGACTTAATAACGCCCTTATTAAAGCCACTTATAATACCCGAGCAACATGGATTTGTTTCTAAAAAATCAACTGAAACAAACCTCTGCGAATATATTGACTACATAGCGACGGCCATGGATAATGGTCACCAGATGTCGTGTATACCGATTACTCAAAAGAATTTGATCAAATTTCTCATAATCTGTTAATTCAAAAACTTGAGTGTATCGGTATACATGGCGATCTACTTCGATGGCTGGAATCTTATTTAAAGGAACGCAGTCAAGCAGTTACGGTAAAGGGGTATTGCTCGTCCTTTATGCCTGTTACATCCGGCGTGCCCCAGGGCTCGCACCTCGGACCTCTATTATTTAATTTATATATAAATGACGTATTCAATATATTTAAACATTCTAAATTTATTCTTTATGCAGATGATAAGAAAATTTATAAAACTATAACTAGTCCAGAAGCAATCTTCTGGACTAGTTATAGTTTTAGCCTAGAACTACAAAATGATATTAACAACCTGTGTGATTACTGCAAAAACAATTGTCTGTTCCTTAACGTAAAAAGTGCAATATTATAACATTTTCTAGAAAGATGAACTCGGTAAAATATAACTATAAAATCAATAATGATCATATTAATAGAGTGACTGAGGTGCGGGACCTTGGGATCCAACTTGACAGTAAACTTGTCTTTGATTCTCAAATTACCACTATGACCAACAAGGCATTTCGCATGTTGGGATTCTTCCTAAGAGTTGGTAGGGATTTCAAACATAAGTCAACATTGACCCTTCTTTATAAGACACTTGTAAGGTCAATTCTTGAATATGCTTCAGCGGTTTGGAATCCCCAGTATGCAGTTTATATTGAACAAATTCAAAAATTGCAAAACAAATTTACTAAGCACTTGAGTTGGCGATTTAACTCTGGAACAGATCATAAACCTAGGCTTCAGAAATTGGAGGAACGTCGTGCAGAGCGAGATCTAGTATATTTATATAAAATTATTAGAGGTCAATTGAACTCCCCTTATCTTCTAAGCAAAACAAGTTTTGGATGTCCACGCTTAAATGCACGCAGGAGAACTCTCTTCCAAATTGGTTTCTCCCGAACCAATTACGGCAAGAATACTTTTATTAAAAGAGCATGTCGTCTGTACAACGACATAATCTCATTAAAAGAAAATCAAGTTTTAGATGTTTTTCACCTTTACTTCCCAAATTTAGATTTTGCATAAGAAATATTTTGGCAAATAAATTTAAATAATATAATGTTATACAATAAAATAATATTAAATTGTGACTTCATTAAACTGTGTGAACTTCTGGTTGTTGTAGCACTTAAGTTAATTTACTTGTATATTAATCTGTGGAAACTGTTTCTGGATTCTGTTTGTTATTGCATCTGTTTGTTGCCCAAATAAAATAAATACTTTTTATTTGTATTTAAGCTTTCCTTTGTTTTTTTTTATGGTATGCGTCGTGCCTGGCGCAAATAAACGTTTTTCTTTCTTTCTTTCTTCTAATATATTATTATTATCAAGTTAGAGTAAAATGACTACTACATGATACCTAGAATGTAGGTATATACCTATAGTTCCATTAGTTTTCTATCAATCAAATGTTATTCCTAAGAAGTATCCTTCCTTCTTCCCCACATTGACCTTAAATATATAGTTTGATATCCCATAAATGTTTGAGATTCTTCCAATCGCTGTCGCCACACTTTCGATGACAGAATGTCACTTGTCTACGCCGCAACATGACATTGATTCAAACAGGCACTGTTGGCGCCACCTAACGGATCTTTGGTGTACAAGAGCGGTGCCTGGACTGGGACTGCTCGGTGCCGTAGTAGCCGCAAGCGACTGAGGCGTGCTCTCCGCCGTCACTGCCAGTGTCGCCCGCGAGCGCTAGATGGCGCAGGTGGCTTGCGGCAGGCGCGCCCTCTAGCGGACCACGGAGCGACGACTAGCACTCTACTACAAACGACCACCCCGAAACTGGAACCATCAAACTGCAACGCCTGGTAAGGCTCATTCCTGAGTAGACTGTAAAGTGGTCTCATCGAAAAGAAATTGATAAATTATCACTTCCCAAACAATTTACCGCATAATTTCATTTGCCTAATTACGGTAAGTGCTCCAGTGAATGAACATTTAAGGAATCATCGAACTTCAAAAAATTCTTAACGTATGTTGCATCTAAGGAACACGGTGCAAAGCTATATTTTGGTAATAAGGATATATTCGAAAATATTTTTAAGTTGGGTTAATGACATAACCTGTATAATTTCTTAGATATTTAGCAATACATTGAAATACCCTAAAACCTCAGTGAATTTACGAAACTGAACAAAATAAGACCAGTGCTGTCCAACAATCAACTAAATAAACAAACACAAATCCTCTGCCTCAAAATCTGTGACAAACATATTTTTTAACAAATCTTCTAATCATTATAAACCTATATAGGTCTAGCGTTAACTAATATCTTTTAATTCAAGTAAAAATGTAAAATATATTTAAGTACGGTATATCAGAATAAAAATTAAAAAACCGGCCAAGTGCGAGTCCGACTCGCACTTGGCCCAAACTTGGCATTTCCGTACCATCATCGCAAAAAACGTCAAAAAAAAACAGGTTTGTTGTATGGGAGCACCGCTTAAATATTTATTTTATTCTGTTTTTAGTATTTTTTTGTTATAGCGGCAACTTAAATACAGCATTTGTGAAAATTTCAACTGCCTAGCTATCACGGTTTATGAGATACAGCCTGATGACAGACGGACAGACAGACAGACAGACGGACCGCGGAGTCTTAGTAATAGGGTTCCGTTTTTACCCTTTGGGTACGGAACCCTAAAAACCAGTATCTAATTAACTAGGTAACAACAATTGTAAACTTAGACGTAAATGTTAAAACAAACTTTATAATAATAGGCAGCGTCCGTAGCCTGGCTGCGTTTCGGTGACCCCTTTGGGGAAACCGAAGGTTTTGTCTGAGCAATTATGGAAGAAGTTATCATGTCGAATAACCACAGACTACTTAGAGATACTACGTATCGAATAACTACCGGAGATTTATTGTGAAGGATGGCACGGTTGACATCTATCGGGCATGTCACCAAAAAGTTTAAAGTAACTATCATGTCACCGTCCGGTGAATCGATCCGCCACTTTATCTCTGGATGTTCTCCGTATATATAAGTTTCTCTGTGATGTTCTCGTCTAGCTAACGAAGAGTACTTGCATAGGCAAAAACTTGTAGCCAGGATCATCCACCAGCAACTTGCTCTGAAATACACTCTTGTGGCTTCGGAGATACCGTACTACAGGTATGTGCCCGACCCAGTTCTCGAAAATGGCAATATCACATTGTACTGGGATCGGTCCGTCATCACTGACAGGACTATTGTAGCCAATAAGCCTGATATTGTGGTGGTGGACCGAATCGAGAGGCGTGCAATGATTGTTGACATTACCGTCCCGCATGACGGTGAAAGCCGAGAAAGATAAGCAAATCAAGTATCTTGACTTGGCTCGCGAGGTTGTCGACATGTGGGATGTGGACACAGCGATCATTGTATCTACCGATAGTCGTGTCAGCCAATGGCTTAATAGCCACGAGCCTCGACCAACACCTTAGGAGGCTCTCGTTAGGCGGCTGGGTCAAAGCCCTGATCCAGAAAGCAATACTTCTGGACACGGCTCGCATTGATAGGAGTTTCCCCTCTCTGGAGTCCTGACCGCCGGTAGCTTGGACCCTGTTCCCGATACCGGTGGGCCTCTATTTTCTATATTTTAAATGTTTTTTTTTTATTTTGTATGTTTTATAAAAATATTTAAAAATGTAGACAATAAGAAAAGAAATTGAATAAAGGAAATAATAATAGCCTTTATTTAACAATCTTACATAGTACATACAAAATTTTCTTATTTGACACCCGTTTCGCGAAGACTGTCTTTCTTCCCAGCATAGGCCTCCCCTAAAGCCTTCCACAGAACGCGATCATGTGTCATCCTTCTCAATGTGATGCATGCTATTCTTTTTATGCCGTCCTCCCACCTACGAAACTACTACGGCACCACTCGGTTACCTCTTTGGCCCATTTATCATTTTTGTTTCTCATCATGTGGCCTGTCCACCTCCACTTTAGTTTTTTAATGCAATACGTTAAATCCGTATTTGTATATTTTATTATATATAGTATTATATATTTGTTTGGTTTTATAAGGTTGACGTGTGTTGCTGTGTATCTGTGTATCTATGTATCTGTGTGTCTGTCTGTGGCATCATAGCGCCTCAATGGATGAACCGATTTTGTCTTTTTTTTTTGTTTGAAAGGTGATTGTGTCTAGAGTGTTCTTAGCTATGTTTGAATAAAATCGGTTTAGCCGTTCAAATGTTATAGGCGTTTTACTGTTTGAATCGGGATGTTTTCGCAAGATAAATGTGTCGGGGAGTTTTTAAAATTTTGAAATTTTACTTGTTTTGTTTCTTAGTTTAACATTGAGCATGGTCCTTTCCATACCATGTTGACTGGTCTCTCTCTCTAGTTTTCATAGATTACGCTCCGTTAAACTCCATGTCTGGCAGCCATATGACATCACGGGCCAGATACACGAGTCAAATATTGTTTTCTTAGATTTAAGTGGTATACCTATCGAGGTTCTTCCAATGATTTCGAAAGGAAGGATACGCCCATCTGAACATTTTATAGAAACCGTCTTATTACAAGCAAAAATAGCGACATCTATGATAACTCATAGGAACTAAATGAGTGCCGCGTTGCGTAGGTCGTCGACGTAACCTTGTACGCGCGTTGTGAATCGTAATTTGACATCGCATATTTGTCTATACATCCATATTTTACTTACTTATATTATAAATACGAAAGTAACAGCTTTCACGGCTAAATTACTGAACCGATTTCTATTAAATATAGTACAGACTTAGTTTGAGCCCCAAGAAAGGATATAAGTAAGCTACTTTTAATTCACTTGCAACCGCGATAACCGAAATTCACGCGGACGTAGTCGCAGGCGAAAGGTAGTAGTTTAAAAGTCATCTGCTATCCATTTTCACCAGAAGGTTTTTGACGGCATCAGCTTTCTCAGTTTGCGAGAAGAAAATAAAACAACATTTCAAAATATTTTAAGAACAAAATTTTCATTTTCAGTTAGGTATGGTTTCTAACCTTTTTATTTTTGTACTCTTTCAGTCTTATTACAAAAAGCGGTTTAACTAAAAACCCAGGTTTAAATCTCTATAAACTGTGGTTTACACAAAAATGATATTACAAATAATGGTTTAGCGATAAACCGTAGTCCAAATCATGGTCTAACGCTAAACCTCGGCGGCCCCTAGTTTAACGATGGTCTAAGTCGTATCTGTCAGTTTCTCTTTTAGGTTATAGCACCTTTTTTATTGTGTTGTGTTGTTTTTACCCGAAAATGGATATTAACATGGTTGATTTAATATATTATTGAGGATATTACTTTTTCCTCGGTACTCCAATTACCAGATCGTTTTTTTTTGTTGGTCCATCACAATATATTTTTATATATATTAGTAACAAAGAGGCAATTGCTCTATAATACTAGAGACTTCGATAACTAAAAAATCCAAAGCTTAGTGAACTTTGTTCAGCTTGCGATGGTTTTGTGTAATGATATAGATGTATTATTAGTAATTATTAAGAATTTAAGTAATTTGTTTAAATCTAAACAAAACTTCAATCGATAAATAACAAATGTTTATATCCATGCAAAATAACAAAGTCTTAATATTTTTAACACTTTTAAACGTAATTTAATCCTTATCGTATTATCAAAACGTTTTCATTTCTGGGCATACGGAAATTGCAATTGAATGATATTATGGTGAACGAATGATATTTGTATTAATCTGTGGTTGATTATATTGACAATGGTTCAAATGACGGTACTAAGAAGACCACGGTTTTTTGAGTTTTGTAATACGAACAAATTTAGACCATGGTTTTGCAGATAAGCCTGGACTTGATAGTACAGGTTTAAACCATGGTTTATTTCGTTTTTTGTAATAAGACTGTTTTTGTTTTACCCTTATTGAATATAAAAAATATTAGATACGAAAATTCAAAATTACTTTCACTAAGTTCCTAAGACAACAATGAAACAAATAAAATTACATCCGTACAAGGTTATTTCGTTCAAGTAGCGGCCACTCAATGGCCGCCAATGTGGCAGTCGGTAGGAATATATTTATCGCTTGAAAATGTGTTTATTTAATAACTCAATGATAACAAAAGTAATGTCAGGTTACATAACGATGATACGATATCCGCTGTTTCTTTTTAACCTTTGTATCGTGTTTTTTGCAGCCTTTTACCACACAACTAGGCATTATTATGACAAACAAATACTCGCTCACTCACGCACACGGACCACTGTCAAGCGAGTCGCGTTGGCCCTAAACTGCAATTTTAGGGCCAGCGCGCCATGGAGCCATTTAGTCGCGCGGTTGGCCTGGTCCTTACGCAAGTAATATATATGTCAATGGGTTCTTCATTATTTCTGTTAGGGATCAGTATCTGTTCCAAGACAGATTAATTCTGTTGTTAATCTTTTTAGTTGTGAGGTCCTTCGGAGATATTATTTGACCAAGATACGTGTATCTTGTATAAAATACTTGGGCGTGCAAATTGACAAGAATCTGAACTGGTATAGTCATCTGGTTAATCTAGTCAACCGAACGCGCAAACTCATTTCCATCTTTAAGAAACTCCGTGGTTCGGCTGACTCAGAAACACTTATGATGGTCTATTACTCACTCTGTCAGTCTCTTCTCCTGTATTGTTTGCCAGCTTGGGGTGGCGCCAGCAAAACATACTTTCTGAAATTAGAGAGAGCTCAGAGAGCTGTTCTCAAAGTTATGTTGTGCAAGCCCTATAGATACCCTACATTGTTTTTTTTTAGAGAATGCAGGGTTCTGTCTGTGAGGGGGTTGTATGTGTTACAATGTGTAATTAAGGAAACATCGACTGCCTTTCAAAGTAAGTACTAAACGTCGCGCAGATATTGTCCTTCCGCCAGTTAGTCACAAAACTACCTTCGCTCAACACCAATTCACCTACGGAGAAACTTATTGATTTTATTATATAAAATATAGCTGAGAGCTATATTTTATATAATAAAATCAATAAGTTTCTCCAGATCCACAGCTTAAATTATCACCAATGCAAAAATTCGGTAAAAAAATGGGTGATTGAGAAATCGTATGACGAAACCGAAAAATTGCTCTTCTCATATGCCTAAGACAGATCTCCCCTCATTTCAAGTATATAACACACACATACATACTCCCCACTTTCACATTTACTCACACACACTCCACATATTACACCTACCACAACACACTCACTATCACTCTAACACATATATTTTTTTAATTTATTTTTACTAATCTAAATAATTTCTTATCTATTTAAACACATAAATAGTCATTATATTGTTATGTTAGCTATGTTACTGGTGAAAACAGATTTTTGACCTTCTATATGTACCCGTATGGAATGACTGGTCCCCAAGTCACAGGCTATAAACCTAGTTTGGGGGCCAGGAGATAATACCATATGCACATTATGTTGTATCATATTACTGTACCTGTAACCTTTGTTAAGTAATTATTGGAAATAAACATTTATTATTATTACTTACTTACTTATTCTTCTACGTATTCTATTTGTGAACCATTGACTGCAATAGGAACGTTGTCTACGTTTGTCATTAATTTAGTTTTTGAGGTGTTCATTGACAATCAAACATTTCCACTTTCAAATACCAGTTTTTCGAGCATTTCCTGTAGACTTCTCGCGTCGCCCGAAATAAGTATCAAATCGTCCGCAAATCTTAGGCGGTTTAGTTGCGATCCGTTAATATTTAGTCCTTAGTTGTTCCATTCGAGACGTCTGAATAGGTACGTATTCCAGAACTGCCGTGAAAAGTTTTGGTGACAGCGGGTCTCCTTGTCGAACTCCTCTTTATAGAGAAATCCCCACCCACTCTTTCTGTTCGTACTTTAGCTCTCATGTTGTTGTAAATATTGCTAATGAGGTTTATATATTTTTTGTCTACTCCTTGTGTTTCTAACGCTTCCCATATTTTTGCGTGTTTAAGTGAGTCGAACGCTTTATTACAGTCTACGACCATTAAATTTTACCATATTTCTATGCATTTTACCAATTCCTGAAAATATTTTAGATTCTCTGGAAAACAATCTAACAAAATTACTAAACAAAGAAGATATGCAAGGAAAGTACGATAAATTAGAAAATGAATTAAAACAAATAGAAAATAACATTATAGAAAATAAACCGACAAAGGACAAAGTAGGACCGAAAGCTAGGAATTTAATCGAACAGAGAAGGATCTCGTTTAAAGATAAGGAGACCAACAGAGAGGAGATAGCAAGACTATGCAAAGAAATAAATTTACAAATACGTAAACATCGACATAGCACAAGAACAGAAACAATCAACTTCTACATATAAAAAAACAGGTGGCACTAGAAAGGCTTGGCAGCAACTGAGAGACAGCTCAGATTGGATTGAAAACATTACACACCGAAAAACTAAAATCAACAACACAAATAGAATCGAAACACTAAAAATCACAACAGATTATTACCAAGAGCTGTACAGTGACGAAGAACTGTTTTCTTAACCATGGCATTCCACTAGCTACGAGGACAAGGAGAAGGAAGTGGTCCCAAATATAATGCGAAAGGAAGTCAGCAAGGCAATTTAATCACAAAAGAGAGGAAACGCATCAGGTTAAGACGCCATATCTAACGAAGTCATAATAGGCACATCTTCTAAAACACTAAACATCATCACAGACTTATTCAATCAAATTCTATATACAGGATATATTCCTCATCAGTGGACATCATCAACAATAAAACTTATACATAAAAAAGGAAAGAAAAACGATATAGCAAATTATAGACCTATTAGCCTGATGTCAAATATGTATAAAATATTCGCTAAGATCCTACTGCACCGAGTAACAAAGATTTTGGACGAAAACCAGCCAAAGGAACAAGCAGGTTTTCGAAGAGACTTTTCAACAATTGACCATATCCACACCATAAAACAGGTTATCCAGAAAAGTAACGAATATGGTACCTAGTACCTAGCGTACCTAGCATCATCAGTACCATTCATTTATAAGTATTCGCTTAATCATAGTCGGTTAACTATTCGAGAGATTTTATACCCGTGACATACTTAGCATTAAGGAGTTTCAGTGGCCATCTGTGGTCTTCTTCATCAGTTCCACTTCACCAAATTATACTTTCTGAGTTCAAGTGATTGCATTGTTGATGAAAATACCAAAATCACTATATAAATGCCTATAATATTTGAGGAGTTCCCTCGATTTCTCTAGGATCCCATCATCAGATCCTGACCTGATGACTATGGGACCAACTAGGAAGTATACCCTTCAAAACAAAAGAAGATTTTTTGAAATCGGTCCAGGCGTCTTTGAGTAATCGGGGAACATACATAAAAAAAAAAAAAAAAAAGATTCCGACGAATTGAGAACCTCCTCCTTTTTTTGAAGTCGGTTAAAAATAACTTAATTTTTTGAAGTCGGTGTCCATAACGCAAAAAAATGGTACCTACGAAAGACACCGACTTCAAAAAATTAAGTTATTTTTCACTTTGTAGTTTTGTATTTGGAAGTCGGTAGTATTTTTATGCAAAAAGTTTTTTTATATCATCATCATTCATCATTCCAGCCGAAGGTCGTCCACTGCAGGACATAGGCTGCCCCCGAGTGTCACCACCTCGATCAGTCCTGCGCGATTCGCATCCAGCAGATTCCCGTAGCCCTGACAAAGGCATCGCTCCACCTTGAGGGAGGCCTTCCAACGCTGCGTCTTCCGCTACGCGGTTGTCACTGCAGAACTTTTCAGTCCTATTGACCATCCGTTCTGCAAGCAAGCCCACTGCCACTTAAGTTTGGCAATCATTTGGGAAACCTTCAACAGCAGCCGTATTGCTTTGAGTTTGACCGCTATCCAGTCGATCAAATCGACCAATCACATACGAGAACAATGACGCGATATAGATTTCCGTCTTCGGTGATTGGCCGATTTAGTCGATTGGAGAGCGGTGACACTCTTTGCGCACTTACGCAATACGGCTGCAGGTCATCGGTCCACCTGGTGGGAGGCCTTCCAACGCAACATCTTCCAGTTCGCGGTCGCCACTCCAAAACTTATTTGCCCCATCGGCCATCCTTTCTGCGAGCAATGTGCACTGCCCACTGCCACTTAAGTTTGGAAATTCTTCGGGCTATGTCGGTCACCCTGGTTCTCTTGCGGATGTCTTCATTTCTGATTCGATCACGCAAGGTAACTCCGAGCATAGCTCTCTGCATTCCCCTTTGGATGACTTTAACCGTATAGTTCGGACGGGGTACACTTTGGGGCGTGAAAAGCATACTTTCGCTGGCTCAGCCGCGGCTCATTTTGAACCCGAGATACAATCGACATCACAATTAGTAACGAAATTATTGATTAAGACAACGAATCTTCTTAGGGGGCGTTAATTAAAACAGTTGGATATAAAGCTTACATGAAAGCGCCAATATTATTTTAGATAAAGTGCGCAAGTTTAATAATTTACCTTTGTAAAATACAAGTGTATTCATGCAATAATCGCCATTTTCATAAGTGGTGGTCGAGGCTAAAAAACATAAAAATGCAGATTCTGGACACCCAGACTCCACGACAGGGGCAGTGGTTTGCTCATTGTTTAATTATTAAACGAATTTATCCATATTTCAAACTAAATATTTAGTGGTAATGAAGTTAGTCGAAGTTTCACGCCAATCTTGTTTAATTTTTAGTTTGCACAAATATCACCCACCCACATGTAAAAACGATTACAAATTTGACAATTATGTCTCTAAATTTAACAAACAACAAGAAGAAACTAAGATCTTAACGTAATTAACAAACACCGGTCCAATAATACGTAAAATTCATTACCACTGCTTTATTTATGATATATATTATAGATATATATCATATATATATATGATATTGTTTTTTTTAATATAATAGTGGTGCGGTAAAAAGATTTTAGCAATCGATTTTTTTACTCTATTAATTGACTCGATTAATGAACGATTATCCCAAATCAATTCTTAAAAATAAGAATAAACCTGATTTAGGTATAAAATACAATAAGTACTTAAAATAATTACTATTAATTGTTGAGGACAGCGGACCTCTGGCTGCAATGAAAACACGAGTCTCTTACAACCAGATTTATTAGCTTATTACCACAGGTTTTCTATACAAGATACTGGTCAAGGCAGGCAAACAGGGCTTCAGACTATAGACAAACTTAACAATACGCGGATACGAAAGACGAAACGTGTGAATCTTAAAGGGTTTTGTGGGCGACTGCCACTAACAAAGAGAAAGTGGGCGGAAGACGATATACATTTTAACTACTTCCGGTTCTGGAAGCTTCTAGAACATTCTACTTATAATCTACAGTGCTTCCCCTAGCGTCGAGAAGCGACAACTTGGGTATTCATTGACTAATACTGAAAACCCAATCATACTGTCACTCTGGTGGCGAGCAGCGCAAGTAATATTTACTACTTTTCCATTCATAAGTGCCCGGTCATTCATTAAAGCGGAAGACCTCTGGCAGCGAGGGGCGACAACTACACCAGCATGCAAGTTGGCAACTTGGCGCCTATTGTGAAATAACCAATCAAAATATAAAACTAACAGAACGCGGATGCGACGCGATTGGTCAGTCATCTTTGTGTCAATTGATTAACCAATCGCGCGCTCAGACCGTATCCCGCTCTATGTTTCACTACCAACCTAATAACGACTTATGCGAATTGCCAACCTACATAGCGCTGATCCCATAATATTTCCCGCTGCCCACCAACAGATGTCACTACTGGTATATATCAGTCACATTAATACTTTCTTAAAGTAATCTTAATAGATTTTAGACATTATTTGACTACAACCAACTAAAGTATATAAGTAGTAAGCGTAAGTCGGTGTCCATAACGCAAAAAAAAATGGTACCTACGAAAGACACCGACTTACAAAAATAAAGTTATTGTTCACTTTGCAGTTTTTTATTTGGAAGTCGGTAGTAATTTTTTGTATTTTTTTTTTGAAAGTATGAAACGCATAGTTTCGGGGAACCAACGATTTTATGATAATTCGTTATATTTTAATGAGTGTCGTGGTGGCCCAGTGGCTTAACGCCTCGCCTTGCCTGAGATCATGGGTTCAAATCCGGGCAAGTACCAATGTGTCTTTTTCAAATTAATTTATGTATTTTCTGAGTATATCTTGGAGATCGTTGACAACGGTGAAAGAAAACATCATGAAGAAACCTGGTCTTATGGTCTCAAATCGCCAACACGCATTGAGCAAGCGTGGTGATCAATGCTGGTGCCTTCTCTGTATGAGAAGAGACCTTTGCCCTGCAGTGGGACAGTTATAGGCTGGTATTATTATTATATTATATATTGAATTGAGTAATGAATTGAGAATGGTATGGTTAGATTCTGAATTCGGTCGAGTTTGTTGTAATGTTATGAAAATATAAATACTTTTAGGCCGAGTTTCTCACCTCTA
Source organism: Orthosia cruda (assembly GCA_964057195.1). Lineage (NCBI taxonomy): Eukaryota > Metazoa > Arthropoda > Insecta > Lepidoptera > Noctuidae > Orthosia > Orthosia cruda. Next base: position 40,209,786 of record OZ059837.1, read on the forward strand.
AATCATCGCAGAATTAATGTGACAAATTGTCAAGCACGCGTTATCTGCTGTGATTGGCTTCAACCAATCACAGCAGATAACGCGTGCTTGACAATATGTCACATTAATTCTGCGATAATTTAGAGGTGAGAAATTCGGCCTTAGAAATTTATTTTTATTCGTTATAAGAACATAAGTTTGGTTTTTATTTACATCTGCATTCCCCAAAAACAATGAATGTCAATATATATATATATTTGTTTCACTTACAAAATGTGGTTAACTTTTTTTGAGCATCATTTTCTTGGTTTCCGTGTATGTAAATAACGAATATGGGCTTAAAATCGAAATCCAAGATGGCGACGACGAAAATTTGTTAACTTTTCGACATAGGTGTCTGTTTAGAACCGACTGCTGACGCCATCTCTGCAGCGTGACGGGCAACTCTGGCATCGATTCAAATCCCGCGCGCTTCTGGTCGTCGCATCAGAACATCATATCCTGTGGTCACCGGGGTGTCTTGATCATCCGCGGCCACCACTTCACTCTGCTACTGAGAGCCTCTGGACGAATGTGCGTTGGCGTCGTCCTTATACGTTTTTTACCTTTTACTGTAATATTTTGTATCATCACGATTTGTACCTACCTACTTGAAACAATTAAAGTAATTTCGAGTATTTTAAATATAAATCTAATTGAAAAGCACCCGCTGTGTCCCGCACACATACACGCATTCAAAACATTGGACCTTCGAGCCGAACTTCAGATGAACGGCGCGGGATGCAGCCATCATTGCATCAGGAAATAGCAAGATCATCGAGGGAATGGTAGCAGTCACGGTCAGGTATACCTACAACCCGTCCCATTCTCTCCTCTTTCCAACAATTATGTACTAAACATGGAATTTCTCGTGTTTCAGTCGTGCGTTACCCAGTCGCCTAGCTGTGAAAAAAGAAAAAAAATCTGTAAGTACTTTTGCCTGTCTCAGCCGCCAAAAAGAGTGACGACGAAGATTATCAGGATGTCAGTCAGGATTCCAAATCAAATCAAAATGTTTATTTGCCAGATAAAATACATTGTTTACAAGGGAAGATCTTGTCTAATCTGTTTAAATTACGATTACTTACAAAACATAAACAAAGGTCAACATTTGCAATAAAGCTTAGTACCGCTATTGAAAGACAGATGGCGTTGTTCCGTGACGACCCATTTTGTAGATCGCGGTGTTAAGATTTTTCTGTATTGCATGACCTCCGCTATGTTTTTGGTAATAAATTGTCTTACTCTGGACACCCTTGTTTTATTTATATGCGAGATATTTTTGGGACGTTGTACAAATTGGTCCTTCGTACGTCCGGATGAAGGTTTGGTGTGCATTGTCATTGTTGAGTTGGAGTCAGGTTGAATGGTCAATCTGCATTCTGCTGCAAGTGTAAAGTCAGCGCAGCCAGTGGCGAGCAGCTGCATCAGCGGACCGTACAAGGTGGCGCATAAGCGTATATGTACAAATAGTACACAACGGTTAGCGCTGGTGCTAACAACAGTTCGAGTTGACGTGAGCAACAGCTGCGGTGCGGGGGGGAGTACCCCGCATATCATTGCGACGAGCTACGTAAATGTGAGTGACAGTGATGTAATACGAAGATAATCTGTGAGTACTTTAAATATCAGTGACTAAATTAATACATTGATACTTAACAATTACAAGCAAATTTAGACCTTATTAACTTAGAAAATTTAATTAACAATTTGGACTTAGAAACTTTACCGTGTGCATGGACTTAGAATAATTTCAATAAAAAGTGAACTACGGGAAACCTATGCCCGATTTTGCAGCCAAGTGTATTAAGTTCAAAGACTTGTGATTTTTTACGTGTTGTCTACGAACTTAGCATAGCGATCCAGAAGTGCCAGAACAGTTTATTCAAAGAACTTTATCTGTAATTCAATATGGAAGCTTTGAGTAATTTACAGTTTAATTTACATTCTACTATCAGTAAAGTAAGGTCTAACTTTAAGAAATCACCTAAGGAGCGAATAACCAGTTCATACATAGAAACTAGATTAGAAAATTTAGAAGCTAACTGGGTCAGCGTTTTCTGAAACTCATATGAAAATTGTATCGTCAGTAAAGTCCATTGAATTCGAAAAATCGGATTATAACATAAAAGATGTATATGAGACCACGGAAGAATTATTTACTGATTATAAAACTGAGTTGAGGGAAGCATTGAAGATAATTGTTTGTTCGGATAGTTTAGGTAAAGTGTCTGAATCTTCTGCGAAGAGTTCTAAAGATATATGTTCTGTAAAATTGCCAAGGATTGAATTGCCTATGTTTACCGGCAGTTATTCTGAGTGGATTAGTTTTAGAGATTTGTTTAAATCCTTAATACACAATAATGACCTACTCGACGATGTTCAGAAACTGCATTATTTGAAATCACATTTGTCAGGAGAAGCTGAAGGTCTTTTACGGCACATTCCTATTACTAGTAGTAATTATACAACATGTTGGACAAAATTAGAGAATCGATATAATAATAAAAAATATTTGGCGAATTGTATAATTAAACGCTTTATGAGTCAAAAAAATATTATATCTGAATCCTCCAGCGCAGTTAAGGAATTGTTGGATACTTCTAACGAATGTTTACATGCTTTGGAAAATTTAGGCATAATGGTTGAGTATTGGGATATTATAGTTATTTATGTATTGTGTTTAAAGCTAGACACTGAGTCACGTAAACAATGGGAAATGAAAATAAGTGATTGTTCAGATGACTTGCCCACAATGTATCAGTTCAAATCTTTCCTTGAGCAAAGATTTCGGTCATTAGAATTTTTAGACAATAAAGGTCAACGTAATCAGTTCAATCGAAATGTGCCAGTCAAATCGCTTCATGTGTCAACTACATTGTGTATTTGTTGTCAAGATAATCACAAGCTTGCTAATTGTAAAAAGTTCGCAAGTCTCGATATAGATAAGCGTCGTAATTTTGACCAAACAAATGGTTTATGCTATAACTGTCTAGGTGCCAATCACTCCGTATATGCATGCCGCCAGTCCAGCAGATGTCATATTTGTAAAAAGAAGCATCATAGTCTTCTTCATCTCAAAAATTTCTCCAAATCAGTTGGTGACAGTAACAAAACTGATCAGGGTACAGAAAGCAGCGTTTCTGCTGGCACTACTTCAACCCAGAGTAATTCCACTAATGTTGTAAGTTGTTTTGCTAATAGTCATAGCCAAATATTATTGGCCACCGCGCTAATAGCAGCAGAATCAAAGAGCGGTACTGCTATAGTATTAAGATCCTTGTTAGACCAGGGGTCTCAGGCTTCCTTTGTAACGGAGTCCGCAGTCCAGCTCTTAGGTCTCAAAAGACTACCAACTAAAGGTTCGATTTCAGGTATAGGTTGTGATCAAGGCCCATCAATGATTTCATTAAATTCGATGGTTCTCATTAAGGTTAAATCACGCGTCGATCCTAGTTTTATTATAACTGTTAAGGCTTATGTTTTAAGGAAACTAACGACTATCTTACCGGAAAGGAAGGTTGTGGCAAACGTTTTGACCACAATCTCGTCTTTGGCTTTAGCAGATCCTTCATTCGATACTCCGAACAAGATTGATTTGCTTTTAGGTGCCGAAGTTTATGGCCAGATTTTGTTAGAAGGTTTAATCAGAGGTTCACCTGGTCAACTCATTGTACAAAATACTAGACTAGGAAGGATCTTGTCTGGTCAAATAGGTAAAATCAACCAAAGCGAGACATGCCACAATACCGTAGTCACGTTGCATTCTACACATTCAGATGAGAATACAAATACACTCCTTAAACAATTTTGGGAACTAGAATCTGAGCCCAAGGGCGATTACGATAAGGTTTACTTGACCCCAGAAGAACAAAGGTGCGAAGATATATTTAAGGCCACAACTAAACGAGACGAATTTGGTCGCTATATTGTGCATATGCCCTTTAGGTCAAGCGATCCTGCTTGCAAACATGGTGAATCGAAAGACATCGCTCTTAAACGATTTTTATCCTTAGAAAGGAGATTTCTAAGGAATCCCGAGTTCAAGGCTCAGTATTCAGCAGTTCTAAATGAGTATATAGCTCTTAATCACATGGATATAGTACAGGATAGGGACAAAGAAGGTTCTGTGTACTTACCTCATCATGCCGTCATCCGTAACGAAAAAAGTACAACAAAGTTGCGCATCGTATTTGATGCATCATGTATAGGTAGTAACGGGGTTTCTCTTAATCACGATTTAATGGTGGATCCTCCTCTACAACCTGAGCTTCGTCATATTATCATGCGTTGGCGTTGTGAACCTATCTGTCTGGTAGCCGACATCGTCAAAATGTACAGACAGATTAAGGTATGCGATGATCACACAGATTTTCAGCGTATATTATGGCGTGAGAATCCAAATGATGAAATTCAGGTGTTACGTCATTTGCGAGTAACGTTTGGAACATCATCAGCCCCTTACCTAGCAGTCAGATCATTGCAGCAGTTAGCTCAGGACGAAGGCGCTGCATTTCCTTTAGCAAAGAACCGTGTTGTTTCCGAGTTCTATATGGACGATCTAATGACGGGATGTCAAACCATAGAGGAAGGAGTAGAAGTATATAAGCAGACATCGGAGTTGCTTAAACGTGGAGGTTTTCAGCTCCAAAAGTGGGCTAGTAACAACAGAGAATTGTTAAGATTGATTGAAGACGGTGAACAAATATCACAAACACAAGGGAACATGCAACTAAAAACAGATGCAATATCAAAAATATTAGGTTTAACGTGGGACAGAGACAATGACGAGTTCGTTTACACTATTCAGCTGAATGATTTAGATTTACCTGTGACAAAGCGTAAGGTTATTTCGGACATAGCGCGACTATTTGATCCCCTTGGATGGTAAGCACCGACAATCATCACTGCAAAGGTGTTTATTCAACGAATATGGATGACTGGGATCGAATGGGACGCAGAATTATCTGCACCATTGCTGACAGAGTGGCTTGTCTTCCGGAAGAACCTTTGTAACCTTATTAAGTTTCGTCTGCCTCGTTGGATCAACTGTAGCAAGGAGAATAGGGTTCTAGAATTACACGGCTTTTCAGATGCGTCCAATGTAGCATACGCCGCAGTGGTATACGTCCGCATTATTGATAGAGATGGACATATTCACACAAACTTGGTGACTTCAAAAACCAAGGTCGCTCCTGTTAAGCAGGTATCAATCCCGCGATTAGATATGTCTTTCGTAGGTACCATTTTTTTGCGTTATGGACACCGACTTCAAAAAATTAAGTTATTTTTCACTTTGTAGTTTTGTATTTGGAAGTCGGTAGTATTTTTTTGCAAAAAGTTTTTTTATTTTTCACTTTTTAGTTGTACGTACCTAATAGGCAAGTTAGTAAGGGAACTATTTCGCCAGAATAGATTTCATGAAACTTGAACATAACCGGTGAAATGAGAGATCTGCTTACCCCTTAAGAGCGAACTGGCGTGATGTTATGTTATGAAATGTTATAAACAACAAACAGACATGCGATTGCAGCAATCCCGAGAGATTTTCCGTTATTTATTGAAGAGTTCTGTTGTATATCTCCGAAGTTCTTTATCAGATCTTCACCAAATTAAAATGGGACCAATTTCGGAACATACTTTTTCATACAAAAAAAGAATTTTCAAAATCGGTCCACAATTGACGGAGTAATCGGTGAACATACACAAAAAAAAAAAAAAACAAACATGAAGTCGAACATAGAACCTCCTCCTTTTTGGGAAGTCGGTTAAAAAATAGACTATAATAGAGAAAATAATAATATACAAGTAACTCCGCTAGAAGAAAGAAAGATAAAAACAAAATGACAGTGATTGCAACTGGTAATAAACTAGTCATAATCTGTGGCGACTGTAACATAAATAAATGTCTAATTACCCCCGACAGAAAAAAGGGATGTTATAAGTTTGACGTGTGTTGCTGTGTATCTGTCTGTGGCATCATAGCGCCTAAACGGATGAACCGATTTTGATTTAGTTTTTTTTGGGGTGGGTGAATAAGGTGAAAACTAAGGTGATTTTGGCGAGAGTGTTCTTAGCTATGTTTGAATAAAATCGGTTCAGCCGTTCAAAAGTTATGGCAGATTTACTGTTCGCATCGGGGTGTTTTCGCAAGATATCGTGTCATAATTACGTGTTCAATAGATTGACACCTATCTGTTTTGTTAACTAATTGTAACCCTCAAATGACTTAATTGTTTTATGTTAACATGCTATTAATGATTTGAATAAATTTATTATTATTTCCTTTATTTAATTTCTTTTCTTATTAACAAAATTTTTAAATATTTTTATAAAATTCAAAATTAAAAAACATTTAAAAATATAGAAAATAGAGGCCCACCGGTATCGGGAACAGGGTCCAAGCTACCGGCGGTCAGGGCTCCAAAGAGAGGAACTTCCTAACAATGCGAGCCGTGTCCAGCAGTACTGCTTTCTGGATCAGGCCCTTGACCCAGCCGCCTAACGAGAGCCTCCTAAGATGTTGGTCGAGGCTCGTGGCTATTAAGCCATTGGCTGACACGACTATCGGTACAATGATCGCTGTGTCTACATCCCACATGTCGACAACCTCGCGAGCCAAATCAAGATACTTGATTTGCTAATCTTTCTCGGCTTTCACCGTCATGCGGGACGGTAATGTCAAAAATCATTGCACGCCTCTCAATTCGGTCCACCACCACTATATCAGGCTTATTGGCTACAATAGTCCTGTCAGTGATGATGGACCGATCCCAGTACAATGTGATATTGCCATTTTCGAGAACTGGGTCGGGCACATACTTGTAATACGGTACCTCCGATGCCACAAGAGTGTATTTCAGAGCAAGTTGCTGGTGGATGATCCTGGCTACAAGGTTGTGCCTATGCAAGTACTCCTCGTTAGCTAGACGAGAACATCCAGAGATAATGTGTCGGCTCGATTCGACCGGGCGGTGACATGCCCGACAGATGTCAACCGTGCCATCCTTCACAATAAATCTCCGGTAGTTATTCGTCATGATAACTTCGTCCATAATTGCACAGACAAAACCTTCGGTTTCCCCAAAGAGGTCACCGAAACGCAGCCAGGCTACGGACGCTGCTTGGTCTACATCGGACCCATGTAGGGCCCGGAAAAAGCGTCCGTGAAGCTCCTTACTCTGCCATACTTCCCTGCGGTCGTTAGTATCAAGCACTACAGGCTTGCGCCAGTTCTCATTCGCCAAGGAGAGCGGGGTGAGTCCCTTGTCCACTGCTACTACATCTCGATGCATACCCACGACGGTGTGTAGAAAATATTCCCTGAGATTGCATATCTCGCGGTTGTGGAGGTTTTTGGCATTTAAAAAGCCTCGGCCACCACACTTCCGCGGGATATACAATCTCATGACCGACGATCGTGGATGATGCATTCGATATGCAGTCAGCAGTGTACGGACTCGCCAATCCAGGGCGGAGTTCCGTTTGAGTCCATTTGAGTATGCCGAAAGAGTACATCAATACCGGCATGACCCAACCGTTGAAGGCGCGCACAAGCGTTCCCTCAACGATTGCTTCATGTCAGTAGTGCTGATACCTAACGCTTCCGACATACCCAAATACTTATAGGTTTCGTTTGGAGAGAGGGATCTCAGGTTTATGGAATCCGCTAGTTGAATAACTACGGATTCCACAATCTCCCCTCGCTTTACATGCATGACCGCACATTTGTCCACACCAAACTCCATCCTGATGGCGCTACTAAAAGTTTCAGTTACCTTCAGTAGCTCCATCAGCTGAAGATTGCTGGGGGCAAAGAGCTTCAGATCATCCATGTAAAGGAGGTGAGATATAACCAGACCAACTCTCTTCAACCGATAGCCTAGCTCTGAATTCTCCAGCAGCATGCTTAGAGGATTCAGACAAAACCAAAGTGGACTCAAACTATCGCCCTGGAATATACCTCGCTCGATCCTTACAGGTTCGCTATTCCTCTGGATATTTCGACATCCTGGATAGCGAAGGACTGTGCTCCATTGCCTCTTACACGAAATCAGGAAGGTGCGTAGAGTTGTATCTATTTTATACAATTCTAGCACCCTCATGAGCCATAGGCCTTCTTATAATCTATCCAACATGTCAACAGATCCTTTCGGGAACGCCTAACCTGTTGGCTAATGGCCATATCAATAAGGAGTAGCTCCTTAGTACCGCGGGACCCGTTCCTACATCCATTCTGAGAGACCGACATGATGGAGTTATCGTCGACGTGTTTATTAATTTTAACTCTCAAAATGGATGTAAGAACCTTATAGACCGTTGGTAAACATGTAATTGGTCTATAATTTTTGGGTTCCGCGGTGCTACCAGACTTGTGGAGCAGGTGGGTTATTCCTGTTGTAAGGAACTTGGGTAGCGAACCAGACTCTAAGGCTGCCTGGTACTGAGATGCCAAACGAGCGTGCGACCTTTGTAGCCACTTGATCCAAAAGTTGTGCAGTCCATCCGGTCCTGGAGATTTCCAGTTCGGCAACGGACGGACTGCACGGGCTACATCTTGGGGACTGATCGTGATAGCCCCCATTTCTTGTATTGGATCACACGCTCGTTCGACCTCCCGAGTCCATTCACCTTCGGTGTGACTGACAGGCACCGACCAGATGCTGCGCCAGAATGAACACATAGCGTCATCATCCGGCAGGTGCGTATCAGTCACACCTTGGTCGGGTCGCTCCCAAGCCCGATAAACCCACCTTTCATTACTTTGGAATGTGCGATTCTGGGTGTATCGCTCCACTCTCCGCCTGTACCTACGAATACGGTTTGCCCATGCATACACTTTTTGTTTCAGGAAGTCGATGCGCTATGTGACATGGGATATATAGTCTCGGGGGCTGACATCAGTCCCCGAAAACGGCCGTCTCACAAAGCGCATCACTCTTGGGCGGCTATTGCCCTCCCTGAAACAAATTAGTTTATTATTATTATATAGAGTTCTTTATTTTTCTTCTCTTTTAAGAGAGTATACGACCGTACACACGGGCCAGGACCAAGTGTGTGAGGGGGAAATTAAATTGAGAAGGTGGATGACAATGTAGAGGAAGATTATTATTAGATTGCCGATCGAAGCGTATCTACTATGTACTAGAAAAATTATGAAGCATGAAATAAAACGTGTCGGGGGATTTTAAAATTTTGAAATTTTACTTGTGTCACAATAACGTTATGCACAAGTAAAATGACAAAATTAAAAAAACCCCCGACATATTTTTATTTCATGCTAAATTACGCACCGATATTTAACTATTTAACATCGGATGATTCTTGCGCTCGCATAAGTCTTATTGACTTTTACCCTCATTATACTTATTTAATTATATTATACCTTATTCTACAATATTATTTAATGAAATGCTATATTTTAATGGATTACATAGATTTATACTCAATTATTAGTATTGGCTTTAAGAACTCCTTTTCTCTTCTGTAACTTGGCGATCTGTTTTGACACAATAAGCCAATCGCCTGACATTAACTGGATTTCATGTCATCATCGGCAGAAGGAATTTTTGGAAAACTCTTCATATTATATATATATATGTTTTTCTATTTAAATCTCGCTGTCAGCGCAGGGACACCGTGCCGCTTCAATCGGCTGTACGAGATACTCCCTGTACCCTGTAGGTTTGAGGCCAGTTGGTTGACGTGTGTTGATATTCTATTTTGGTAGCATTTACTGTGTGTAGCAATCTCTTGTTTGACGGTACTAATATTTAGATCCTCGTGTATATACTTGTTGCTAACGTAGTAGGGTATGTCTAACATGGCTCTCAATGTCTTGCTCTGAAATCTTTCAAGAATCTCGATGTTGCTGTTACTAGCAGTACCCCACAGTTGAATCCCATAGGTCCATATTGGTTTTAGTATGGTCTTATACACTGCTAATTTGCTTTCGTGCGAGAGGCTTGACTTACGACCTATCAGCCAGTACATGGTTCTGAACTTTGTGTCTAGCTGTTTGCGCTTGGTCCAGATGTGCTTTCTCCAGGTCAGCCTTCGATCGAGATGCATTCCGAGATATTTGGCGTCCTCAGCTTGGGGAATATCTTCATTATGGAGTTTTATGGGGGGGCAGGTTTGTTTTCTAAGAGTAAGGTCACGTGAGTAGATTTACTCTGATTTGCTTTAATGCGCCATTTATCAAGCCACTCTTCTACCTTATCAACATGATCCTGAAGTTTGGCCGATGCTACTGCTGGGTCTGGATGGACAGATAGTAGGGCAGTATCATCTGCGTATGTGGCAGTTATAGTATCAGTCTGCGTTGGCAGGTCAGCAGTAAACAGCAGGTACAGTACAGGCCCCAATATGCTTCCTTGTGACGGCGGAGCAGTATTGTTTGCCTTCTAGCGTGCGACTTATAGTGTCCGTTATACGATGGATCTGTTCTATGGTTCCGTGCTTCTCTCGGAAGCCGAATTGGTGCAAAGGAATGTATATGATTTAAATTGTCTTTATGCGGGCAGTCTTTGGTTTCATGTGTCTCAGAGCAATTAGCGCAGGTAGGTGATTTAATAGTGCAGTGTTTCTTAACATGACCGAACTGTTGACAATGTGCACAACGTACTACGTCGACATCATCAATGAAACGGCATGTCGCCCAATCAATAAACAATTTATCCTTGGTCGAAACTAAATATTTCCGGACCACGGACTCGAGTTCAATGCCTATCCATTTCCGAACCTTGTCTAACGAACGCCTACGTATGATATTTGTTGATTTAATAAATTCGTCTTCTTTTAATGACAACTCATCTTTAATATTTTGACAGTACAACGTATGCAAAAAGGCACTGTCCTCTATTGAGGATGTGACGTCTTTAACTAAAATACGAGGCTTACGACCTTTTGGTTTTTCAAGTCGCAAGCCAGCGGACCTAATGGCATCGACCGATTGCAACTTTTTGATTTGTAAATCGTTAGCGACACGTAACACGACGCCAGACATCGCAGCCTTCTTGACACCTGTTTACGCGTACCTCGCGCCACCTAGCGGGCAGCGGGGACAACAGTGTGACAGGAAGCAGCAACGTGGAGGCCAGCGGCGAAGAGGGGCGGCGCGTGCTCCGACCTGACTTCCTTCCACCGGTCATTACAGACCCTCACGGCAATCGAGTACTACCACTTCAAAAACATTGTAAAAAGTAATAATTAAAGCTAACCGTTCTATCATCATCCGAGTTTCAATAAGAACTAACATCCTCATCACGACGATTGACCACATAATTTGGTCCTTCGAGCCGGATCTACGAGACACGAGCAACGAAGAAGACACGAGAAGATCACCATCTGCAGTTAACGGTCAGGTCATTCAAAATTTTCCTTCCCAATTCCGTGCTGAGTTTGTGCTAACATTGTCTTATTTCTCGCAATGCCAGTATTCGCAACAAGTGTGTATCTACCTACATCGGTGCATACGTCGGTACATTCAAAACTGTAAGTACTTGATTTTTGTCTCTCGCAACCACCATAATGACGAAAAAGAGGCATTCGCTCGTAGACACCGATAGTAATGATGATAGTATTCGATATCTAGTGAAAAAACGCGGTTCCTTGAAAGGCAAATTTACTTTGTTCTCTAAATTTGTTCAGTTACTAGACGGTTCTAATCCAACAGAAATACAGAAAACTGAATTACAAGAGCGCTTGCAACGGGTTCAAGTGTTGTTTGACCAGTATTCTAGCATTCAGGATGAAATAGATTTGTGCGTTGCGGGTAATCAAATAGAATTGCAAGAAAGGGAATGTTTTGAAAACCAAATTATGTGCAGGAGGTGGTCAATCGTCGTAATGAGGATGTTAGTTCTTATTGAAACTCGGATGATGATAGAACGGTTAGCTTTAATTATTACTTTTTAAAAGGTTTTATTAGGTATTTTTTGAAGTGGTAGTACTCGATCGCCGTGAGGGTCTGTAATGACCGGTGGAAGGAAGTCAGGTCGGAGCGCGCGCCGCCCCTCTTCGCCGCTGGCCTCCACGTCGCTGCTGCCTGTCACACTGTTGTCCCCGCTGCCCGCTAGGTGGCGCGAGGTACGCGTAAACACACCTACAATTTGAAAGCCGTCACTAGGACTATAGCTTTCATGAGCGCTTGTTTATTCGCGGAAGAAGTTGCGAAATCAGTTGAACGCTCATCAGTGGGGTAGGCCACAAGACACGGAAGTTTGGCACGGGCATTCACTTGTGGAACTACTTTAGGTAAACGAAGTTTTAATTTGTCAGCATATGAGGCATTATTGACATCATGACTTGGCAATATCGACACCGGTATTATGTTTTAATTTATCTAATTCGCGTTCCGTATTGGCCAACTTAGTCTCGTTGGCGGATGATTTTATGGCTAGCAATGAGACAATAGCTGTTATGCGCTGAGTCATGTCCATAATTGCGGATTTATTTGCAACATTAATGCAGGTACGCAGACGCCTGAGAAACCAAATCACAATAGTCGTCATTGCTTACATTAGTGATATTTAATATCGGCGAAGACCTTACAATTGACTCTGATGTTTGCATTCGCTTAGATCTATCTTCAGGTGAAATGTAAGGAGACATTTCAATAAATAAACGCTTAGCATCAGCGGAGGTCGTCGGCGACCTTGGTTTATTTATTCGGCGGAATAATATTTCTCCACCACGATCAGGTGGGAAAATGTGTGCTTTATATATACCAAAAAACTAGAATGTGTAAAATCCTAAACCTCCAAGGTCAAGTAAATTATGAAAAATACCTATATATCCCTACAATAATTTCCTGAAAGGTGGCCATATGCCATTCATTCGGGGGGGGGGACTGCCTGTGGGGATGAGATTCCTAGGGGCCAGTGGTCAGACAAGGAATGTGAATATCAAATGAATTTTAATTGGATTTATTAGAATCATTCTTTGTCTTTTTAAATATTTGTTAAACTTTTCAATAAAGGTGGAAACAGATTATTGAAACCCCACCCGACGCCTTCTGACGCATTGAAGTACTAATCAAACCCATACATTTAGTATGGTCAGAGACACATAGTCAACACGCCATGCGATCACACGCATTCCCACGTGTCAACACGCAGTCGGTTTGGATCAGCGTGTTGCCGGGAGTGGGGGAACACACGCCACCCGACGTTTCGACACAGTGTGTCTCTATTAACACCCGATCCCACGCGTCAGTCAGTCGAGTGGTGCCAACAAAGGGAAATTTACCCTAATTTAGAGCAAAGTTTCATCACCACGGTCATTTTTAGGGTACAAAATCGGTGAGGGTAATTTTTATGTTTATGCTATAATAGAAATTAGTAACTTTTTGAGTCAAATTTGCAATGATATAGACTTATGTTTAAATATTACCCTTGAGCCCGCAATTTCTTAAAACTTCTTTTTCGATACGCCTGTCATAGTCTCAATGACGTAAATCCCAAAATAACCAGTTTTTTGTTATGGTTTCTATTATTGTTATAGTAAAACTGGTCTGTATTTATATTATAGATTATAATGTCTCGTCTTATGTATTATCTTGCATGAAATGTATCAAATATATATAGAACGGAGAGGGAAAGCAAATTAATAAAAATTGTTTTTTTTTTATATAACTTAAAATCAAGACATGTTTCCAAATCTTTTTACAGTCCGTTCAACCGATTTTGGGTTCTATCCTGTAAACATAAGGATGACATAAAAAGCATAAACCTGTTACCAAAACCAACTGTTTACTGCAGCTATCATTTGTCGTATCACAAACGCAATAGAAGTTAAAATCGGTTGAATGAGCTGTAATATGGGCTAATTTAAACGTCTAATGTTATCGCAAATGTAGTATAGGGTACATTGAGATCAGACTTGAGATAAAACAAAAACGAGATCTGGCAATACTGGCTATGACATTAGCTAACGTGTTGTAGCATCATGTGGGGTGTTGTATATGTGCACGGTGCGCGTCGGGTGTCGACACGTCGGGTGGCGTGGGGTCGCGTGGGGTTTCAATAATCTGTTTCCACCTTAAAGGTGGAAACACATTACTGAAACCCCACCCGACGCCATGCCACCCGACGCCTTCTGACGCATTGAAGTACTAATCAAACCCATACATTTAGTATGGTCAGAGACACATAGTCAACACGCCATGCGATCACACGCACTCCCACGTGTCAACACGCAGTCGGTTTGGATCAGCGTGTTGCCGGGAGTGGGGGAACACACGCCACCCGACGCACATACGGGTATTTGATACAAAAAACTGGCCAAAACCTTTTTTTGGTAATTTTGGGTCAATTGTGCCTCCTAGTTATTTTTCATATTAATTTTAGTATAACCCAATCATTTCTATACCCTTTTCTCCAAAGGGACTTACGTGTGAAATAAAATCGAAATAAAATAAAACATTATTTTCTATTTCAAGCATTATGGTGATTTATTTGTACAATAACTAATAAAAAAAGCATTTAAAAATACACAATGATTTAAAAATAACGCTTACTTTTTACATAACCTTACAAAATACATAAATGAAAAGCTATGTACAAACTGTAACTGTTTTTTTTTCGAAAAAAACCTATTTTTGTTCAGAGGCTATAATTCATAGGGGCGGAAAAAGCCGAAGGTTTTTCTCTTGATATGAAATCTAGAAGGTTCAAAGAACACGATTATGTATAAACTTTAGCTTAACTATGTTTATCTGATACTTAATTTGACGAAGGAAACCTATTTTACGTGTTTTTTTTTGCATAAAAATACTCATGACTTTATGGTACAATTAAAGAATGAAAAAGTGATCCTAACAGTAGCACAATAGATTCAAAATAAAGTTCATACCTGTGCCTGAAGATTCCATGATGGTTTTTGGGGTTTGCACTAAACACAACAGTATGATTAGTCTTAAACAGCAATTGAAATTTGCGAGCGCCGAGAAAACAAACGTGTCACTAGCACAACAGATGAGTTCCGACTGACGTTGAGGGCGCATGGAGCGCTCTAGCCCCTTCTGGGTACCGGTTTCTTAATGAATAGAGTGTCCCATTGTTAAAACATAACAAAGGATAGCTGCGCGGTTACTTTTGTAAAAATGACTTTTGGCCAGTTTTTTGTATCAAATACCCGTATGTGCGACGTTTCGACACAGTGTGTCTCTATTAACACCCGATCCCACGCGTCAGTCAGTCGAGTGGTGCCAACAAAGGGAAATTTACCCTAATTTAGAGCAAAGTTTCATCAGCACGGTCATTTTTAGGGTACAAAATCGGTGAGGGTAATTTTTATGTTTATGCTATAATAGAAATTAGTAACTTATTTGAGTCAAATTTGCAATGAATATGGACTTAAGTTAAATATTACCCTTGAACCCGGCATTTCTTAAAACTTCTTTTTCGATACGCCCATCATAGTCTCAATGACGTAAATCCCAAAATAACCAGTTTTTTTTTTATGGTTTCTATTATTGTTATAGTAAAACTGGTCTGTAATTATATTATATATTATAATGTCTCGTCTTATGTATAATCTTGCATGAAATGTATCAAATATATATAGAACGGAGAGGGAAAGCAAATTAATAAAAAAATGTTTTTTTTTTATATAACTTAAAATCAAGACATGTTTCCAAATGGTCGCGTCACCTTTAAGGTGGAAACAGATTATTGAAACCCCACGCGACCCCACGCCACCCGACGTGTCGACACCCGACGCGCACCGTGCACATATACAACACCCCACATGATGCTACAACACGTTAGCTAATGTCATAGCCAGTATTGCCAGATCTCGTTTTTGTTTTATCTCAAGTCTGATCTCAATGTACCCTATACTCCATTTGTGATAACATTAGACGTTTAAATTAGCCCATATTACAGCTCATTCAACCGATTTTAACTTCTATTGCGTTTGTGATACGACAAATGATAGCTGCAGTAAACAGTTGGTTTTGGTAACAGGTTTATGCTTTTTATGTCATCCTTATATTTACAGGATAGAACCCAAAATCGGTTGAACGGACTGTAAAAAGATTTGGAAACATGTCTTGATTTTAAGTTATATAAAAAAAAACATTTTTTAATTAATTTGCTTTCCCTCTCCGTTCTATATATATTTTAAACATTTCATGCAAGATTATACATAAGACGAGACATTATAATCTATAATATACGTATAATTACAGACCAGTTTTACTATAACAATAATAGAAACCATAACAAAAAACTGGTTATTTTGGGATTTACGTCATTGAGACTATGATAGGCGTATCGAAAAGAAGTTTTAAGAAATTGCGGGTTCAAGGGTAATAACTTAAGTTTAAATTAAGTCCATATCATTGCAAATTTGACTCAAATAAGTTACTAATTTTTATTATAGCATAAACATAAAAAATACCCTCACCGATTTTGTACCCTAAAAATGACCGTGCTGATGAAACTTTGCTCTAAATTAGGGTAAATTTCCCTTTGTTGGCACCACTCGACTGACTGACGCGTGGGATCGGGTGTTAATAGAGACACACTGTGTCGAAACGTCGGGTGGCGTGTGTTCCCCCACTCCTGCCAACACGCTGATCCAAACCGACTGCGTGTTGACACGTGGGAATGCGTGTGATCGCATGGCGTGTTGACTATGTGTCTCTGACCATACTAAATGTATGGGTTTGATTAGTACTTCAATGCGTCAGAAGGCGTCGGGTGGCTTGGCGTCGGGTGGGGTTTCAATAATCTGTTTCCACCTTAATTGTGAAATACTGTTATATAGACAATCCAACAGCAATATAGGCTGCATTAATCGAATGGGTGGAATTCATTACCCTCATCTCTTCAACTTAGCCAGTGGCATTGGTGTGAAAACCATTTTATTTTCATTTTCGCTCCTTACATTAGGTTGACTGAAATTCAAGTAGTTGATACTGTATTGCAGAAGTCACATCCCGATGTTAGAATGGGAACTAATACAAAATGCATATGATTAATTATTGAAAGATAAATTTGGAATTCTGAAATTTACCTATTTGCAAGTCACATTAACAAAAAATATGACAAATACATAATAACCCAAATGCCTTTACAATTGACCTATTTACAGTATACTGGTAACCAATTTTCTTTTATGCGTTTCCACCATTCTCAATCATATTAAAATATCTACGAAAAATCATACTGGATAAGGCTAAGGGCATCATAGTGGGCACCATGGCCAACTCTGCCCGATTGGGAACTTCTCATAATTCAGAGTAAAAGAATAAAGTATCTCACAGCAAGGGAAAAATCCATACCAACCTTACTCTGGCTGTCGGAGTCTAGTGTGTAGGTAGTGAAGTCTATTGTGACGAAGCATACTACCATCATCAATAGAAATTATGATAGCATCTCTATCAGAAAACTTTTTCAAACAATTGTCACATGTTTAATAAATTGGTATTTTTTTTTTGATAATATAATATTAAAATCTTGAACACCAACGGTAATATAATTTCTTAACAGAGCTTTCTAATTGCAGTAAAAAATATAACAAATGCTTAACTGTCTTAAATTGGCATTATCACTGATAATACCTTGAACATTAATGTACTCTGATGACATATAACAAAATATTTTAAGGGCGTGTTCAGACTACCTTTTACCTGTCCAAAAATACAATGTCACCTGGGAAACATCCCAGATTCTGGAAATATTAGGAATTTAGTACCCAAATGAGATGTTGTCTCTAGAACAACTGTCAAAAATAAAATCAAAGTATAGAAATACAATCTGCTTTGATTGTATTTCTATACTTTGATTTTATTTTAACCATCAAAATTTCAGACCTCAAAAAATCTCTTATATATGAACTAAATCAATCAATACTTCAGACAAAGAACAGTAATATATCCAGCTGAAACCCTTGTAGCCTACCTTAATAAACATATAAGAATTATTTTAGGCACCAAGAAACCATACCACATTAATGTCCAAACAGACTATCAGTCGTTGGATTAAGTGTACTTTAAAGACTAGCAGTATTGATGTAGGTACACGGCTCACAGCACACGCCACGCTGCTACTTCTAAAGCCAGGTGTGACAATTTATGAGATACTAAAAACAGCAGGCTGGAGATACAACTCAAGTAAATCTGGTAAATTTTATAAAAGACCTGTGTAAAGTGTAAAGGATCAAAATGATTTAGCAAGATAAATCTTTAGCTGTGATTAAAGATATCTTATTTAACTAACATGTACTAACTAATACAACAACCAGCAACTTTAACTTATAAGTAAGGAGTATCAGTATAAAATGTAATGATAAGGAAACTAACAATAATAATAATAATGAGATGAGATGAGATTGAGAGAGAGAGATTGAGAGATTTCATGAGATTGTATATCCCGCGGAAGTGTGGAGGCCGAGGCTTTTTAAATGCCAAAAACCTCCACAACCGCGAGATATGCAATCTCAGAGAATATTTTCTAAACACCGACGTGGGTATTCATCGAGATGTAGTAGCAGTGGACAAGGGACTCACCCCGCTCTCCTTGGCGAATGAGAACTGGCGCAAGCCTGTAGTGCTTGACACTAACGACCGCAAGCAGGTATGGCAGAGTAAGGAGCTTCACGGACGCTTTTTCCGGGCCCTACATGGGTCCGATGTAGACCAATCAGCGTCCGTAGCCTGGCTGCGATTCGGTGACCTCTTTGACCGAGGGTTTCGTCTGTGCAATTATGGACGAAGTTATCATGACGAATAACTACCGGAGATTTATTGTGAAGGATGGCACGGTTGACATCTGTCGGGCATGTCACCGTCCGGGTGAATCGATCCGCCACATTATCTCTGGTTGTTCTCGTCTAGCTAACGAAGAGTACTTGCATAGGCACAACCTTGTAGCCAGGATTATCCATCAGCAACTTGCTCTGAAATACACTCTTGTGGCTTCGGAGGTGCCGTACTACAGGTATGTGCCCGACCCAGTTCTCGAGAATGGCAATATCACATTGTACTGGGATCGGTCCATCATCACTGACAGGACTATTATCGCTAATAAGCCTGATATAGTGGTGGTGGACCGAATCGAGAGGCGTGCAATGATTGTTGACATAACTGTCCCGCATGACGGGAACCTCGTGAAAGCCGAGAAAGATAAGCAAATCAAGTATCTTGACTTGGCTCGCGAGGTTGTCGACATGTGGGATGTGGATACAGCGATCATTGTACCGATAGTCGTGTCAGCCCATGGCTTAATAGCCACGAGCCTCGACCAACACCTTAGGAGGCTCTCGTTAGGCGGCTGGGTCAAGGGCCTGATCCAGAAAGCAGTACTGCTGGACACGGCTCGTATTGTTAGGAGGTTCCTCTCTCTGGAGCCCTGACCGCCGGTAGCTTGGACCCTGTTCCCGATACCGGTGGGCCTCTATATTTTATATTTTTAAATGTTTTTCTTTTTTGTGTGTATTAAAAATATTTAAAAATGTAAGCAATAAGAAATAAGTTAAATAAAAGACATAATAATAATGTAAAACTGTATTTTGTTAAAACAGATATATGTATAATAATATCTGAATGGTTAATTAAGAACTTTAGTTTTCCAATGACACCTATGATTGTTATTCTATAAACAAACCTTAATATTGATATTAAGTGGCCAACAAATATTCTGTTAAAAAGATAATTAAGAATATAAATAAACATTTTGGTTAAGAATCTATGTTACTTAAAAGCAACTGTGATTTAGAACTGTGATTTAGTCTATAAAAAACTTTAATACTTAATGACAATAAATAATGGCTAGTCTATAAAAATATAATTAAGAATTTTAAAGAAAGAAAGCTTTTACTTCACAAATTCATCATAGTGTATGTGATAATTCCAGAACTTAACTCTCAAAGTCTACATGTAAATAATAATCATTAATTAGGACGAGGCACAAAGTATAATTTATGATCAATCAAACGAACTTACCCTAAGTGAAGTTCTATCATAATTATACGAGGTGCCTCGTCCGAAGAGATTAGTAACACCCTCCCAACCCTAAGGTATAACCCAGAAGCGTTCTGGAAATATCTATAAAACATCATAACTAAACTAAATGACAAGTTGACAGCCGACTTGAGCCGACACAGAGCTGTTCCGTCCCGATCATTGGTATTTACTTGCAACACCGTGTCAGTGAGCTGTCAAAGATTTTGACAGCTGACACTTAACAGTCGAAAGAGAAAAGTTTAAAACGCGAACACGCGGAAGTCGGGGTTTTTGTCGAAACAAATCGAATCGAGATGTGTTTCACCCATTGTATTTGTTAATCGCGCCCGCCGTTCGCAATCGGTGCTGTGGGGCGCCCCTAAAGTGGGTTTAGAGTATATTTTCACGCGCAGCGAAGTGCTTTTGCGGGAAACGTGCTGCCTGGTGGACGCCGGCCGGATTCTTCGGTCCAGACAGCCGTCAGTCTATCCCTTTTTGTCCTTTATTATATATATATTCCCCTATCCCTAACCTCACGGCACGAGATTGATCGACGCCCAGTCTACCGCAGGAATTTAAGGTAAGTCATATCCCACTTTCACCTGTGAGATAGGTACCAGTATCTCTCGCAATAGGGAGCAAATCCCTAGCTTTCCACTGCTGCGTTACGGCAGTTTCGTGGGTACAGGTTCAGACAGGGTCCAGGAGTCCCAACGCTGCTATGGGCCCCAGCGTTAGCTCCTGGCTTGGGACCAGCAGACCTGTATTTAACATTTGGTAGCAGAGCGTGGTTTGCATTCCACGATCATAGTATATGCTAGGATACTCGTTCACAGTGAACGCTGTATTGTTTGTCGGTTTGCTTTTTATTGTTGAGAATACTGGGTTGGGGGGTGGTACATTTTGAGTCACTCAGAGTTGGTTGTGTCTTGTTAGGGGCAAAAATCCCCACAGTTACATTCCAATTTGTTGAAATAAAGTGTACAACTCACAACTTAATATTGTCACTCCGGGATAGAAGGTTGCAGTTTTGTATTGAAACTTGTTTATTTGTTGTATACAATATAGGTTTGGTGCAGACTAAATAGTCTTCCCTAATTGTATTAAATTGAATCATAGTAATTTTTGGACCTTGAACCTTCTATCTTGGGTTTGTAAGTTTGTTTACATTATAAACATACTCAGTGCCGCTACAGAAGTTAATGTTGTAAAGTATATTGTTACCAATTATATAAGAAAATTGGTTAGTTTGTTTGATATTGACAGTAATATTCTAATTGATTCAAGTTAAATCCATTGTTTTTAACTATTAAAGTAAATTGAATATTGAATTCTATTGTAAAATCAACCTACCCACTTTGTGTTGATAATTTTCATTTTTTAGAATACCCTCTTGTGTGTTGATAATTTATATTCTTGAAGTACCCACTTTGTTTTTGATAATTTATAAATTAATTTTTGGGGTTCCATAATAAATTTGTACTGGAAAATAATTAAGTAAATGTAACAGGGTTCAGTACTATTTGTTAAATTAACTTGTTGTTTCTCTTACAGACTTTATTATTTGATATTTAATTTGGTAAGAGAATTACTGTCAAACTGTTGTTTTGGTTACACACATATATAATTAATTTAAGTTGTTGAACATTTTGTGTATTAATAATATTTCATCACCGTTGCTTGCGTTTTGACAGTATGACTGCCTATACATTTGCTTGTAAGATTAGAGCGGAATTGAGATGGGTGACCTTGGTGGCCTCTTTAATAAGTAGATCTGATAGATCAGAGGCTTTGTTGGCCCGTTATAGTGAACTCCCAGCCCGTCAAGCCAGGGTGGATGAATGCTTTGCGGAGTATTTGGCGCTATTGTCCACCGAGGACACTAAGTTGGCCGCTGCGGTTGTGGCAGACTTCGTGCAGTTTTACGGTTTCTCGGATGACATTGTTGAGGCAACCGCTAAGTTGAGGGGTTTTGTACATGACAAATATGGTGGGGATGATGCCACACACCTTTTGATGATTTGTTGAAGTCTTTGGATGAGGAGTGTCGCGTTTTGGATAATTCTGGTGTTGAAGGTCCCTTGCGGGCCCCAGAGCGGCCCTCTCCGGACCAGCGTCGTGTTGGTGCGCGCCCCTCCACTTGTGGGTTGGGTGAGCCACGACGCCAGCCTCATAAATTTGTAGCGACTCAGGATCGCAGTATGCGTTGCTTATATTGCAACACGGATGGCCATATGGTCACGTCCTGTCTGAAGTTTCTAGAACGGAACACAAGGGACCGACATGGAATCGCCAACAGCCGCAAGTGGTGCTACACTTGTCTGGGACAGCACTTGCAGCGGGATTGCCAGAGGTCGGATCCGTGCCCGCACTGTCAAGGTAGGCACCACTGCGTGTTGTGTCCGGACCAAAATGGTGTTGGTGGCCCTGATGATGCCGGACGCTCCCCCATAGGCGGGGGAGCGCATCCCCACCAACCCCAGGTGGATCCTCGACGGGGTATACCTCGCAAAGGCGGGGGCACCGCTCCACCCCTTCCTCAATTGGAGGAAGCGTCCGCTTTTCAGGACGACTACCAACCCCAGAGGGGTTATCAACATTAGGTAGTCGCCTCCCTCTCCTCCAGTCAGTCCTTCTGCCAACTGTCCCTGTAATGATCTGTGGCCCGAAGAGTAAATCTTTGTTAGTTCGTGCTCTTTTGGATTCGGTTTGTCAAGGCTGTCTTGTATCCTTTTGTTTAGTGGAAGGTTTGGGTCTCCCACGTGGATTCCACCCTTCTACCATATGGGTGGTATTGAAGCGGTTGGTCAACGGGAATAAATTGAAATTTGTGTCTCGCCTGTTCATTGTGGGCCAAGAATATTGGCCAAGGTCGTTGTTTTGAATGATATTTTGGGCATACACCCGCAGGTAACCATTAGCCTGCAGTGGTGAAATTGACGTCGGATCTAACTCCTGCCGACCCGAAGTGGTTGGTACCCGGACCCGTATATGGGTGCGGATGTTTTGGCTTTGATTTTGTCCGGGACCAAGTGGGTTCTGCAGACGAATGGGTTAATAATTGTACCGACGGTTTTTGATTTTGGACTTACGGGTCCGGTGTTGAAGGGCTCCGCCCCGCGGATTGAGGACCAAGGACTGATAATGGCATAGTCCTTTGTTGGCTTCGCATCTCAGCTCATGCTTTGGAGGTTTTTGGGGCGAATAGAGTCTCACAGAGTCAGAACTCTGAGACTAAACTGATCTGGAGACATGTCCCAGGAGAATTGAACCCCGCAGACTGCGCGTCACGTGGTTGCGAGGCTCCTGCCCTTGTTGACCAATCTCTTTGGTGGGTACCAGACTGGTTGACGCATTGCAAAGTCGTCCTGGCCCCAGAATAGATTCACCTCTCCAGAGGTTTTGCCAGGTTTGCGTATTGGAATTGTTGAAACGCAACCTGCATATAATTTGGATTATCTTTTGGACAGCTACAGTTCTTTGTCTAAATTGTTAGGCGTTACCGCTTGGGTCCGGCGTTTCATACGTAACGGACGGAACTCTAATAATAAACTGTTATCCCCAGTTTTGTCGCCTCATGAACGCCAAGAGGCCCTGATGTTGTTGGTTCGTGCTGTACAAGCCGAGCACTTTGACCAGACTATTGAAGCCCTGAAGAAATGCTCAGCTTTGAAAGGCTCAATTGCTCGTCTTAATCCATTCCTACACCAATCTGGTTTGCTCCAAGTCGGAGGACGACTGCGGAATTCGAACTTGCCTTATGGTGCTCGCCATCCTTTGTTGCTCCCTACGGGAGGAGCGTTGGTGAAGTTGTTGGTTTCCGATCGACACATTAATAACGCACGTGCCGGTTGCAATGCCCTCGTAGCCATTTTGCAGCGTGAATTTTGGATTTTGTCGGCCAGACGCACTATTCGTGGCATCATCTTTAAATGTATGCAGTGCTATAAGTTGAAGGCTGCTCCCACTCAACCCATAAAGGGTGATTTGCCATCCGACCGGGCGACAGAGAGCAGACCATTTGCTTCGATCGGAACCGATTTCGCTGGTCCCTTCTTGGTGAAGACTTCTCAACTTCGGAACGCCAATGCTGTTAAGGCCTACCTGTGTGGGTTCGTTTGTCTGGCCTCCATGGCGGTTCACTTGGAACTTGTAACTGCCCTCAGCACAGATGCGTTTGTTGCAGCGCTAGGTAGATTTGTTTCCCGCCGAGGACTACCATCTTTGATCCGTTCTGATAACGGTACTAATTATAAGGGCGCTAATAGATATTTAAATGATATTTGTAATTATCTAAATAAGGATAAACTTTGAGATTTGCCATGGCGCAAATGGGAATTAATTGGCATTTTTGTAAATATTGCGATAGTAGCAAAACCGCTTCTCCGCCGTGTTGTTGGTGAAACTATTTTCACATTTGAGGAACTTGTTACGGTATTTTGTAAAGTTGAGGCCGTCCTCAATTCACGACCTCTCTGTCCGATCTCCTCAGATCCAAATGACCTGGAAGTCATGACCCCTGATAATCTTTTGATTGATCAGCCCCTCAACGCCCTGCCGATATACCCGTTTAGGGAAATTAAATCTTCGCAATTGACTGGTCTTTGGAATATTTGCATATTTTGCAGCGGCGCGTTGAGTGGTCTAACAAAACTGTCCCTCCCAAAGTCGGAGACCTTGTATTTGTTAAAGAACCTAATTTGTTGCCTTTATATTGGCGTCGTGGACGCATTGTAGATTTGATTTATGGGTCTGACTGAGATCCCAGAGTTGCAAAGGTCATGGTCGGAGATTCGGTTTTGAAGCGAGCAGTGGCAATTTATCACGCTTGCCCATTTATTAGCGGACATAACTCCTTTTGTCCGAGACGGGGGGATGTTCCGTCCCGATCATTGGTATTTACTTGCAACACCGTGTCAGTGAGCTGTCAACGATTTTGACAGCTGACACTTAACAGTCGAAAGAGAAAAGTTTAAAACGTGAACACGCGGAAGTCGGGGTTTTTGTCGAAACATATCGAATCGTATGTGTTTCACCCATTGTATTTGTTAATCGCGCCCGCCGTTCGCAATCGGTGCTGTGGGGCGCCCCTAAAGTGGGTTTAGAGTATATTTTCACGCGCAGCGAAGTGCTTTTGCGGGAAACGTGCTGCCTGGTGGACGCCGGCCGGATTCTTCGGTCCAGACAGCCGTCAGTCTATCCCTTTTTGTCCTTTATTATATATATATTCCCCTATCCCTAACATCACGGCACGAGATTGATCGACGCCCAGTCTACCGCAGGAATTTAAGGTAAGTCATATCCCACTTTCACCTGTGAGATAGGTACCAGTATCTCTCGCAATAGGAAGCAAATCCCTAGCTTTCCACTGCTGCGTTACGGCAGTTTCGTGGGTACAGGTTCTGACAGGGTCCAGGAGTCCCAACGCTGCTATGGGCCCCAGCGTTAGCTCCTGGCTTGGGACCAGCAGACCTGTATTTAACACAGAGCTGACAGGGAAAGAAAAAAAAATGGTCTCTAAAACATAGTGATTTGAGTGGCCTCCCGTAGCCGATACTACATGTAAATAATAATCATTAATTGCAGGTACTAATCTCTTCGGACGAGGCACTTTGTATAATTATGATAGAACTTCATTTAGGGTAAGTTCGTTTAATCATAAATTATAATAAACAAATCACTTGCGAAATTGTTTTACAAATAACGCAAACTGTGCTATTCATTAGGTATGTGTAAAGTGTGTAAATTGTGAAAATGACCCGTGATCGATAATTTAAGGAAAAACATTCAATCACAATGAAAGGTAGTCCGTTCAGCCGGAGTAGCAGGTGTGCTCGCTCCCCACCCACTACACCCGTACCCGCAGCCGTTTCCGAAGCCGCTCCTGCCTCTCAGGAGCCTCAACAAAAACAAATGATGCCCTTGAAATGATCTCGATGCCAGAAATTCAGAACTGGATGGTGACCATCGAGCAGAACCTGAAGGAGGTGTGCACTATTGTAGCCGACGGTAAAATGAATACGTATAAATGCCTTATGCCGTTAAGTATGTCACGGCACGTCGCAAATGGCCGTACACTACCAGTCCATCAAAGCGATAGCTGTCCAATACCACCACGCTATGCAAAGCCTTGAGAAGCAACTTGACCTATCGAAGAACCTTAAGCAGAGTATCGGAGAATTTATGAGACCTGCTCAGGGAACTTCTTTTTCAGACATGGTAAAAAAAAAAGGCAACAATATTATACAGCCAATATATTTAAGTTTTGTGGCCATCTATCCTAATGACAAATTGAAGACCAGCGATGAGACAAAACCTCTTGTCCAAAAAATTATTTATCCTTTACAGATGGCCTACGCAAGACGAGGAACGGGGGTGTTATTATCAGCACTGAGACGAAAGACGACATCGAGAAGCTGAGACAATCGGTACAGCTAACGAAGTCGGGCCTAATAATCGACGAGCCCTATAAAAGGAAGCCTAGGGTGGTGATAGGAGTGCCGATATGCATGCCAGAAAAAGAGGTTTTCACTTGTCTGTACCTCGATGTACCGGCACAGAATAAATAATAGTACAAGTATAGAAGAGTTACTTCTTGCAACAATTTATAGAAATAGCGACTCTTGCTGATAAGCAACAAAGTGCAATTCAGCTCGCAAGCTCGAAGATTTTTAAGATGATTAATTTTTTCTTATCCTTATATAATTTATTTACCTTTTAATTTAAAAATAATAGTAGTTTATG
Organism: Orthosia cruda; assembly: GCA_964057195.1. Classification (NCBI taxonomy): domain Eukaryota; kingdom Metazoa; phylum Arthropoda; class Insecta; order Lepidoptera; family Noctuidae; genus Orthosia; species Orthosia cruda. The sequence continues at coordinate 40,236,502 of OZ059837.1, forward strand.
TAAGATTAATTGGTGGAATTTTAGGTTATTTAATTAGAAATATAAAAATTTATTCAGTTAATAAATTTATTATGACTTATAATTTGAGATATTTTTTATGTGTTATATGATTTATGCCAAATTTATCTACTTATGGTTTAAGATATTATTTTTTAAATTTTGGTCAAAATTTATTAAAAAATATTGATTTAGGATGAAGAGTTATCTAGCGGATTTGGGGTAACTAAGATTTTAAAAAAAATATTCTGTTTTTTATAATATTTATCAAATTAATAATTTTAAAATTTATTTATTTAGATTTATTATTTGAATAATAATGATTTTATTTATATTATTATTTAATAATTAATGTAAATAGCTTATAAATTAGAGTATAATATTGAAGATATTAGGGAGATATATCGCACCTTCGGTAGAACAAGGGCATAATTGCAGTTTTTGCTATTTTACAGGAGAGCTATTTTAAGATATTTATTGCATTCAGTGAGGTCTTGCTCTGTTAATATTGCTCGAAAGTTTTTCTTCTTTGCATGATATAAACTATATACTATATCCTTTTTAGGCGTATAGTTAACAAGAATTAAGAACTTTTAGTTTTTTTTCAATTAATTTTAATTTTAAGGAAGGGATACATTTGTGCCCTTGTTCTACCAAAATGTATATTATTTTGTAAGGACAAGGGCATAACTGTCTGAACGACTTTGTCCTTCCAATTTTAAAATTATAAATTAGGCATAAGTGTAATAGATGTGGCATTGTCGCTCCAGAAACCAAAAAATTCAAAGGGCATATTTACCTTTACGACGTTAGCGGTCCAAGTGACGACTGCCTCTCTCCCCGCCGACGGCGCAACTGACCAATGAGACTATGTCCAGCCAAGAGAGCAGTAAAAAGGCACCAATAAGACAAAGTCACTATTTTCGCCTAGCGGATTTTTAAAGGAATTAAATGACTGTCTTTGTTCCTCCAGTTCAAATAGCATTTTTAAGGCATTTCTGTATACTTAACTCATTTTTGCAATTTTTGACAATTGTGCCCTTGTTCTACCGAAGGTGCGATATATTATCTTTAAATATTTATAAAAAAAAAAAAAAAAATGAAAATGTAAAGTTTCAATTAAACTATATGTCGGAAGGGAGGACTCTTCTCACTAAATTCGAGTTCATGCTCCATGTCTGTCTTGGGTCTCGTGGGCGTCATGTTGGGTTTAATGCTGGCACAAAGCAAGTAGCAGGTAACTAATGCCATTGACATAGTCCTTGGTCCAATTTTAACAAAGCAGCGGATTCGGTCACCAAGCATTTCGCTTTCTCTCAACAAAAACACACTTTTTCAAGTTTATACACGCCACTTTTCTGGCTACTTCACTTCTCAACTCTTTTCCTCACAACTCTTTATAACTCCGAAGCGCGCGCCGCGCGCTTCTTTTTCTAACTCTACGAAAACACATGGCCAGAGACTCCACTCGAGAGAGCCAGCATAGCATAGACTCTCCTCGCTTTTTCATTGGCCAAAGAACTAATCTGGCAAGTTACCGCTTTTAAAACATCTAATCAGAATCGAGTATTTTGGCATAAGAAGAATAAAGTGTTGTCAATCGAATAAAATAGAACTGAGCTTTGAACCAGAAGCTAAATGTTGCCAATTAAACAAAACTGAATTAATAAGTTTACTTACAAGCAATATTTCTTTGTTCCTAATTATTAATCGTATACCTTCCTCCGACACGGCCATCTTGACAGACAAATGGTCCCTCATTTGATGTAGAGCAACGAGCAGCATCGTTACTCAATTGTAATAAAAAACAAGAGGAGAGAAAAAAATAAGTAATAGGTTAAGTTCGGCCGCTCCTGACCAAATTTAAAAAAAAATAACATGGTCGTGACGTCTTTCACGTGAAACCTTCAATCAACACCTTTATATTACCAGCCTACAACAAAAATCAAGTACTTCAATACTCGTGAAAACTGAAATCTCATAGCTTTCATACTGTTCATTTGTTTTTTCCATGTAAATCTAGGTCTCCACACCGTACACCGTACACAACCAACGTCGTACTATCGAAACAGCCACCTCACCGTTTAGACAACCATATTATCACATTCTAAGCGGTTACCGAAGCACCAGAGGTACCAGGTTCCCAACAGACGTCAAGTCGGTCTCGAAGCACTAAGTGTGCCAGAAACCACCCAAACGCTCAACACAAAATACCATGCCACATACACCAAACAACAGGTTACCGAGGCCCCAGAGGGACCAGGCTCCCCCAGACAGCCAACAGGTCACCGAAGCCCCAGAGGGACTAGGTTCCCCCCAGACAACAGGTCACCGAAGCTCCAGAGGGACCAGGCTCCCCCAGACAACCGGTCCTCTCGAAGCAACAAGACTGCCAGATACCCATGCCACATACACTAAACAACAGGTCACCGAAGCCCCAGAGGGACCAGGCTTCCCCAGACAGACAACAGGTTACCGAAGCCCCAGAGGGACCAGGCTCCCTCCCTTACATATCCAGCAATGTTTCTTGGTCCCACAGCAATCGCTGTGGCTCCTGATGGTCAACCCTGTGACCATCCTGCAACCATAGTCATCCTGACCAGGCCTCGTAACCCACCTCGGTTACAGCAGTCATCTTTGACCACTCACCTCGTAACCCACCTCGGTTACAGCAGTCATCTCTGACCACTCACCTCGTAACCCATCTCGGTTACAGCAGTCATCTCTGACCACTCACCTCGTAACCCATCTCGGTTACAGCAGTCATCTCTGACCACTCACCTCGTAACCCATCTCGGTTACAGCAGTCACCGCAGTGACTACTCATCACCGTACAGTCAGTCCTTTGACCATACACACCGACCTCACCATTGCTAGATTGATTTAAATCAGTCTTCAACACAATACATTCAGTTACGTCAATGGGTACTTGATCTGTCACCTTTCCTTTAACTCATCATGAACCAAACAAAGCCTTTAATTCAACACGTAGTTGCCACCATTCAGAACTCCAATATATTCTCAGTACTAAATACAACGGCAACTTCACATTCATAATTTCTTACCCAGCCAAAAGCATACTCAAGAACTCCATTTTATGTTCATGATTTCATACCAAATCCTCATTGCGATAGGTACTCGTATAATAACTACCAACATCAACCATTACCAATTTTGCAAACTAAAAATGAAATCATGCACCGCATGTGACCGACTTTACATCTCTGCATTATCTTATCCAACTTGGTCAGATAGCAAGTAACATAAAATTAAGATAAGTATGTTCACATTGACCAGCACAGAACATTAAACAAGTTAGAACACCACAACCATTACTGACAGTATACTTTCTTCAAAACAAAACCTATGATGAAACCAAAAAGTGCCTCTGTGGGTGACAGTGACAGGTTGAAGAAGATCTCGCACCCACACATAGAAACACTCGCACATAATACACACTCGCACACACATGTACTCAAAGATAAATAGTTGTAGTATTAAATAACTTCTAAATTACTGTAGTATTAGATTTTCTTGTACTAGTTTAATTTCAACATTTTGTAAGGGACAGGGACTGTCATTCCCTAATACAGGCCATTCCGCAACCCAGCCAGGAACGCAGAACTTCACCCAACCTGATTGCGATTGCTATGATCTAAACCTCTAATTAAGCTTGTGTATGCCCATGTACCACAATATCCGCTCCCACTGAAATAAATTATTTGACGTTAAATACCATTTTTTTTTTTTTTTTTTTATCATGTTTTGTAGGTACTAGACATCCTACATGACACCACACAATCACACAATTCACACCTTTATTTTAAAAAGATGTTAAAGTTATTAAAACTTTTGAACAATGTTCAAGATTACCGAGGCCAAGAATCGTTGAACAACACAGAACAAGGAAACCATTCCTAGATTCCTTCAAAAAAAATGTATCAAGTAAATCAAATAAAACTCAAGTGTCCCATTCATGGTCCACAATCCACAATAACTTAGCGAATACATTTACTACACAGAACGCACTTTCAACTTAAATACCGAATCAACTCTTGACTCTTTCATCCACAAAACTGTTCTATGTAAATTAAAATGTTGCCAATTGAACATCTATCTCATCTGTAGCCAGAACTTCAACAGTTATTGGCTCTTATACATCTCATAATACCTGAATACGTCTTCTAGACACCATCTAAATGTCTAATTGCACTTTTCATTCATCATAGTCAATTTAAATTATTTTTACTTGTAGGTATTGTTAGAATGACATGTTATCATTTGGTTAGTTCTCTACAATAGACCGATAGCGCTAGGCTATTTTGATGTTATAAGTTTAAAAAATTCTAAAGTTGTTTATTTCTTGCCTGTGGATACAGTCGTACCTATGAAGGTTATTATTGCGTTTTGTGTCAGATCTGATACTTGCATTTTCAGTAATTCGCTGATTTGTGGTTGATAATTTTTATTCAAATCAAAACGGGCAAAAAATATTTAAAGTTTAAAATATTTATGGTATTATATCTAGGATAGTTTGCGGAGTGTGCAAACCCAATTTGTGTCATAATCGTCCAATGCAAACTGACATAGGGTCAATATGTAAAATATAGTGCAAAAAAAAAATTACAGTTTATGAAATAACTATTTCCTTTATCAGATCACTTACATATGCCTATTAAATAAATTTGTGCCAAATTAGGGCACGCAATTTTAAGATTTTTAATTATTTTGTTTTTCTAAGCTACAAACGCTTCAAAAAAATATTACAATCATTAGAGTTCACTTATTTAATATCATAAATGCATGAAAAATCGACATTGTAAATTTGTGTCATTTTCATTCACGGTAAGTATTAAAATGAATAAAACACAAAAACAATGGTTGCGGTCGAAGCGGGCGGACGCGGCGGCGGCAAACGCACGCAAACTCGTTCGTTCGGTACAATTTCTTCTTAGATGCGATGCGTTCATAAATAAATAACATACCTATCATATTGAGTATTGATTGACTCTTATCTTCGCTACGTAATGAACAAATGTGTAACCCATAGAGATAAAAATAATGAAGTGCTAATTTTGTACACAGCGCGTCTGCAATCTCATTACCTACGAATGTCAATGGTCAATGCTTAGAAGACGGTCAATGTGGTCAATATTATTTTAGATTGACGCTTCGATTCGCTTCGAATTTAAACCAGAAAGCGGTAGGTTGGTAGGTATGCCGACACCTACCTACCTACCGCTATTTCATTATACTGCATCTCGATATCCCGCGCCCCGCTTCGGTTAGATAGTGTACTAGGTACCGCCTTTTTTGCGTCGACCATAGCCAAATGACTTGTTTGATTTTTTGCCGTCTTTTTTTAATTACAAAAACAAGGGGCTGACAGGTACTAGAGAAACAGTCACCCGATGCTGCGATAATATTGGTTGATGAGTATGTCGGCGTTAATTTAGCGGGCGAGCCCTGCAAGCTAAAATAGTCCTTACGGTGATCAGATATAGATTTGGCCGATTGTACCTACAGTCAGTAAGACAAATAATACACGAAGTAAAAAAATACTAGATATTTTTGTTGTGTGGTGATAGTGATTATTGGTGTAGTTTTATTTCAGCACGGTCCTTAAAACAGTCTGCTTTTCCGTCATTCCTTACAATGCTTGATTCTATGAACTTTAACAATCCCCTTTCACAAAGGACAATCACTGTATGTAACGTCCAGTATCCACATATCAACACCCAATTTGAATAATATTATAACTTTAGTTACAAATTGGTACAACTTTATGTCATATGAAATCAGCAAGGACAGACCTTTATTTCTGCCTCTTAACCGTATTTAAGAGGCAGAAATAAAGGATAAGAAAATGTGAAATTTTATTTGATTTGTAAAATGGAATAATTTTATTGTAATTAAAAATGAACAATGTTTCTACTGAAGTATACTTGTCGATCAAGTTCCAATACCTACACAAAAGTTTTGGTAACAAGGGTTTCTTTGTTTTAAAGTAATTTAAATTGACATACAATGTAATACATTTTAAATTTTGCTCTATTTATATTTTACTATATTGTAATTTAATTTGAGAGCAGTGGTGGCCCAGTGGTAACGGCCGCGACTTACAAGTTGTAGGTCGTGGGTTCGAGCCAAAGCAGGCGCTTTACTTTGTGTAAATTATTTCATCACCACTGCTCTCAAAACGGTGAAGGAAAACATCGTGAGGAAACCGGCATGTCCTAGAACCAAAAATTCGAAGACATGTGACATCCACCAACCCGCACTGGGCCCGCGTGGTGGATTACGGCCCATCCCCTCTCACAGAGAGGAGGCCTGTGTCCCAGCAGTGGGAACATTAATAGACTGATGATGATATTGTAATTTTAAGTTACAATGCTTTTCTTCTTAAATCTAAACAGTTAATTTAAATGTTATCATTGTAAAGAAAGATGCAGTGTTGACATCGAGAATAGGTTTTTAGTACATCAATTGAATATAGTAGTATCAGCATAAATGGTCTTGGAGAAAAACTAAGAGTAGGAATGAAATAAACATTTTTTTAGACTCATTCAATATTACAGATATGTGGGTAAGAAGAATAATACAAAAAAATGTGTAGAAGTAATTGCTAACGATAGGCGTCGTAAGCATTAGGATAGGACAGGATAGATGGACCCCCTTTTCTGAACTTAAACTCCCATTTGTGCGTTTAGGCCTCCTCTCTGTAAGAGGTAATGGGCCGAAATCCACCACGTGGGACCAATGTGGTTTGTTGGATGTTACTCGTACATGTCTTAGATTTGCATTGCAATGCAATGCATTTTTACTTCAGTGTTTTGAGAACAATAGTGATGAAATAATTTACACAAATTAAAGCACTTGCCTGGGTTTGAATCCACGAGCATACTTGTAAATTGTGTCCATTACCACTGGGCCATCACTGCTCTAGGATCTACTATCCACTGCGTGGTAAGCTTTGCAATAGGGGGAATGCATTTCATTTATATTTGGTAGGCTTGCGCTAGACTACTTCCTCACCAGATGGTAAGCGATGTCGTGGTCGACGATTAAACACGCTTGCCTAAAAGTTACCTGTTCACTCTTGACTTAAACACTCCTAAGTTGTAGCTATCGAGCAACACAAACTCCGGCAGGGAATGCCACTCTTTAGCTGTAAGTACAATCTACGTATTCCCAAAATGTTTAGTGTGTATGGGTGGGATGTCCACCATGTACCAATGGCACATCGCCGTACGTCTTATAGTCCGATTATGGAATGGGCTAGGTGGAATCAGATCGTACATTTCCATCGTACACTTCCCGAAATTTAACCGATTAAAACCGACAAGCTCGCAACTCGGCGACGTTGTTTAAGGCTCTGGAGCTACGATTCGACCAGTGTCTCATTGCCGATCTTCTTGGTCCGTTTTTTGATCAACTTAAGTGCATGAAGCTGGTTTTTGGCAGATCCGGCCCAGAAATGATAACAGTACTCCATACATCATCTAACTAGCGCTTGACGAGCTTGACACAACTTGAGCAATTGTTCTGGCGTGAAGAACCGTCTCACTTTTGTGGGGATCCCCAATTTTATGGCAGCCAGTTGAACCTTTGCCTCAATGTATGGATCAAAATTGAGGATCGTGTTAAAAGTAACGCCAAGAAGCACAAGATGGTCCATTATCGGCACGTTTACACCTCGGAAGGAAAGAGCCGAGTAGAATTGGCGCATTTTAACAGAGAAAAACACGCCTGAGTTTTAGCAGCAAAGAACCAGACCAAATTGGCATCGCCCCATTTGGAGACTGGCTTCAAGGATAAGCTCAAACGCTCCACCACAGCCTCACAAAGGACAAGGATGGAACAGTACCTCTCAGCAACAGTGCTGTCGTCTGCATACCCAAGTTTCAAGCACTTTACTTACTTTACCAACCCTTGAGGGACCCCGGTATAAATATCCAATTGGTCAGACGAGAACCCATCGATAACGACTGGAATGGACCGATCCCACAAGAAATCTGCAATCCAATCACACATACCATCACCAGGCAGACCGAATGAAGGAAGCTTACTAATAAGGCTTCCGTGCCAGACCCTATAGAAACCATTCTGGTTATCGAAGGAGATGGCAAGCACCTCCCCGCGCCTCTCGATGGCCTTACTGCAGATGTGAACGGCATAAGCTAGAAACCCTGTAGAACCGTATTGGCAAACACTTCAGGATGTCATTAGCTTCTAGGTATACCAGGAGCTTAATATTAAGCACACGAAGAGATGGGTATATAATTGGCAGGGTCAGCTCAACTTTCCTTCTTGGACACGGGCTGTACGTTAGCTTACTTCCAAGCATTCGACTCTTTCACAGTTTCACACGAAAGGCAAAATAGACGTGTCAAAATCGGAGACAGTTCGGGCGCACAAGTTTTAAGGACAAGTGTAAGTATGCCGTCCCATCCCGTCGGGATCACTAGCTTTGTTCAAGTCGAGGTTGCTACGAACATCCTTTTGATGGATGTGAATGTCCGACATATATGTCTCACATCCACCAGGAGAAAGAATACATCCGCGCATCACCAGAATGCTGACGCGAAGATTATGCAAAAAGAGGCAAAAAAGTTTGCCTTCTCCCTAACGAAGCGGGCCAGCGATCTGTCGGGTTTCAGCAGTGGTGGTAGTGAGGGATGGCAGAAGTTCGACTGAACCGACTTACCCAGGGACCAAAACGCTTTACTATCTTCTGGGTAAGAAGCAAGTTATGCCCCTATTCGGCCAATGTGGTCGAACCGAGCCCTTTGCAACACCTTCTTGCAGGACTTGGCAGCACTGTTGAAGGCCTTTTTCCTGACATACGTCACTCGCATCCCCAAGGTGAAGTTATCGACACAGAGTATCGGCCTGGATCTATTGTCAGCAGAAGGTCCAAGCAATTGGCCCTGTGCGAATCAACATCCCCCGTTGCTGTTGCCTCCCGAACCAGCTGGCGGATTACCGCTAACGAAAGCTTATGCATTTCCCATCCAGCATGATTACTGCACTGGTATGTGAAGAACCACGTTACTGCTGATGGTGAGCATTAAAGTCCCCCTGGATCATTAATTGGGTGGAAGGGTACCACTACTGTGCCGCATCAGCCGCTTAACTGAGGTAATCTGTGAGCCTGCTTGTCTCCTGATCGCCGCTGTGCGAACGTTAGACACGGGCATAGATAATTTTATCCAGACCTGTGTCCACCAGAGCCCAAAGCGTTGTGAATATTAATTGAATTATAATAATTATTAAAAAACGAGTTTATTAGCTCTTCCATAGTACTTTACATGTATTTTTATCTAAATCTAACATTGACACACATTGTAATTATTGCTTACAATAATATTTAACAAAGTTTTTTTTTTGTCGGTATAATTCGTAATCGTACAATAATATTCACAGAAAAAATCTTTCAAATGTTTTCAAGACTCTATTGTAACCGTAGTTACAATGTTTTTCATATTAAAATGCTAAATATCTGTAAATTGTAAAATTGCGAAAATCATACTTGCAGTGGTTTTATCAAAACTGAAAGAGCAATTAAAATTAGTAACATGAAACCTAAAATAAAGCAAATAAACTTTACAAAAAAAGAAAATAGCTGTGTTAAAAACTATGCAATGTTGAGTTACTATGTTATTCATATTGAGTGTCGACATAACACATTTATTAAATTCAATCTCCATTTTAGTCTTTCACAGCTTCATACATAACTAACTTTTAAGGCCCACTTGCGCAAAAAACTTAACTCAGTTGCTAAGACTAGGTTTAATTGACAGTTTGTTATACAATATTGTCAATTTAACCTTTGTCTTTGACCTTTGTCAATTTCATCTCGTGTTAGCAACTAATTCTGAGTTAAGTTTTTCGTGCAATGGGCCTTAATCAATCAAATACATCATAAAGAACGCACGCACTTTTTTGTTGCAACTTGCAAAGACCGAATGTAAACAAATAAACGCGCCGCGCGTATGGCTTGCCCGGCACCCGCGCCGCTTGTGCCTGCGCTTATCCCCGCGCTCGCCATTCGTGCGAAGAAGTCTAGATTTTTTTTTAGTATAATACGATTTCGTGGATAAAAACGACACAAATTATGAATAGTGTTTTGTCACACCATAATAATGAAAAACACATAAACTCTAATAACTTGTATTTTCTTTTGTGGATTTTACAGGGTGTTGTAGTAAAAAAATAAAATATCTTTAAAAGTCGTGGATGAATTTGACACAAAATATTTTAAACAACAGATATCAGTAATCTAAAACGCGTAATACCTATTTAACCTTCTTTAATATTCTTTTAGAGCTAGTTGGCTACGTGTTAGGTACTGGTTAAGTATTAGGATTCCCGTGGACAGAGATGACACAAAATGCCTATGTACATCAGTTACTACTTCGTTATTATCATGAAAGTAAAATTTTCATCTCTAATTTTCTTTTCGTCCGATACTGGTCGAAAAGACAAACAGCTAAATTTCTACCTATGCAAATACCTAGGATGACACAAACTAAGGTATTAGGTTGGGCAAATGGTCCGGCAACTATATGCGAAAAACAAACAACTTTAATATTTTTGAAACCTCAAAACCTAGCGCTATCGGTCTACAATGCGATATATAACAACTACAGACATTAACTTTACCTTTATTCAACTGTTGGTAGCAACAAAACTAAACGTCTGCAACTGTCTTGGCTATAGTAACGTTAATCTTCATGATATTTTAAGATACTTTAACACCGGTATGAAAATAATCTTGATCACTCTCTTAACTGAAAGTTATCACAAGTCTTTGGAACAAAGCAAAAGTTAAAAGTTTAATCCTCACAGTGACTCACACCCTGTAACAATTTATTAATAGTCTAGCCTTTATCTAGTAACTTTTAAGTTAAAAATCATATCACAGTTAAAAGTTATTTGTTTTGTTGTCTGACTTTTTCGAATGTTGACACATAAATGTCACTCTCTGATAGGGATGGCGATCTGTTATCGATTAATTATCGAACCGATCCTAAAGACAAAAAAAAATAAAAATAATCGATTGTCAATCGATATACAGTACTGAATCGATATTTCATCAGAAAATCAAGATTAGATTTTTCTGTTTATATCTAAAGAACCAATGATTAGAACCAAAATATTATTAAAAATAATCAAATGTATTACACAAACCTATGTGAATTCAACGTAAACAAGATAAATATCTTTCCCCTGGACCTGATCCTTTAATTTAGTTGTAAAAATAACTCCAATCGGCCAAAGATATTATAAGATCGTCTATTATTACAATTTTTCTTTTTGCGTTCCGTAACTGGATTCACACTTGCATTGAAAATACCAACACGAATAGTTAGAAATTACGATATTCACAAATTCCCTTGGAGATCAAATCAACTACACTCAGTGGTAGTAATATTTACGGGAATTCTGAAGTGACTCCTTTAAATAAAAAAAATGCATGGCTAAAATTTCTAGTGTTCAAACATAAAAAAAACGGATTGTTAATATTTTTACTTCTCGTTAATTGTCAGTAAACTTACAACCTATTTAATAATCCGTGTGTACGCTTGTAACAGCACTAGTGGTCACAAAACCGTATAATGTTCTAATTCTAACAACACAACATAACAACGTAATGAAATCTAACTTCTTTGCGTTTTGTCCTCACATTCCAATGCTCCCAGTACATTAGAAAGATGAAATTGCGAAAATCGTTTCGTTGTTTATTTTGTTGGTGAATAAAAACGATTAAATACTTGAAACCAAATATTTAAAAGCTCAAACACAACGAAGATTTAAAGAGATGGCGTGGCATGCACCGACTCCTCATTCTGTCTATGTAAAAAATTATTTGTTTTATTTTTAAATTAATCATAAAAGAAAAAAACATGAACCTATTCAGTAAGTTCCCTCAAGCAGCAAATTACGGCAAAATGGGGTCCCGAATCTAATTTCGATGATTATTGAATGAAACACAGTATCAATACCATTACATAGATGGCGCTGTTTGAATATTCTTTTCTCTTCTTAACTTACATTACACATTTTCATTAAACAAAATAATGCTATAGTTATAAATTGCAATTAATGCAACTATTAATTGTAAAACTTAGGTACTTCCAAACTTAATACATACTTCAGCTGCCACAAATGTATGCCGATGCACAGATAGTTGAATGCAGATCAAAGTAACATACCTTAAGTCTGTACTCCTGGAAAGGTCAGGCAGCAGTGCCAACCATGCACATGTCCAGACTCGTAGATGCTATCAGAAAATATTAAATTGATTGATCACCGCAACGGCATGTATAACACCGCTAAATTTCCTCTTTCATAGCGCTGTAGGCTGCAGTTTGTGTGTTGCCTCTTGAAATAGAACTTGAGCTCTGCACTTGTATCACCACATGCAGCTGGTCACAACAGGTCTTGTGGTATCCACAACCGTGTTAAAGGGCTTAGACATCCATGCTATTTGTTGCATATTGTGCGAATGGTTCCCTGAAAAATTCATGTCTATGAGCCAGTTTTCACACAAGTGTGTTTTGTTTAATAAAATTGTAGCTTAGGATGTTTATTCTCTTGCGCTGTATTTGCATAAGTCGTCTTAATCTCTTGTGAATTCCGCTGACAGTATGACACTGGCTGAGTCTCATTTAGCATCATATCGAAAATAAAGATTTATTTTAAATTTTATCCACTTTATAACAAGAAAAAAAAACAATATTGTGGCTAAACTTCACAAGGCATTAGTTAGGTACTTATAATTGTCAGAATACTTAAGTTTATACTTCCCTGAACATCACCACCACAGTTGCGTTTCCCAAGTGTCTATCAGGATTAGGCATCGATGTCATCATTAACATTATCTGCAACCCGACTTCGCTTAATGTCCAGGATAGGCCACACTATACGGTTGAATTCGGGCAACATGATATTCCTGTCTCTAGTAGCCGGCGAGTTGCAAAACGTTTCCATTAGGTAGGTAGGTAGGTACTTCCATGCTATTTTTTTTTCGCAACAAAGAGAGCGCGACAGCCATTTTCCATTTAGTTTGTTCCGTCTTCGCTTTGTGCTGGCACCGTTACCACTTCCGATGTCGGAAGGGGGGACTCTTCTCACTAAATTCGAGTTCATGCTCCATGTCTGTCTTGGATCTCGTGGGCGTCATGTTGGGTTTAATGCTGGCACAAAGCAAGTAGCAGGTAACTAATGCCATTGATTGTCCTTGGTCCAATTTTAACAAAGCAGCGGATTCGGTCACCAAGCATTTCGCTTTCTCTCAACAAAAACACACTTTTTCAAGTTTATACACGCCACTTTTCTGGCTACTTCACTTCTCAACTCTTTTCCTCACAACTCTTTATAACTCCGAAGCGCGCGCCGCGCGCTTCTTTTTCTAACTCTACGAAAACACATGGCCAGAGACTCCACTCGAGAGAGCCAGCATAGCATAGACTCTCCTCGCTTTTTCATTGGCCAAAGAACTAATCTGGCAAGTTACCGCTTTTAAAACATCTAATCAGAATCGAGTATTTTGGCATAAAAAGAATAAAGTGTTGTCAATCGAATAAAATAGAACTGAGCTTTGAACCAGAAGCTAAATGTTGCCAATTAAACAAAACTGAATTAATAAGTTTACAAGCAATATTTCTTTGTTCCTAATTATTAATCTTATACCTTCCTCCGACATATATAAATAGAAATATTAATGGAATTTAACCACAAAAAATTAAGTTAGCAGCTTAATTTTAATCTTTATATTTCTTATATATATATATTATTTAATTGGAATTAATAATTCAATTTTATCATTAACAGTGATATACCTCTTTTTGGTTTCAATTAATATAATTAAATAAGGAGTTATTTTAAACTCTTTCTTTTAAGTCGAAATTAAATGCAAAATTGCTTCTTATTTAAGATAAATTATATTATAATATTTTTTGAATGCAAATCAAATGTTTTATTTAAACTATAATCCTAGTTAGTTCAATTTAATATATTTTGATTTCATTCATGATATAAACCAATTAATAAAATTATAATAAAAAAAAAACTAATTTTAGATCAAAAAATAAAATTTACTAATTTAAATAAAGGAATAATAGGGAAAATAATGCAATTTCTACATCGAAAATTAAAAAAAATATTGTAATTAAAAAAAATGTAAAGAATAAGGAATTCGAGCTGATGATTTAGGGTCAAATCCACACTCAAATGGAACATTTTTCCCGATCTGAAAATGTTTTTTTTTATAAAATAATTGATAAAAATATTATAATATTAGAAATTAATATAATAATTAAAAAAATATATGTTATTAAAATAATTATTTATATTAAAATTATTAAACTTTTTGATTGGAAGTCAAATATCTATACATATAATAAATCTGTAGAAAAGTCATTTTTGTACATTGAAGAAATTGAAACAAAAAATAGCCAGCGTGTGAAAAGATAAGTAACAGAACCCATTTCCATCATTTTTGAAATTTTTGTCTGTTTGTCTGTTTGTCTGTTTGTCTGTTTGTTTGTGCGCACATCACGTAAAATCTACGAATTCAATGCTGACAATGTTTATATACAAAAATTATACGCAACTTGAGGTTTAACTTAGTTTTTGTTTCATCGAAATCGGTTCACTCTATCAAAAGATATGATTAATTTAGTGAGTTCAAGAAGTAAAATATTACGTTACGCAATTAAGTATAGTACTTGCAACGACATCTTAAGACTAAAAATAGAACTAATGTTGATAGTTGAAATCTAAATCCGATAGATGGCGTTGTGCAAATGACGTCATTTTCTGAATCGCGGTGTTAAGATTTTCCGCGCGAGGATGACGTCCACCGTGTTTACTAGGCAAATTGGGTTTCGTTAGGTGTCTTAAAAGTTCTTGCGTGTGTCGTAAAAGTTCTTTGGTTGCTTGGTTTATCGATTTTCTAAATTGGTCGAAAAAAAAGTATTTGCTTATCTTATTGGTTTCGTTTGGTCAACTTTGGTCATTGGTTTGAAGTACGAAGTTAAGATTGTATTTGATTTACTTCGTAGTTTGAATCCAATAGTGCCAATCGTTATACAGTAAGTTAGTGTTGCCAATTCGTTGAGTCACGACCACGAACAGACGATACGTTGTCACACTAGACTGTTCGACGCACCGTTCTTTTAAGTTTGTAGGCTATTCAGTCATAAGTGTTGTTAGTTTTGTTTATTGCTTTAATTTTCCTTGAAAATGCCTCAAAGAAAAAAAACTAACCTTTCGCTGCGTAGCCGAAATGCGAAAAGGATGAGACTTTGTAGGTCTCAGGAATCGGAAGAAGATCGTGAAGCACGGTTATCTGCTAACCGAGAGCACATCGCTCTTTCACGTGAATCGGAAACGTTCACCGAAAGGGAGTCACGTTTAAGTTCACAAAGAACACGGACCGCGACTTTGCGGTCTCAAGAGAGTATCCAGGAACGCGAAGACCGGCTGTCTGCTGATCGGGAGCGCCACTCTCTCTCACGTGAGTCAGAGACATTCACAGAAAGGGAGTCGCGCTTAAGTTCGCAAAGAACTCGGACCGCGACTTTGCGTTCTCAAGAGAATATCCAGGAACGCGAAGTTCGGCTGTCTGCTGATCGGGAGCGCCACTCTCTCTCACGTGAGTCAGAGACATTCACAGAAAGGGAGTCGCGCTTAAGTTCGCAAAGAACTCGGACCGCGACTTTGCGTTCTCAAGAGAATATCCAGGAACGCGAAGTTCGGCTGTCTGCTGATCGGGAGCGCCAGTCTCTCTCACGCGAGTCAGAGACTTTCACAGAAAGGGAGTCGCGCTTAAGTTCGCAAAGAACTCGGACCGCGACTTTGCGTTCTCAAGAGAGTATCGAGGAACGCCAAGCACGTCTGTCATCTGACCGAGAGCGACACGCTCTCTCGCGCGAGTCTGAATCTCTCTCCCAAAGAGAAGAACGATTAGAAATAGCTAGACATAACTATGTAGGTGTACAAAGAAACAATGAAAGTTATCTTGCATCTGAAAGGGAAAGAATAGATGAACTAAGACGAGCAGAAACAGCAGAACAACGTCAATCTCGCCTAGAAATAGAACGAGCTCGATACCATATGAATAGAGAAACAAATAGCGGAGCTGATGAGTCCATGGAAAATGACGATGCAAATATTTTATTACCTTGGGACAATAGGGAAAAATCAGGGTTCACATATTCGTCTAGAATTAATTATGCTGGCTTTACTTTCGTGGGTGACATGAGAGAAATTTGTAATTTTTGTCATGCTTTGAAATGGAGGAAAGAGACAGATGGAATGTGCTGCTCAAATGGAAAAATTGTTCTTCCAAATTTCCAAGATCCACCACACTTACTTATAAGTCTCCTGAATGGCGATCATCCCCAGTCGAACCGTTTTTTGGATAATATTCGTTTATATAACAGTGCTTTCCAAATGACTTCCTTTGGGGCAAAACAAATAACGGAAGGACCGTTCATGCCAACCTTCAAAGTACAAGGTCAAGTTTATCACCTTATTGGATCTTTGCTGCCAGAAAATGAACCCAAATTTCTCCAAATTTATTTTGTATCCGATTACACGCAACAGCTCAATGTTAGAAATCACAATTTTCCCCAGCTCAATGCTGAGCTTTTGGGTCAACTTCAAGAATTGCTGCATCGCGTTAACCAGTACGTTCGTGAATTCAAAGCTGCATTGGAGTCAATTCCACAAGGCAGCAATGATTTCAAAATTGTTATAAGTGCCGATAGACGTCCTGTGGGTGAACACCGTGGAAGACACAATGCACCCGTCGCAGATGAAGTTGCAGTTGTTTTAGTCGACCAGGAGTGTGAGAGACGTGATATCGTGTTGCGTACACGCGACGATCGCCTTCAACGCATTTTGGAAACCCACCGAGCTTACGACGCCCTGCAATATCCACTAATCTATTGTCATGGTGAAGATGGGTACAATTTTGGGCTGTACCAAGTGAACCCTACTACGAGAGTCACTAATTATCAAAAAAAAATATCTGCTCAACAATACTATTCCTACCTTTTACAAATAAGGCAAAACAGTTTCGTATATTTGCAACGATTTCGTGGTTTGTTCAGCCAATTTATTGTGGACATGTACGCAAAAATAGAAACTGAACGTTTAGTGTATATTCGCACTAACCAGCGACGGTTACGCGCTGAAGAATACGTGCACTTGCGGGACGCCATGCAATCAGATAATAACGTCGAAAACTTGGGTCGATTGGTTATTTTGCCATCCAGTTTCACAGGCGGTCCGCGGTATATGCACGAACGAACGCAAGATGCTTTTTGTTACGTCCGTAAATACGGCCGGCCGGACCTTTTTATAACATTTACAACAAATCCAAAGTGGACGGAGATTTGCCAGGCACTTCTCACAGGACAGGCGTCATACGACAGACATGACATTATTGCTAGGATTTTTCATTTAAAACTCAAAGTCTTGATTAATCTACTTACAAAGGAGAAAGTTTTCGGTTCAACTCTTTGTTTTATGTATAGCGTCGAGTGGCAAAAGCGTGGTTTACCCCACGCGCACATTCTTCTGTGGCTGGAAGAAAAAATTCGTCCCGATGCTATAGACAGTGTCATAAGTGCAGAATTTCCGGACTATAATGCAGATCCGATTTTGCATGACATAGTAAAAACACATATGGTTCACGGGCCATGTGGCCTCTTAAACAGGGAATCACCGTGCATGAAAGATGGTCAATGCTCAAAAAAATACCCCAGAGCACTGAAAGAACTAACTATGGCTGGGGAAAATGGGTATCCGCAATACCGGCGAAGATCACCGTCACAAGGTGGTTTCACAGCTACTGTCAGATTCCGTGGACAAGAAATAATTCTAAATAATAGTTGGGTGGTACCGTATTCTCCAGTTTTGTCAAACGCTTTTCAAGCACACATTAATGTTGAAATTTGTAATAGCGTCGAATCTATAAAATATATATGTAAATATGTTAATAAAGGTAGTGATCAAGCCATGATAGCACTAAGAAATAACAACCAATTTGATGAAGTGACAAGGTATCAATCTGGCCGATACATAAGCTCTTCGGAGGCAGTTTGGCGCATTTTGAGTTTCCCTATTCATGAAAGGTATCCGCCAGTCATCCATCTTGACGTGCACCTGGAAGGCGGGCAGCGAGTTTACTTTCAGCCAGAAAATGTGGCAGAAAGAATGAACAACCCAAGACAAACCACCTTGCTCGCATTCTTTCGCCTTTGCGAAAGAGACAATTTCGCTAAGTCTCTGTTGTACAATGAAGTGCCACATTATTATACTTATAACAAGCAGCAAGGTGTTTTTAATCGCAGGAGACGTGGAACTGCTGTAGAAGGCGAGTCCGGCATTTTTAAAGAACACGTGATTGGAAGAGTATACACGGTGCACCCAAATAATGCAGAGTGTTATTATTTACGCCTTCTTCTTCACACAGTGCGAGGACCTACTTCTTTTGCTGAGCTCCGCAAAGTGGACGATATAGAATATCCCACATTTCAAGCTGCTTGCCGCGCACGGCATTTATTAGATGGCGATCAGCATTGGGATGATGCTTTAGCCGAAGCATGCGTCAGTGATAGTCCACATCGTTTGCGCCATTTATTTGCCATTTTGTTGACATTTTGTGGCCTATCGGACGCTGGGCAGTTGTGGCAAAAATATAAAGACGCGTTTGCCGAAGATTTTTTGAGACAGCAAAATATAAATAGTGAAACTTCTGACCAAGTACGTGAAAGCTGCCATAATAGGGCTTTGCTGGCTATACAAGATATAGTTACAAGTATAGGAGGGAACCCCCTCAGTCAATACGGCTTGCCGACACCGACAGTTGGTGGGGAACGAATTAATAGGGAGTATACATCTGAAATAAATTACAACCCCGAAGAGTTAGCAGAAATATTGCGAAATGGCTGTTCAAATTTGACGTCAGAACAACGTCAAATCTTTGATAGAGTATGCTGTAGTGTAGAACATTCATTAGGAGAAATGCTGTTTTTAGATGCACCTGGTGGAACAGGTAAAACTTTCCTCACTAAAGTTATCTTGGCTCAAATAAGGAGCCAAAACAAAATTGCCCTTGCCGTCGCTTCCTCAGGAATAGCTGCCACTTTATTACCAGGAGGAAAAACTGCACATACAACATTTAAAATACCAATCGACTTGGACCGCACAGAAAACCCTGTTTGCAACGTGTCTCGCAATAGTGATAAAGCAAGGGTTTTACGCGATTGCGCCCTTATCGTTTGGGACGAGTGTACGATGGCAAATCGTAAAGCTGTGGAAGCTGTAGATAGAACGTTGCGAGATATAAGACAAAATGACCGACCGATGGGAGGCTTAACGGTGCTATTCTGTGGAGACTTCAGGCAGACACTCCCTATAATACCCAGAGGAACGAGGGCCGATGAAATAGGTGCCTGTTTAAAGAGCTCTATTTTATGGCGTAGTGTCATATTAACTAATTTGAGCTTTAATATGCGAGCATATTTGGGAGGTGACGCAAACGCGCAGGTTTTCTCAAATTTACTACTTCAAATTGGTAACGGCACATACCCGACTCAAGAAGGAGGTAAAGTAACTTTAGTCGAAAGCCTGTGTTCTTCTGTTGCCTCACAGCAGGAACTCATTTCCTCTGTATACGGAGATCCATCAGAGATCTCGAACCATGACGCTGCTTGGCTATGCCAACGAGCTATTTTGGCACCTCGCAACGACCAAGCAGCAGCAATAAATTCTCAAATATTGGTACATGTTTCTGGAGAAAGTAGGGAATATTTATCTATTAACACGGTTTTAGAAGAAGGAGATGCCACCCACTATCCAGTAGAGTTTTTAGACTCTCTAAATACACCAGGTCTTCCAGCACACAAAATTTATTTAAAAGTCGGAGTACCAATCATTCTACTCAGAAATTTAAGCCCACCAAAACTATGCAATGGAACTCGGTTGAGAGTAACAAATCTCCAACGAAATGTCATCGAAGCCGAAATCTTAACAGGTTGCGGCTCCGGTGATGTTGTTTTCATTCCCAGGATACCCATTATCCCCAATAATTTTCCGTTTACTTTCAAACGTGTGCAATTTCCTGTAAGCCTCTGTTACGCTATGACTATTAATAAAGCCCAAGGCCAGACGTTATCCGTTGCGGGTGTAGACCTTACTTTTGATTGTTTTTCACACGGCCAACTCTATGTTTCTCTATCACGTGTTAGCAACCCAAACAACCTTTTTGTATATGCTCCGGGTAATTCCACCGCTAACATAGTATATAGAGCATTAACGTAATCCAACTATACCAAAGTCAGGACTCTTATCTAAATCATCAAAAAGGTGATATACTCTTATCTAAACGACGTTGTTTTGCTCTCGACAACCACGCGAACGAAGTCGCGGGCACAGCTAGTACTAAATATATTATATAAATAATTATTAATTTCCTCATCAATAAATTGAAATGTAAAGGAATAATCATACTACATCTACAAAATGTCAATATCAAGCTGCTGCTTCAAATCCAAAATGATGATTTGTAGAAAAAATGGTTATTTAAATGACGAATAAAACGAAAAGAAATAATGTACCAATAATTACATGTAATCCATGGAATCCTGTTGCTATAAAAAATGTTGATCCATAGATTATATCTGCGATAGTAAATGGTGCTTCTAAATATTCATAAGCTTGAAGAATAGTAAAGTAAATTCCTAAAATAATAGTAATAAAAAGACCTTGAGTTATTTGAGAATTATTATTTTCTATAATGGCATGGTGGGCTCAAGTAACAGATACTCCAGATCTAATTAAAATAATAGTATTTAATAAGGGAATTTGGAAAGGATTAAAAGGAATAATTCTAGTTGGGGGTCAAATTGCTCCAATTTCAATATTAGGTGCAAGACTTCTATGAAAAAATGCTCAAAAAAAATGAGATAAAAAAAAAAATCAGAAACAATAAATAAGATTATACCTCATCGAAGACCTTTAGTAACTAAAATTGTATGTTTACCTTGTAAAGTTCCTTCTCGACAAATATCTCGTCATCATTGATATATTGTTAAAATAACAATTAAATAACCTAAAATTAATAAATTTATATTAAAATTAGGGAATCATTTTACTATTCCTGTTACAAGAGTATAACTCCAATAGCTCCTGTCAAAGGTCATGGACTATAATCTACTAAATGAAATGGGTGATTAAAATTTATTTTCATTAATTTACTTCTCTAGAATATAATGTTCTTAAAATTGCAATTACATATGATTGAATAATAGCAACTGCTGACTCTAAAATTAATAATAAAATTTGAATAGTAATTAAAATAATAATAAAATAATTTGGCATTCTAGGTCCAGTACCTCTTAATAAGGTTATTAATAAATGACCTGCAATTATATTTGCAGTTAATCGTACAGCTAAAGTTCCTGGACGAATAATATTTCTAATTGTTTCAATTCAAACTATAAATGGTATTAAAATAGTAGGAGTTCCTTGGGGAATTACATGAATAAATATATGTTGAGAATTATTAATTCATCCATAAATTATAAAACTTAATCATAAAGGTAATGAAATAGATAAGGATAAAGTTAAATGACTTGTTCTAGTAAAAAATATAAGGAAATAAACCTAAAAAAAATTAAAAATAAAATAAATGAAAGTATTGAAATAAAAATAAAAGTTGAACCTTGAAAATAATTATTTTTTAATAAAGTTTTGAATTCATTATGAAGTTTTATTAAAATAAAATTTCATAAATAAAAATGTCGATTAGGAATTAATCAAAATGAATATGGAATAAATATAATTCCTAAGATTGTTCTAATTCAATTAAAAGAGATATTAAATAAATTAGTAGAGGGGTCAAAGATTGAAAATAAGTTACTTATGATGTTCAATAAAAAAAAAAAAAATTAAAGAAGAAATAAAATTATTTTTATTTTGAGGTTTTTTATTAAAGATATAATAATTTATAATATTAAAAATTAAATAAAATAAAAAAAAAAAACCAATTAATTGGTATTATTTGTGGAATAAAAGAATATTATTCTTTAACTAATTCTTTATGTTTCATTAGAAGTAAATTCTAATTTACTATAAAAATGGTTTAAGAGACCAGTACTTGCTTTCAGTCATCTAATGAAGAATAATTATTAATTCAATTAATAAAATTTTTCATTGAAATACTTTCAATTACAATAGGTATAAAACTATTGATTTGCCCCACAAATTTCTGAACATTGACCATAAAAAATACCAGGTCGATTAATAAAGAAATTAGTTTGATTAAGTCGTCCTGGATTAGCATCTACTTTTACTCCTAATGAAGGGATAGTTCAAGAATGAATTACATCTGTGGCAGTAACTATAATTCGAATTTGATTATTTATTGGTAAAATGATTCGATTATCTACATCTAGTAAACGAAAATTTCTAGGATTTATTTCATTAGAGGGGATTATATAAGAATCAAATTCAATATTATGAAAGTCTGAATATTCATATCTTCAAATATCATTGATGTCCAATAGATTTTAAAGTAATTAAGGGATTATTTAATTCATCTAATAAATATAATAAACGTAAAGAGGGTAAAGCAATAAAAATTAAAGTAATTGCTGGTAAAATAGTTCAAATTAATTCAATTATTTGCCCTTCTAATAAAAATCGATTAGTATATTTATTAAATAAAATTCTTGATATTAAATAACCTACTAAAATTGTAATTATAATAAGAATAATTAAAGTATGATCATGAAAGAAAATAATTTGTTCTATTAAAGGAGATGCTCTATTTTGTAAATTAAGATTAGATCATGTTGCAATTTCTAAAAAAAGGATGATCCTTTATAAATGGGGTTTAAATCCATTACATATAATCTGCCATATTAGAATAAATTTCTTAAAATAGGTAATTCATTATATGAGTGTTCAGCAGGAGGTAAATTTTGGTATCATTCAATTGAAGAAGATAAATTTAATGAAAATAATGCAATTCGTTGATTATTTAAAGATTCTCAAATAATGATTAATATAAATATAATTGCTAATAAAGAAATATAGGAACCTAAAGATGAAATAATATTTCAAGAAATATAAGAATCTGGATAATCTGAGTATCGTCGAGGTATTCCTGCTAACCCTAAAAAATGTTGTGGAAAAAAAGTTAAATTACCCTACCCTGCCTACCCTGCCTACCCTGCCTACCCTGCCTACCCTGCCTGCCCTGCCTACCCTGCCTGCCCTGCCTACCCTGCCTACCCTACCTACCCTACCTACCCTACCTACCCTACCTACCCTACCTACCCTACCTACCCTACCTACCCTACCTACCCTACCTACCCTACCTACCCTAACTACCCTACCTACCCTACCTACCCTACCTACCCTACCTACCCTACCTACCCTACCTACCCTACCTACCCTAACTACCCTAACTACCCTACCTACCCTACCTACCCTACCTACCCTACCTACCCTACCTACCCTACCTACCCTACCTACCCTACCTACCCTACCTACCCTACCTACCTACCCTACCTACCCTGCCTACCCTACCTACCCACCTACCTACCTACCCTACCTACCCTACCTACCCTACCTACCCTACCTACCCTACCTACCCTACCTACCCTACCTACCCTACCTACCCTACCTACCCTCACCTACCCTGCCTACCCTACCTACCCTACCTACCCTACCTACCCTACCTACCCTACCTACCCTACCTACCCTACCTACCCTACCTACCCTACCTACCCTACCTACCCTACCTACCCTACCTACCCTACCTACCCTACCTACCCTACCTACCCTACCTAACCTACCTACCTACCTACCTACCCTACCTACCCTACCTACCCTACCTACCCTACCTACCCTACCAACCCTACCTACCCTACCTACCCTACCTACCCTTCCTACCCTACCTACCCTACCTACCCTACGTACCCTACCTACCCTAACTACCCTAACTACCCTACCGACCCTACCGACCCTACCGACCCTACCGACCCTACCGACCCTACCGACCCTACCTACCCTGCCTACCCTGCCTACCCTACCTACCCTACCTACCCTACCTACCCTACCTACCCTACCTACCCTACCTACCCTACCTACCCTACCTACCCTACCTACCCTACCTACCCTACCTACCCTACCTACCCTACCTACCCTACCTACCCTACCTACCCTACCTACCCTACCTACCCTACCTACCCTACCTACCCTACCTACCCTACCTACCCTACCTACCCTACCTACCCTACCTACCCTACCTACCCTACCTACCCTACCTACCCTACCTACCCTACCTACCCTACCTACCCTACCTACCCTACCTACCCTACCTACCCTACCTACCCTACCTACCCTACCTACCCTACCTACCCTACCTACCCTACCTACCCTACCTACCCTACCTACCCTACCTACCCTACCTACCCTACCTACCCTACCTACCCTACCTACCCTACCTACCCTACCTACCCTACCTACCCTACCTACCCTACCTACCCTACCTACCCTACCTACCCTAACTACCCTACCTACCCTACCTACCCTACCTACCCTACCTACCCTACCTACCCTACCTACCCTACCTACCCTACCTACCCTACCTACCCTACCTACCCTACCTACCCTACCTACCCTACCTACCCTACCTACCCTACCTACCCTGCCTACCCTGCCTACCCTAACTACCCTGCCTACCCTGCCTACCCTACCTACCCTACCTACCCTACCTACCCTACCTACCCTACCTACCCTACCTACCCTACCTACCCTACCTACCCTACCTACCCTACCTACCCTACCTACCCTACCTACCCTACCTACCCTACCTACCCTACCTACCCTACCTACCCTACCTACCCTACCTACCCTACCTACCCTACCTACCCTACCTACCCTTCCTACCCTACCCTACCCTACCTACCCTACCTACCCTACCTACCCTACCTACCCTACCTACCCTTCCTACCCTACCTACCCTACCGACCCTAACTACCC
The DNA here is from genome assembly GCA_964057195.1 of Orthosia cruda. Lineage (NCBI taxonomy): Eukaryota > Metazoa > Arthropoda > Insecta > Lepidoptera > Noctuidae > Orthosia > Orthosia cruda. The sequence goes on from OZ059837.1 coordinate 40,261,573, forward strand.
TACCGACCCTACCGACACTACCTACCCTGCCTACCCTACCTACCCTGCCTACCCTACCTACCCTGCCTACCCTACCTACCCTACCTACCCTACCTACCCTACCTACCCTGCCTACCCTGCCTACCCTACCTACCCTACCTACCCTACCTACCCTACCTACCCTACCTACCCTACCTACCCTACCTACCCTACCTACCCTACCTACCCTACCTACCCTACCTACCCTACCTACCCTACCTACCCTTCCTACCCTACCTACCCTACCTACCCTACCGACCCTACCTACCCTACCGACCCTACCTACCCTACCTACCCTACCTACCCTACCGACCCTACCGACCCTACCGACCCTACCTACCCTACCTACCCTGCCTACCCGACCTACCCTACCTACCCTACCTACCCTACCTACCCTACCTACCCTACCTACCCTACCTACCCTACCTACCCTACCTACCCCTACCTACCCTACCTACCCTACCTACCCTACCCTCCTCCCTACCTACCCTACCTACCCTACCTACCCTACCTACCCTACCTACCCTACCTACCCTACCTACCCCTACCTACCCTACCTACCCTACCTACCCTACCTACCCTACCTACCCTACCTACCCTACCTACCCTACCTACCCTACCTACCCTACCTACCCTACCTACCCTACCTACCCTACCTACCCTACCTACCCTACCTACCCTCACCCTACCTACCCTACCTACCCTACCTACCCTACCTACCCTACCTACCCTACCTACCCTACCTACCCTACCTACCCTACCCACCCTACCTACCCTACCTACCCTACCTACCCGACCTACCCTACTACCCTACCTACCCTACCTACCCTACCTACCCTACCTACCCGTACCCACCGACCCTACCTACCCGATCCCGTCACCTACCTCTACCACCCTACCCTACCTACCCTACCTACCCGTACCTACCCTACCCTACCCTACCCTACCCTACCCTACCCTACCTACCCTACCTACCCTACCTACCCTACCTACCCTACCTACCCTACCTACCCTACCTACCCTACCTACCCTACCTACCTACCTACCCTACCTACCCTACCTACCCTACCTACCCTACCTACCCTACCTACCCTACCTACCCTACCTACCCTACCTACCCTACCACCCTACCTACCCTACCTACCCTACCTACCCTACCTACCCTACCTACCCTACCTACCCTACCTACCCTACCTACCCTACCTACCCTACCTACCCTACCTACCCTACCTACCCTACCTCCCCTACCCTACCTCACCCTACCTACCCTACCTACCCTACCTACCCTACCTACCCTACCTACCCTACCTACCCTACCTACCCTACCTACCCAACCTACCCTACCTACCCTACCTACCCTACCTACCCTACCTACCCTACCTACCCTACCACTACCTACCCTACCTACCCTACCTACCCTACCTACCCTACCTACCCTACCTACCCTACCTACCCCTACCTACCCTACCTACCCTACCTACCCTACCTACCCCTACCCTACCCTACCTACCCTACCTACCCTACCTACCCTACCTACCCTACCTACCCTACCTACCCTACCTACCCTACCTACCCTACCTACCCTACCTACCCTACCTACCCTACCTACCCTACCTACCCTACCTACCCTACCTACCCTACCTACCCTACCTACCCTACCTACCCTACCTACCCACCTACCCTACCTACCCTACCTACCCTACCTACCCTACCTACCCTACCTACCCCTACCTACCCTACCTACCCTACCTACCCTACCTACCCTACCTACCCTACCTACCCTACCTACCCTACCTACCCTACCTACCCTACCTACCCTACCTACCCTACCTACCTACCTACCCTACCTACCCTACCTACCCTACCTACCCTACCTACCCTACCTACCCTACCTACCCTACCTACCCTACCTACCCTACCTACCCTACCTACCCTACCTACCCTACCTACCCTACCTACCCTACCTACCCTACCCTACCCTACCTACCCTACCTATGCCCCAGAGGAGCACCGAGGACGCCCTCTATACGCTAGTGGAGCACGTAAAGGACAAGTTGAGGCTGAAGAAGCTAATTGTCCTGGTGTCATTGGATATAGAGGGCGCCTTCGATAGCGCCTGGTGGCCAGCCATAAGGGTCAGACTGGCTGAGGAAAAGTGCCCGGTTAACGTCAGGAGGCTGATTGACAGCTATCTCGACGGTAGGAAGGTCAAGGTTCGGTATGCCGGGGAGGAATGCACGCGAGAGACTAGCAAGGGCTGTGTTCAGGGGTCGATCGGTGGTCCAATCCTGTGGAACCTCGTTCTCGACCCACTACTGCAAGACCTTGAGCAGCGTGGAATTTACGTACAGGCGTTCGCGGATGATATCGTCTTGGTCGTGGATGGGGACACGGCGACTGAAGTCTCAAGGTCTGCCAATGCAGCCCTCGCCCATGTTCAGGGTTGGGGCGTCCGAAATAAGCTGAAGTTTGCACCGCACAAAACCTGTGCGATGACCATAACCAATAAGCTTAAGTACGACACTCCAATACTGAACATGGCCGGGGTCGACATCGGTATGGTCAAGAAAATGAAGTTGCTGGGTCTAACCATAGACGAAAAGCTCACTTTTAATGAGCATGCCGCGAATGTCTGCAAGAGGGCAGCTAGCGTATACAAGCGGCTGTCCCGAGCCGCAAAGGTGAGCTGGGGATTAAACACGGAGGTCATACACACAATTTACACAGCAACGATTGAGCCCATAGTTACGTACGCAGCCGCAGCCTGGGCACCCGCTACAAAAAAGTTGGGTATACGGAAGAAGCTAGGCTCTGTTCAACGAGGATTTGCTCAGAAGCTCTGCAAATCTTACCGTACTGTCTCTCTGAACTCGGCACTGGCGCTGTCTGGGATACTACCTCTAGACTTGCGCATACAAGAGGCAGCCGCCCTGTATGAAGCGAGGAGAGGGTCATCCCGGTTTGTGCCGGGAGACAGGGAGATCGAGAGTGCGGTGGGGTTTGCAGAAGCCCCTCATCCAGCTACACAATTGCCCCTGGAGTTCATGTGCCTGCCAGATCAAGAGTTACTAGACAGTAACAATGTGCAGGCGGTGCGAATCTTCACCGACGGCAGCAAGATTGAGGGGAAGGTCGGAGCCGCATTATCCATTTGGGATAATGATAGTGAAGTCCGGAGTCTCAAGCTTAGCCTTGCCGCGTACTGCACAGTCTACCAGGCGGAACTCCTGGCCATTTGCAAAGCGACCGAAGTGATCCTCGCGCGGCAAGAGGCGAGCTATGGTTTGTACAGCGACTCAATGTCCGCATTGCAGACTCTTGCAAACCATGGCTCTCTCCATCCCCTGGCAGTTCGCGCGCGCGCCAACCTGGCTCACGCCCTGGGCCAGAGCAAAGCTGTGTCTTTGTTCTGGATCAAGGCCCACGCGGGCCTGCCGGGGAATGAGCGAGCGGACGAGTTGGCTAAGGAGGCAGCATTGTCGTTACGGAGGAAGCCGGACTACGACCAGTGTCCGGTTTCATTTATCAAGCGACAGATCCGTTTGGAAAAGCTTGATGAATGGAATCGAAGATATGTGTCGGGCGAGACTGCCTCGGTGACGAAAATGTTTCTTCCGGATGCAATAGCGGCTTTCCGTATTGTACAACAGGTGCGGCCCGAAGGCGTCCTCACGCAAGTTTTGACGGGGCACGGTGGGTTCTCTGAATACTTGAATCGCTTCAAATGTAAGGAGAGCCCATCGTGCGTCTGCGATCCAGGCGTGGCAGAGACTGTCCAGCACATACTTGTAGAATGCCCGTTATTTATCAGGGAGCGCTACCAACTTGAATGTGAGCTGGACAGGAAAATAACGAAGGAGAGCCTGCATGGGCTCATGGACAAGAAAACAAGGGAAAAGTTCTTAGTATATTGCGTTAACTTGGCAAATGTAGTCATTGCACGAAACAAAAGCTGAAGCGTCACTATGTTTCACTTTTATTTTGTAACAATAATAGCTTAGAAGCATAGGAAAACACGCACAAAACTGCAGTGGCTATAAAGTATTAAGTAGTACCTAAGTTTACTGAATGTCGTCTCTGTGTTGATTGTGTGATAGACGGCACTATTGTGTTTCTATCCCTAGCTGTAATTCTTGTACCTATTTTCACTGTGATAACCATTTGTATACTGTGATAAATAGCACTATTGTACCATTTTATGTAATAATAGCACCTTTTGCGCAATGTTTTATAATAGCAACTTTTGCTCAAATCGTTTTAATATAACCCTTGTATTTATTGTGTTTTATTGTGAACCTTTTATCTGTTAAATAAATAAATTATGCCCTTAGAATAGATTAAATAAAAGTGGGAGTCCTACCCACAGAATGCAAGATGATGAATGTAAGAAAGAACTAGTATGAGGAATGAATGTACGAGAGGCATAAAAGATTGACCGGAAAGACAGAGGTTAAGCACATAAGGCGCCAATTTCGTTGGTGGGGATTAGTATTAAGTAAAAAAAAAAAAAAAAAAAAAAACCCACCCTACCTACCCTACCTACCCTACCTACCCTACCTACCCTACCTACCCTACCTACCCTACCTACCCTACCTACCCTACCTACCCTACCTACCCTACCTACCCTACCTACCCTACCTACCCTACCTACCCTACCTACCCTACCTACCCTACCTACCCTACCTACCCTACCTACCCTACCTACCCTACCTACCCTACCTACCCTACCTACCCTACCTACCCTACCTACCCTACCTACCCTACCTACCCTACCTACCCTACCTACCCTACCTACCCTACCTACCCTACCTACCCTACCTACCCTACCTACCCTACCTACCCTACCTACCCTACCTACCCTACCTACCCTACCTACCCTACCTACCCTACCTACCCTACCTACCCTACCTACCCTACCTACCCTACCTACCCTACCTACCCTACCTACCCTACCTACCCTACCTACCCTACCTACCCTACCTACCCTACCTACCCTACCTACCCTACCTACCCTACCTACCCTACCTACCCTACCTACCCAAGCTACCCTAGCTACCCTAGCTACCCTAGCTACCCTAGCTACCCTACCTACCCTACCTACCCTACCTACCCTACCTACCCTACCTACCCTACCTACCCTACCTACCCTACCTACCCTACCTACCCTACCTACCCTACCTACCCTACCTACCCTACCTACCCTACCTACCCTACCTACCCTACCTACCCTACCTACCCTACCTACCCTACCTACCCTACCTACCCTACCTACCCTACCTACCCTACCTACCCTACCTACCCTACCTACCCTACCTACCCTACCTACCCTACCTACCCTACCTACCCTACCTACCCTACCTACCCTACCTACCCTACCTACCCTACCTACCCTACCTACCCTACCTACCCTACCTACCCTACCTACCCTACCTACCCTACCTACCCTACCTACCCTACCTACCCTACCTACCCTACCTACCCTACCTACCCTACCTACCCTACCTACCCTACCTAGCCTACCTACCCTACCTAGCCTACCTACCCTACCTACCTTCCCTACCTACCCTACCTACCCTACCTACCCTACCTACCCTACCTACCCTACCTACCCTACCTACCCTACCTACCCTACCTACCCTACCTACCCTACCTACCCTACCTACCCTACCTACCCTACCTACCCTACCTACCCTACCTACCCTACCTACCCTACCTACCCTACCTACCCTACCTACCCTACCCTACCTACCCTACCCTACCTACCCTACCCTACCCTACCTACCCTACCCTACCTACCCTGGACTGGCTGGACCAACCGAGCTTGGGCTCATCCTAACCAGCTCGAGGAGCCCGATCGACTGGCCCCAGCAAAAGTCTTCTCATTAGCACCAGCTCAGCCAGGATCACAAAAACTTCCCTAACGGGCAGTACTCAGTAATCAAATTACACCTAAGCTTACTGAAGGGCGATCAACGAGCACACAGCTCAAACCATAACGCCCAGACTCTTATTACATCGGTTCCTGAGCACCAAGAGACTTAAATTTTTGAAGACTTTGTGTTAGAATTAAGGACATAGCAGCATTATTGTGCTGCTATAGCTAGGCTAAGACATTGTCAAGCGTTATTCGCTTAACAATTATTGTGAAAAACATTTTGACTGACGTATAGTAGTACTTTTTGCTACTATACTTAAATAAGACATATTGGCACTTTATTGCAAATCTAAGTTTTTAATATTTTAGATTAGGACATATAGTAGTACTATTGTATTACTATATTATAGTTTAGGACTTAATTATTAAATTTAAACTTTGTTGACCAGTACCCTGATTGTGAAGTGGAACGTCAACACAGACACACGAAGCGGGGTATCTTTTACAATACGCCTCTTCTCACTCTAACTTTACATACAATTGGGGTGCCTTTTACACCGCCCCAATTAGACACTACACTAATCCCCACAACCTATATAAGTCAGGATGAGCGGAATGCCTGGTGTGCGTACGCCTACTCAGCGCCCGGCAACAATGAAAACACAGGGGAAAAGCCCACAGAATACACCCGATGTAGCGGGGCCTTCGACGCGGTGCGTTAGGAAGAGCGTGGGTGAATGGGAGGCGGGCAAAACGGTAACCAAAAGAACTCCCCCGAAAAAGCCAGTCCAAACACCACCAGCGACGGCAATGGGAGCTATATCTTTTGAGGTTGGAAGCCCGCCCACCCAGAAGAGTAAAGTTGCCGAGGCAAGAAATTGCTCAAATAAAATAAAGTCCCTAATGACAATGTCCAAAACGACAAAAAATGAAATTAGGGCTGAGGTAAAGGCACAGGCGGACAGACTATACCAGCTCGTCAAAGAGCTGGAAAATGCCAGACAACCCCCAACAGACAAGACAAAGTTGACGACCGGGACACAAGTCCAGGAGGCGCAGAAGACCAGGGAAGCTCCTATCCCTCCTCCAGCGGCCGTCAGAGAGGTGGACACCGAATCCCTCAGGAAGGCGCTGGAGGAGCACAGTCGGAACTTGGCCGAGAATAGCGCAAAAATGGACAGGCTGAAGGAGGCTCTACAAACTGGCCAAGAGCACATGGAGAAGCTCTCCTACGCCAGTGTAGCGGCAAGTCGGCCTGCCATACAAGTGCCAAAACACTCACTCACTCACTCACTGCACTCGATCGTAGTGACGGCCAAGGACGAGGAGGCATCCGGAGAGCAAGTCCTAGATAGGATCCGGAAAGTAGTGAACGCCAAGGAGGGGGGCATACAGGTCGAAAAAGTCCGCAAGGCGAAAGACAGGAAAATCATAATGGGCTGTCGCACGGAAGAAGAAAGGCGTAAGCTTCGGGAGAGGCTTAGCAAGGCGCCTGAGCTGGAGGCTCAGGACATTAAAAATAGCAAAGTGGTAATTAAGGATTTGATGCAGTACCTCACTAACGAGGAGGTACTAAAAGCCCTGCAGAAACAAAACTCCAGTATCTTCGCGAACCTCAAGGAAGAGCACAGTAAGGTGGAAGTCCTTTATAGGAAGCGCGCCAGGAACCCGCTTAAGTGTCAGGTAGTGTTGAGGGTCGCCACAGAGATCTGGCGGCGCATGCTCGAGGTCGGATCGGTGCACGTGGACCTTCAGCGGGTAAGGGTCGAAGACCAGTCCCCACTAGTCCAGTGCTCGCTCTGCCTCGGGTATGGGCATAGCGGACGCACTTGCACGGATACCGTGGCAAAGAGCAGCCACTGTGGCGGACCTCACATGAGGACGGAGTGCGCGGACTGGAGCGCTGGTCTACCACCGATTTGTTGCAACTGCGTAAGGGCTAAAATTGAAAACACGCATCATCACGCCTTCAGCTCAGAGTGCACAGTTAGGAGAAGATGGGACGCGATAGCCCGCTCATCCGTAGCGTATTGCTAAGGGCGCCTCGGAGACTCCTGCCCAACAAACAGCAAGACCATACCGAGTGGCCCAAGCGAACCTTCAACGCAAGGAACTGGCGACCACCGAACTCTTTCTAGAGGCCAGTGAACGAAAGATCTCGTGGGCACTGATTCAGGAGCCGTACGTGGGGGGAGCACGAAGTATGAAGAGCTACCGTGGTGCGAGAATCTACCAGTGCGAGGTCGATGGAAGTGGGCGGGTTAAGGCGGCGATAGCCGTCTTTGATCATGACTTGGACGTCATACCCTACCCGAAACTTACTACAAATAACATCGTTGTGGTGGGGATCCGAACTAAAGCCTGGGAAATCGCAGTAGTCTCTTACTACTTCGAGCCAGACCAACCCATAGGGCCATACTTGGACCAGATGACCCGGATCAATGCGGAAGTGGCCAACGGCGCAAATGCGAAAAGTGCCTGGTGGGGCAGCATCAAAGGAGATCCCAGGGGAGAGAAAATGTCCGCTACCCTGGACGAACTCGAGCTTCAGGTGCTAAACACTGGTGACGCTCCCACCTTTGACACCATCAGAGGAGGTAGAGAGTATAAAAGTCACGTGGACGTCACGGCATGTTCGCTCGACCTTTTTGACCTGGTAGACGGCTGGCGGGTCGATACAGGAGCAACATCCTCGGACCACAACACTATATTTTTTAATGTTAATGTAAAAAGGGAAAAAGGTGTTAACATTACTAGAACAACTAGGATGTTTAACACCAGAAAAGCGGATTGGGAAGCTTTTAAAAGTAAATTAGATGAATTTAAAATTAGAGATTATGTCAATTTAGAAAGAATAAAACAGATAAATAGCAAAGTAAATTTAGAAGAATTAGTAGTCAAATATATAAATATTATCTTAGAATCAAGTAAAATTACCATCCCAAAAATAAATATTAAAACTAAACTTACCTGTCCGTGGTGGTCCGAGGAGCTCATTGTGAAGAAGAGGGAGGTTATGACGAAGAAAAACCGCATCCGCAATGCTGCGCCGGTCCGGCGAGCGAAGGTCGTTGGCGAGTACCTGAAAGCTAAAGAAGAGTATGAGATGCAGGCAAAGAATGCCCAATTCGCCAGTTGGAAGGAGTTTTGCCGGAAGCAGGATCGTGAGGGAGTTTGGGAGAGTTTCTACAGGATCATTGATAGGACCGCCAAAAGACAAGAAGAACTGACCCTTTGCAGCGATGGTGCATTCCTCAATCCGAGTGAATCGGCCGCCCTACTAGCGGATACGTTCTACCCCGAAGACAGAGTAGACCAGGACAACGCTGACCACAGGCTAATTAGAGAAGCAGCCAGCCGAGTAAATGAGTGGGCCCATGATGAACATCATGATCCCCTATTTACGACGCTGGAGCTGAAGTCCGCCGTGGCGGGTTTGAATCCCAAAAAGGCACCAGGAGGGGATGGACTGACTTCTGATATCTGCAGTCGAGCGATCCACCAGGACCCGGACGCTTTCCTTGCCCTCTACAACAAGTGCATCGAATTGGCACACTTCCCGACCACCTGGAAGGAGGCTACAGTCGTAGTCCTCAGAAAGCCGGGCAAGGATAGCTACACCACCCCTAAGGCATACAGACCAATAGGTCTACTGCCTGTTCTGGGGAAGGTCCTGGAGAGGATGGTCGTAGCGCGTCTAAAATATCAGCTTGTACCGCGGTTTAGTACTCGTCAGTTTGGCTTCATGCCTCAGAGGAGCACCGAGGACGCCCTCTATACGCTAGTGGAGCACGTAAAGGACAAGTTGAGGCTGAAGAAGCTAATTGTCCTGGTGTCATTGGATGTAGAGGGCGCCTTCGATAGCGCCTGGTGGCCAGCCATAAGGGTCAGACTGGCTGAGGAAAAGTGCCCGGTTAACGTCAGGAGGCTAATAGACAGCTATCTCGATGGTAGGAAGGTCAAGGTTCGGTATGCCGGGGAGGAATGCACGCGAGAGACTAGCAAGGGCTGTGTCCAGGGGTCGATCGGTGGTCCAATTCTGTGGAACCTCGTTCTCGACCCACTACTGCAGGACCTTGAGCAGCGTGGAATCATCGTGCAGGCGTTCGCGGATGATATCGTCTTGGTCGTGGATGGGGACACGGCGACTGAAGTCTCAAGCTCTGCCAATGCAGCCCTTGCTCATGTTCAGGGTTGGGGCGTCCGAAATAAGCTGAGGTTTGCACCGCACAAAACCTGTGCGATGACCATAACCAATAAGCTTAAGTACGACACTCCAATACTGAACATGGCCGGGGTCGACATCGGTATGGTCAAGAAAATGAAGTTGCTGGGTCTAACCATAGACGATAAGCTCACTTTTAATGAGCATGCCGCGAACGTCTGCAAGAGGGCAGCTAACGTATACAAGCGCTTGTCCCTATCTATACGACCCGAACAGATGGGGCTTTCGCAGCTGGAACTACGGGTCCGGCTGTTTGGATCAGGGTACGCGGGGTCAGGTAGGCCCTCCACCATTGCAAGCGCAAAGGTGGTACCTGACATTGAGGTTGGACTCGCGGTGGTCTATGTGGTGGTTGCAGAGGAGTGGCATGTTGTCTGCTCGGCTATGTGTGGGCCGAGCGTCATTCCTCGCGCGCAACAAGTGTCTGAAGTTACCGGCCCAAGGCAAAGGGCCACCTGGTGGTCAGACGCGGGGTTCGTGAGTAACCCTCAAGCAAGTGAGCTCCTGTGAGCGAGCTGCATCTCCGGCACTTTCCTGGATAGAAAGAAGAGGACTACCCGTTGGATTAGTTTTCCGGCAACCCAGCTGTAGGCTTACCGTACTGTCTCTCTGAACTCGGCACTGGCGCTGTCTGGGATACTACCTCTAGACCTGCGCATACAAGAGGCAACCGCCCTGTATGAAGCGAGGAGAGGGTCATCCTGGTTTGTGCCAGGAGACAGGGAGATTGAGGGTGCGGTAAGGTTTGCAGAAGCCCCTCATCCAGCTACGCAATTGCCCCTGGAGTTCATGTGCCTGGCAGATCAAGAGTTACTAGACAGTAACAATGTGCAGGCGGTGCGAATCTTCACCGACGGCAGCAAGATTGAGGGGAAGGTCGGAGCCGCATTATCCATTTGGGATAATGATGGTGAAGTCCGGAGTCTCAAGCTTAGCCTTGCCGCGTACTGCACAGTCTACCAGGCGGAACTCCTGGCCATTTGCAAAGCGACCGAAGTGATCCTCGCGCGGCAAGAGGCGAGCTATGGTTTGTACAGTGACTCAATGTCAGCATTGCAGACGCTTGCAAACCATGGCTCTCTCCATGTCTGGCAGTTCGCGCGCGCGCCAACCTGGTTCATGCCCTGGGCCAGAGCAAAGCTGTGTCTTTGTTCTGGATCAAGGCCCACGCCGGCCTGCCGGGGAATGAGCGAGCGGACGAGTTGGCTAAGGAGGCAGCATTGTCGTTACGGAGGAAGCCGGACTACGACCAGTGTCCGGTTTCATTTATCAAGCGAGAGATCCGTTTGGTATCGCTTGATTAATGGAATCGAAGATATGAGTCGGGCGAGACTGCCTCGGTGACGAAAATGTTTCTTCCGGATGCTAAAGCGGCTTTCCGTATTGTACAACACGTGCGGCCCGAAGGCGTCCTCACGCAAGTTGTGACGGGGCACGGTGGGTTCTCTGAATACTTGAATCGCTTCAAGTGTAAGGAGAGCCCATCGTGCGTCTGCGATCCAGGCGTGGCAGAGACTGTCCAGCACATATTCGTAGAGTGCCCGTTATTTATCAGGGAACGCTACCGACTGGAATGTGAGCTGGACAGGAAAATAACGAGGGAGAGCCTGCATGGGCTCATGGACAAGAAATTTAGGGAAAAGTTTTTGGAATATTGCATTACAGTAGCCACTGCGGATATACATCGAAATAAAACCTGAGGCGCACCGTGCTTCTTTAATATTTCTGTATGATATTTAAATGCAAGCACGGAATGCAGCCAGGACACGTGTAGCCGGCAGTATTTCATGTTAGTACCTAAGCTGTTAATTGTGTAAGACATTTCTGTATATTTTGTTTGCTAAACTGCACTTTTGTGTTTTTGTATCCCTATTTGCTATATATTTGTATTTCTCTGTGATAACAGCACTTTTGCACAACCTTATTTATAAATAAATAGCTAACTGTGATAAAAATCCTTTTTGTAATTTTTAATTCTGAGATGAACAGAATTTCATGTATATTTTTTTGTATTTTGAATCTTTTCTTTTTACTGTGATAAATAAATAAAAACATGCCCATAGTTAGTTAGGTTCATTTAACTAACTATGGGCATGTTTTTACCTACCCTACCTACCCTACCTATCCTACCCTACCTATCCTACCCTACCTACTCTACCCTACCTACCCTACCTACCCTACCTACCCTACCTACCCTACCTACCCTACCTACCCTACCTACCCTACCTACCCTACCTACCCTACCTACCCTACCTACCCTACCTACCCTACCTACCCTACCTACCCTACCTACCCTACCTACCCTACCTACCCTACCTACCCTACCTACCCTACCTACCCTACCTACCCTACCTACCCTACCTACCCTACCTACCCTACCTACCCTACCTACCCTACCTACCCTACCTACCCTACCTACCCTACCTACCCTACCTACCCTACCTACCCTACCTACCCTACCTACCCTACCTACCCTACCTACCCTACCTACCCTACCTACCCTACCTACCCTACCTACCCTACCTACCCTACCTACCCTACCTACCCTACCTACCCTACCTACCCTACCTACCCTACCTACCCTACCTACCCTACCTACCCTACCTACCCTACCTACCCTACCTACCCTACCTACCCTACCTACCCTACCTACCCTACCTACCCTACCTATCCTACCTACCCTACCTACCCTACCTACCCTACCTACCCTACCTACCCTACCTACCCTACCTATCCTACCCTACCTACCCTACCCTACCTACCCTACCCTACCTACCCTACCCTACCTACCCTAACCTACCTTTATTTTTTTTTTTTATTTTTTTTTTTTGATCACGCTGGGAAAAAATGCATTACGCATACCCGCCCATTGGGGGAATGGGCGGGCTATGTGGGACTCCCCGGGCAAGCCCGGTATACCCACTAAAATAACCTAGCGGCACTCCCGCATCGTCTGTGTGGAGGAGGGCTGGGAAACCGGCACAGCCTTGACTACCAGCCCTCCCCCGACGACTGCCCACCTTTATGGCGGGCCCTTCACGCCCCTCCCTTAGTGGAGGGGCCCGGGAACGACCGCGAGTGCTCGGCCATTCCCGCCCGAGGGTGGTGACTGTGCAATGCAGACGAGAGGCGCACCCGCGCCTGACGTCCGCTAGTCACCACCAGGAGGTGGGAGGAGACGATCGTACAACCGCCTTCTCCCACCTCTTCTCCGCCTGCGGAGCGGCGGCGCGAGAGGATCATCCTCCCGCGCACGCTCCGCCGCCTCCTTTTGCGACATAACTTGCTTGCAAAAGGAGGCAACCGCAGCCCAGGCCTCCTCACTCCCCAGCATGGAGTTGACCACGCCGGGAAGTGAGAGGTAAAACTAGGACATGGCGCAACTCAGCCCAGGCTGGGCACACCTCGAAGGTGTGCTGCGCCGTGTCCTCTGCCGCGCCGCAATCGTGGCACGCCGGGGTTTCCTCCCTCCGGATCCGGTGCAGGTGCGTTCCGAAACAACCATGTCCGGACAACACCTGCACCAAACGGAACGAAAGGAAACCGTGGGGCCGCTCGAGCCAGCCCTGCAAGACTGGACCGAGCGCGTCCAACGTCCGGCGTCCAAAAGTGGCGGTGGCGAGGTCCGCCGCCCAATGAAGGACGATGGCGTCCCTCGCCTCTCGCCGCACGGCCTCCCGCTCCTCCGCGGTGTGGCGCTCCCCGAGCGCCTTCCGCCGTGCCGCCCACTCGTACACTCTGGCGAGCACCCATGCCTCCAACTCCCAGGGAGGGGTGCCGGCCAGAGCGCACGCCGCCGAATAGCCCACCGAGCGGTAGGCCCTCGCCACCCGCTGTGCAATGGCCCTTTGGGGCCTGCGGATGGCGGTTGCATTCTCCTTCCTGTGGAGGGAGTCCGCCCAGATGGGTGCCCCGTAGAGGGCCATGCTCCGCAGGATGCCGGCATACAATCGCCAGCACCGTGCACTGGGCCCCCCCAGATTCGGCATGAGCCATGAGAGGGCGTCCGCGGCCTTCAGCAGGCGCGTCGACAGCCCGCTGAAGTGCGGGCCGAAGCGCCACCTGCTGTCCAGCACTAGGCCCAGATATTTCATCTGGGCCTTCACACCTATTTGGACGCCCTCCACGACGATGTGGGCGGCAGGAGGGCAGCGCTGCCGAGGCCCGTGAAAGAACACGGCCTCGGTCTTGTTCAGCGCCACCCTCAAACCTAGCCGGCGGATCCTCCCTGCGACCAACGATCCGCCAGCCGAGGCCAAACAGGCCGCCTCCCCGAAATTCCTCCCCCGGGCAACGAGGAGAGTGTCATCCGCGTAACAGATGACACTCGTCCCCCGAAGGAGGGCTCCCCGCAAGAGCCAATCGAACCCGATGTTCCACAAGGGTGGCCCTAGCACCGACCCCTGTGGAACACCGGACTCCGCGCCGTAACGCCTGATCCTGGCCGTCTTGTCCACCAGGAGGACCTCTCTGTCCTCCAGGTAGCTGGCCAGGATCGCCCGCAGATATTGGGGCACTCCGTGGTACCGGAGTGCCTCCAATATCGTCGAGTGGGGGACGGAGTTGAAGGCGTTGGCTATGCCAAACGACACCGCCAACACTCCGCCCCCCGACTCGACCGCCTCCTGCACCTGGCCCCTGAGTAGGGCCAACGCGTCGACCGTCGAACGCCCCCGTCTGAAACCAAACTGGGCGTCCGACAGGTCCGGCCCTACCTCCCGCAAATGGCTATTTAGCCGGGTGGCGATGATCCCCTCGAACAATTTACCGACCTCATCGAGCAGAACGATGGGTCGGTATGCCGAGGGGGAGTCCACCGGACGTCCCTCCTTCCGGAGGAGGCACAAATGCCCCTCCTTCCACGGTTTCGGGAACCTCCCAGCCGTAAGGCACGCGCTGAAGAGGTCCCGAAACCTATCCTCTACCCTAACCTACCTACCATACCCTGCCAACCCTACCCTACCTACCCGACCCTACCTACCCTACCCTACCTACCCTACCCTACCTACCCTGCCCTACCTACCCTACCCTACCTACCCTACCCTACCTAACCTACCCTACCTACCCTACCTACCCTACCCTACCTACCCTACCCTACCTACCCTACCCTACCTACCCTACCCTACCTACCCTACCCTACCTACCCTACCCTACCTACCCTACCTACCCTACCTACCCTACCTACCCTACCTACCCTACCCTACCTACCCTACCCTACCTACCCTACCCTACCTACCCTACCCTACCTACCCTACCCTACCTACCCTACCCTACCTACCCTACCCTACCTACCCTACCCTACCTACCCTACCCTACCTACCCTACCCTACCTACCCTACCCTACCTACCCTACCCTACCAACGGTCTGCACGCATGGGCTGCTCGGCCTGGTGGATGATTGGGAGGTCGTGGAAGGCTTGACGAGCTCAGACCACAACACCATCACCTTTAAGTTGGCCTTGGAGAAGGCAAGGGGTATGCAAATTAGTAGAACTACACGCATATTCAACAGTAAAAAAGCAAACTGGAACCAATTTCGTGAGAAATTGGCCCAGTTGCTCACAGAACAGAAAGTCAACATTTTAGAAATAGAAAAAATTCAAAATAAAATAGAATTAGAAAATAAAATTAACTCTTATCAAAACTCCATCATAAAATCAGCAAACAAAAGTATACCCCTTATAAAGCCAAATAACAGGTTCAACTTACCATGGTGGTCGGAGGAGCTCGCCACGCTGAAGAGGGCAGTTGCCACCAGGAAACGCAGGATCCGTTGTGCAGCACCTGTCAGGAGAGAGGCTGTTGTCGCTGAGTACCTGCAAATAAAGAACGAATATGAAACGAAAGCCAGAAACGCTCAAACGGAGAGCTGGAAGAGTTTCTGTGGGAGGCAAGATGGGGAGAGCCTGTGGGACGGCATATACCGGGTCATAGGCCGAATCAGAAAACGGCATGAGGACTTGCCCCTGACCGTGAACGGAAAGGTACTGGACAACCTCCACTCTGCCGAACTGTTGGCAGAAACATTCTACCCTGGAGATCGAAGGGAAGAAGATAGAGAGGAACACATGCGAGTTAGAGCGACAGCTGAAAAAGTGAACGTCATGGGTCATGATGAAAAACATGACCCACCGTTCACCATTGAGGAGCTAAACTCCTCCATGCGCACCTTCAACCCCAAAAAGGCCCCCGGGGCGGATGGCCTTACGGCCGACATCTGCCAGCATTCGATTAACCACGATCCGGGAACTTTCCTAGCACTGGCTAACAGATGCTTGGAGCTGGGCTACTTTCCCGGGACCTGGAAGGAAGCCACAGTTGTGATCCTTAGGAAACCCGGGAAGGCTAGTTATACGGTTCCAAAATCCTACAGGCCAATTGGTCTGTTGCCGGTGCTGGGAAAAGTCTTGGAAAAAATGGTCATAAACAGAGTCAAATGGCACATTATACCGCAACTCAGTACTCGCCAGTACGGGTTCATGCCCCAGAAGAGCACGGAAGACTCTCTTTATGATCTGGTCGGACACATACGTAACAAGCCATACTTGGAGCAGCTTAAAAAGATTGAGCGGAACTTCGGCCGGCGGATCATTATGGGAGGCGACGTCAACGCGCAAAACTCTTGGTGGGGAAGCTATAAAGCAAATGAAAGAGGGAGAGAGGCGGCTGGTGCCCTGGACGAGATGGATTTGCAGGTGCTCAACGTCGGCAGCACTCCAACGTTCCACACAGTTCGTGGAACCAGACTCTACACGAGCATAGTCGATATAACGGTATGTACGACGGAGCTGCTCGGCCTGGTGGATGACTGGAAGGTTGTGGAGGGTTTGACGAGCTCAGACCACAATACCATCACCTTTAAGTTGGCCTTGGAGAAGGCAAGGGGTATACAAATAAGTAGAACAACACGCATATTTAATAGCAGAAAAGCAGACTGGGACCAATTTCGTGAGAAATTGGCCCAGTTGCTCACCGAACAAAAAATTAATCCTTCAGACATAGAAAAAATTAAAAACGAAACAGAATTAGAACACAAAATTAAAACATTTCAAAACTCCATAATAGAAGCAGCAAACACAAGTATACCCCTAATAAAGCCAAATAACAGGGTCAACTTACCATGGTGGTCAGAGGAGCTCGCCACGCTGAAGAGGGCAGTCGCCACCAAAAGGCGCAGGATCCGCTGTGCAGCACCTGTCAGGAGAGCGGCTGTCGTCGCTGAGTACCTGCAAATAAAAAACGAATATGAGACCAAAGCCAGAAATGCACAGACAGAAAGCTGGAAAGCATTCTGTGAGAGACAAGATGGGGAAGGGCTATGGGACGGCATATACCGCGTCATAAGCCGAACCAAAAAACGGCACGAGGACTTGCCCCTGACCGTGAACGGAAAGGTACTGGACAATCTCCACTCTGCCGAATTGCTGGCGGAAACATTTTACCCGGGGGACAGAAGGGATGAGGATAGCGAAGAACACAAGCGTGTTAGGATGTTAGCGGAAAAAGTGAACGTCATGGGTCATGGTGAAAAACATGACCCACCGTTCACTATCGAGGAGCTAAACTCCTCCATACGCACCTTCAACCCTAAGAAAGCCCCCGGGGCGGATGGCCTCACGGCCGACATCTGCCAGCGTTCGATTGACCACGATCCGGGAAATTTCCTAGCACTGGCTAACAAGTGCTTGGAGCTGGGCTACTTTCCCGGGACCTGGAAGGAAGCCACAGTTGTGATCCTCAGGAAACCCGGGAAGAAGAGTTATACAGCTCCAAAATCTTACAGACCAATTGGCCTGTTACCGGTACTGGGAAAAGTCTTGGAAAAAATGGTCATAAACAGAGTGAAATGGCACATTATACCGAAACTCAGTACTCGCCAGTACGGGTTCATGCCCCAGAAGAGCACGGAAGACTCCCTCTATGATCTAGTTGGGCACATACGCAGCAAGCTAGCAGAGCGCAAGCTGATAGTAATGGTGTCACTAGACATAGAGGGAGCTTTTGACAGCGCATGGTGGCCAGCTATAAGAACCAGACTGGCTGAGGAAAAATGCCCGGTAAATGTGAGGAGAATCATAGACAGCTACCTCAATAACCGAAGGGTCAGGGTCAGGTACGCAGGTGAAGAGGTAGTACGGGAGACGTCGAAGGGCTGTGTACAGGGATCGATTGGAGGACCGATTCTCTGGAACACCCTCCTGGACCCCCTACTAAAGGGGCTGGAGGAACGGGGAGACTACTGCCAAGCCTTTGCTGACGACGTGGTGCTAGTATTTGATGGCGACTCAGCGATCGAGATCGAGCGAAAGGCGAATGACGCCCTCGCCCATGTTTATCAGTGGGGTGTTAGTAGCAAGTTGAAATTCGCACCGCATAAAACAAATGCGATGGTAATAACGCGGAAACTGAAATACGACACTCCGCGACTAAGCATGGGAGGGGTAGCCATTGGCATGACGCAGGAAATTAAAATCCTGGGGCTAACGATCGACAACAAGCTTACATTCAACAAGCACGTAGTGAATGTGTGCCAAAAGGCGATTGGTTTTTACAAGCAGTTGTCGAGGGCTGCGAAGGTCAGCTGGGGACTCCACCCCGACGTCATCCGCACCATGTACACGGCAGTAGTCGAACCGATCATAATGTACGCAGCAAGTGCATGGGCACCCGCAGTCACGAAGCTGTGCGTAACGAAGAGGTTAAATGCGGTCCAAAGAGGATTTGCACAGAAATCGTGCAAATCCTATCGCACCGTATCCCTGAACTCGGCGCTAGTGCTAGCTGGGATACTTCCTCTTGATCTCCGAATACGAGAGGCAGCTGCCCTGTATGAGGCGAGGAGGGGGTTGCCCCGGTTGGAGCTAGGAGATAGGGACGTTGAGCGACGCACCGCATTTGCCTCGACACCCCACCCGGCGGAACATATGAGTCTGCAGTTCATATGCCTGTCAGACCAAGAACAACTCGCACACCACTGCACACAAGCAGTGCAGATATACACGGACGGCAGCAAAATTGATGGAAAGGTGGGGGCGGCATTGTCTCTCTGGAGCAATGGCGTCGAAACCAAATGCCAGAAGATGAAGCTGTCGTCTCACTGTACGGTCTACCAGGCGGAACTGCTGGCCATATGTAAAGCCACGCGGGAGATACAAAAGCACAATGCAGGGTCTTTTGGCATTTTCAGTGACTCACGATCGTCACTGGAAACGGTCGCAAACCACCGCTCTTCTCATCCCCTCGCAGTCGAAACCAGGGAGAACCTGCGAAAGTGCAGCATCCAAAACAAGCGTGTGTCTTTGTTTTGGATCAAGGCGCACGCGGGACTGGAGGGAAATGAGAGAGCCGACCACTTGGCCAAAGAAGCGGCATTATACCTTAAAAAGAGGCCAGATTACGACCAGTGTCCGGTGTCATTCGTCAAGCGACAAATCCGAAAGGATTCGCTTGTCGAATGGAACTTGAGGTACAGAATGGGTGAAACAGCCGCGACGACGAAACTTTTCTTCCCGGACGCTGTCGATGCTTATAAAATTGTCAGAAAAATTAGACCAACAGGGATAATAACCCAAGTAATGACTGGGCATGGTGGGTTTTCAGAATACCTGAACAGGTTCAAGTGTAAGGAAAGCCCATCATGCGTATGTGACCCTGACAAAGATGAGACAGCGATCCACGTACTGACCGACTGCCCGGTCTATGGCCCCGATAGGTATGAGCTTGAACAGAAAATAGGGACAGACATTACAACTGAGAATTTAAATAAACTTATCGCAGACAAAAAACACAGTACAGCTTTTATCGAATTCTGTGTTAAAACGGCACAAAGAACGATAGAAAGGAATAAAAATTAACAGCATTGCTCAAAACTCTATATGGATATATATATAGTAGGTAGCAAACAGTACGATAGAATACCTATAGATAAAATAGAAGTAAGATATCGTATAACATACTGTGCAAGTAGCTAATATAGTCTGTAAATATAAGTTAATTGAGAAACTCATTATGTAAATGGATATAGATTAAATAGAGTAAAGAACTATGTAAAGTGCAAAAGTTCTTAGAACAAATGAGTCCCCAAAGTCTCGGACTATGTCCGAGGGAGATCTGTGTAAGGCAGGAGGGGTTTTAGTCAGTTGGAGCCTGACACTATCCAGGCTGGCTCGTATTGTGAGGCAGCTTGGGTGTAAGTCCGACCGGATTTCCCCGCCTGCCAAATCAAAAAAAAAAAAAAAAAAACCCTACCTGCCTACCCTACCTACCCTACCTACCCTACCTACCCTACCTACCCTACCTACCCTACCTACCCTACCTAACCTACCTACCCTACCTACCCTACCTACCCTACCTACCCTACCTACCCTACCGACCCTACCTACCCTACCTACCCTACCTACCCTACCTACCCTACCTACCCTACCTACCCTACCTACCCTACCTACCCTACCTACCCTACCTACCCTACCTACCCTACCTACCCTACCTACCCTACCTACCCTACCTACCCTACCTACCCTACCTACCCTACCTACCCTACCTACCCTACCTACCCTACCTACCCTACCTACCCTACCTACCCTACCTACCCTACCTACCCTACCTACCCTACCTACCCTACCTACCCTACCTACCCTACCTACCCTACCTACCCTACCTACCCTACCTACCCTACCTACCCTACCTACCCTACCTACCCTACCTACCCTACCTACCCTACCTACCCTACCTACCCTACCTACCTATAATGTATTCACTAATTGTAAAGTAAAAGATTCGTTTTTAATTAGTGGCGTTAGGTCAGACCATACTGGTCAACTAGTATCTTTTGAGTCAAATAAAAAAATTAACCTAGCTAAATCAATTCGATTAAGACCACTTACTAAAAATAAATTAATCTCTTTTAATAATAATGTTTTTAGCAACCTTTGTAACGCCAGTTTTGATTCAAACGACCCCAATATAAATTACGGCAAGTTGTTTTCAACAGTTTGCCAAGAATTCAATAAAACGTGTCCTGTAAAAACAGTTAAAGTCAACAATTCCAAATCGAAATTTAGTGAATGGGCCACTGTGGGCATAAGAAAAAGCCGAGATATCTTATATAATTTATATTACGAAAAATCTTTGACTTCCGATCAAGTTTTTCACACTTATGTTAGAAACTATTCCAAAATATTCAAAAGAGTCTGCGCTCAAGCAAAATCTCAAATAATAATTAACAAAATTGGTGCTTCTAATAATAAAATAAAAACTGTGTGGCAATTAATTAATAGAGAAACTGGAAAGATACAACAACGCGATCAGAATGAGTTGTCTTTGAAAATAACTAATCAAACCATTTCTGATAGGCAAGAAGTCGCTGAGACATTAGAAAATTTCTTTACCAACATTCCGTTAGAGGTTACGAAGTCTCTTCCTTCCTCATCTAAATTAGCTGAAGCTCTTCTTAAAGAAAACTTTACTGAAGACATACCAATCTTTAAATTTAAACCAATATGTATTGATACAATTAAAAAAGCGTTCAAAAGTCTCAATATAAAGAATACTGAAGACTTGTGGGGGATATCCGTTAGGGTTCTTGGAGATATTATTGACTCAATTGCTCCTGTCCTAACAGGCATATTCAATCAATGTTTGGACAGCGGCACTTTTCCTGACTTAATGAAACACAGTAAAGTAGTACCAATTTTCAAATCAGGCTGTAAGAGTTATCCTTCTAATTATAGACCTATATCCGTGCTTCCAGCATTGAGTAAAATCTATGAAAAAATCATGCTGGAACAGATGTTGTCTCACTTCAATTCAAATGGGATCCTGCATAGTCAACAGTTTGGTTTCACGAAAGGTAGGTCGACAACGGACGCGGGAGTAAAACTCATCAGCCACATCTTGGAGGCTTGGGAGAGGTCCCAGGATGCCATTGGCATTTTCTGTGATCTCTCAAAAGCTTTCGACTGCGTCGACCACAACACACTGATCTGTAAATTGCACCACTACGGAATTCGTGGAAAATCTGCTGATCTCGTGCTTTCCTATTTATCAAACAGACAGCAAAAAGTAAATGTTAATGGGGCGACGTCCTCCGGGTCTCTAGTCAAGATGGGCGTGCCCCAAGGTTCAATTCTCGGCCCTTTCCTTTTTCTTGTTTACATTAATGATCTCCCTTTTATGATGGCCAAATTATCGGATATAATTCTATTTGCTGATGATACTTCGCTAATTTTTAAAATAGATAGGCAAGATACGGATGTTTTAAATGTCAACGAAAGTCTAATTGTTCTCTCAAAATGGTTCGCAGCTAACAATCTTTTACTGAATGCGAAAAAAACAAAATGTCTAAAGTTCTCTTTACCAAATGTACCACAACATGACCTAAACTTAAATCTTGAAGTTATAACGGAAACTGTATTCTTAGGGATTACTATCGATTCAAAATTGCAGTGGGGCGCGCACATTAGAACTCTTTCGGGTAGGTTAAGTTCGGCTGCATATGCAGTAAGGAAAATAAGGCAGCTAACCGATGTAGCTACAGCTAGGTTAGTATACTATGCTTATTTCCACAGTATTATGTCTTATGGCATTCTGCTGTGGGGATCAGCAGCAGACGTTGACTCAATTTTCATCCTACAAAAGAGGGCAATCCGCGCAATCTATAAAATGGGTCTTTGCGAGTCCCTCAGAGAAAAATTTAAAGAGATCGATATACTGACTCTACCTTCACTTTATATTTTGGAATGTATTTTGTATGTCCGTAAAAATCGGGGGCTGTTCAAAACTAGAAGCGACTTCCATAATTTAAATACACGCAGTAAGCACGAAATTGTAATACCCAAATTCAGATTAACGAAAACTAGCAAGTTCTTATAAACAGTATACGCTTTTATAACAAGTTGCCAAAGTCAGTTATAGAACTGACCGATGGAAGGTTCAAAAACTACATCAAACGTATCCTTATTAAAAAAGCATATTATAAAATCAAGGACTACGTTGAAGATAAAAACATTTGGCCTTAGCTCCTTCTGCGCATGCAGCTTCCCTGGTAACTTGTAAACGGCACAAATATGTGGATGTCTCTAACTATTCTCAATCTCATTTTTCTTTCCTTCTTTTAATTAGACTTTTTACAATGGTTTTCAAACATCTTTATAGCCCTTTGCTAAGAATAGTTACAGCACTGATAACAAAATTTGTGCCACATGTTAAATTTAGTCTTGTTATACTTATTTTTATTTACAATGTATAGATTCTTTTACCGATTGTTTTGTGAATGTGTGAACATTGTAGGCCTTCTAGTTGCTAGTTAACATTTGTTAACTTTTTTATAAAATATATAATCCTTTTATTTTATTTTTTTAGTTTCTTACGACTTATTGTCATAAGTCGGGCCTACGTTGTCCCCACATGTCTAAGTACTAATGCTGTAACATGGAAATATTGTAAAACCAAACCATTTTTAAAAGAGTAACCATGGAGTTTCTTGCCGGTTCTTCTCCATAGGAAACGACCAACCCGAACCGTGCACCTTTTGTCGACGTTTTATAAGTGCCCATGTAGGCCTATGTGAAATAAAAATATTGATTTTGATTTTGATTTTGATTTTACCCTACCTACCCTACCTACCCTACCTACCCTACCTACCCTACCTACCCTACCTACCCTACCTACCCTACCTACCCTACCTACCCTACCTACCCTACCTACCCTACCTACCCTACCTACCCTACCTACCCTACCTACCCTACCTACCCTACCTACCCTACCTACCCTACCTACCCTACCTACCCTACCTACCCTACCTACCCTACCTACCCTACCTACCCTACCTACCCTACCTACCCTACCTACCCTACCTACCCTACCTACCCTACCTACCCTACCTACCCTACCTACCCTACCTACCCTACCTACCCTACCTACCCTACCTACCCTACCTACCCTACCTACCCTACCTACCCTACCTACCCTACCTACCCTACCTACCCTACCTACCCTACCTACCCTACCTACCCTACCTACCCTACCGACCCTACCTACCCTACCTACCCTACCTACCCTACCTACCCTACCTACCCTACCTACCCTACCTACCCTACCTACCCTACCTACCCTACCTACCCTACCTACCCTACCTACCCTACCTACCCTACCTACCCTACCTACCCTACCTACCCTACCTACCCTACCTACCCTACCTACCCTACCTACCCTACCTACCCTACCTACCCTACCTACCCTACCTACCCTACCTACCCTACCTACCCTACCTACCCTACCTACCCTACCTACCCTACCTACCCTACCTACCCTACCTACCCTACCTACCCTACCTACCCTACCTACCCTACCTACCCTACCTACCCTACCTACCCTACCTACCCTACCTACCCTACCTACCCTACCTACCCTACCTACCCTACCTACCCTACCTACCCTACCTACCCTACCTACCCTACCTACCCTACCTACCCTACCTACCCTACCTACCCTACCTACCCTACCTACCCTACCTACCCTACCTACCCTACCTACCCGACCTACCCTACCTACCCTACCTACCCTACCTACCCTACCTACCCTACCTACCCTACCTACCCTACCTACCCTACCTACCCTACCTACCCTACCTACCCTACCTACCCTACCTACCCTACCCTACCCTACCTACCCTACCTACCCTACCTACCCTACCTACCCTACCTACCCTACCTACCCTACCTACCCTACCTACCCTACCTACCCTACCTACCCTACCTACCCTACCTACCCTACCTCTACCTACCCTACCTACCCTACCTACCCTACCTACCCTACCTACCCTACCTACCCTACCTACCCTACCTACCCTACCTACCCTACCTACCCTACCTACCCTACCTACCCTACCTACCCTACCTACCCTACCTACCCTACCTACCCTACCTACCCTACCTACCCTACCTACCCTACCTACCCTACCTACCCTACCTACCCTACCTCCCTACCTACCCTACCTACCCTACCTACCCTACCTACCCTACCTACCCTATCTACCCTACCTACCCTACCTACCCTACCTACCCTACCCCTACCCTACCTACCCTACCTACCCTACCTACCCTACCTACCCTACCTACCCTACCTACCCTACCTACCCTACCTACCCTACCTAC